>JBAMBK010000263.1:30000-771670 GCA_037043435.1 Drosophila suboccidentalis
TGAACAAGCCATCCCCAAACGTTTTCTATTATATTACTGCCGAGTGAGTAAGGTGGCTATTGAAATAATTTTACATTTTGGTCTTGAATCCATGACTTTACTATTCTGGCCGTGTGAATCGGACCATAAAAATGTTGAAAATGCCATGGCATATTTAAAAACAAACTTTTAAAGTGTGAAAATTCATGCCCAAGCAAGGCTTTGTACGATTTCGAGTTCATATTTGTAGTCAAAAATTGCAACTCGCACGCTCCAGAGCTCCCCACGCCATCCCACCCCCCATGCAGCAATGAAGGTGTTCCAACTGGTGCTCCTCCTTCCTTAGATCGTGGATCATCCGTCGGGTCCCACCAAATTTACTCTCTTTTCATCCGAACAGACAACGTGGTACCAATCAGATTTCCTTGACATGTACTCTCGTGTAAATTAAGGTGTGCTGCCTTACGAGCATCATTAAGGGGGGTTTTGTTCTTTAGTTTTAGACTCTTAAAATGTAGGGCCTTCCTTATGACCCTCTGAATTTTAGATAAACTCGCTTTAACACCAACTTTTACCCTGATCTTTGCGGTCGAGTCATGAGAAATTGACTCTTCTCTTTAAATTTCTCTCTTATTAGCATCGGAAAGCACTTTATTGTTGCCTCCTTTATTATTTTTGCCATACCCCGACTTATTGCTGAGGAATGTTGATATAACCTTGCGACTTCTTCCGATTTTTCTTGATATTTAACTTATTGATAACTTTAAGTGCTCGTAAGCTTCAATTTTGGCTTACTCCTTGACGGTAAGCGTTTTTCCTTTACCCATATTAAAGAAAATAGACCACTAGAGCAGCAAAAAAAATTTGGATATCCCACGTGCTTGGATGGCAAAGAAAAGTGCAATCGAAATTGTGTGTGCTAACCTGATGACGCAAGAATATTACATTCTTTGCAATCGATAATAAAAGAAAATACCAAAAGGCATATAACGGGACTTTTTTATAACGTAATTTTTTTACTAGTGATAGAGCATACAGAGATGCGAAAAACTGATCACAAAAAAAAAGCCGAATGCTAAAAACAACAAGAATAGGGGCATTTATATTAGTCTCATAGTAGGTGTGCTAACCTGATGACGCGCAGTGTAATTAAAAACTCTGGGCAATCTAAAATCAAAAAGAAAATGATTGGCCCAACATTTGTTGCTAGGATTGGGGAAAACCCAGAAAAACCCAATCAGACCAAAATAATATTAATACATAGTTAGTTGGTTAGACTAGTTAAACAAGATAATATAGAGGGCGGAGAAAACTCGAAACTAATCGTACGGTACAGACTATTATAATCTGCACACAGAGTACGAAGAGGTTCGTGAAGCTCCCAGTTAGTGGAACAACGTGAAAGATGTAAAGGATTAAAGGTTCGAGTTACTCTAGAAGGTACGTTAAAGGTTATTTCATCCAACAAATTAGCCGAGTCTATGGGACCCTGCATTAATTTGTGGATGAACATTACTCCAAGCATAATTCTACGGTTAGTGAGAGAGGGAAGATTGAGTAAGAGGAGTCTACTAGAATATGAAGGCAATTGAATATCCGAGTTCCAGCGCAAGCCACGTAAAGCAAAAATTAAAAATTGTTTTTGAACCGACTCTATCCTGTCACGATAGGATTCATATTGAGGAGACCACACACATGATCCATACTCAAGAATCGGACGAACAAGCGACGTGTATAGAAGTTTTAAACTCCTTGGACCATCGCTTTATAAGCCCGAGAACTCCCATTGCTTTATTGACTGCAATAGCAATATGCTTATCAAATTTCAGTCTATGATCAAGAACTATACCCAAGTCATTAACTGATCTTTCGGAATCATTTAAGCATTCCAATATAATGCCATTAACCCTCTACTGCATGAACATAGATCCAATAAGGAAAACACATAATTTTATGCATATATGTGTTTATTAGGCATATTTTAATATATATTTGGACAAATTTTTTTTTTTTTAGTTTGGTTACGGCGTCATTAGGAACAAGTCAACCTTTTGTGTGCGTTGCGATTTTTACTATGGATAAAAATATCGAACAAAGAGTTTGTGTGAAATTTTGTGTTTCAAACGAAATTTCTTGTGCCAAAACGTTGGAAATGTTGAAAAAAACATTTGGTGATTCAACCATGTCGAAAACTCAAGTTTACGATTGGTATAAATCGTTCAAAGAGGGGCGAGAAGAAGTGAACGATTTACCACGTTCAGGACGACCTTCGACCTCTTCAACTGAAGAAAACGTCGACAAAATAAAGGAAATGGTGCTCGAAAATCGTCATTATAGTTTGCGAGAGATAGCCCTAGAAATGAACATGTCTCATGAGACCGCTCGTCATATTTTGGTTGATGTTTTGGGTATGCGGAAAGTCGCAGCGCGATTGGTGCCAAAAGATCTGAATTTTCGAGTTCGAGTTCGAACGAGTTTTTGAACAAAAATTCAACAAATATCATCGAACAACCACCGTACTCTCCAGATATGGCCCCGTGTGACTTTTTCCTGTTTCCAAAACTCAAATTACTACTTCGTGGAACCCGTCTTGAGAGCATTGAAGACATCAAAACTACTTCGCAACGAGAACTGAAGGCCATCCCGGAATATAGCTTTAAAAAGTGTTTCGATGATTGGATTGTTCGTTGGAAGAAGTGTATTGCCTCAGAAGGGGCCTATTTTGAAGGGGATATAATAAATTTAGATGATTGATAAGTTGTTTGTGTTTTATTTCAAATTTCCGGGTACTTATTTGACAGAATGTATATAATTACAGTCAAATTATATTTTTTTATGAAAGAAAACTTTATTTTCTTTTGGAAAAAATTATTCTTCAACAAAAGAAATGTTTTTTTTGGAAGATATAAATGTGAGGTGGCAGCCCTATACAGCATAGCAGCATCCCTGGTTGAGGAGAGGTGGCAACGCCGATAGAATATAAGAAGAAGAGAAGTCAGTCGCTACTATTCGCTAGAAGTCGTCGTGAGCAGCAGTCAGTCGAAAGTCGCATAATTTTGAAGTTGTTGAATTAAATTCGTTATTATCTCTTTCATTTGTTAATCTCCGTTCATTGAACCATTAATAATAAACACTACTTTTAATATAATCTTACATTTGGGGGCTCGTCCTGTCCTGAACGCGTGGACATAAGAAAGAGTTGTCCCAGTTGCGAACAGTTGTCCCAGTTGCAAAAAGTTGTTGGTGCATTTTGTGTGACATTCGATCAAAGTTGTTAAGTTGAACAGTCGTGAATTCACACTTTGCCCAAGAAAACAGTTGTTAAAGTAGTCGGCGGCAGCAAGGCAAGCGTCTCGAAAGTTCTAAGCGTCTGTTGCAATATTTCACGGTGTGACGAAATTCGACGGTCATTGGCAAGAGCTCGTTGCTACGAAATTCAGAAGTTCGGCAGAAATTTGTTGTTGTTGTTGCTGAGCTGCGTGTTAATTCAAGCATACGCATATCTAAAAGAGAATGACAAGAACAAGACGTACACCAGCGAAGCAAAAAAACGCGGAAGAACAGAAGGAAGACATCGAAGACAGCGAAGACGAAAAATTAGTCGAAATGGCAGAAGGAGGAATGGCCTTAACATCTGCAGATATGACTAATCAAATGCAGCAAATTATACAGTTGTTAACGCTGAAAGCTGAAGTGGACGAACGCAGAGAAAATGAAGTAAAAATATCAGCCGATAATTTTGAAAAGATTTTAAGTGACTTCGATGGAAAATCAATTCCTGTGAAATTTGGTTTGAAATATTTGAGCTTAATGCTGAGGCATATGATCTGACAGAAAAGCAAAAATACGTGCAGGCCAGAGGCAAAATATGTGGAGCTGCCAAACTGTTTTTGGAATCCGAATGCGTGTCTAGTTTTGCAGAATTAAAAGAAAAATTAATCGAGGAATTTGAATGCAGACTAAACAGTGCAGACATTCACCAAAAGTTGCGTGAAAGAAAAATGCTGAAAACTGAAACATTCCATGAGTACATGCTGAACATGAAAAAGCTGGCCAGTGTTGGAAAAGTCGAAGAAGCAGCTGTGCTTCGTTACATAGTCAATGGATTGCCAATAAAGCCTAGTACTGACGTCAGATAAATTTTTAGCGGCGTAAAGTGCTCAATCTTTCGCTGTCGACGAGCGTAAGCTCAGTGTTGCCAATGCAACACGGACAAATAACCAACAGTTGAGTGGTAACTCTACGCGTCAGCGGCGGTTTATTTCAAATTTGAACATGCAGAACTGATTTGGATAAAAAAAGGAGAGAATAGGCATTGAAAAATGCAAATTAAAGTTAATAGAGGAGAAATTTGCGATGGCACGCAAGCACAGCGGGTATTGGGTGCACCCATCGCTTTTGAACTTATTACGTGGATTCTCCCTCTATATTAATGAAAAAATGCAAAGTGTTTGGTTTATGTCTAAGAAAACAATTTTAGTTTTCGTTCTTGCTTATAATTCATTAATATTGTCGTCGTTATTGTCAACGTCGCTGTTTTTCGTCGAAGTTCCAGCCATTTTTTTTAATTTATGTGAGTGAGCGAGATAGATATACCCAGCGAAACTCTAAACAGTTCGATGTTTCGCCAGGCCAGTCAGCTTTTTCAAACAGTGCTGCCCATCGCCCGTTCCTTATCTGGCAACTCCGTTTTTAGTTTCAGTTTAGTTGACGTCCGGACCGACAAGCGGAGATAAATGTCGTCTTCTTCTTATTCACCTTACGCCAGCGTTTTTTTTATATGGAGTTTGACCTTACGCTAGGCCTTTTTTCTGACGTCAGTACCAAGCTTAAAGAATGAATACAAAGTTTCTATGTATCGATGCCGCTCTTATAAAGACTTGAAAGAAGAGTATGACATTTATGAACTTGTGCAAGAACCAAGTAAAAGCATTGATAAAGCAGCGTCATCAAAGAATAAGCCGCCTGTGGTCGACAAAAAGAAAGAATTTTGTTTTAACTGCGGTTCAGCGGATCACAAAAGGAAGTTTTGCACAGCTGATACAAAATGCTTTAATTGCAACGAAAGCGGACATATCTCGCGTGACTGCCCAAAGAAAGTTGATAAATGCCGTATGATATTAGATTGCAGCCGAGTTAAGACGATTATTAGCAACGGAGTCAAAGTGGACTGCCTAGTCGATACGGGATCAGACGTGACGATTGTCAACGAAGATGTAATGAAGAAGCTGAACAATGTCGACGTTTTGAAAAGCGAAACAATTTTACGAGGTCTTGGGAAAAGTAACACGAAGCCTGTTGGTTGCTTTTATGCCGATGTAGAAGTCGATCAGCTTAACACCGAGCATAAATTCTTAGTTGTTCCGAATTGTAAAATTGACTGTGAGGCATTGCTAGGCCATGATTTTATTAAGAAGTTCAAATTTTTGGCCGATTCAACTGGATTTTCCTTTTTGAGCCTGGAGCAGCAAGAAAAATCTTCAGAAGAAAACAACTTGGTGTACAACGTGACCGAAGCGCCGAATTCAATTTCCGCACCACCAAGATATCAGAAAAGCATTGAACAACTGATTGAAAGCAGCTATAAGTCGCCAGCAGCGCATCTGGAGTGTCCAATAACGTTGAAGATTATGCCCGATGTGGTCATAAAGCCGTTTCGTCAATCACCAAGTCGCCTGTCAGCTGATGAAGCAGAAGCAGTGAAGAAGCCAATTGACCAATGGCTCGAACAAGGTATTGTACGAAAGTCCTCTTCGCATGCTGCAAGCAGAATCGTTGTAGTCAAGAAAAAAGATCAAACTCTAAGAGTATGCGTCGATTTTCGAAAACTAAACAGCATGGTGCTTAAAGATCGTTTTCCGGTGCCAATGATGGAAGATGTCCTCGAAAAACTCAAAGCAGCAAAGTTCTTCACTATTATGGATCTCGAAAATGGCTTTTTCCATGTGCCTGTTGACGAAGGTAGCAAAGCGTACACAGCGTTTGTTACGCGTGAGGGACTGTTTGAATTTAACAAGGCACCATTTGGATTTACAAACTCTCCAGCCGCATTTATCCGCTTTGTTAATCATATATTCCAGCCGCTCATTAACAAGGATATCATGCAGTTGTATATGGACGACATTATCATATACGCCGACGACGCAGAGGAACGTATGCTGAAAACGAATGAAGTTCTGGAGATGGCAGCCGCATATGATCTTAAGATAAAATGGAAGAAATGTAGCTTTCTTCAGCAGCGTATACATTTTTTGGATCATGTCATCGAAAACGGCAAAATTGGGCCAGGAGTCGAGAAAAGTTCAGCAGTCAGCCGCTTTACCACACCTAAAAATGTAAAAGCTGTCCAAGCTTTCCTCGGTCTCACGGGATTTTTTCGAAAATTCGTACCACAATACGCGCAAGTAGCACGCCCACTTACCAACTTGCTGAAAAAAGATGCCGAATTTAATATAGGTCCAGCCGAAATGCAGTCGATAGAGCAGTTGAAGAACTTGTTGATTACTGAGCCTGTTCTTCACATCTACATAAGAGGAGCTCCTACCGAGCTACACACAGACGCATCCAAAGATGGCTACGGCGCAGTGCTCTTGCAGACGTTTGACGAGAAGCAGCATCCTACATATTTCTGGAGCAAGAAGACATCGCAAGCAGAATCGAAGCAACACAGTTATGTTCTTGAGGTCAAAGCTGCATATTTGGCGCTTAAGAAGTTCAGGCATTACTTGCTTGGAATAAAGTTCAAGTTGGTGACAGACTGCATCGCATTTAAGCAGACGACGCAAAAACAGGATATTCCAAGAGAAGTTGCGCAATGGGTCTTGTATCTACAGGATTTTGACTACATTATGGAACATCGAGCTGGCGAGAAGATGAAGCACGTGGACTACCTAAGCCGTTATCCGCAAGATGTCTATATGATAACAACCGAGATGTCAACACGTTTGAAGAAGGCGCAGCAGAGCGATGACCATATCAAAGCAGTCGTTAAAATCTTGCAAGACGGTCCATACGACAATTACTGAAAGGTGGACTGCTGTACAAAGAAGTTGTGGGAAACGAGATGGAACGAGAAGTGATCCAAATCTCGAATCTGGTCACTTCGCAACTCGAAAGACAATGCATAGCATTCAGCAGCAGTATTACATACCACATCTCGAGGTGAAGGTAACAAAATTTATTAATAATTGTATTACTTGCATAATTCACAGCAAGAAGTTGGGAAAGCAAGAAGGGCACTTACATTGCATTGAGAAGGGCGATGTACCACTGCATGCACTACACATTGATCACTTGGGACCAATGGATGCCACTGCGAAACAGTACAAGTTCATCCTTGCAGTTGTCGATGCGTTCTCGAAGTTCGTATGGTTGTTCCCAACGAAGTCTACAGGCTGTGAAGAGGTCATCACGAAGCTAACCGATTGGTCGAATGTGTTTGGATTTCCAAGACGTCTGATAAGTGACAGAGGTGTCGCATACACGGCAAATGCTTTTGCAGAATTTCTGAGCAATAACATGGTGGAACATGTGTGGTCTACAACAGGTGTCGCCCGAGGCAACGGACAGATCGAAAGAGTGAACCGCTCGATTCTTTCTATCGTGGCGAAATTATCAGCAGATGATCCAACCAAATGGTTCAAATATGTGCCTCAAGTGCAGAAAGCTATAAACTCGCACATACACATGTCAACACAGTCGTCACCGTTTGAAGTTATGTTTGGAACTGGTAGAGCAATTTGACGAGGAGCGCAATGCGTTGCGTACTGAAGCCAAGCGCAATATTCAGCAGGCGCAAAAAACCTACAAGAACAACTACGACAAGAAGCGCAAAGTCGAACATGGCTACAAGTTGGGCGATCTCGTCGCTATAAAGCGAACACAATTCGTTGCAGGTCGAAAGCTGGCAAGTTCATACCTTGGCCCGTACGAAATCATCAAAGTTAAACGTTGCGGCAGATACGATGTAAAGAAGGCGGCCATGGACGTCGAGGGACCGAATGTTACAGCTACCAGTTGTGACAATATCAAGTTGTGGAAATTCGTTGCAGAGAACGAAGAGCTACTGTCATCCGGGACGGATGAAGAAGATCAGGAGGGCCGAATGTGAGGTGGCAGCCCTATACAGCATAGCAGCATCCCTGGTTGAGGAGAGGTGGCAACGCCGATAGAATATAAGAAGAAGAGAAGTCAGTCGCTACTATTCGCTAGAAGTCGTCGTGAGCAGCAGTCAGTCGAAAGTCGCATAATTTTGAAGTTGTTGAATTAAATTCGTTATTATCTCTTTCATTTGTTAATCTCCGTTCATTGAACCATTAATAATAAACACTACTTTTAATATAATCTTACATAAATTTAACTTGAAATTCAGCAAAATTCACTTTCGAATTCACGCACAAATTCACGCGAGACGCTTGAACAAAACTCATAGAAACACGAAGTGAAGCAGCTCAAAATTTTTTTTCATATTTTATTCCAATAGAAAATAGTGCAAAGAGAATGACCAATAACAATCGACTTCGCTTAAGTACCGTTTTAACTAAAAGAAATTTCATTAAAAATTGAAAGCCATATATGGCTCTGTATGCGGTAGAGGGTTAAGTGAATACTGAAAAATATGGAGCGAAGATCTATGAAAAGTCATAACTTTACATTTTGAACTATTAAGATTTAATAAATTAGCTTGGCACCAAAGATGGAATGCATTTAAGTCTGCATGCAAGAGACTATAAGAGGAAGGGTCACTAAACGATAGACAAAGCTTAACGTCATCCGCATACATGAGTGGATGGGAGTGAGATAATGTAGATGGATTTATAAATAACGTGAAAAGTAATGGACCAAGATGACTACCTTGCGGTACTCCAGAAGTAACTTTGAAGGACTTGGAAAATGCATTTTTAAAAATAACTTTTTGTGTTCTATTACTTAGACAATTGGAGATCCAAATTAGAAGATTGTTCGGAAAACCAAGAAGATCAAGCTTTTGAATTAGTAGAGATTGGTTAACGGAATCGAAAGCTTTACTAAAATCAGTATAAATAACATCAGTTTGCATCTTTTTCTTGAACCCTTTAATCACTAAAGAAGTAAACTCAAGTAGGTTAGTGGTTGTGGATCTACATCTCATAAGCCCGTGATAATAGAGCCACATAAATGTTGAAGATGAGAAGTTATAATGTTCTCAAACAACTTCGGAATTACAGACAGCTTGGAAATACCTCTATAATTTTGAACATCGGACTTAATACCCATTTTATGAAGAGGGATAATATAAGAATCTTTCCATAGCTCTGGAAAAGAAGAGAATTCAACGGACAAAGTAAACAACTTATGTAGTGGTCTACATATAGATTGTGCACAGTATTTTAGAACGGAAGCAGGCACACCATCGGGGCCTGGTGCGTTCACTGGCTTAATCAATTTAAGATCGCAGAGAAGCGAGCTTTTTGTGATTGGAGGGCTTTAAATACAGTTAGAACAGCTTAACCTATAAGAGTAAGGCTGGCCAACACGGATACTACTCGTAGAGTATGTAGTCTGGAAAAAGTCAGCAAACAAATCTGCTATGGATTGATCAGTATTAGCTTGAATACCGTTGAAGACAACAGAAGATGGTTATGATGCAGCTTTACGTTTTGAGTTTACGAATTTGTAGAATTGTTTCGGATCTTTAGAGAATTCAAGTTTACAACGTTGCAAGTAATTATTATAGCATTGTGAGTTAAGTACTAGAAAATTAGAGCAGGTAAATAAATATCGAGAGAAATCATAAGGATTTCCCGATTTTTTATATTTTTTAAATTGCTTGGATTTCAAATTTTTTAAAGTGATAATTCTCTAGAGAACCAAGGAGGTCTATTGGAGCTTATGGGTGATACAAGCGGAACACAGATATCAAAAAAAGAATTTAGAGTATTATAGAAAAGTTTAATGGCATTATCCAAGTCAGAACATGTGTATAGTTGAGACCAATCAAAGCATGAAATTAAACTGTTTAGCTTATTAAAATCAGTTTTGGTAAAACACCGTACTCGCTCAGTGGGCTGAGATGATAGCACAACAGGCCACAGAGGTAAATTAATACGTGCGTTTAGAGTAGGGTGGTAAGGGTCTTCAGGCATAACCAATGGATCAATCCTAGATACGATGCTATTGGTGGAGTCCAATACGAATAACAGGTCAAGTGTCCTGTTGACAGAATTGCATACAGGATTGATTTGCACCAAAGAAAGCTCAGAAAGACCGTCAATAAATTCATGAGAATTACCAGGAAGAAGTGAATGCGAGTCATTTGAGGAAACCCATCGAACATCGGAGAGATTGAAATCACCTAATACAAAAAGAGTGTCAGTATCGGAAAGTAAAGATGATATAAATTTAATAGCAATCAGGTGATTATCGTATACAGCCATATCGGAAAGAGGTGGAATGTAAGAACACGTAAAATAAACGGAAAATTTATTAAAAGAAACTTTCACACAAATAAACTCAATATCAGAACTTAATGTTTTTGAGTTTTTTTCACTTGAAGTGTGCTGGTATAACGGTTAAAGTCAAAGATTGATTTGAGAAGAACAATGGTTTGAGATGGCGCTGTGATACTTGCCGGGACATTGAGGTGCAAGTCCGTAAATTTATGGAGCGAACTAGAGATAGTTTCAAGGACTTGTCGAAGATATTTCATAAGGCAAATGTCCTATTTTCTGATATGGAGAACTTATTTAGTAACTCATCATTATTGAATGAGCCTCCTAAACGTAAAAAGAGTAGTTCTGCTCCGCGCCAGGCGCAGATATCATTTTCTGTCCCGCCATTAGACCTGGGTCTGCAGCCATCTATTGTAAACTCTCAGCCATCTACTTCTCAGCAAGCTAGGACTGACCACAACCCACTCGATAGTGCAGTTTCCGCATCACCTGTTCCGTCTGTTACCAACAGAGTAAAATCAAATTCCACGCCAGTTGTTAAGGCAGCCAATACTTTGGACTGTCGTACCTCCTCGCGTGTCTAAGCCCCTCCAAGGCGTTCCTCCTCCGAAGCCTATGAAGCATGTCTTTGTATCTAGGCTTGCCAAAGATCAGTCCTCGTATGATGTTAAGGCTTACATCCAAAACATTATACAGGATCCTGATATTTCGGTGGATAAATTCAATTTTAATTACCCTAGGGAAATCTCTTCGTTCAAGATATCGTGTTCGGAGAAGGTTTTTGAAAAGATTTGTCATCAACACTTCTGGCCCGAACATATTGTGGCGTTTCGACGCCTTCGCTACAATTTATTTTGAGCTACGTACTAGCTGTGAAGCTGCGTACTAGCTTTGACGAAATACAACCCTGTGCTGAGTGACGCTTTGCCGCACAGAAGAAGAAGCACAGTAGAGTTGAGAATACGAATTCAGCAGCATCAGCCAGCGCAACGCGCGCTTTCTTTTCTTATTAAATTAACCAATTTGAATATTAGTATTAGTGTGAAATGAATGTGAAATAAACATTTAATATAAAGAATATTGCCGGTGTATTATTATATACTTTTACACCCAATCGCAATACCTTGTCGCCCATCGTCGCGACAATTGGTGACCCCGACAACAGAATGCATTCAAACTTTTGATGCGCATTTTTTCACACACGCACACACACACAGATTTCTACCGAATTTCACAACTTCTTGGAATTTTGGCATCATGGCAGGCGACAATTCCACTGACGATCTGGATAACACTGTGGTCGAAAACCCACATTCCGATGATGCGGCATCTACATCTCAAGCAATGAGATCGAGCACTACAATCAATCGTCTTGCAGTGAAAATTCCGCCATTTTGGGCCGAGCGTCCCGAAATTTGGTTTGCACAAATTGAGTCGCAATTCTGCATTGCAGGCATCACTGCCGACAAAACAAAATTCCACACGGTTGTTGCTTCGATGGAATCGAGCGTTATTTCGCAAATAACTGATGCTGTTCTCAATCCGCCCACCGACGACAAGTACGGAAATCTAAAGCGGAACATCATTGAGCGTTTCTGCGAAAGCGAGCAGAAAAAAATCCAGAAGCTTCTCTCCGACATCGATTTAGGAGACAGACGCCCCACTCAACTTCTCAACGAGCTTCGTGGTCTGGCTAAAGACCGGATCAACGAAGATTTTCTCAAATCCTTGTGGATGCAACGCTTGCCACCACATGCACGAGCCATTCTTCAAGCTTCAAACGACGATTTATCAGGCATGGCAAAACTCGCTGATAAAATTCTCGAAGTTGAAGGTCTCGCTCACATGAACGTCGCTTCGGTCGCAGCTCCAGCAGGTAGCACATCGTTGCCAGCTCACTCGTTGCACGAGATTGTCACCAGATTGGACAGCTTGGAGAAACGTATCCGCTCTCGATCTCGTTCACAGAGCCGTTCATCAGCAAACGGAAGTCAAAATAGCTCTCCGTCGGAATGTTGGTACCACTCCAAGTTTGGCAGCAAGGCTACTAAATGCAAGCCACCTTGCTCATACAAATCCGATTCAAAAAACTAAACAACTCTTCTGTTTCGTCGCCCGCCGAACCAGAAGAAAGCTGCCACATCGCACGCATCACGATTTTCGAAAAGGGCACACAACAAAAATTCTTAATCGATACGGGAGCTGACGTTTCAGTTCTTCCAGCACAATACAAAGACAAATTCAACAAGTCAGACTCATTCAGACTTTTCGCAGCTAACGGCACGTCTATCAAAACGTTTGGAGAAAGACGCCTCAAGCTCTCATTTGGTCTTCGTCGTGAATTCATCTGGACGTTCATCTTGGCAGACGTTTCCACTCCGATCATTGGCGCAGATTTTCTCAGCCACTTTGATCTCTTAGTCGACACCAGGCGAAGTACACTTATCGACAACAAAACATCACTCCAGGCGCAAGGAGCCGCATCGAAGATCTGCGAGACTACAATTGTATCGCATATCAGTAACAACGATGTTGCCCGTATACTGGACGATTTCAAGCAGCTGTCTGTGCACAATCACAACAAACAACCATCTCCTTCTACGCACACACGTTATCGAGACCACCGGTCCGGCAGTTTTTGCACGACCCCGCAGACTCACTGGAGAAAAACTTTTGGCAGCTGTATCGGAGCTCGCTAAATGGACCGGGCTCGGTCGGCCTGCCTCGACAATTGGGCCGTGGACCACTTCAAATGTACATGTCAGACGGCATTGGAGACCCGTGCGACATCTTCAGATCACTCCATGCGCAAGGAGCCGTGCGAAGATCGCGAGCTACAATTCGTATGCATATCAGTCACAACGATGTTGCGTACACTGGACATTTCAAGCAGCTTTCTGTCATAATCTGCAAAGACGTACCATCATCTTGCTAACGTAGAACGAAACGACATCACCGAAGACGGCCATTTTCACCACTCCGCAGACTCACTTGAGATTTTGACTACAATGAGCGATACGGTCAATTGCGAAATGCGTCGCAAGACATTCCAAGCATTCATGCACAACGTCGTTGCGTGACCTGGACTTTGTAGTCTTACATGATGACATACTTGTTCGCCTCGTCTAACCTGCATGACCACAACATTTTCACAGAAACCAGCTTTTCCAGCGACTCAAAACGACATCATTTGCAATGAACCAAATGTCATTGGACGGCCATCATCCACTCGTTGGCAAAATGCTACATGACTTCGGATCACATCTCGCCATTCAAGATTATGCACAACTGACTGACCTGCAACTTGATTCGATCCTTGAGGACATACTATCGTGCCTTCGTCAAACCTGCGAAGAACATCAAACTCACTTGAACCTTTTCCAGCGACTAACACAACAATGACAATCACTCAGCAATGCATTGGACTGAGGTCCGACGTGCTTGTCACATCCTCAAAGACTCTTCTTGGTCAACGCAGCCGCTGATTTTCCTAACCCGAAGCAGCATGTCAACTCAAACGATTCCTCGGCATGCAAATTAGTATGGCCATTCACGCAAACGCTCGAAAATAAATGGCTTGCAATGCTTACTCAAGGAAATAAAACACTTACAAACTCATTGATTGGACTGAGGACTCACGAGATTTCAGTCCTGCACATTTGGCCAACGCAACCTTGCTAACTTTTCTATTTCTCACAAATCTACTGAGAGGACGCCTCGATCCCGTCGAGCGTGCACACCAACTGGCGATGGTAAACTGCAGCCATTGGGATTCTTAGATGCTTTCTCACAAAAACTGGAAAACACTCCACCCAGACGAGGAAGGCATTTGGATTTTATCAGCCAGTTTACAACGGACATACGTCACGTCGCTGGCAGAGACAACGAAGTCGCAGATTTTCTGTCACGGATCAACACAATCAGCGAAATCGACTACGCAGCCATCGCTACAGCTCAGGAATCCGACACAGAACTTCAATCTCTATTGAACAACGAGGACATCTCATTAAAACTGAAAAAGATCTCGCTTCTGAACACGACAGCGTCCCTATACTGCGATGTCAGCGCAGACAGGATTCGACCGTTCATTCCAAAGCCCTTACGCAAACAAGTCATTCAAAAAATGCACAACTTGGCACACCAGGGTCGTAAGGCAACCCAAAGATTAATCTCCGAACGATTTGTTTGGCCTTCAATGGGGAAGGAGATCAGCAGCTTCGTACGAGCTTGCTTACAATGCCAACGTTGCAAGATTCAACGCCATAACAAATCTACACTGGGCAGCTACGGACCAATTGATCAGCGCTTTGATCATATCAACATCGATCTTATTGGGCCACTACCAATCTCACGAGGAAACCGCTACTGTTTGACATGCATCGACCGTTTCTCCAGGTGGCCCACAGCAATTCCAATCCCGGATATGTCAGCAGAGACTGTAGCTACCGCCCTACTCAATGGTTGGATCTCATCGTTTGGCGTTCCACTGCATATCACAAGCGATCTGGGAAGGCAGTTCGAATCTTCTATCTTTTCAGGTTTAATGCGCATCTTGGGTATAAAACACTTGCGGACTACAGCCTATCATCCACAATCAAATGGCCTCGTGGAGCGCTGGCACAGGACTCTGAAGGCAGCCATCAAATGCCACATGACCAACGACTGGTGCGACGTCCTGCCACTAGTATTGCTCGGGCTACGTGCTACATGGAAGGAAGACTTGGGAGCTTCTCCAGCTGAAATGCTTTTCGGATCATCCCTTCGTGTTCCTGGAGAGTTTGTCACGGCCAACCAAAATCATCCCAATGAAACCGAGTTCATCAAGTTGCTGCGCAACCGCATGCAATCTCTCGGACAAACAAGCACATCCTGCCATGGAAAGAAGGAAACGTTTCTTCAGCCAGAACTCAGCCATGCGACACACGTTTTTGTACGCGTTGACCGCGTACGAGCGCCACTGGAGCCTCCGTATGAGGGCCCATTTGAGGTTCTGGACAAGCAGAGCAAATACTTCAAAGTTCGATTACCAACGAGAGATGTAAACATATCCATCGATCGACTTAAAGCTGCATTCATGGACAACACTCAACTATCACCAACGCCAGTTCCAACTCAGAACACGACGCAGACGACATCACATGATCCAGTCCCGGAATGCTCTAGCTCCACGCTGTCTACTCCATCCGATCCCGTAGCAGCAACGAAGACGTCAACAACCACCAGATCTGGACGAACCGTCCGTTTTCCCTCTCGCTACCGATAGACGTCTATCTAGCGGCGGAGCCCTGTGGCGTTTCGACGCCTTCGCTACAATTTATTTTGAGCTACGTACTAGCTGTGAAGCTGCGTACTAGCTTTGACGAAATACAACCCTGTGCTGAGTGACGCTTTGCCGCACAGAAGAAGAAGCACAGTAGAGTTGAGAATACGAATTCAGCAGCATCAGCCAGCGCAACGCGCGCTTTCTTTTCTTATTAAATTAACCAATTTGAATATTAGTATTAGTGTGAAATGAATGTGAAATAAACATTTAATATAAAGAATATTGCCGGTGTATTATTATATACTTTTACACCCAATCGCAATACCTTGTCGCCCATCGTCGCGACAATATCTTTGTTGCTGAATACAAGGGGAATTCTACTCGAAAGAGAGATCGGACTCCGATCTCAGGTGTTGGCTCCTCTCTACCTGCTTCATCTTCAAATGAAGCATCAAAAAACTAATTTCTTCTCTAACTCTAGCTTATCAAAATGTACGAGGCCTTAATAGTAAACTCTATAATCTATATCTTAATAGTCATTCTTTTGATTTCGATGTCATTTGTTTTACTGAGACCTGGCTCAAGCCTGCCACATCAGACTTTTCTATTTTTTCGTCCAAATACTCTATTTATAGATGTGATCGTATAGCTCGTAAAGGCGGCGGAGTGCTGTGGATTCTAATCTGTCCTCAGAACCTATTTCAACCACATTAAATTCTGATATTGAGTTTATTTGTGTGAAAGTTTCTTTTAATAAATTTTCCGTTTATTTTACGTGTTCTTGCATTCCATCTCTTTCCGATATGGCTGTATACGATAATCACCTGATTGCTATTAAATTTATATCATCTTTACTTTCCGATACTGACACTCTTTTTGTATTAGGTGATTTCAATCTCTCCGATGTTCGATGGGTTTCCTCAAGTGACTCGCATTCACTTCTTCCTGATAATTCTAATGACTTTATTGACGGTCTTTCTGAGCTTTCTTTGGTGTAAATCAATCCTGTATGCAATTCTATCAACAGGACACTTGAACTGTTTTTCGTATTGGACTCCACCAATAGCATCGTATCTAGGATTGATCCATTGGTTATGCCTGAAGACCCTTACCACCCTACTCTAAACGCACGAATTAATTTACCTCTGTGGCCTGTTGTGCTATCATCTCAGCCCACTGAGCGAGTACGGTGTTTTAGTAAAACTGATTTTAATAAGCTAAACAGTTTAATTTCACGCTTTGATTGGTCTCAACTATACACATGTTCTGACTTGGATACTTTTTGATATCTGTGTTCCGCTTGTATCACCCATCAGTTCCAATAGGAAGGAGGTGGTTCTCTAGAGAATTATCACATTTAAAAAATGTGAAATCCAAGCAATTTAAAAAATATAAAAAATCGGGAAATCCTTATGATTTCTCTCGATATTTATTTACCTGCTCTAATTTTCTAGTACTTAACTCACAGTGCTATAATAATTACTTGCAACGTTGTAAGCTTGAATTCTCTAAATATCCGATCAATTCTACAAATTCGTAAACTCAAAACGTAAAGCTGCATCATTACCATCTTCTGTTGTCTTCAACGGTATTCAAGCTAATACTGATCAATCCATAGCGGATTTGTTTGCTGATTTTTTCCAGACTACATACTCTACGAGTAGTCTCCGTGTTGGCCAGCCTTACCCTTATAGGTTAAGCTGTTCTAACTGTATTTACAGCCCTCTAATCACAGAAAGCTCGCTTCTTTGCGATCTTAAATTGATTAAGCCAGTGCACGCACCAGGCCCCGATGGTGTGCCTGCTTCAGTTCTAAAATACTGTGCAGAATCTATATGTAGACCACTACATAAGTTGTTTACTTTGTCCGTTGAATTCTCTTCTTTTCCAGTGCTATAGAAAGATTCTTGTATTATCCCCCTTCATAAAAAGGGTATCAAGTCCGATGCTCAAAATTATAGAGGTATTTCCAAGCTGTCTGCAATTCCGAAGTTGTTTGAGAAAATTATAGCTTCTCATCTTCAACATTTATGTCGCTCTATTATCTCACCTACTCAACACGGGTTTATGAGATGTAGATCCACAACCACTAACCTACTTGAGTTTACTTCTCTAGTGATTAAAGGGTTCAAGAAAAAGATGCAAACTGATGTTATTTATACTGATTTTAGTAAAGCTTTCGATTCCGTTAACCATTCTCTACTGACTCAAAAGCTTGATCTTCTTGGTTTTCCGAACAATCTTCTTATTTGGATCTCCAATTATCTTAGCAACAGAACACAAAGAGTAATTTTTAAAAATTCATTTTCCAAGTCCGTTAAAGTTACTTCTGGAGTACCACAAGGTAGTCATCTTGGTCCATTACTTTTCACGTTATTTATAAATGATCTTCCATCTGTATTATCTCACTCCCATGCACTCATGTATGCGGATGACGTCAAGCCTTGTCTATCTTATAGTGACCCTTCTTCTTATATACTCTTGCAAGCAGACTTAAATGCATTCCATCTTTGGTGCCAAGCTAATTTATTAAATCTTAATAGTTCTAAATGTAAAGTTATGACTTTCTACAGATCTTCGCGCCATATTTCTCAGTATTTACTTAATGGCATTATATTGGAATGCTTAAATGATTCCGAAAGATCAGTTAATGACTTGGGTATAGTTCTTGATCATAGACTGAAGTTTGATAAGCATATTGCTATAGCTGTCAATAAAGCTATGGGAGTTCTCGGGTTCATTAAGCGATGGTCCAAAGAATTTAATGATCCTTTTACTACTAAACTTCTATACACGTCTCTCGTTCGTCCGATTCTTGAATATGGATCATGTGTGTGGTCTCCCCAATATGAATCCTATCGCGCCAGGATAGAATCTGTTCAAAAACAATTTTTAATTTTTGTTTTACGCGGCTTGAGTTGGAACTCGGAAATTCAGTTGCCTTCATATTCTAGAAGACTTCTCTTGCTCAATCTTTCCTCTCTTACTAACCGTAGAATTATACTTGGAGTAATGTTCATCAACAAATTACTGCACGGTCATATAGACTCGGCTACTTTGTTGGAAGAAATAATCTTCAACGTACCTTCTAGAGTAACTCGAAACTGTAATCCTTTATATCTCCAACGTTGTTTTAATAACTGGGAATTGCACGAACCTCTTCGTACTCTGTGTGCAGATTATAATAGACTGTACCGTACGATTAGTTTCGAGTGTTCTCCGCTCACTATTAAAGCCTCTATATTATCTTGTTTAACTAGTCTAACCAACTAACTATTTATTAATATAATATCATTTTGGTCTGATTGGGTTTTTATGGGTTTTCCCCAATCCTAGCAACAAATGTTGGGCCAATCATTTTGTTTTTCATTTTAGATTCCCCAGAGTATTTTAATTTTAAACTTAATCTTAATTTATTTTTTAATTTAAATATATATATTTTATAATTTTAATTTATAATTTGCTGTGTCGGCTTCTTTTAGCCAGACAATAAATAAATAAAATAAATAAATAAATAAATAAAAATAAAAATCTTTGACAAGTCCTTGAAACTATCTCTCGTTCGCTCCATAAATTTACGAACTTGCACCTTAATGTCCCGGCAAGTATCACAGCGCCATCTCAAACCATTGTTCTTCTCAAAACAATCTTTGACTTTAACCGTTATACCAGCACACTTCAAGTGAAAAGTCCGGTCACAAAAGAAGCAAGAAATAAATTCTTGCTTGGGGTCAGGTCCATGACACTTGTTAAAAAAACACACTAAATCGGACGACATAATCGACTATGAAATTCTTTAGGGGAATGATAAACGAAATGAAAACTAGTCGGCGGTGCTACAGTCGAGCGTACTCGACTGTCGGAGACCCCGTACTTATTATGCAAAATTAAACACTGCTTAAAATAATATAATATAAGTCGCTACAAATATTTATTATATTTTTTTATATATATTTTCGCCCAAATATATTGATGATATATGTATTTACATTATAGATATTATAAATGATTTATTAAAGCCCATCATAAAATTTCAAATTTCAAATAAATGCACAAAATTAATTGATTTAAGCATTAGAGAAAGGGAGACAGCGATAAGTGCATTCTCCACATCTGTTAATAATAAACCAAAAATATAATATAAGTCGCTACAAATATTTATTATATTTTATTATATATATTTTCGCCCAAATATATTAATGATATATGTATTTCCATTATAGATATTATAAATGAGTTATTAAAGCCCATTATAAAATTTCAAATTTCAAATAAATGCACAAAATTAATTGATTTAAGCGTTAGAGAAAGGGAGACAGCGATAAGTGCATTCCCCACATCTCTTAATAATAAAAAAAAAAAAATCAAATGCTAACATTCAATTGATGTAAATACAAACAACATTAAGAAAAAATCTGTCCAAGCCGGGATTCGAGTCTGGGACCTATGTTTTACAAAGTCTGCTAATATTAGACAATATTTAAAAAATTTGCTTACGCTGGGAGTTGAACCCGCGACTTCCGAAAATTGCTAATTTCCTGGGGGCTTAGCACCATAGGCCACCGAAGCCAACATAACGTATGCAAAATGCAGATATGTTAAGACTACAATGATTTATTCTTTTCCAGTTATGATTTCTGCAACATCCTTTTGAAATTGAATATCATTAAAACAAAACCTTTGCGGATCATCTGCTAACAAATTAATTTTATTGGACAAAAAAACTATACTAATATTTTGAATTGATGTAAATGCAAAATTTATATAAAATATATAATTAAAAAAAAAAATTTTTGCATTCGGCACTGCGCAAAGCAGTGAGTTTTATTTGGTATGAAGAATTGAGACATTTTAGCGCAATGTGCCGAGTGCCAAAATTTTTTTTTTAAATTATTTATTTGTAAAACTTAATATTATTCGTCACAAAATTGGATATCAGAAATTTCGGGGCATGAAAATGTTTTCGTCACTAGACTTTTACCTCGTTGTCTAGTAATAGATTTCATTGTTACTGGTCTGTAAGACAAAAGTAATTAATTTTATTTATTGATTGTTGTTGTTGCTGCTAAGGTATGGCAAATAAGGGAGAATTTAGTTGCTCAATATCTTCGCTGTTTATTATCCGATCGCGATGAATTTTTCAGCAAATATGGAGAGTAATAGTATCTTTGCCTATGCTTAATTAGGAATGTCTATCTTTAAAATTGTCCTTATAATTAAGATTTTCTAATTTGTGGGCGTTTAAGGGGGCGGGGCCAAAATATAAAACAAACTCGATCTGCGTGCAATATAGACGAACCTACATACCAAGTTTGAAATCTCTAGCTCTTATAGTCTCTGAGATCTAGGCATCAATACAGACGGACAGACGGACAGACGGACATGGCTATATCGACTTGGCTGTTGATGCTGATCAAGAATATATATACTTTATGGGGTCTGCCACGCCTCCTTCTGCCTGTTACGCACATTTTTTTTTTGTGACAAAGTTAATAGACCACTGTACTTTTTTAAAGTACGTGGTCTACAAAGTGCAGAGCAATAACAACGCTTGGTCACAAACGGCCGCTTAAAGTGCAGAGAGCAAGCACAAAGCAAGAGATGAAAATATGCGAGAGCGTGTAGCTAACGGAAAACTAATGCTTGCAGCACAAAATAAAAACGATGCTGGTAAGCGCTACAGCAGATTATTGATGAGAGCACAGAGAGCGATTTTTCTGGTCTATTAAAAATCCAAGAAATCCATCGCTCACCGATGGAATAGAACGTGTTCTATTTTCATCGGTGAGCTTCGGTTTTTCACCGACGCACAGTGGGCGATTGGGCCTCGCTAGCGGCATTTAATTCAAAATTTCAAATTTGGAAAAGCGTTGAGTTTTATTTACCAATCGATAAAAGATGCTTTGATTAGATTTTGTGCGCTTTTTTATAAGCTCTCCGATCAGCTGATCATCAGCTGTGAGCTGTCAAACACAGCATATGCTGCAGCAAGCGCTTTAGGAAATTGTTTCTTTGTTGTGCGCATTCACTTCGAGTCTCTGGGAAATTTAGAATCTTTACTTATTGTATTACAAGTTTGGTTTTTTATAAGCTTCAAGGTATGTACTACATAGAAAATCAGTGTTTGTGACCGGTCTTTAAGTGTGTTGCTTATAAAACGTAGTGGTAATTAAGTGTATTAACAACGAGTCAACAGTAGCGTACACCTGTCTTTCGTGGAGTAGAATCATACCAGATTCACCTGGATTCAGTCTAATTCTTATTTTATCTGGAAGTTTAAATCATTGTGCGTCCAAAATGTCTAATATGAATTACGATTACCTGCTACTCTTCCTACTACGGCACTTTTTAGGTACAATGTCAGTAGAAAAACTGACACTTTTCTTAGTATGGCCCAAAGAAGCGATCCTAACCAAGAAGTTCCTCACCATGGAAAACTTAATATACTCAGGATGAAAAGTGCGAGATTGGCAAAAAGCTGCGAAATTTTACTAGTAGGCTTGTCGCAAAGTGGAAAAACTGTGGAAGAAATAAGTCTTTTTTTGAAAATAGTAACAAGGAATGTCTAGATATGCCGATAGAATTGATGGATAGATCATCTTCCGAAAATGTTTCTTGAAGCAAACCCCTGGTTTTACATGCCAATACACAGTAAATTCACAGAATTTTAATTTATGGAGCAGACATTATAAACCATTTTTCTCTTCCAATTGGTATGATGTCCGAGGAAGCTCTTGAAACCAGGAACAAGGACTTTCGAAACATACGCGAGAGCAACACCAGAAAGAATTCTAGGAAAAATAGTATGGAAGATGTCATAAATGTCTTATTAGTTTCATCCGACCCTTTGATATCTTCATTGTCAAATGGATCTTAGATATCGTCTGCAAAAATATTATTATGGACGAGGATGTGAAGAGCTTGCTTTTAATGAAGCATCTGGATTAGAGCCCTGCATGAGTGCACACTAAACTCTAAATTATTCAATTTCTGTCAAACGACTCATGTGAATCACACAACACTATCAATAGTCACTCATTTTTCAGGCCCGGCCCGACCCGAACCCGAATATTTTGTAAAAGGCGCATGGGTCCCGAGGCCCGGCCCGGCCCGTGCCCATCTCTAGAACCAATGCTCAAATTATTTTCCATTCTTCTATTTATATTAAAACAAATCAGAAGTAATTTTTTTTCTACTCTGTGTGCTTGATTCACACATTCAACACTGTTTCAACTGTCAGAACGACTTGAATTACAGCAAATTTTCATAACAGTGTGAAACAGTATCATACGAAATGATTCGAATCACACGATAGCTTAGCTTCGAGTCAATGGCCGTGTTCACCAGAACAAATCGACAACAGAATATCGATGAAATTTGTATGATTATTCTGGTGAACGGCAGTGATGAGCAATCATGATTTCAAATTTTGTGATTATGATGACTGAAAATTTCATCACCAAAATAGTACGCTGAAATTCTCTGATTGTGATGCTTTGTTATCGAAACAACAAATCGTAATCAACAGAACACAAGATTTGAAAATAAATAGGACAAAATTAATAAGGAAACCACTTTATTAATATTAATTTGGTCTTTCTAAAAAAAAATGGAAAGAAGACGCTGGAATCTGCGCATTTTTAAGGAATATGGTTATCAAAAGTGCTTTAAACTTTCTTATATAAAATATTAAATGCGCATACAATGTTGGCTTAGTTATTGATTAATGTAACATATCATTTATTATTTTAAATCTGGCCTTTCGCTGTGTTCATTCCCATTGCATTAAGTATTTTGCGCCAAACTGTTTTGCATTTTTTTAATAAATATTAAAAACTTTGACAAAAGAAGAAACGACAACTTTGATTTTGCCTTAAAATTTCATCAAAGCGTTCACCAGAAGCCCATCAAAAATTTTTTGATTTCTGATACATGATTACTGATCGATTAGTTCTGGTGAACACGGCCAATGAGTCCGAAAAATGAATGTATCATAAGGAATTGAAATTATGACTTGAAAAGCACACTATGTCGTTTTGAATGTGTGCACAGTGTGATTTCTGACTGTTAACACGATTTAGTGTGAGCTCATGCAGGGCTCTAATCTGGATATGCCTGAATCTGATTTTGAAGATTCCGATTCCGAATAATATTTTTTGTTCGTTTTCTATATAATATTGATTTATAAAATTTGTTTAATAAAGTTAAAAAAAAAAATTAAAATTAAAAAAATTAATTTTTAAAAATAAAAAAATTGTTTGCAAAAAATTCTTTGATTTTTTTCTGAGGAGTGAAAAAAACCGACTGAAGATATCTGCTTTCGTTTGGAAGTTATTAATTAAATGCCGCTAGCGAGGCCCAATCGCCCACTGCACTATAGGTCAAATGGACCCTTTTTCTGATATAAACTAGTTTTCTAACAGTATTCAAATTAACAAACTTTTCTTACATTTCGATTAGGAATACATTGAACTGTAATGTTGCATACCAGAAATGTTAACATTACATTCTAATGTTAAGTTAACAGCTGTTTAACATGAAAGTCATAAATTGTGCAAATATTTTGGTTTAAGTTCAAGTGGCTCTAGTTTTTTTAAATTGAAATTTTGTAATACAAATTATGATGAATAGTGATCAGTGTGGCTTGTACATTATGTTGGTAGATCTGTGCTGTTGGTTTTGTTCGTGTTGTCTGCAGTAAGTGTCCATAAAGTGACGCTTTCGAAAATAATTATTTGGGAAGAGTTTTAAAAAAATGTCAGCACTTGTCAGCGAAGTGACTATATACATGCTGTAGAGTAATTCCTTGTGAACTCATGACAGTAAGTTTATTTGTCACTTTTTGTCACTTCTCCCAAAATTTAACTTTTTAGCACATAACCTATATCTATTCAATGCCGGTCTGCATGAAGCATATCGGAAAAATAAAGGAAAAACTGATGGAATGGATGCTGTTGTACGTTATTTTAAATGATATATCGATGTTATTAATATTACGACACGCAGACAACAATAAAACATAGATTTTTTTAGTTACAGGCTAACTACTCTCCGAAAATAAGATCCAAAATAAGCTCCTAAAAATATGAAATAAAAAACAAAAAATTTGAAAAATATTTAGAAAATATTAAATAAACATTACTTTAATATTTATTAACAAAAAAAAAAAAAAAAATATTTTTTTGTATATATTTTTTTTTTGGGGGCGTTGATGGGCAGTGCCACGCCCATTTTTTCAAAACTATTTCCAAATTCGATCTAGAATGGTATCCAAAAAACTTTACCCGGAAAACTTGATAAGCCTTCGAGTTATTAATTTATATCAGAAAAAAGGTCTATTTGACCTATAGTGCACTGTGCGACGCTTTGAAATTTTGTGTGGTCATACGACACGGACAGCTTTTTGACAAAAAGTGTCGGTGAAAAAGTGCTCGTCTGAAGCGCCCTTAACAGCCGTTTTATACGAAAATGGAGATGACATTTTTATAAACTTGCCTTGTCAACTCGGTGATAATTGCTTCAAAAATGAGGAGGTTATTAAAACTGGTTTAGAAAGTAATACCAATTTAATAATACCTCATTGTTTCAATAATCATTTTTATATGTTATTTATTAATCAAAAGAAAAACGAGATAGTCTTTTTAGACCCATTTGGGAAAATAGGCATGGTTCATACGTTTCAAAATTACTATCTCAAAATGTTGACACGTTTGAAGCCAAAAGAAAATTATTCAGCGGCTTCAATTCAACCTGATAAGCAATTGGACAATTTCAATTGCGGAATTTTGATTTTACAATTTGCAGAATCATATGTGTCAAACGTTTCGCTTACAAACTTAAAGTCTAGTGACTTATACAGAAGCGAAATGTTTGATAAAATTCTCAAATATGGAGATTCTTTAAATGATTTATGTCTGCACGTTTAAGACTACATCATTCTCAGAATCGAGTTGCTCTATTTGTGATCGTTTTATATGTAACATTTGTAAGAAAACAAAATATAAAACAAATATAGAAAATATTGTTTGCAAGATATGTGAGCTTAGTTCACATACTTTCAAATAATATATGTATATGTTTTTACTTTTATGTTGTGGATTAGGCCTACTGGGGATACCACATTAAAAAAAACGCTCTGTTAACTCTACCTCAAAGGTGGTGCGGAAAAGAGTTTAAATCAGAGCTTGCAAAATATGCTCAACCAAATTTTTCTAAGTAGTCTGTGCACTGAAATGAGCACAAAAATTAAAAAAGCAAGAGCAAAATCGAGTGCTCGATTCTATTTGTTCCTTTGAATGTGCTCATTTGTGCCTATATTGATCTCAAAGTAGGCGATCAAACCCTTCGAAAAAAAAACACTTGCAAATAAACTTGTAAGGGAGATGTAAGGGAGACACTGAGTGAGAGCACATTGCGAAGGAGCACTTTAACATTTGGTCTAAAAAAAAATGTTATATGTAAGAATGTATCAGTGAATCAATGAATCAGTGGCATCTATAAAATGTAAAGAATTGTAAAAATAATAAATCTAGGTTGTATAAATTTAAATAGAAAGAGTTTACTTTTATGAGATTCGTTTAGCTAAGCACGAGATCAAAAAAAAATACGAAATAACTTGCTTTGCTTTTTAGTTTTGCTCTTTTGCTCAGGAGCAAAATATTAGATTGGGATCTGAGCACTTCCCAAAGGGGTTTGGGAGCGCACGCTTTTTTTGGGAGCCATGAAAAAAGAGAGCAATTTTCGAGAGCTCTGGTTTAAATAAATATATATATCCCCCTTATATGTTTATAAAGGGTGATTTTTTAGTTATTATCTTTTTGGCAACACTGGTTTAAACAGCTCACGCACTTTTCGTGTTTTGTTTCACTGTCAAACATCTTCAGTTTGGTCTATAATTTAACCATGAATCGTCTTACAAACGTACAACGCTTTCAAATTATTGAATTTTGTCATTAAAATTCATGCTCGGTTAAGAAATTGCATTTTGCATTTTTTTCCATTTTATGACCAGTTTATTCGACCTTCTGAAGCGGTTATTCGGAATGATTACAAACTTTTTTATGCCCCAAATGGAAGAGCTAGACTTGGCTTACATGTGGTTTCAGCAAGACGGTTCCACATGCCACACAGCACGCGCAACAATGGACTTATTGAGAGGCGAGTTCGGTGAACATTTTATTTCACGTTGGTGACCGGCTGCCTAGATCGTGCGATTTAACGCCTTTAGACTATTTTTTGTGGGGCTATGTTAAAGCTCATTGACGCATTGGAAGACAACATTGAAGCATTTATTCGTGAGATACCGGCCGAAATGTTGGAAAGAAGCCAAAATTGGACTAAGCGGATGGACCATTTGAGGCGCAGTCACGGTCAACATTTGCATGAAATAATCTTCAAACATTAAATTATATGGACCGTACTATCGATTCAAGCCAAGATTTCGTGCGATTTAACTGCCTTTTATGACTATTTTTTGTGAAAAACGGGCCTATAGCTCTTAAAAAAGCACTCTTTATTAGATGCAGACATCATGGAAGAAAACAAATGCATGTGAGTGTGTTTTAGTTTCATTTATTCGTGAGATACTTCGGCCGATAATGTATGGAAATGATGCTTCATTTTTGCCATAAATATGGACTAAGAACGGATGGATCCAATTAATGATGAGCGTTTCAGTTTCTCACGGTCATGACATGTTCCGTCGGTAAAGGAACTCGATGTGGGCAGAGAGCGCTTCAATCCATTAGTGCCTGCATGCTGACCGTACTATCAGAGTTACGGAAAATACCCCAAGAAGTCCTGCGTTTGGGAGTCTGGGAACTATACAAGAAACAAGCCCAGAGCGCCACTGACCGAGCACGTTCTCTAATGGAAGTGCAGAAGACGGATTCGGCAAAGGAGGCAACCGAGGACACGACATTAACTGAGGTAAGTGAAAATGTTCTAATTATCCAATTGGCGTTTAGTGTTGTTGTACATCGTCTCCCAGCCCAAGGCATGTTTAAAGAGCATCGCAATACCCACAACCCACCTAATGCACTGTGATCGTGTAGCTACTACCTGCATGTACAAAACAAGGCAATGCGTATGATTTGTTAATGATACCCACCCACATGTTGCATCATGTTGGGCCAACATAGAAACAACCCAAACAATTCAAGTAAACCTATCGTAAACTCAATTAAACAGTTGTCACGCCTGCGGAGACGTGTGCAGGGACTCACCGCCAGAGTATCCTAGCATTCGAAATTCAAATAAGCTGACACTCGTTTTCCAGCTCAGCAAGCTGAAGGAACGCGTGCAGGATGCTGACCGCCGCACAGTGTAAGCGCTTGCCAATCTCGGGACTTAATCGAAAAATGCCCTAAGGTCAATGAGCTTTTAGCCGTCAACTTAGCAATGTTCAAATGTTACGGAAAACACGCACAAAACAAAACAAAGAATCCTGCGTTTGGAAAAGAACGGCTCTTAAACCGGTGCATTTGAACTGTATGCACAATTGAATCGGACAACGCCCAGCAGTTGACAAAGTTTAGTCTTTTCAATTAGATCGTTTGGTCACTGCGAGCAGTAAAGTCTCTAATTTGACTAGTTTTGCAGCATAGACGGATTCTGAGCAATAGGAAGGTACTTTATTAGCCGCCGTGACACGATTTTCATTAACTGATGGAAATAAGTGCCAAAAAGTACGAAAATGTATCACATTATTGGCGTTTTGATGGAAAAAAACTGACAACATTCGATAACATCGTCAAATCAACCAGCACATACATAGTTTGCAGAAAATCGTTCTGAATCAGGATCAGGAATAAAACTTCGCCCATATTTTGCCCGGAGTTCAATTTCGCCATGCCTGAAATAACACGCGTAGAGTTTTTCGAGGTCTGGTCAAGCAACGTAAGAACCGTTAAGCTGAACTTACTCCTAGAGCACGCAGCGATGATTTTTGGCAATGCGTATTGATTATATAAAGTTAAAGATGCACCCATCCCACATGTGCCATGAATTTGAGTTGAGGCCGAGTACATCTAGGAGAGACATATCCCGATTTATGACCAAGAATGCAAGTTCGCTTCAGGACACAATCGAAAGACGTTCATTATAACAGTGATGTCACTGCCTGTAACCGCAAACCGCAAAATTTTTATTTTATGGTCTATGTAGTGACTCACCGCCAAGATTCCAGTTCAGCATTCTGAATAAATTTGCAAAAAATAAGCTCGCCTAGCCCGTTTTATCAGCTCTATGCAAGCTGTTTTTTTAAGGTAACAAATTGCGAAAAATGCAGGAGCTGACTTTTTCGTTCCAGACATTGATTATCGTCGAGACAGAACGGATTTTTCATTTATTCGGCCAAGCAGTCTGAAGTTACAAGCAGAAGCCGAGAGCATATAACCGCGAATATTCAATTTGAAAAAAAAAATCGTTTTTTTTCCTTACTGAGGTTAAAAAAAGTATTTTCAGTTGGCTAAACTGAAAACAGAAAAGACGAACCTGATACTTTTTAGAAAAAAAATGTTATTTTATTTTTTATGGCGATGTGTGTGTTGCAAAAAGGCAGCAAACTCCTGGTTTTTCCGTATTTAACGCCCTTTACAGTGCCACGCCCACTTTAAATTTTAGTCCAAGAATATACTTGGGGATTATTCGAGAATTCACGCCAAATTTCAAGTCGATAGCTTTAAAATTCGACTGCTATTGACATTAAGTCCCCCTAGATTGGCAAAATCTTACACTGGCGCCGACTTGAATCGCGAGAAGAAGGACAAGGAAGCAGTCAAGTCGCAGGCCGAGAGCATTAACCGCGAATACGATCGCCTTACTGAGGAGTACAGCAAACTGCAGAAAGGATGATTAAAATGATAAGATGGGGGCAAAGGCAGCAAATGCTAAATCTTTAAAGATTAAAAAAGAATATAGATTATCAAATCGAAAAGCAGCAAAACAAACATAAGTATATTAAAAACTTTATTCTCATGGATAACGTTTAAATGTTGATTCTCTCACGTGCCGAGTTATATTTTGTACACTTTGCCTTAATGCGTAAATGTTACATTTTGTTTGCCGCAGCCAGAAATAATTTGTTGACAACTCAAAAAATAACTCTATAACTTATTAATAAATGAAATACAATTTTCGAATGATTCATACTTAGTCCACATCATGCTAAAAGTCATTTGTAACAAACTCGCTTTGGCTTTCTGTTGTTATCGTCGCCTACTCAAACCAGAAGCTCACTGAGAAACTGGGAGTGTGACATAACCTTACGCTTACGCCCTCGTGTGGCCCCACCCACGGCTCCAGGATGTGTTCCAGGTACACCCATCTTTGCATCGCCCTTCTCCTTGTGCTTTTTCTGCAGAGCAGCAGCCTCCTTTGAAGCATCGAGTGCATTTGGTGCTTGTAGTCCCGGCGAGTTGGAGCTATAAGTGGCATCAATGTCACTGGAATCCTTGGAAACTTTCAGCAAGCGTCGTTGATTCATATGCGACCAGTCCTGAAAATATTCTTTTTCGTAGAAGAACAACACGATTAAAAGAAACATTTCAACTAATTATGTATTAATAGAGCATGAGATATTTACTTACATAAATGAGTAATTTTAGCTTGCGCTTTAAATTTCTGTATCGCTTATTGTAATCCACATTTGCATTGGCTGTTATTATGTTTTCTTGGGGTATCTGTAAGCAGAAAAATCAATTGGTATTAAAATAAAAATGTGTATGTAAATTTCTTGACTTACCTTTTATTAAAAAAAAAAAAACATAAGCTAACTTATAAATTTATTATTGTTTTAGTTAGCTCTCAGATCACAAAAAAAAAAAATATGTTTTTATTCGCAATTTGGCTGTTGCTGCGGCGGCGGTGGCTGTTGCGGCGCAAGGTGCTGCGGCGGCAGTTGCTGCGGCGGCAGATGCTACGGCGGCGGCGGCTGTTGCGGCGCCAGATGCTGCGGCGGCGGCTGTTGCGGCGCCAGATGCTGCGGCGGCAGTTGCTGTTGCGGCGTCGGCTGTTGCGGCGGGTAAATCGGCAGCGGCAAATGGTAAAACGGTTGAGCCGGGAGCTGTTGCTGCTCCAAACGCCTGGTCAGCTCCAGAATTTGTTGTTCCTGCCGCTGCATTTTTTTTCTAATATCACTGCGGACGGCAGTCCGCGCTAGTGACGAAAGCAGCACGAAGGGTGCGAAGGCGACTAGCATATATACACAGGAAGAATGGAAGATTTGCTATGACTGTCCGATCAGGTCGAGTTATATACCGATCGAAAGGTATCAACTTAACTTACAAATGTGCATACTAAGATTTTTGAAAACTCACCTGGTTCGTGAGATAAACAGGTGTAAATGTTTGTTTGTTTGTATCAAAGCGATGATTTAGCTTAAAAGTTTGAATGAGGACTTGTTCCCGCTCAAAAATCTAGAAACGTTTGTTCTACGACTTTTTCGAAAAATCGCTAGTTTAGCGGGAAATCGCTAAAAACCGCTGAAATTGAAACCCTTATAGCATCCAAACGATAGAAGCTACAGATGTGATCTAAATATCGTTGAAAAGGTAGTTCGAAGGGCTTTTAAGCATAGCTGTACACTTTTTTGCTTAAGAGCACAGGTAAATTGCTACAGGTGAAATAAGGTATTTTTTGCCACATTTTGGCGGTTTTTGAGAAAACGCCGCTAACGGTTTTTTTTTAATTTTCAATATATTTTAGTTTGTAAAATTTCGCGTTTTTTGATATATGACACAAAAAAATTTATCGATAGGTTTGGAAGATATAACCTATTAACTGAAGATATACGTTTTACTTTGAATTTTAATAGGGCAGCAGCAACAAAGTGTTATAGCAGCCAGAGTTTGAGAGTGCTGATAGATTTTGCGATTCCTAAAACGAACCAGTGTTGCCAGACTGTTTGTTTTTGCTGTACAAACAATAAACAAGGCTGACAAATATCTAATGTCTTATTCAAAAATTTCTGATATCCCATAAAAAAAACCTCTTTACGAGGTAAAAGTCTAGTGACGAAAACATTTTCTTGCCCAAAAATTTTTTTTTTTAATTATTTTTATGTAAAACTTAATATTATTCGTCACAAAATTGGATATCAGAAATTTTTGGGCAAGAAAATGTTTTCGTCACTAGACTTTTACCTCGTAAAGAGGTTTTTTTTATGGGATTTTTACACTCTTCTTATATTTTTGTTGCTCTTCTTGAAGTTGTTTTATTTTATTATTCAGAACATGGCCTTCGGGCTCCTGCAAAACCTGAATCCGCCGATTTAGGTTGTTACTCATTATATTTGCTTCTGGAAGACGCGCACTTTCTGTTTTTTATACCGAATTCCAGTAAACGCCGTTATGTTTTAGGGCTGCCAGCTAGTTATATTTCGACGCATTTTTGCGCTTCTGTATATCAGGTTGGCAGCCCACATTTAACTATAATGACAATACGCCAAAATGCAATATGATATTAAATTTCTAAATGTGAGCATAACAAAAATATATTGTTAAAATTTATAGACAACTATTATGCATGTTAAATAATTTTATTAAATAAAAATAAAAAGACCACGATCATTTGCATTAGTCAGGCAACCTTTATTTACATGTGTACCAGAGAACTGCAACGGGTAAAAAGTGCACGCTCATACTCGAATATTGATGTGAATCCGTTGTGATTTGTTCCTCTTTGCTTGTGATCTATTTGGATAGAGACACTCGCTGATACTCGTTGAGTCAAACGAATCGCAAAACGAGTATGGGGTCGAGTATGCATTCATGCAAAATACATAGTGTGACACGAAATTAATGTTATGAAAGAAATTTTTAGTAATTTATTTTAGTACTTAAATAATTTTATAAAATTAATTATTTAAAATTATAATTATATTTTTTATTTAATAAATTAAAAAATCAAAAAAAGTTGAAGATAATAATATCTAACGCTATTCTTAAAATGAGACCTCTTAAAATTAAGTATATTAATATAATTATTTATTTGGTATTTAATTAAAATCAATGTGCTTTGTACAAAGAGACACAAAGACAGACTGCCGCTTTCGATTCTTACAAGTATCTACAACTCAAAACGACCCAAAACGAGTGTCGAAAACGAGTGTCTAAAACGAGTGTCAAAACGAGTGTCAAGAAAAGCAGAGAAAGTGTCAGAGGGAGTAGCCCAGCGATCGACAGCGCTTACTCTTACATTGCAATGTATGAAATTCGGGGGTGGGTTTCGCTGTGACGTCGCACACACGACTCGCGTCGAGGCATTTTTGACCCCTTTTTATGGCCGTCATAAAACTCGCGCTGCCGGCGAGCCGCGACCTTTTGTACACTGAGTGAAAAAAATAGTAGGTTTGAAGACCTTATTATTTTAAAAAATTGGTTTTTTCTTATATAATTATTATGCGGCTCAATAATTTGTTTCAGTGTAGACCTTTTTTATTTTTTGTTCGCACATTTGGGTCGACCGACACATTCCCCGCTCGCATTGCCCGCTCTGTCCCTCACCTCCTTCTCAAGGCCCGGCCCGGCCCGGGACCGAAATAATTCTTTCAGGCCCGGTCCAGCCCAGTCAAATTTTCAGGAGGCCCGGCCCAGCCCGAGCCCGGCCCGAAATTACTATATACAAAATTTTTTTTTTTAATTTTTATTTCTTTATTCTTTTTTGATACAAGTTTTATTTTTGAGCCTTTTTTGCAAGCAGAGTCTTAAACTTTTTCTTTGCTCTCTTTTCTGCATATTATAAGAAATTTTGTTACAGAAATTTGGTTATCAAGCGATTTGAAAAGTATGTGTTAAATCTTGACTTTTCGGGCCTACCGGGCTTCGGGCTTTATACTTAGGCCCGGGCCCGCACGAAAAAAAGCCCGTTTCCGATTTTCCTGCACGAAGCCCGGTGAATTTTTGAAGAGGCCCGCGGGACACGAAGCCCGGCCCGGCCCGTGCCCATCTCTAACGGCGACCAATTCAACACGAATCTACCCGTTGCAGCTCTCTGATGTGTACATACACAATGCTGCTACGTTGTTTAATGCATGTTTCTTTTAGGAAAAGTGGAATAAAACAAAAATGCTAATTTCTCAGCTATTTCACTGTCGATTTTGATGATTCGAACGGCAAAATGCGATGCATTTGGGCACGTTAAAATTTTTTGTTAGCAACGAAATTGTCGAAGGTGGCATCATTTCTGTAGTTCAGTTCACGTTGGAGCTACCAGTTCGATAGGTCTTGCTCGTGAACTTTTTGGGGGTTGATTTACAATTAATTAATTTTCTAAAAAAACTGTACTCTTAATTTCTCTAAATTTAATTACAATAGCTTCCCCAAACTTGTAGCTTTAAATTGATATGTGCCGCGTTTTTGCACAGGCTTCCTGAGATAGGCTATTATGGTTTGAAAACAAGGTGTATATTTTGGCTGTCATTCTTTATGGGACTTTCACCGAGGTAGCCTCGCTCATTTCAAAATATCTCAAAAACATATCTCTTATTTTTTTATTTAATTGTACCATTAGAAAGGTGAAATTGTAGGCTTTCAGCGTGCATTAGCGGTTTTCGGACACAGTCTTCCTGACCTTAGCTTTTTAAGAAATGGTGAAAATTTTCTCTTTTTCACTTTCCTTATTCACTTGTTTCACCCATTTGAAAAGCTAAAAGTGCCAAAACATTGCTTTAAACTATAGATTAATTAATTTTCTACTATTCTGCATAATTAATTTATTGATTAAAGGTCGAAAAACGTTTAAAAATGATAAAGTTCATAATTGGTTCCGACTCATGAACCAAGTTCCGTTTTTCGTTGCTAAAGAACCGTTGCTATCTTGACGCACATGTCTATGTCGGTGGCTGTATGTAGACTGTATACATAAAAAAACCTCTTTACGAGGTAAAAGTCTAGTGACGAAAACATTTTCATGCCCCAAAATTTCTGATATCCAATTTTGTGACGAATAATATTAAGTTTTACATATAAATTATTTTAACAAAATTTTGGCACTCGGCACATTGCGGTAAAATGTCTCAATTCTTCATACCAAATGAAACTCACTGTTTTGCGCAGTGCCGAATGCAAAAATTTTGTTAAAATAATTTATATGTAAAACTTAATATTATTCGTCACAAAATTGGATATCAGAAATTTTGGGGCATGAAAATGTTTTCGTCACTAGAAATTTTTGAATAATAGGCAATTTACAGTGAGACCCGTATGGGGCCGTAACGAAAAAAAGCCGGTATAAGGCCCGTAATTAGGCCTTTACCATACAAAATTTGACAGTTGGGTTCAAATATAAAGGCTTGTGGCGTACCACTACAGCGGCAACAGCCCGATCTGGCAACGACGCATCGCATAAATCAGATGCTGGTTCCGTGAGCGATCTCCGGAACCGCTTCAGTCGGAATTCAGTCTACATACAATCACCAGCATAGACACACGCATTATCACCGCGCTTCGGCGCTCGGATACACTTACATCATTTAAACTATCCAGAACACCATAGTAGTATTTTCTACAACGTCACTACACATTATAACTTAACCCCCATATTGGTGACCCCGACAATCGAAATGCACCCAATAACCCCCATATTGGTGAGCCCGTAAAAAACAACACGCATCACGCGAATTGCTGCAACATTCGTTGCCATATTGGTGACCACACAAAACGCACCACGCATCATGAAACTCGCAACCACAAAACTGCAATCCGCAAACTGCAACTCGCAGACCGCAAAACTGCGCCACGCAACCACAGCAACAATGCGTCATTAGACGCCGCTTCTCCAAATTATGCGTTTCAGCTTGTCAACTGCGTACATCAGCATCACACGCAAGTTGCCGCCATTTTGGAAGCCTAATACGCAGTTATGGTTTTTGCAAGCCGAGTCACGATTTACATGCACACGCATTACCTCGATAGATCGTCTGCGATGGAGCTACACCTACAAGAATTGCAACAATTACAACAACTACAACACTTGCAACAACTACAACACCTGCAACAACTACAACAACTGCAACAACTACAACAACTGCTGCAACATCAGTTACCGCCTATTTGATTCGGGTTCAGTCATAACACTCATACCGATATCAATCCAAGGCGGCTAACAAATCAATCATCGACATGTACGGATATATAAACCCTTCATCGATGCTCAACAGTTCCCACAACGTCAAACTGCACACAAGGAACGAAGCACAGCTTCTCAGCGTTTCTTGCAAACTGACATGGAACTTCTCACACGCTTTACGATACCGGCTAATTGATTCGGGTTCAGTTATAATACTCATACCGATATCAATTATATGCGGCTAAAATCGACCACGTCAGTAGCGACTTCCAAACCTTCCAACGTCACATGGACAACTTACTCCATTTGTTGGATGCTACATTGACGACATCAGCGTATACTTCAACGATACCGGCTAATTGATTCGGGTTCAGTTATAATACTCATACCGATATCAATTATATGCGGCTAAAATCGACCACACCCGTCAGTAGCGACTTCTAAACCTTCCAACGTTACATGGACAACTTACTCCATTTGTTGGATGCTACATTGACATCAGTGTTTACCTCAGCAGCGACACAATCAACACCACCGGATTCATCCCACACTCAAACACACCAGAAACACCGGATCTTCAAGGAAAACAACAGAAGCACAGACAATACCGTCGTCGCCATCTTCATCAGCTTATTCGTTTCCTTCTCTACCTGACGAAGTCACTGAGGAGGGAGTAGATGTGGCGTACCACTACAGCGGCAACAGCCCGATCTGGCAACGACGCATCGCATAAATCAGATGCTGGTTCCGTGAGCGATCTCCGGAACCGCTTCAGTCCGAATTCAGTCTACATACAACCACCAGCATAGACACACGCATTATCACCGCGCTTCGGCGCTCGGATACACTTACATCATTTAAACTATCCAGAACACCATAGTAGTATTTTCTACAACGTCACTACACATTATAACTTAACCCCCATAGGCTCTACGGCAAGCCGTTATTTGATACCGGCGTCATTACCGACCTACTTTTGATCAAATAGGTAGCAACTCTGGCGAAAATTGATAAGAAATCGATTTACCAACACAAAAAGTCTGAGGGATCGAATTTTAAAAATGAGCTCTATATGCAGAAATGCTCAACGAAAACCATTAAACATATGTAACTCCGGACATATTAAAATAAGGCAATATAATTAAAAAAGATAAATTAATATTATTTGTTCCCCCTCATTCAAAATATCCGCCAGGATCCCTTATGTAGATTTTAAAATTCTGGTTGGTCTATTTGTGATAAGTGATTTTTGTTTTATATACAAAAAAATACGTTAAACGCAACATAATTTGGGGCGACTTCAAAACGGCAAAGGAAATGTTGGTCACAAACTTCTCTGGGTCGTTCCTATAAAGCATCATTAAACAAATTTAGCACCACCTTAAATCACTTTCTAGCCGCCAATGTCCGGCTAATGCTTTGATTTACTCGCACGAGCATTATTGTCTTTTTCCATCCATTTCATGAATTTTCCTATTTTTTTGGTTTCATTTATAATAGAAATAAAATAAGCAATTTCACAATTTGACACTTCGACGTCAAAATATCGGTTTTTTTTTACCGGCCTACCAGTGTAAACGACTTTTGCCATAAGCTAAGGCTTTTTGCTTACCTGTCGCAGTGTAAATTGCCTATAAGACATCAGAACTTTTGAAATTGCAATATTTTTTAACAGTAAAGCTTTGTCAACTTTGTTTATTGTTTGTACAAGCTAAAACAAACTGTCTGGCAACACTGGTCCCCTTTACAAACACACATGCCCAGCGCCAAAGCTATTAGCATTCTTAAACTCTGGCTGCTATGACACTTTGCTGCTGCTGTCCTATTTCCATTCTAAGTAAAATGTATATATTTAGTTAACAGGTAATTTCCGCATTACGCTGCAAGCAGTGTACATACTGCATATGTACATGCAGTAGTGTAAATTTAAAAGGTATATTCAGTTAATAGGTAATATCTTGTCGAAACGAATTTTGACAGATATAACATATAACATATTTTTAAGTGATATGATGTGTAGATTTTTCTTAAATCGCCAAATGTGGAAAAAAAAATATCTTTTTTTCACATGTAGCTGTTTACCTTTTTACTTAAAAAAAAAACTTTGTAGGTATGCCTACGAGCTCTCCAAAATACCTTTTCAACGATATATAGATCGCATCTGTAGCTTCTATCGGCTGGTGCTATGGGGGTTTCAATTTTATCGGTTTTTAGCGATTTCCCGCTAAACTAGCGAATTTTCGGAAAAAGTCGTAGAACAAACGTTTCTAGATTTTTCTAAGCTATAAGAAAGATTTGATCCAAACAGACAAACGGATCCTCTTCCAATTCTAAGTAAACGTATATTTTCAGTTAACTGGTAATATCTTCCAAACCCCTTGGCTAAAAGTTATGTTTCATATATCATAAAACGCGAAATTACAACATATAGAAAAATAAAAAAATCGTTAGCGGCGTTTTCTCAAAAACCGTAAAAATGTGGAGAAAAATACCTTATTTCACCTGTGGCTGTTTACCTATTTTCTTAAAAAAAAAAAACTTTGAAGGTATGCCTAATAGCCCTTCGAAATACCTTTTAAATTATATATAGATCACATCTGTATCTTCTATCGTTTCTAAGTTTGGCGGTTTTTAGCGATTTCTCGCTAAACTAGCGATTTTTCGAAAAAGTCGTAGAGCTAACGTTTCTAGATTTTTGAACAGGAACAAGTCCTCATTCAAACATTTAAGCTAAATCAACGATTTGATCCAAACAAACAAACAAACAGTAATGGACACTAAGCAATTAACCTATAGAGTACCCATCCCATACAAACGAATGTGTCAGCCAAAATGCTTTGCGAAGCGTCCCGGTTGTGGAAGGGTAAAGCTTTGCCCAAAGTCGACTGAAAGCGAAAATGACGATCTGTTTGAGTGCGTGAGTTGCTTCAAGACGACTTTGGGCAAAGCTTTACCCTTCCACAACCGGGTACCATACTTTTTACAAGTATTAACTGCAAATGTAATATAATCACTGCGGACGGCAGTCCGCGCTAGTGACGAAAGCAGCACGAAGGGTGCGAAGGCGACTAGCATATATACACAGCAGAATGGTAAATTTGCTATGACTGTCCGATCAGGTCGAATTATATACCGATCGAAAGGTATCAATTTAACTTACAAATATATACATACTAAGACTAAGACTTTTAAAAACTCACCTGGTTCATGAGATAAACAGGTGTAAGTGGGAGGGGAAAATTTAAATGATTGGAGCTAATGGGGCCGCTGGAGCCTTTTGGTCAACATTTTTTTAATATTTCTCATAAAAATACGCGTCGAATGACACCTCAATCATCAAAATCCAACTACTGGTTCAAAAGATAAATTATTTTGAAATTTTTAGTCGTCTTCCAAAAATGAGATGAAAAGTCAGTTCGTCCGTTTGTCTGTTTGTCTGTTTGTTTGTTTGTTTGTTTGGATTAAATCGTTGATTTAGCTTAAAAGTTTGAATGAGGACTTGTTTCCGCTCAAAAATCTAGAAACGTTTGTTCTACGACTTTTCCGAAAATTCGCTAGTTTAGCGGGAAATCGCTAAAAACAGCTAAAAATGAAACCCCCATAGCAACCAACCGATAGAAGCTTCAGATGCGATCTATATATCGTTGACAAGGTATTTTGAAGGGCTTAGGCATACCTACAAAGTTTTTTTTTCCACATTTTGGCGATTGCGATTTTGGTGTTGCCGGACAGTTTGTTTTAGCTTGTACAAACAATAAACAAAGTTGACAAAGCTATACTGCTAAAAAAATATTGCAATTTCAAAATTTCTGATGTCTTATTCAAAAAGTTCTGATATCCCATAAAAAACCTCTTTACGAGGTAAAAGTCTAGTGACGAAAACATTTTCATGCCCCAAAATTTCTGATATCCAATTTTATGACGAATAATCTTAAGTTTTACTTATAAATTATTTTAAACAAAATTTTTGCATTCGGCACTGCGCAAAACAGTGAGTTTTATTTGGTACTAGGGGGCTTCGCCCCCTGCTCGCTTCGCTCGCCAACCCCCGCTCGCTTCGCTCGCAAAATTGAAAAGAAGGTCTTTTGTTGTCCAGCTTAACAAACTTAAACTGCTCGCTTCGCTCGCCAACCCGCAGCTCGCTTCGCTCGCAAAAAATTAAAAGAACTTCTCTAGTTGTCCGGTTTAACAAATTAAAACAATATAAGGGGGTCCATCCCCTTCTCGCTTCGCTCGCAAAATTGAAAAAAAGGTCCTTAGTAGTCCGCTTCAACAAATTTATATAATACTAGGGGGCTCCGCCCCCTGCTCGCTTCGCTCGCCAACCCCCGCTCGCTTCGCTCGCAAAATTGAAAAGAAAGTCTTTTGTTGTCCAGCTTAACAAACTCATACTATACTGCTCGCTTCGCTCGCTAACCCCCAGCTCGCTTCGCTCGCAAAAATTTAAAAGAACTTCTTTAGTTGTCCGGTTTAACAAATTAATACAATATAAGGGGGTCCGTCCCCTGCTCGCTTCGCTCGCAAAATTGAAAAGAAGGTCCTTAGTAGTCCGCTTTAACAAATTTATATAATACTAGGGGGCTCCGCCCCCTGCTCGCTTCGCTCGCCAACCCCCGCTCGCTTCGCTCGCAAAATTGAAAAGAAGGTCTTTTGTTGTCCAGCTTAACAAACTATAAACTGCTCGCTTCGCTCGCCAACCCCCAGCTCGCTTCGCTCGCAAAAATTTAAAAGAACTTCTTTAGTTGTCCGGTTTAACAAATTAATACAATATAAGGGGTCCGTCCCCTGCTCGCTTCGCTCGCAAAATTGAAAAGAAGGTCCTTAGTAGTCCGCTTTAACAAATTTATATAATATAGCATTTTTTGTAAAAAAAACGGAAATATTTAACTTCCGCTGTCCGCGGTTTTAATGTTTCCTCCTTGCAATTGAACTTTGGCTAAAAGTCAGATTTAGTGATTTGGCGGGAAAAATCCAGATTTAGCGGGAAAAAGCTAAATTTGGCGGAAAAAAGCTAAATTTGAGGAAAAATTCAAAATTTAGCAAGAAGAGTTAATGTGTGAGTTTTCTAAGAATATCTCTTGCAACAACAGAGTTTTTGATTCTAAAGGTTAATTTGCATCCGATTGTTCCTATGGCAGCTATATGATAAAGTAACTCGACTTTGACCAAATTTGGCCAGAATGTTAGAGACAGCCCCAAACATACAATCATTGAGTTTGGTTGAGATATCTTAAGAAACAAAAAAGTTGTTCATACTAAAGGTTATTTTGCATCCGATTGTTCCTATGGCAGCTATATGATATAGTAACCCGACTTTGTCCAAATTTGGCCAGAATGTTAGAGACAGCCCAAAACATAGAATCTGTGAGTTTGGTTGAGATATCTTAAGAAACAAAAAAGTTTTTCATACTAAAGGTTATTCTGCATCCGATTGTTCCTATGGCAGCTATATGATATAGTCATCCGACTTTGACCAAATTTGGCCAGAATGTAAGAGACAGTCCCAAACAAACAATCTGTGAGTTTGGTTGAGATATCTTAAGAAACAAAAAAGTTTTTCATACTAAAGGTTATTTTGCATCCGATTGTTCCTATGGCAGCTATATGATATAGTAACCCGACCTTGACCAAATTTGGTCAGAATGTTAGAAAAAGCCCAAAACATAGAATTTGTGAGTTGGGTTGAGATATCTTAAGAAACAAAAAAGTTGTTTCATACTAAAGGTTATTTTCGTCCGATTGTTCCTATGGCAGCTATATGATATAGTCACCCGACTTTGACCAAATTAAGTCAGAATGTAAGAGACAGTCCCAAACATACAATCTGTGAGTTTGGTTGCGATATATAAAGAAACAAAAAAGTTTTTCATACTAAGCAATTCCGTGACCTTTGACCCCGATTTAACCCACTTAGAGGTCGAATTTCGCAAAACGCCGTCTTATTGCACGATGAAATTATCTCATCTATGTTGTGTGCAAATTTCAGCTTTCTATCTTTTACCGTTTGGGCTACACGTTGATTCTCAGTGAGTCAGTCAGTGAGTCAGTGAGTCAATGAGTCAGTGAGTCAGTGAGTCAGGACAAAGAGTTTTATATATATAGATAGCATTTTTTGTAAAAAAAACGTTAATATTTAACTTCCGCTGTCCGCGGTTTTAATGTTTCCTCCTTGCAATTGAACTTTGGCTAAAAGTCAGATTTAGTGATTTGGCGGGAAAAATCCAGATTTAGCGGGAAAAAGCTAAATTTGGCGGAAAAAAGCTAAATTTGAGGAAAAATTCAAAATTTAGCAAGAAGAGTTAATGTGTGAGTTTTCTAAGAATATCTCTTGCAACAACAGAGTTTTTGATTCTAAAGGTTAATTTGCATCCGATTGTTCCTATGGCAGCTATATGATAAAGTAACTCGACTTTGACCAAATTTGGCCAGAATGTTAGAGACAGCCCCAAACATACAATCATTGAGTTTGGTTGAGATATCTTAAGAAAGAAAAAAGTTGTTCATACTAAAAGTTATTTTGCCTCCGGTTGTTCCTATGGCAGCTATATGATATAGTCATCCGACTTTGACCAAATTTGGTCAGAATGTAAGAGACAGTACCAAACATATAATTTGTGAGTTTGGTTGAGATATCTTAAGAAACAAAAAAGTTGTTCATACTAAAGGTTATTTTGCATCCGATTGTTCCTATGGCAGCTATATGATATAGTGTCCCGACCTTGACCAAATTTGGGCAGAATGTAAGAAACAGTCCCAAACATACAATCTGTGAGTTTGGTTGAGATATCTAAAGAAACAAAAAAGTTTTTCATACTAAAGGTTATTTTGCATCCGATTGTTCCTATGGCAGCTATATGATATAGTAACCCGACCTTGACCAAATTTGGTCAGAATGTTAGAAAAAGCCCAAAACATAGAATTTGTGAGTTGGGTTGAGATATCTTAAGAAACAAAAAATTGTTTCATACTAAAGGTTATTTTCGTCCGATTGTTCCTATGGCAGCTATATGATATAGTCACCCGACTTTGACCAAATTAAGTCAGAATGTAAGAGACAGTCCCAAACATACAATCTGTGAGTTTGGTTGCGATATATAAAGAAACAAAAAAGTTTTTCATACTAAGCAATTCCGTGACCTTTGACCCCGATTTAACCCACTTAGAGGTCGAATTTCGCAAAACGCCGTCTTATTGCACGATAAAATTATCTCATCTATGTTGTGTGCAAATTTCAGCTTTCTATCTTTTACCGTTTGGGCTACACGTTGATTCTCAGTGAGTCAGTGAGTCAGTCAGTGAGTCAGGACAAAGAGTTTTATATATATAGATAGCATTTTTTGTAAAAAAAACGGAAATATTTAACTTCCGCTGTCCGCGGTTTTAATGTTTCCTCCTTGCAATTGAACTTTGGCTAAAAGTCAGATTTAGTGATTTGGCGGGAAAAATCCAGATTTAGCGGGAAAAAGCTAAATTTGGCGAAAAAAAGCTAAATTTGAGGAAAAATTCAAAATTTAGCAAGAAGAGTTAATGTGTGAGTTTTCTAAGAATATCTCTTGCAACAACAGAGTTTTTGATTCTAAAGGTTAATTTGCATCCGATTGTTCCTATGGCAGCTATATGATAAAGTAACTCGACTTTGACCAAATTTGGCCAGAATGTTAGAGACAGCCCCAAACATACAATCATTGAGTTTGGTTGAGGTATCTTAAGAAACAAAAAAGTTGTTCATACTAAAGGTTATTTTGCATCCGATTGTTCCTATGGCAGCTATATGATATAGTCACCCGACTTTGACCAAATTTGGCCAGAATGTTAGAGACAGTCCCAAAACATAGAATCTGTGAGTTTGGATGAGATATCTTAAGAAACAAAAAAGTTTTTCATACTAAAGGTTATTTTGCATCCGATTGTTCCTATGGCAGCTATATGATATAGTCATCCGACTTTGACCAAATTTGGGCAGAATGTAAGAAACAGTCCCAAACATACAATCTGTGAGTTTGGTTGAGATATCTTAAGAAACAAAAAAGTTTTTCATACTAAAGGTTATTTTGCATCCGATTGTTCCTATGGCAGCTATATGATATAGTAACCCGACCTTGACCAAATTTGGTCAGAATGTTAGAAAAAGCCCAAAACATAGAATTTGTGAGTTGGGTTGAGATATCTTAAGAAACAAAAAATTGTTTCATACTAAAGGTTATTTTCGTCCGATTGTTCCTATGGCAGCTATATGATATAGTCACCCGACTTTGACCAAATTAAGTCAGAATGTAAGAGACAGTCCCAAACATACAATCTGTGAGTTTGGTTGCGATATATAAAGAAACAAAAAAGTTTTTCATACTAAGCAATTCCGTGACCTTTGACCCCGATTTAACCCACTTAGAGGTCGAATTTCGCAAAACGCCGTCTTATTGCACGATGAAATTATCTCATCTATGTTGTGTGCAAATTTCAGCTTTCTATCTTTTACCGTTTGGGCTACACGTTGATTCTCAGTGAGTCAGTCAGTGAGTCAGTGAGTCAATGAGTCAGTGAGTCAGTGAGTCAGGACAAAGAGTTTTATATATATAGATAGCATTTTTTGTAAAAAAAACGTTAATATTTAACTTCCGCTGTCCGCGGTTTTAATGTTTCCTCCTTGCAATTGAACTTTGGCTAAAAGTCAGATTTAGTGATTTGGCGGGAAAAATCCAGATTTAGCGGGAAAAAGCTAAATTTGGCGGAAAAAAGCTAAATTTGAGGAAAAATTCAAAATTTAGCAAGAAGAGTTAATGTGTGAGTTTTCTAAGAATATCTCTTGCAACAACAGAGTTTTTGATTCTAAAGGTTAATTTGCATCCGATTGTTCCTATGGCAGCTATATGATAAAGTAACTCGACTTTGACCAAATTTGGCCAGAATGTTAGAGACAGCCCCAAACATACAATCATTGAGTTTGGTTGAGATATCTTAAGAAAGAAAAAAGTTGTTCATACTAAAAGTTATTTTGCCTCCGGTTGTTCCTATGGCAGCTATATGATATAGTCATCCGACTTTGACCAAATTTGGTCAGAATGTAAGAGACAGTACCAAACATATAATTTGTGAGTTTGGTTGAGATATCTTAAGAAACAAAAAAGTTGTTCATACTAAAGGTTATTTTGCATCCGATTGTTCCTATGGCAGCTATATGATATAGTGTCCCGACCTTGACCAAATTTGGGCAGAATGTAAGAAACAGTCCCAAACATACAATCTGTGAGTTTGGTTGAGATATCTAAAGAAACAAAAAAGTTTTTCATACTAAAGGTTATTTTGCATCCGATTGTTCCTATGGCAGCTATATGATATAGTAACCCGACCTTGACCAAATTTGGTCAGAATGTTAGAAAAAGCCCAAAACATAGAATTTGTGAGTTGGGTTGAGATATCTTAAGAAACAAAAAATTGTTTCATACTAAAGGTTATTTTCGTCCGATTGTTCCTATGGCAGCTATATGATATAGTCACCCGACTTTGACCAAATTAAGTCAGAATGTAAGAGACAGTCCCAAACATACAATCTGTGAGTTTGGTTGCGATATATAAAGAAACAAAAAAGTTTTTCATACTAAGCAATTCCGTGACCTTTGACCCCGATTTAACCCACTTAGAGGTCGAATTTCGCAAAACGCCGTCTTATTGCACGATAAAATTATCTCATCTATGTTGTGTGCAAATTTCAGCTTTCTATCTTTTACCGTTTGGGCTACACGTTGATTCTCAGTGAGTCAGTGAGTCAGTCAGTGAGTCAGGACAAAGAGTTTTATATATATAGATAGCATTTTTTGTAAAAAAAACGTTAATATTTAACTTCCGCTGTCCGCGGTTTTAATGTTTCCTCCTTGCAATTGAACTTTGGCTAAAAGTCAGATTTAGTGATTTGGCGGGAAAAATCCAGATTTAGCGGGAAAAAGCTAAATTTGGCGGAAAAAAGCTAAATTTGAGGAAAAATTCAAAATTTAGCAAGAAGAGTTAATGTGTGAGTTTTCTAAGAATATCTCTTGCAACAACAGAGTTTTTGATTCTAAAGGTTAATTTGCATCCGATTGTTCCTATGGCAGCTATATGATAAAGTAACTCGACTTTGACCAAATTTGGCCAGAATGTTAGAGACAGCCCCAAACATACAATCATTGAGTTTGGTTGAGATATCTTAAGAAAGAAAAAAGTTGTTCATACTAAAAGTTATTTTGCCTCCGATTGTTCCTATGGCAGCTATATGATATAGTCATCCGACTTTGACCAAATTTGGTCAGAATGTAAGAGACAGTACCAAACATATAATCTGTGAGTTTGGTTGAGATATCTTAAGAAACAAAAAAGTTGTTCATACTAAAGGTTATTTTGCATCCGATTGTTCCTATGGCAGCTATATGATATAGTAACCCGACCTTGACCAAATTTGGGCAGAATGTTAGAAACAGTCCCAAACATACAATCTGTGAGTTTGGTTGAGATATCTTAAGAAACAAAAAAGTTTTTCATACTAAAGGTTATTTTGCATCCGATTGTTCCTATGGCAGCTATATGATATAGTAACCCGACTTTGACCAAATTTGGTCAGAATGTAAGAGACAGTCCCAAACATACAATCTGTGAGTTTGGTTGCGATATATAAAGAAACAAAAAAGTTTTTCATACTAAGCAATTCCGTGACCTTTGACCCCGATTTAACCCACTTAGAGGTCGAATTTCGCAAAACGCCGTCTTATTGCACGATAAAATTATCTCATCTATGTTGTGTGCAAATTTCAGCTTTCTATCTTTTACCGTTTGGGCTACACGTTGATTCTCAGTGAGTCAGTGAGTCAGTCAGTGAGTCAGGACAAAGAGTTTTATATATATAGATGAAGAATTGAGACATTTTAGCGCAATGTGCCGAGTGCCAACATTTTGTTTTCCCACATACATAGCCTGACATGGCCGGACAGAGACAGAAATCGAGGGAAATATTTGTATGTGTGCATCTTACAATAAATGTGCGCTTATGTATGGGTTGCATTTGCTTTGTGAAGGGAATTTGCAACGACGCTTTGCTTATTTGTTGATGCAATTAACGTTTTGTATGTAAGCTCTCATACCCTGTACAGGTTAAATTTGTAATATTAAATTTTCAAGTTAAATAAAATATTCTTGAATGGTAAAACATATCATTGCGTTTGCTCGATCATCAACCTTCATTAATTTATCGAATTTAATGTGTTTTTATGAATAAAATAATGTGGGTAAAAATTGTTAGGGGTAGAGGGTATTTCATAGTTTGCATGTTTTAGCTCCGCAAGCAACGAGGACAGCACGTCGACTGAAGCGGCCTCAAAAATAAAATCCCTTCGCTCGAAGCGTCCACTAGAATAATATTGCCAGAACGGTAAAATTTCCCAGTGGACGCTCCGCAAAGCATTTTGGCTGACACATTCGTTTGTATGGGATGGGTACTCTATAGGTTATTTGCTTAAGCGTAGTACGCTCTAGCTGAAAACATTTTGGGCGCTCTGCTGTGACCACACTGTTGCGTCAGCTGTGCACAACAATCAAATACATAACATTGATAACAACAAACAAAGGAAAATTGATCAAATGGATGGGATAAGGGCAGTAGCAGCGACTAATACCCTAATTATTAAATTAAATATTATTATTTATAAAAATCCCATCCAAATGTATTTAATTCGCTCTTTGTGTTCAAAGGCTCAATTCGGCTTTTATTTTGCTGCTTGTTGGTCGCCATTTTTGTTCAAAAAGATTTCGACTAGTCGAAACAACGATTCAATCGATGTTTTGAAAGGTCAAAAAAAAGATGCCATCTGTTTACCAAACAGTGTTGTAAAACCCCCGAAAATTTTCTGAGCTGCCCATATTTAGGTACAGCGTACATAGGTTTAGAAATGGCCTTACAAAATTATTTCGAGCATGTTTGCAACCCATTTTTTTATATGGAGTTTTGGCCTTGCAAACATATTTTCGGCTAGAGCGTACTATGCTTTATAGTTGGACTTTGTCTTCACCCCATTTCTTTTTTCCTACTCATTGAAAAAGTAAAAATTTTCTTATAAACCTAAATATAGAGGAAAATATTTCATTCTTCGCATGTTTGCTAATCAGGCAAAAGTAGAATTTACAATTTTTTAGTTTTTTAGTTTGACCATGTTTTAGCCCCCCTCCATATCTGACTACCGAAAAAATCTGATCTTCTAGCATAAATGCACAGTTGCAACATGTGTTTTTAAAGAGAATGGGCAAAATTGGGCAAAAAGTGCTAATGACAAATTCAAAATCACAGTTAAGAGTAAACATTTGCATAGTTACTTTTTGGCAGAAAGTGGCAGAAAGTAGAGATGGGCACGGGCCAGGCCGGGCTTCGTGTCCCGCGGGCCTCTTCAAAAAATCCACGGGCTTCGTGCATAAAAATCGGAAACGGGCTTTTTTTCGTTCGGGCCCGGGCCTAAGTATAAAGCCCGAAGCCCGGTAGGCCCGAAAAGTCACGATTTAACACATACTTTTCAAATCGCTTGATAACAAAATTTCTGTAACAAAATTTCTTATGGTACGCAGAAAAAAAGCAAAGAAAAAATTTAAGACTCTGCTTGCAAAAAAGGCTCAAATAAAAAATTTGTATCTAAAGAAAAATAAAGAAATAATAATTTAAAAAAAAAATATTTTTATATAGTAATATCGGGCCGGGCTCGGGCCGGGCCGGGCCTCTTGAAAATTTGATCGGGCCGGGCCTGGACCGGGCCTGAAAGATTTATTTCGGGCCCGGGCCGGGCCGGGCCTTGAGAAGGAGGCCCGTGCCCATCTCTAGCAGAAAGTAGCAGAAATTGGGTTTTTACTCCACGGTACACGAGCACTTCGATTAATTTTCTTCTAAAATAAGACAAAACATATACAATCCATAACTACAACATTAAACACATACATCGAATAACTTAACAATAATTATATTTGGCATACCTTGGCCTTTATTTTCCATATTTTCAACAAAGATTTGGACAACTGGTCTTTCCATAGCAGAAGCGCAAAGTTAAGTATAAGTTTTCCGCCTATTTCGTCTGAAAATCAGCTGACAAAACACCTGACTTCGCAAGCGCGGAAAAAATGCAACGTTATCACCAAAAATTGTTTATTTATTGATTCGATTTACCTAATGTATGCCCTTTCAAAATATTAAGTTAAATTCAAGATATTTTTTACAAAAATTTTCGACTTTATGCCAAAAAAAAAAGGGATTCTGGCCCAATGTGCAGTGGCAAAGTAAATACAAAATCACTAGATACAATTTCAGAAAAGTTATATGTTTTGCTTTATTATTTAACAACTTAATTGAGTCTGAGATTGTTACCCAATCAAAAATTAGAAATTGTTTAGCAAGCTAGATAAATTTTACGCGGCGTAAAGTGCTCAATATTTCGATGTCGACGAGCGTAAGCCCAGTGTTGTCAATGCAACACGGAAAAATAGCAAAAAGTTGAGTGGTACCTATATGCGCTAACAGCGGTTCATTTTAAATATGAACATGCAGAACTGATTTGGATGAAAAGAGGAGAGAGGAGTCAACCCATCGCTTTAGAACCTTTTACGTGGATTCTTCATTTATATTAATGAAAAAATACAAAATTATCTAAATTATGTCTATAAAAACAATTTTAGCTTTATTTCTAGCTTATAATCTAAAAATTTTGTCGTCGTCATTTTCAACGTCGCTATTTTTTTGAATTTTTGTGAGTGAGCGAGAGAGATATCCCCAGCGAAACTCTAAACAGCTGTTTTAAACAGTGCTGCCCAGCCCCGTTCCTTATCTGGCAACTCCGTTGTTTTCTTGAGTCTGAGGACACACAAGCGGAGCTAAATGTCAAGCTCTTCATCTTCACATTACGCCAGCCCTTTTTTTATATGGAGTTTGGGCTTACACCAAGTTTTTTTTTTTGAGTTTGCGTACTATGCTTTAAGAAAAGAAAGCATGTAATACGACAACCTTGTTTTAAACAACCCTGTATTGAAGTTATTGGTCACACTGGAATTATCGATAACCTCCTTGCTTCCTTCTTCTGATCTTGTACGCTGAATTGGTTAGACGTAAAAAAGAACACTTAAAATATATGCGACATTCGTACGCATTCAAAGTGATATACAACATATGCCAAAACAATATTTTGTTGTGACAAAAGGGGAAACTTATTGGTATTGATTAGCACTATAATTGGTGTTAAAGTTGATTTTGGGAAATTGTTCGTTTTCAAGATAATTTAAAAAAACCAAGTCATTCGCACGCGACTCAGATAGAAGTCGTTTTTTCGACGACCAGTTCTAGCACTGATTTCGGCAAAACGTGAATGAATATTTTGATGCAATTCATTATGAAATGTAATGTATTCATTTATCTAAAAAATGCTTTTTGTTTGATTTAAAAATATCAAGTAGTTTTTTTTTTAATTTGACTAGAGTCACTGTCGAACGCTACATGTCGCACGTATGTTATTTTTGTTGTTTCTGTCTCTCTTTTTTTAAATTATATATCGAAATCGCTCAAAAAACTTGTTGTAAATTAAACTTTCAATATATTTCTATATATTAAAATGGTTAATGTTGCATTCTTACTATCTAACTTAGTGTAATCGATAGAATACAAACGGTCCATTTTGGAAATCAATTTTTAAGAAAATTTACCTAAATATGGGAAAAGTGAATTTATTCCAATGTAGAAACTATATGTTCATCCTATTGAATTTCTTCTCGCGTATATTGCTTAAATAAATAACTTGAATACATTTTTGGAACATAATTTCAGAAGATGTGAGTTTTTAAGCAATTTTTAGTTTTTACTCTCGGTTGACATTTCTGGAGAAATGCCCATATACAAGTTAACCTGTATGATGAAAAACTTTTTTTGTATGAGATATGACGGCAGTCCGCGCTAATGACGAAAGCAGCACGAAGGGTGCGAAGGCGACTAGCAATATATACAGGAAGAATGGAAAATTTGCTATGACTGTCCGATCAGGTCGAGTTATATACCGATCGAAAGGTATCAATTTAACTTACAAATGTGCATACCAAGACTTGGAAACTCACCTGGTTCGTGAGATAAACAGGTGAAAGTGGGAGGGGCAAAATTTAAATGATTGGAGCTAATGGGGCCGCTGGAGCCTTTTGGTCAACTTTTTTAATATTTCTCATAAAAATGCGCGTCGAATGACACCTCAATCATCAAAATCAGACTACTGGTTCAAAAGATAATTAATTTTGAAATTTTTAGTCGCTTTCCGAAAATGAGATGAAAAGTCAGACTGTCTGTTTGTCTGTTTGTTTGTTTGTATCAAGTCGTTGATTTAGCTTAAATGTTTGAATGAGGACTTGTTCCTGTTCAAAAAACTAGAAACGTTTGTTCTACGACTTTTTCGAAAAATCGCTAGTTTAGCGGGAAATCGCTAAAAACCGCCAAACTTAAAACCCCCATAGCATCCAAAAGGTGTTTCGAAGGGCTTTTAGGCATACCTTCAAAGTATTTTTATTAAGTAAAAAGGTAAACAGCTACAGGTGAAATAAGATATTTTTTCCCACATTTTGACAATTTAAGAAAAATCTACACAAATCTATCAAATCACTTTTAAATATATTATATGTTGTAGACAATTCAATTTCGCGTTTTTTGACATATAACACATATCTGTCAAAATTCGTTTGGGCGAGAAATTACCTATCTACTGAATATACCTTTTACCTTTACACTACTGCATGTACATGTGCAGTATGTACACTGCTTGGAGCGTAATGCGGTAATAAACTGCTTGCAAGTGGTGCTCTCAACCAGTGCTTAAAGTAACCAGTGCTGCCAGAAAGTTTAGTTTTGTTATGTAACAACGCGACTTTAATTTATTCAAATGAGTTAAGCATTAGAGTCTCTTTGTAAATTTATTTTATTTATTCTTCTTTACTATATAATTAATTAATTGCTTAATATTGGAAACAGAAAATTTATCTTTATACTTGTGCATTGCATGTGTACCCAATGTTTCCAGACAGTTCATTTTCGTTAAATAACAATTCGGGCTATCATTTATAAATACCTTTTGACAAAGTAGTTTTGTCAAAAGCAGAGGCGATTGCAAAAATTTCTGATATCCCCCAAAAAAACCTCTTTACGCGGTAAAAGTCTAGTGACGAAAACATTTCCATGCCACAAAATTTCTGATATCCAATTTTGTGACCAAATATATTAAATTTTTTATATATGTTAATTTATTATATACTAGGGGGCTCCGCCCCCTGCTCGCTTCGCTCGCCAACCCCCGCTCGTTTATTATATATGCCAAAAAAAAATTAATCTATATATATAAAACTCTTTGTCCTGACTCACTGACTCACTGACTGACTCACTGACTGACTCACTGACTCACTGAGAATCAACGTGTAGCCCAAACGGTAAAAGATAGAAAGCTGAAATTTGCACACAACATAGATGAGATAATTTCATCGTGCAATAAGACGGCGTTTTGCGAAATTCGACCTCTAAGTGGGTTAAATCGGGGTCAAAGGTCACGGAATTGCTTAGTATGAAAAACTTTTTTGTTTCTTAAGTTATCTCATCCAAACTCACAGATTATATGTTTGGTACTGTCTCTTACATTCTGACTAAATTTGGTCAAAGTCGGATGACTATATCATATAGCTGCCATAGGAACAATCGGATGAAAATAACCTTTAGTATGAAAAACTTTTTTGTTTCTTAAGATATCTCATCCAAACTCACAGATTGTATGTTTAGGACTGTCTCTTACGTTTTGACCAAATTTGGTCAAAGTCGAATGACTATATCATATAGCTGCCATAGGAACAATCGGATGCAAAGAAACCTTTAGTATGAAAATTTTTTTTGTTTCTTAAGATATCTTAACCAAACTCACAGATTGTATGGTTGGGACTGTTTTTTACATTCTGACCGGGGGTTGGCGAGCAGGGGGCGGAGCCCCCTAGTATATAATAAATTAACATATATAAAAAATTTAATATATTTCGTCACAAAATTGGATATCAGAAATTTTGTGGCATGGAAATGTTTTCGTCACTAGACTTTTACCGCTCAAAGCAAAACTCACAGATTAGTTTTTCTTGCCAAATCTATTTGGCTAAGTTTAGCTTTTTTCCGCCAAATCGCGATATGCCATGAATGTTAGCTTCAAGGCTTAGTACGGAAACTTAAAAAAAGGCATCGAATAAACCCAAAGAAGAAGAAGAACTTGACATTTATCTCCGCTTGTGGGTCCGGAGTAGAGAGTTTCCAGATTAAAAACTGACATTGTCCAGCACTGTTTGCAAACAGATGACTGGCCTCGAAGAACATCCAAGTGAGAACGATAAAGAGTATTTGAATTTGCATTCTAAGCAAGAACGAAAACTTAGATCATTTTGTATTTTTTTTTTTTTTTTTCAATAATATTCATAATACGCGCTATGCTTGCGTGACATCGCATATTTCTCCCCTATCCTTTTTATCGAAATCAGTTCTGCAAATTCTGTTCAAATTTATAATAAGCCGCAGTTGACGCATAGAGTTACCACTCAACTTTTTGTTATTTTTTCGTGTTGCATATTAAGCATTTTCCGCCGCTAAAAACTTTTAAGTTTCCGTACTAAGCTTAAAGCTTGGTACTGACGTGAGATAAAAGGCCTAGCCTAAGCCCAAACTCCATATAAAAAAAACCCTGGCGTAAAGTGAAAAAGAAGAAGACGACATTTATCTTCGCTTGTCGGTCCGGACGTAAACTAAACTAAAACTAAAAACGGAGTTGCCAGATAAGGAACGGGCGTTTTCCAGCACTGTTTGCATTTAGCTGAGAGGCCTTGCGGAACATCGAACTGTTTAGAGTTTCGCTAGTTATATAGGAGATAAATGTCTGGCACAGAAGTGAAAACGATGAATACTAATTTAATTTGGTCAATAACGTCGACAATATTGGTAGATTATAAGCAAGAAATAAAGCTAACATTTTTTTTATAGACATAAATTAGATAATTTTGTATTTTTTCATTAATACAAATGGAGAATCCACGTAAAAAGTTGTAAAGCGATGGGTTCACTTATACGCGCTGTGCCGTCGCATATATCTCCTATATTAACTTTAATTTGCCTTTTCCCTTGCCTATTATCTACTATTTTTATTTATTTATTTCAAAAAATAAGAGCAGACACAAGTCTGCACTCCGACCCGTTGGGACAAATTTTTTATAAGGATATGGTCCAGCTCACAGCATGAAAGTGGACGGCAGTGCAGACTTAACAAAAATGATTTATCAAAATCAGTTCTGCATGCTCATATTCAAAATAAACCGCTGTTGACGCATAGAGTTACCACTCAACTATTTGTTATTTTTCCGTGTTGCATTGGCAACACTGTCTTTCCGCTCGTCGACAGCAAAATATTAAACACTTCCCACCGCTAAAAATGTATCTCACTTCAGTACAAAGCTTAAAGCTTGGTACGGACGTCGAAAAAGGGCCTCGAAGAAAGCAAAGCTCCATATGAAAAAAAAGCTGGTGAAATGTGAAGAAGAACTTGACATTTATCTCCGCTTGTTGATCCAGCACTGTTTTCAAACAGCTAAGAGGCCTCGAGGAACAACGAACTGTTTAGAGTTTCGCTCTCTCTCGCACACTCACAATAATTAAAAAATGGCCGCAATGGATAGCTTTCGGGAGCGGTATTTGGACGACTCAAGCTGTTCGTTAGATAGCACCGTTGAATTTGAAGCAATTCAATTAGATGCAGATGCTAGGACATCGTGCGAAGCAACATCCTATTCATATGTAAGTGTATAAAAATTACACTATAATAAATACATCAAAATAACATAGTTAATTTGTGTTCAAGGCTACACACAGTAAGAAAAGGAAGGTGGAGAAGCCAATGCCGCAGTCGAAGGAGGTTCTTGGCGTGCTAGAGACAATGATTGCCAAGCAGCATGAAATTTTGAAATCTGCTCTTCGCTCAATTGTACGCTACTGGGATAAATCGCTTAATGAGATGGAGCCAGAGCAAGCGAAAGCCGCAGAGCAAGAGATGACGCAGGTTCTTTGGAAGCATCAGAATGCTGCCAAAAAATAAATAAGAATAAATCTTAGTTTCTAGATCCGAAGAATTAAGTCAAGTATTTTTAAATAATAAACCATAAATTAAAGAAAACAAATGAATTTGGTTTTAATAGTTTTTATTATAAGAATAAGTATTCAGGTTATGTATTCATATTACACACATTTTGTCAAGGAACTGAACCCGTTGGAGAGTTCACATATGTACATCGTACGTATTTTGGGTAGTCCTGGAAGCGAACACGGAATGATGGAAGCTCGGCGAGTTTTATACACATAGAGGTCTGCGAGCTCGTACGCATCAAAACATTGTGCAGTGAGCAGCAAGCAGCAACATTTTTTTGAGCTCTGTCTGGATTGATCAGTAGGGTGTGTTGCACGGCCATCAACCTGGTGCATAGAATACCAATAGTATTTTTGATACACCGGCGAGCTCGACTTAATCGATAGTTGAAAATACGCTCGGATCTTGTCAGACTCTAGCTACATCAATGTACATATGGGTATTTCCAGGATCGCGAACTCGACATTCGTACGACTTTAAATGAAAAAAAAAATGGCAAAGATTGACATTTTCAAAAATGTTTTCTCACGTGTTTAATGCATTTTATCAACTCTATTTGTATGATAAAAGACAATCTTTGAAGTCTTGTCGTTTTTTAATTATTTATAGAAAACAATTCATCGCGAACGCGACGAAAAATGGAAGTCATTTTTGACTTCATCTTGACAAATGCGAAACTCTGCGAAATGTGGCGAGTAATTTGGAAGAAAATACTCTTAAACCATAATAAAATAATGTAGTTTTCCATTTTAGAAATAATTTTGATATGTAACTACCGTTTTATATATTTTACAAGTTTTCTTAGTAATTTGTAACGTGACATCGCGAACGTGACAAGATTTCCACCTAGTTTTTCCAAGAGTTTGTTCATCAAATTTTATTCTATATTTCGATATATAGCTCTTAGAACTTGTTTTAAATTAAACTTTCAATATATTTCTATATATTAAAATGGTTCATGTTACAATCTTACTGTCCTACTAAGTGTAATCGTTAAAATACAAACGGTCCATTTTGAAAATCAATTTTTAAGAAAATAGGCAAAAATATGGAAAAAGTGAATTTATTCCAATGTAGAATCTATATGTTCATCCTATTGAATTTTTTCTAGCGTATATTGATAAAATAAATAACTTGAATACATTTTTGGAAGAAAATTTCACCAGATGTGAGTTTTTAATCAATTTTACGTTTTTCGTCGTGGTGGACCTTTTTCTGGAAATGCCCATATGTTAAACGATGCGTCGCATGCCGCCATTAACACAACCGAGTGGAATCAGAAAAGCGATTCGCATTAAAGTCACTTACTTTTTTATTGGCACTATGAGTGGACTCTTTATTGGGACGTGTTTATCGTCTATGGCACCAATACAATTTGGGAAGTTCCACTTCTTTTCAAAATCCTCTGCCACTTCAACATATTTTGCTAGTCCCATATCAGAAACTCTCCAAACAGACCGGAACAGATGGCATCGCATACCAAGTCAATGGTAGCTCCCATGTGTTGCATTCTAAAAAATATATTACGATGAAAATATGTTTATGAATTTACTTCTAATAATACAATGCTTACTAGAGAACTACACACAACTTTGAGTGGAATCGCATCTGGACGACAATTCTTCTTCGGTTGCAAATATACGATACATACTCCTGCTATTTGCAAGATTTGATGCTGCCACTGCTCGCCTGTTTCTATCCAAATTCATTTTGAATAACAATAACATACATTTGTTGAGTGATTTTGTATTGTGTATATTGTGTTGTGTATCGCTTAAATTTGGATAATGCATGCATAAACATTAATTTTTTTATGTAATGGGGAAGGAAGAAACAAGGAGGCAGGCACATGGTGAAGTGGGTTCATTCGGTGGCCAACGTGAGGGAGATGGAGTCGAGGGCGGGTCCGAAAACGGGAACCTATATGGATTAGACGATTCGTAGTGTTCGTTATTGTCGCTGTTGTTAGTATTGCTAACCGTTTTGATGTTAATTGCAGGCTCTTTTGTTGTTTTCTGTAGTGCTGTTAGGTCCTTTTCGGTACAGCTGTTTTGTGTATCGATGATGTTATCGATTGTGCGGACTGCGGACTAGGGATGGGACTCGCCCTTAGTACCGATGAGCCAGCCAGCGCGGTTCAAAAAGTAAAAGTAGTTCAAACCAATAGTTTGTTTAAATTAAGACATTCAGAACTGATTTGGATAAAAAGAGCAAAGGGAAATGTCATAAATGAATGTTCAATGCGCTTATTGAGTGCGCTCCAGTTTGCGTGAACGTTTTATGTGGATTCTTCATTTATATCTACAGCTTATTTTAGTTTCCGTTAGTTTTTATATTCTAACAATATTGATGTCGTTACTGATCAAATTCAAATGACTCTTCCTCGTTCTCACTTGACTGTTATATTCCTTTTCCAATACATAACATCTGAAATGGGGTCAAGGTAGATGATTGAAGGAAAACAATAGTCTTCACAAATACATTTTTTTTTAACTAAGCTGAACCTCAATTTAATTTTCTCCTTTTATTTTTAAACATTTATTTATATATGTTTACGCTTAATCGATGAAAGCAATATGTATTAACCGAAATTAGAATTTTTATGTTCCATTCCATTTGTTTCAAATGAACAGTACAGCCCTGTTTTTTTCGTTCTTAACTGCCTATCGGACATGTATCACATCTATTTTTACAGTTTAATTTTATATTTAATATTTCAACGTGATCAACCGCACAAATATTGTATTAACTAAATTATAGTGCTCTTGTCTGTTATCTGAAGAGTTGTCGCTAAAATATAAGTGGAGTGTTAATTATTTCCGATGCTTGCGGCAGTTTCATAAAATCGATGGAAGTCTCATAAATAAAATTCTATGCCTGGATATACATACATGTACATATGTATTTCTAATACAAATATATTTATTTACATTTTTTTGAAACATATATTTTAAATATATATGTTTAAAGGACTTTTACTCGAAATACGTTGTTTTTGACATTTTGTGAAACCTTTTTTTAAAAGGGACGAATTTGTTATTGTTTGACAATTTAATTTTCATCAAAGTACATACATATGTATATATTTATATCAATTGTAGGAATGCGTGTATGTGTCTTATTGTTGTGTATACAGTGCAGTGAGGTGCCAGTTTTATAAATGTACCAGCGGTTGAGTCAGGATTAAATTTATTGGCTTATGACGAACTTAAATTAATAGAATTTATTTTCTTATCATTTTGCAAATGTGATCATTGGAAGATAGTACATTCATACCTCAGCCTGTTTTGTTTATTTGGTGTGAAGTTTTAAAAATAATTCAAGAGATTAAGTGATTAATTTACATATATGCACATATGATTGTACATACTACTATTTACTAACATATACATACGCAAACATGTTACACACGCCCGATTTCAATGGTCCTGTTCGTTTGTGTATTTTCATACATGTATGTATGTATGCAACAACCGCAGCTTCGTAAGATTTATTTTATTTATATATACATACATACATATGTATGTACTCTTATATACATAGAGGGTAATGGTCCAAGCTATGCGGCACACCTCCAAAAAAAAAAAAATCCAAAATTAGAGCCTGATTTATGATGAATTTAGGTGTGAAAATTATTTCCGGGTCTTTTATAGTTTTTTTTTAAAAATTTTTTGAAATTTTAATAAAAATGAACTAATTTTTTGTTCTTTTTAAGCAAAATGAACTATTTGAATGTTCTTTTGAGTTTTCCAGAGTCAATTTGAGCTTTGCATGGTTCTTTTTTTTCGAAGAAGTAAAATGTGATTAAAGGACCGCAGGCGAAAAATTTTTCGCCTGCGGCGCTTTTATATTACACTCCCTTCCCCTCACACAACAGATAATGATTCTATGGTGATGATTGATTGATGTTGACCCTATGTCATTTCACCTGACCTTGCGCTTGACCAATATTATTGATGATGCCTTGGCATCAAATCGGTCCTTTCCAGGACCACCAATTTTTATGAAAGAGATTTGCTTATTTTCAAAAAGTTAAATTTTTGTTTTATCCAAATCTTTGACATGATTTCGTTGTACAGTGTTGGAAATCACGTTAAAAATTAATATAAAAAAATAGTGTTGGTAAACGTTCAAAATTATTCAACATGCACAAGAGAACAAAAAAATAGTTCATTTTTATTAAAATTTCAAAATTATTTTAAAAAAAAACTATAAAAGACCCGGAAATAATTTTTACACCTAAATTCATCTTAAATCAGGCTCTAATTTTGGATTTTTTGTTTTTTTTGGAGGTGTGCCGCATAGCTTGGACCGTTACCACATAGAGCAACCGCTGAAACATTAAATATTTTTATTTACAATATTCATGTTTAGTTTTAAAAATTGTAGATCAGCTAAAATTAGTCATGACACAATTCAAGTAAGGCCACACCCTCGAATTTTACGAGATTCCCAAGTTAACTGAATAAACAGTCCGAACAATTTATTTAAATATTGTGTCTTACTTTGATGGGTTTTTAAATAGTATGAGTAACCCGCACTCAGACTGTAATTACATACTAAGCGTGCTACTAGAAGTGCTAGAAAGTGCAACTTGTATAAAACAGGGTATCTCCTAGTCGTAGACTATCTACATCCACATGTTTGCTTTATTATTGTGTTATCTTATATGTTTTCACTTGTAGCTGAACGTTTATAATTTTTCTGTGCCTCTTGAATATCTGTATGGAACGGATGTACACTACTTTTTTCTATTTATTTATATACTAATTTTAAACATACTGAAATATAATAATAAACTGCGGATTATTTTAAAGCTGTACAGGGACGTGGAAATTAAACCCATAACCCAATCATAAACGAAAATATCTTGCTTTAGTATTTACTCGTTTAGTTTTAACCGTTAAGTTTAAAAACAAATGAATGCACAACTCCTTTGAAAACATTTTATTTTTAAATTTATTTTAAGATTCCGAAGTTGCTTTTTTTCTATACAATACATTTAGGCCACCTCAATTGATTATAGATTAATTTGCCTTAAATTTTACTTTGCTTACTCAACTATATACATTCATACATGACAGGAATAATAACATAGTTTAATATTACAGTCGCCAAATTCATTTTTCTTTATTAAAAGCTTGCAAAAATTATCGAACTTACCGTGTCCAATATATAGTAGTTCCAAAATGCTATAGAACAACCCTAAGAATTATCAGTAGAATGATTGGATTTTTGTAAAAGAGGACTTGACTTATTATATAAATTATAATTATAATTTATATTTCAGGCCTGTTTCGGTTGTCACTTTCAGAATGGAATTTTATTTAATTTGCCTTAATACCATTTCGTTGATTGAATGCACTTCAAGTCTTAACACAGCCTAAATGTAACGTAAATGAATACATTTCACTAAATGTTTTAAAACAAAATGCCAAAACCGGAACAGACCAGATTACTCATATTTCATTTAACTTTATATTTTTATGTTTTTCAACTGATATACTCTGTTTTCTTTGTAGTTCAAATAAAAACCTTTTGCGGATTTACTCAAACTGTGATGGGTTACGTCAAACAAAGACGGAAATTATAACAGGATAAATTCCAGGAATATGATTGTAAATTAATTAATTTTATCTTTCCCTATTGTATTGAAAGCATCTTTTATAGTAAGAACATACTGCTTTTATGTATTACAATTAAAACTATTTTATTTTACTTAAAAAAATGTAAATATAGTAAAGTAAAGCACTGTAACTGGCTTAATTTCGTTTCGGGTATTTTTTTATTGCAAATTTATGAGAGAGAAGTATACCAAAATTCATCTTTATGGCTCCTTTATGCATTTTCACCATTATCTAAAATTTTTCAAGTTTTATAGATTTGCTTTGAGTTATACTTTACTACTCAACCAATATTCATTATTTTTGAGCAGAAAAATAAAAATTAAGGAATAATCATTCAGGCTTGTTCCGAATTTCACTTTCGATAAGATTTGTCGGAATTGGATTTCTTTAACCTGCTCTAATACCATTTCGGCGATATTCAGCGGATTGATATCATTTTGAGTTGATGAGTTTAAGTCCGATAAAGCGAAAAACGATCATTTTCAAACACTTAGTCTAAACTCAAAGTGATTAAATACATATCACTAAATGCTAAAAAGTAAAAAGTGAAAACCAGAACAGGCCTGATTAACTTTCGATTTTTACCAAAAATATGTTGATGCAAAAAAATTCTTGAAACAATTCTATCTGCAAAAAAAATTTTTTAAAATATTTTTGCTAGTATTTTTTATAATTTTTTTGAAAATCCTGAAAATGTCTATTTTAACCCCTTTTTCCTACCTTTCACACAAAAAGTGGCTTTTTAGCAATTTTAAAAAAATTATAAAAAATACCAGCAAAAATATTTTTTTTGGAGATACTCTTAGAATTGTTTCAAGAACTTTTTTGCATCAAAATATTTTTGGTAAAAATCGAGGAAAAAAAGTTTAAAAAGTAGACCATTGCAAAAATTCAAAATATTCAATGGGTACTTAATGGGTTAAGGAAATTTTTGCATCATTCGAACGGAAATTAATTGACCTTTCCAAATATATACAGTTATGGAAAAAAATAATAGAAACGACAGGGCTGCTCACATTTGAGACCAAATATTTCGTTTCTGGAGCAAATTTCATCCATGAAAACCAGTGTACTTGGTTTCAGGATAACAATGCTGTACTCTGGATACCTTTTTAGGCCTCTTTCGTAAGAATTATAAACTGTGTATACTGATTTGTTTTTGTCCTGGAAAAAATAATAGAAACGGAACGCCCAAAGTTAAGAAAAACAATTTTTAAGTTATAAAGGCATAAAGATTAACCTTTAATTTTACTATTCGATTGTAGCACCGCGATTTTTAGTGACTCCGAAACGTCGACGATCCATGGAGTCCACCAAATATACCAAAATATTACATTTTTTAGGGTGTGTAAAGTGTTTCTTGACAAACTGTTTATAATTTTTGTCTTTATTCTCTAAGGAAATGTCGAAATTATAACTTGAGTTTTATTTTGAGAAAAAATTAAATCGTCAAATAATGATTATTCCTTAAGTTTTATTTTTTTGCTCAAAAATAATGATAAGCAAATTACAACTCAAAATTATTCATTATTTTGTGAGGAAATCAATTAAAATTATAATTAATCATTATCTCATAATTTTTTTAATAAAACTTATAATGATTACAGTCCCTGATATCTCCTCGGAATTCTAGAAGTTTGAGTATGAAATTGAACAGCGGTACGACCAAAATATAATATTTTGGATCATATTAAAAATTACACTGCTATTGAAGACAACGAAAAGCCAACTAATGTTGCCCACCATAACCAAGAATAATCCATTACCAGGGTTAGATTATTAGTCAGTGAGCTTTGTAGTTTTTAGTTTTTGCAATAACTTAATATTCTTGACTTACATTTTTAGATATTTTTTTAGTGAAAAACTTTGACAAAAAGTTATTTTTCAACAGGACACGCATCGGCATACAGGAGCGAAGTTACGATAACAATATTGTATGCATTGAATCTCCACTCATCTCTGGATTTAGCCACTTGTGATGATTACCTACAATATTCTGAATTTAAAAAAAAGTCTCCATGAATTGTGATTTCACACTAGCAAGAATACGTGCTTTAAGGACCTTGACAAACCTTTTCATTTAAATAGCACATCGAAGTTGAAGGACCACCAGATAAAGTGAGTTGCTTGAAAGGAAGATTTTCCTAAAATGTAAACTTCTTTTTGCGTCTTCCTACTCAGGTCAATGAATTATATACACACATATTAATTGTAGCAATTTTTTTTCTGGGCTCAATCTGCGGTTAGGTAAACCCAAAAACCCGAACCGAGCCGGTTCTGGAAGGCTCGATTTACATACAGGGGTGACACAGATATCGCAGCGATTTAGAGTTTTGCGTTTTCAGTAACCTTTTCCAATTAGATTAAGGGTTGACACCTTCTCAGATTAAATTATCCAGGGGTTTGTTTAGCAACTTTTTTAGGTTTGTTATTGCAGAATAATAAGAATTAAATTTTGTTTTGTTTTAATTTATATAATTTAATTTATTTAAATAAATATTGATTTTATTTAGTTAAAACAAATTTAAAAGTAATTGGCGCGAGAAAATAAATATTACTCGACAACTCTAGCAACTGTCTGCCTTTGTCTGTCAACACTTCGTGAAAAATGTTTTCACAAATTGCACAATAATTCAAAGATTTTTTTTTGGTAAAACTCTAAAGAGCTAATTTAATCTGAGAAGGTGTCAACTCTTAGCAGCCATGTTATTGAAAACGCAAAACTCGAAATCGCTGCGATATCTGTGTCACCCCTGATTAGAGATGGGCATGGGCCGTGCCGTGTCCGTGCCGTGCCGTGCCTATTTAAAAAAAATCCGTGTTGGGCCGTGTTGGGCCCCTTATAAAAAATTGCCGTGTTTTACCGTGCCAAAGTCGGTAGGCACGGAAAGCACGGTACAGATTTTGAATTTAAATATGGTAGTATCGATAAGTTGGCGTTGTTTTATAGCTTGTTTGTCAGCTTGAGCTGTAGGATTCATCGATGTATCACACAATTTGCGAACACTTACAACATCGATAGCACGATTGATGCCATTATAAAAAAAAAGTGACGCCACGAAGTGACAAAAATGGAGATGGGCATGGGCCGTGCCGTGCCCGTGCCGTGCCTATTTAAAAAAATCCCGTGTTGGGCCTCAGTTTTTACCAGCCGTGCTTGGGCCGTGCCGTGCCTCAAAAAGGAGGCCCATGCCCATCTCTACCCCTGATAGATCCGGTTTATAAACATGTTTCCATCAATTAAAAATAACGACTTTGGCTTTAAATTAGACGACAAAATATGCAAACTATAATCCAAAACGTAATTTTTCCAAATTTTTTTGTAAATGTTTTTTTTCTTGCACTATATTAAGTACATAATTAAAGCAATCGAATTTAAGAGCTAAGACTTATAAGCTTTTGCTTATTTGTGCATGCTTACAATATGTACATTATTTAAGTATGTATATTTATTTGTTTCTGAAAGCCAATCTTACAAGATGTTAGTTTTTGATCAGCTAAAAGTTTTTAGCCACAGGGGACTTATCCGTGGAAATGCCTATATATAGTATTTATACAATTCTTCTAAAATTTTTATTACATGTTAATATTTTTTATATTTAAAAAAATAATTTTGTCCTCATTTTAGAAACAATGGCGAACCCACTAAATAAGGGCGTGTCAGATATGACGTCAATATCTGAAATAGATGAAAATGGAATAAATAATAATCTCAAAATTCGATATAGTAGTGACATAATATATGTATCCTTTTCAATAATTTCTATAGCTAAGTATACATTATCTCTAAATGAAGTAACGGATGATGCTACGAGTGACGAACGTTCAAGCTCGAAATTTCTGATATCCAATTTTTAATTTTTTATTAAAATTTTGATTTTTCCAAACAAGCCAACAATGTCGAGTCCCTGACCATGTGATATCTGTTATTTAATTTATTTAATTTAATTTAGATGAGTGTGGCGACCCAAAAGAAATGCCGTAATTCCTCGAAATGCCAATGTCAATGAAGTTGTATTTTTATTTTGAATTTTATTCTGTCTTCTGCACTGACGTACGTAATTGTATTAATTAAAAGTCGTTTGAGATAATCAATAAAATTCATAGTGAGACGGGTGAGATAATTCCATATCAGCAAATGAGATATGGAAAATGGAGTCCGATTTGAATCACATACATATGTATGGTCTAGTCGGCATTTTTATAACTGCATCCTTATTTTCATTAAAAAAGTGTCACTATTAGAATGGTTTAAAGAATTTGTTTGCATCAAAACGTTTTTTCTTTTTTAAATCGAGGAAAAAAGTATCAAAATAGACCTTTACAAGAATTCAAAATATTCAATGGGTACTTAATGGGTTAATGAAAGTTTTGTATCATTCAAACGGAATTGAAATGACCTTTCCATTAATGCCAAAATGTAAATGAAGTAGGTTCAAATTATGTGTAGATTTAATTTGTCAAAATAAATATGCCGACTAGTGTATAAGACAATACCAGATAGAACTCAGAATTCAGCATATCCAACGCAAATGTATTGATTATAAGTTAGTGTCAGTAAGATTTTCTAATAATTTTTGTATACTGTATTATTCGGAAAAATTCATAAGTTGGTAAAACTCAATACTATGCAAATAGACATACACTGGATCAATATTAATCGCAGTCAACCCATATAAATGTATTAATATATTTAGTAAGGTAAGTATGTTATTCTATCTTTTGTACTATAAATCAAGTATTCTTTAGTAGAGTGCTATAAGAGACTATTAGATATCCATCACTCAATTTAAATGTTTTAGAACTGTATAAAATATAAACTTATATTTGCCATAAGTACCGTTATACTTAAACTATATATATTAAATCCCGTTCTCTCATATTGCTTACAAATCCTACTGTATTTGCAGGGTTCTTTACCCTAAAAGCAGGCTCCAATTATTTTCTTTCCCATTGGATTAAATATAATATTTTGAATTTTTTAAAAGGATAAGCAAATGAATTTGTTGTCGTTGTTCAAATGTTTCGAATGCGGTAACTCGTAAAAATCTCGTTTTCGAGGCTTTCGACTAGATTGTAGCAGCGAACAGCTCGAGTGCGATAGCTTGTAAATGTATCGCTTGCGTGACTTTCATTGTAACTTTTTTTTAGTATCTTTTATGTTATAGCAAACGATATACTACTAATATTAAAAAGTTATTAGATATTTTTCCGGTACCTTTTTTATTATAAATGTAATTTAAGTAAGTTCATTAAACTTAAGTGTACTTGAATTAATTATGAGCGTTGCATACAAGTGGCCACTACTATGAACCGCTATTCCAGTTTCCAATGTCTGTCTATTGTCAGCCTATTGAGCGTATTTGGTAACTTGTGTCATTTGATTAAAACATAAAAAAAAAAACTAAGAGCAGCCCTAAATGTGTCGAATTTCGCACCTTATAAAGTGTTTATGTGAGAATTTTTTCTTTATTATTTGAATGCCAAACGCTTCAGGAGTTGTCAAGTAATTGTGATGAGTCGGCAGTCAGCAAACGCCTAAAAGTGTTAGGATTAATTTTTGCACAATAAATACGTAAATTAAAAACAAATATTGTTCATTATTAATTTAAGGTACCAAAAGTATAAGTTTTAAGTATCGTAATTCTAAAAATAGGATAATAAACTTTTAACTTTCGTAGTCCACACCTACGTATATAACATTAATAGTCGCGTTTCTCCTTTCACATCCAGTCTTGCACCTTTTGTGTATACTGCAAGCAGACCTCCGTCTTTAGAAGTGGGGCTTGCTGTACAAATATACAATATAATTTTTAAATCCACACCTACGTATATAACATTAATATTTATGTTATAATATACTTCATTGGATATTTTATTTTTCGCACACAGATAACGTTCAGATTGCTGCCAATTGATATAACATAAAAGCACAAAGACAGAGACGCGATTTCTGTCGCGTGGTTTGCCGAAGCCTTTTTCTCTGAACTGACAATTTTTCAGACTTCAATGAATATGGAGAGTGTTTCAATATTTTCAACGTCCTCGCCAATCAGTTAGGATGCATCACAGCCACAGATTTGTTTGGTGCATACGGCTTTATATTATTATCTATTATTCTACCGAATCGCAATGATAATGGTCAAATAAAACGCTATTTAATGATTCTGAAAGTTTTTAAACAACTTCTGCCCCTAAAAGTATGGTTTAATTTTTAAACCATAACTCAGTGCACAATGGTTCCGATGACAATGTTTTGGAATAAAGTCAATATTTAAAATTGTTCAATTTAACGAAGTTTTAATGGTGATACATTAAAAATACATCAAACTTAAATGTTACAAAGTCTGAATTTTTACATTGGCCCACACTGTTAACAGCTCTAAATCAGATATGTTTTGAAAACATGCTCGTGCTTTGCCAATTTTTTAGGTTAAATTAAAGTGCCTTACAATACTAACTCAATTATATATCTGTTGAAAATCAACGTGCTGTATGTTGTTTTGTGTAAAATAAAAACTTGCCTTAAAAATTAATTTTTAGACAAAAGATTATCTTCAATAAAAAAAACTAATTTTGTCAGAAGTGTCACCATATGTTTTTTGTGAAGTAATCAATTCTGAATCCGGACAGTATAGTTAAAGTAGCGGTTTTCTGCAGTTTTCGAAAAGTTTTACTTTGTTGCAAAAATCCTCTATGAAAAGTGTCTATAAAGCTGAAATGCGGCAAGAACAGAGGAAGGAATCTAGTTTTTGCTGCTTTGAAACATTTTATTGAGAGATACTACATAAAATCTAATATTTGATTATAAAAAATTCAAGAACAACTGATTTTTCCATAAAAAACTTGGCTGTGAACGGATTGTTCCTATGAAAGTTATATGCTGTAGTAGTCCAGTCTTGATCATTTTTGACCAATATGTCCAGCTATCTTGGTAAACAAAAAAGTTGCTTATACTCATACTTATATATAAGGCAGCCAAATGCTGATATGGGAGCTATATGATATAGTATACAGCCAAATGTTGATATGGGAGCTATATGATATAGTAAACAATTTCAATAATTTTCTGACAAAGTGTTAAGAGCATAAGAATAAATCAATAGTGCAAGTTTGGTCTTTATAGCGTGAAAAACAAAAAATTTGCATATTCTTAAATTATGAAAAGTGGCGGTGACACGCATCACTGCGGACGGCAGTTCGCGCTAGTGACGAAAGCAGCGCGAAGGGTGCGAAAGGCACTAGCATATATACACAGGAAGAATGGAAAATTTGCTATGACTGTCCGATCTGGTCGAATTATATACCGATCGAAAAGTATCAATTAAACTTACAAATGTGCATACTAAGACTTTTGAAAACTCACCTGGTTCGTGAGACAAACAGGTGTAAGTGGGAGGAGCAAAATTTTAATGATTGGAGCTAATAGGGCCGTTAGAGCATTTTTCGACCAAGAGTGCATTTTCGATTTTTACAATGTCTGATTTGATTGAGCAGAGAAGTGTCATCAAATTTTGTTTGCGAAATGAAATTTCGGTAATTCTACCATGTCGCAGAAAAATGTGTATAAGTGGTACAAAGACTTCAAAGAGGGTCGACGTGTTAATGACTTAGATGATGACTCGTTAAAAAATCATGACAGTTTTTTTCGATTTTCGTGGTGAGGTGCACTATGAATTCCATCCACCTCGCCAAACTGTTAATAAGGAATATTATTTGAGCGTTATGCGTCGTATACGTGAAGCAATTCGTCTAAAAAGACCAGAATTATGGGCCAACAACTCTTGGTTTTTGCATCACGATAATGCACCGTCTCACACTGCACTCGTTCTTCGTGACCATTTCGCCAAAAATTCCACGCATATCGTTCCGCAACCACCGTATTCGCCTGATTTGGCCGTGTGACTTCTGGCTATTCCCGAAACTCAAGAGACAAATTGTGTATTTCATCGAGAGGGGATTACTTTGAAGGGAATGAAATTGATTTACAAGAGTAAATAAAGATTTTTCAGTTTACAAACAAATTCACCTTACTTTTTGCCCACAGTAGTATCTATCAAAATTCGTTTGGGCAAGATATTATCTATTAACTGAATATACCTTTCACCTTTACACTACTGCATGTACATATGCAGTATGTACACTGCTTGCAGCGTCATGCGGAAATATACTGCTTGCAAGTGGTGAATTCTTTTTGCGGCAGATAAAACATATTATAATTGCGATTTCAGCAAGATCGGTATATACATATTTACGGTTACTATTCATGTTTTAGTCGAATATTATTTTTTAGAAATGCAATTGGCTTTTTTCCGCTTTTTTTAATGTTGCCACAAATTTCGTGAAAATATGTAGCATAACGGTTGTCACTTGCAAGAAAACAAATTTGGTACCAAAAAAATACCATTTTTGAAAAATCTGTAAAAAATAAAGTTTACTAACTCGCGAAACATATACCAGTTTTGGTAGAAATATACCAAATGTGTGTAAGAGTGGCAGCTTATTCACTACTACTTTAATGCAAACTTTTCATAAAAAATGCGCGTATGTGTGATTTACACATAATTTGCTATGCCAAAAATTTATAAACAAAAATGGCGTGATGCTTGACGAAAGAGCGAGTAATTTAAGGCATGGCTTTGCAGGGATGATACGGACGAAAAGAGTCTATGAACTACTGCAAGACCACATTTACTACAAAGTTAAGTGATTGGCGTGCTAATGGCGATGGTCGGCTTCCAACAAAAAATAAAATACATCGCGAAGAAATAGGCGACCTGCTGAAATTCTTATAAATAAAACACATAAATTAAGACCATAAAAAAACGATTTTTTTTTTTGCGCTTTTTTTTTAGAATATTTTCAGCTTTTTTTTCTTTCTCTCCAGTTAAAAACAGCTTTTTTTCTTGATAACAAATTGGCAGCACTGGTTGGCATGTGTGTTTGTAAAGGGAACCAGTGTTGCCAAAAAGTTTGTTTTTGCTTGTACAAACAATAAACAAAGTTGACAAGTTATACTGTCAAAAAATATTGAAATTTTCAAAAATTTTGTTGTCTTTTTTAAAAATTTCTGATATCCAATAAAAAAAACCTCTTTACGAGACAAAAGTCTAGCGACGAAAACATTTTCATGCCCCAAAATTTCTGATATCCAATTTTGTGACGAATAATATTAAGTTTTACATATAAATAATAAAAAAATTTTTTTTGCATTGAATCGAGGAGATGACCTCAAAGATGCAAAGCTATTTTTTTTATTTTTAGATTTACTCCATATGAAATTTTAGTCTCATATTTTTTTTGTAATAATGTTAATAAAATGTAAAATTGTCAGAAAAAATATAATCTTTATTTAAAGAACTGGTAGTGTATCGTTTGCAACATCATAAAGAAAAAATACCCGCCTTTTTACTGTTACAAATACAAATATACATATATATAAAAAACTTAAATTTGTTCATTTAACTCTACTCTTTAATGCTTATTAAAAATCCAAACTTTAATATTAGAGAGAATTTAAAATAATATATTTTCCTTAAAGAGTCGAAAACAAGACACTTTTTTTCGTCAAGTGATTAGACGCGTCTTAGAGTTAAATTTTATTTATTTATTAAAAAAAAAAATAACAGCTATGATAGCATATAAACAATAGAAAAAAAAACATATATGTATATAAATACGAGTAAGGGTATTTGAGGGCCTACATATTATTATTTTGACAAAACCTAAAATTAAATTTTTTGTACTTCTCATGCCTTGCATAGGATCATGTTTACAAATACCATATGGCCAAAATGGGGTCATTAGATCCTCATGTGTTTGCTGTAGCTGAAGCTGCGTATAGAAGCATTGTTGAAGATAATATTAATCAGGTAAGCTACTTTAAATTTTCTGCTGTTACTTTCATTTTTTTTTAAATTACATTTCAATATTTAAAATTTTGTTTACAGTCATGCCTAATATCTGGGGAATCAGGTGCTGGAAAAACAGAGTCAACAAAATTTGTCTTACAATATTTATGTGCAATAACGTCAAATGTCTCGTCATGGATACAACAACAAATTCTAGAAGCAAACACTATCTTGGAAGCATTTGGTAAGTTTAAGTCGATAGCATACGAGAGTTACTAGATTATTTGGACCTTTATAAAACCGAATAAGGTCTAAGAGACACCCTTTACCCAGGTCTTTGAGGATCCGACGATCAGGCACACCTCAATTCACCGCCAGCGGTAGGTCACGGATCGTTATCGAGCAAGTAGAGAAAATCTCTTGTATTTATGATGATTAAATAGATCTTGTGCGAGTGTATGAGCCCTAACCATAATAAATTGGTACGGCAAATGTCTTTAGATAGTAAACTGGCTTACATTTAAATTTGTACTTTTAGAAGGATATTGGATTACCTTCAATTTTATCAAAACATGCTCACGTTCCAAATAAAACATCTGAAAAAATTATTTAAATGAAACTACTTTCAATTTTTGACCATTAATATTGGTACGGCAACAATATTTTATAAATGGTACTGTGAAAAGTGAAAATGTATACCAAAATTGCAATATTAACTGAACATACATATGGGCATTTCCAGAAACGTAAAATTGATCAAAAACTCACATCTTGTGAAATTTTCTTCCAAAAATGTATTCAAGTTACTTATTTAATAGGATGAACATATAGATTCTATATTGGAATAAATTCACTATTTATATATTTTTGCCTATTTTCTCAAAAATTAAATTCTAAAATGGACCGTTTGCATTCTGACGATTACACTAAGTTAGATAGTAGGATTGTAGCATAAACCACTTTAATACATAGAATTATATATAAAGTTTAAATTAAAACAAGTTTTAAAAGCTGTTTCCGATACACAGAATGAAATTTGATGAACAAACTCTTGGAAAGACTAGGTGGAAATCTTGTCACGTTCGCGATGTCGCGTTACAAATTACTAATAAAACGTGAAAAATAAATAAAATTACAGTAACATATCAAAATTATTTCTAAAATGGTAAACTGCATTATTTTATTATGGTTTAAGAGTATTTTCTTCCAAATTACTCGCCACATTTTGCAGACATTCGCATTTGTCAACATGAAGTCAAACATGACTTCCATTTTTGTCGCGTTCGCGATGCATTGTTTTCTATAAATAATTCGAAAACGACAAGTCTTCAAAGCTTGTCTTTTATGTTACAAAAAAGTGTTGATAAAATGCATTAGGCACGTGAGAAAACATTTTTGAAAATGCCAACTTTTGCCAATTTTTTTTTCATTTAAAGACGTACAAATGTTGCGTTCGCGATCCTGGAAATACCCATATGTCATTTAGTTGTAGTTTTAGATCAGTGGTGTCCAAAAGCACTCTATAAAATACTGCTTTCTATCCTGATAATAAAAAATAGCAATGGCAAAATAGTAAAAAATTTTAATCTTTACAATTCTACGGTGCAAAAGCTTAAATTCACGTGATAAAAAAAGTTTATCAAATATATTTCAGCAAAATTCGCGAAGTACTTTAAGAGATACAGCATCATGCTCATGCTAATTAAAGCATATGTAGGGTATATATATAGGTTCATGACTGGTAAATTGCGGAAAGTGGCAGGGAGGGGTTAAAAAATAACGAAGGAGATCTTGACTTAAAAGTGAAGAGATGTAGGCGTAGCCTGTAACAGGGTTAAATAATCTTAGATGATGTCTGGCAACAGCCTGCCAGCAGGTGTCTGGTCAAAGATCCAGTTATCGGAGATATGCCTCCTTAACAGCCTCCTTTTCTGGAAACGTCTAGCAAGATCTACGGCAAGGCAATTCATGTGGGCTACAAGCCGGGCTCTGTAACTCTCAGCGAAATTGCTAACAGTCGTGCACACTGAAGGAAAACCAAGATCCCGGAAAAAAACATTTAAACGAGAATGGACCCAGAATATGATAATAATTGGATATTACCTCTAATAGGTATGATTTCATCACTTGCTTTGTAGAACGGTTAATTACATGATGCTTTAAAGGCAAGGAAAAACCTTTGCTCACAGCTTTGCATATACTTAAATAGGCGATTTCTGTCTGTAAATATACTGAAATAATATAAATACCAATGCCCATCCCAAAATGAAGTCGTCACAAAAAAAAGAGGATGCTAATCGAATTTAATTAATAAATATTACTGCCGTATCAATTAATAATTGTCAATTAATAATTGTTTTTTTTTTAAATGTGAGCATGTTTCAAAACATTTTTAAAAAGTAAAAATTTTAATGTGTAACCACCACCTCGACATATTTAGAAGCTATTGAAACTTGTTCTATTAAACAACAAACAATCGCCATAACAATATTCCTTATCTGTCTAGTTGATTTAGCCGTATCTGATTTTATGCCGGCCTATCAGTGCCTTCGCTTGTGCTCTAGAGACTCAATATTTAGTTTCCAGTTTTCTGTATGTCATATGCAATTTTCCACGAAAGTGGTCAAAAGCGAGGTAGGCGTATAGTAGGGTGTCCCTTATTTTTGCAAAGTCATTATTTTTAGATGCATACGGGCTAGTTCTGTTCATTTGGTCCTAAAGAACTCGGAAATAAATTTTTACCTCAATCGGAGTATGATAACCCGTGCCGACTTGCATCGAAAAATTCAAAAACTATATGGGACAAACCATTTTAAATTTTTGTTTTGTTCATTTGGTCCTAAAGCACTCGGAAATAAATTTTCACCTCAATCGGAGTACGATAACCCATGTAAACTTGCATCGAAGCATGAATAAACATCGAAAAATGTATAATCAGTGTTAAAACACTATAGGTGTTCACTTGACCCTAGCAGCGTTGCAGGTTGAAAACGTTGCAAGCTTGCTGCGAGAACAGCGCTTTACGTGCAACGCGTTGCACATATTCAAAAAAATGTAAACAAAAAAAAGCCCATTCTGATTATGTGCAACGCTTTCCACATAAAGCGCTGTTCTCGCAGCAAGCTTGCAACGTTTTCAACCTGCAACGCTGCTAGGGTCAAGTGAACACCTATACTGTTTACTCATGTTTCGATTCAAGTTTGCATAGGTTTGCATGGTCGTGCTCCGATTAAGGTGAAAATTTATTTCCGAGTGCTTTAGGACCAAATAAACAAAAAAAAAAAAAAAATTAAAAATTATAATTTTGAATATTTTTTGTCCCATATAGTTTTAAATTTTTTTTGCAGTTACTCTAAGAATTGTTTCAAGAATTTTCTTGCATCAAAATATTTTTTTTTCAAAATACGAAGATAAAAGTTGAAAAAGTAGACGTTCACAAAAATTCCAATTTTTTAATGGGTACTTAATGGGTTAAGGACATTTTTGCATCATTCAAACGGAACTTAAACGACCTTTCCAAATAATAACAAAATTATTAAATAAAATCTTTTATTTTTTATTCAAGAGCCACATTTTTATAAGGTGACTTTTTTCGATAACTATATGTCGGAACCGGCCGGGTCGTTTAACTATAGCATAAAGCTGCCATAGAAACGATCGTCGTTCCAAAAAAAAATACCCATCCGCATAGTTTATAATTTTCTTCTTTAATTTGTTTAATTTGCTCTATACATTTCTTTTAGGTAATGCAAAAACGATTCGAAACGATAATAGTTCTCGATTTGGAAAATTTATGCAAGTATGCTTTGATGATAACCACAGTATCAAAGGTTGTGTAATACAAGATTACTTACTTGAGCAATCACGAATAACATTTCAAAGTCCAGGAGAGCGAAATTACCATGTGATGTATCAATTAGTAGCTCAAGGACAAACAAACAAGGAAATTGCCGAAATGTTATACTTAAAACCACCAGATTTTTATAAATATCTAAATACTGCCGATGATATATCATTAGATATAAATTTTGAATCAAATAAGTTTGATGAACTGACTATGGCATTTACAGTATTACAAATCCCTCAATCAGTTATTGATGGTATTTTTAAAGTCTTAAGCTCAATCTTATGGTTAGGTAATATTGAATTTATGGATATTGATGGAGAGGGATGTGATTTATCAAAAACGGACCGTGAAATTGTCGACACATTATCTATTCTTTTGGGTCTGAAGGCTGATGAACTAATTAAGGTGCTTTTGCATCGTCAGATAAATGTTCGCGGGAATATTACCGAAATACCATTAAAAATACATGAGGTAAGTTTTGTGGAACTAAATAATTAATATCTTTATCTTATTCGTTTGTCACAAGTCCTTTCGACTAGTTTTAAAAATTTTGTAAAAGAAATTATCAAAAGCAGAGAATAATACATAAACCGAATGTAGGTTTTCAAAGTTTAAACGTTTTTATCGTTACGGTTTCGGTAAGATTTTGCAAAAGATACTTTTTGTTTTATCCATGAATAATGTTGGAAAAGCTTGCAGCCAAGGTAACGGTTCGGTTCGGTTATACGGTTTGATTTCGAACTTGTTTTAATTAAATACAAAAAAATATTATTGTTTTCGTTTTTCCTTAAATTTCGTAAGCCAACTTGATTTGATTAATAATATTTTTATTCAAAAATTACAAGTTTATCATATGTAAATAATTTCAATGGTTCGGTTACCCCAAACACCACTAAAATCTTGGAAAAGGTTTGGCTCGATGGCTTAAGCCATGGTGCAGGATTTAAGTTTGATTCGCAATCTAGTATTCGCTGAACCTAAGGCATAGTATCCAGTAGCTGAAAATATGTTGGGCGCTCAAAATGTTTAATATTTTGATGTCTGGCTTGCAAACTTCAGTGTGACAACATAACACCAAATATCTCTGAAAAGTTGAGAGGTTACACTGTTGCATCAGCTGTGCACAACAAACAAATAATAGAAAAATTTAAAATAGTAACAGTGAGAAAATGGATAAAATTCACTTGATGAGAGAAGTTCAGCGACATTAAAAATTATTAATTATAATTTTTAGTGTTCGAAGAGCTTAATTCGACTTTTATTTTGCTGCTTGTTGGTCGCCATTTCTGTTGAAAAATTTTTCGACTGGTCGAATCACTGAACCAATCGATGTTTTGAAAGGTAAAAAAAAACTACCAAACAGTGCTGTACAACGCCAATAAATTTTCTGAGCACCCCAAATTTAGGTACTGGATACAAGGGCGTAGAAGTAGCCTCACAAAACAATTTCAAGCCAGTTTGCAACCCTTTTTTAAATGGAGTTGAGACCTTTCAAATTGGATTTTCATCTATAGGATACTATACTTTTATAATAATAATGCAATAATGTTTTCAATATCTAAAAGATATTTATTCAACGTCACAAGTAATGGTTTATAGTATAAGCGAGAAACGTAAATTCTTTTGGATCGTCTTTGAAATCAACTAAAAAACAACGGGGCTCCGCCCCCTGCTCGCTTCGCTCGCCTACAGTCGCTCGGCTACAGTCGAGTTTGCTCGACTGTAAGATACCCTGTGCCAGTCTCCATAAAAAAGAATATTAGTTATAATATAAGTAGTAATATGTTTGAAAGCATATAAAACATAAATATTTTACGCCGCTCGAATTTGGAGAACGATATGGTAGTCCGATTTCAACTAAATTTGGTGATGCCAAGGACCATCCCGTATGCCAATTGTGTCAGTTTGGTTGAGATATCTCAAACAACAAAAAAAGTTGTTCATCCTGAGACTTGAACTTCGACTGATTGTTCCTATGGCAGCTATATGATATAGTAGTTCGATTTCAACCATATTTAATTAGGATGTATGAGACCATCCCGTATGCATATTCTGTCAGTTTGGCTGAGATATCTTAAACAACAAAAAAGTTGTTTATACTAAGACTTGATTTTCGACTGATCGTTCCTATTGCAGCTATATGATATAGTAGTCCGATTTTAACAGAATTTGGTCATGATGTCAAGGACCATCCCGTATGCATATTATGTCAGTTTGGTTGAGATATCTCAAAAAACAAAAAGTTGTTCATACTAAGACTTGATTTTCGACTGATCGTTCCTATTGCAGCTATATGATATAGTAGTCCGATTTCAACAGAATTTGGTCAGGATGTCAAGGACCATCTCGTATGCATATCCTGTCAGTTTGGTTGAGATATCTCAAACAACAAAAAAGTTGTTCATACTAAGACTTGATTTTCGACTGATCGTTCCTATGGCAGCTATATGATATAGTGGTCCGATCCAAATTTAAAAACAAACTTTATCTGCGTCCGGTATCCAGCAACCGACATACCAAATTTGAAGTCTGTAGCTATTATAGTCTCTGAGATCGACGCGTTCAAACAGACGGACGGACAGACGGACATGGCTCAATTGACTCGGCTGTTGATGCTGATCAAGAATACATATATATACTTTATGGGGACGGAGATGCTTCCTTCTGCCTGTTACATATATCACACAAATCTTATATACCCTTTTGACCATTTTCAATGGGCACAGCGTATAATAAGACATACTTTTTAGAACAAATTAAATTTCTAAAAATTCGGTGTCATTTACGGGCTCTGTCGAGAGCTTAAAAAAACCAGCTTGAGTAAAAATCTCGAGATTTCTATGGCACTCGTGAAAGTTTTTTAAAACCGAAACCGTAACTTTTTACCGGTTTTAACCAATTGAAATTTGGAGCCGTAACTTAAACCCTAACCGAAACTAAACTTTTTTGTTATACCTTAAGGCCTGTCACCAGCACTGCGGAAATTGTATGTCAGTAATTTGCTAGTTATTTCGTGTGTGTGTTTGGAACATAACTAAAACAGTGTGACCATGTACCTAAAACGTGTGACGATGAACTGTGAAGATGAAGTGATTGAACAGTTTTTGCATCCATATCTCACTTGTCACTTCCGAAATAATTGTAAGCAATATATTCTTGAGCTGTGTATCAGCTGTTCTCTCAGCCCACACACGCTGTCGGTAGGCCATTTATCGATATGAAGCTGTGAATTTCGTTCAAGTTGCTGGATACTCATGCAACGAACACGTAAACGAAAAATTTCTTGCGCAGTTTTTTTTATATGGAGTTTGATAGGAATTCTTATTTTTTATAACATAATATAATGTATTTATGCCGACTTTTTGCTCGTAATGCACCGTTCTGTCCCATTTTTCTATTCTAATGTATGCAGATGATGTTAAGTTTATCGTCCTTTACACAGATCCCCTACTTTATAATTGTCTGCAAGACGATTTGATTGCTATGAAAATATGATGTTCGGCCAATCAGTTGCATCTCAATTGTTCAAACTGTATGTTTATGACATTTAGTCTCACAAAGCCATATTAAGGTAAATAAAGGATTGACAGTACACCATTCCTGCGTAATATATATTCTGTAAAAGATCTTGGAGTTTTATTCGACTGCAAGTTGAACTTCAATTTGCATATTTCCATAATAGTTAATAAAGCCAAGGGAGTGCTTGTATTTATTGAACGTTGGTCGAAACAATATAATGACCCTTTCACCACCAAACTTCTTAATGTCACTTTAGGTCATCCTGCATCCGTTCATGCGTTTGGTGCCCGCAACATCATATCATCCTCATCATCATCATCATATTAGTGTTGTTTTTCTTCATAAATTGATTATTGGCAAGATTGATACCAGTTTCCGTTTAGGATACCTCACTTTTTCTGTCGCCCATAGAACTACATACTAGGAACTACCAGTCCTTACAATTGCATAATTGATTACGCTTTGCACAGCTCATTTCGTGTTTTGTGCACAAACTTTAATGGCCTCTATCACGTTTTCCCTGCAGAACTTTCTCTCCCCTCCTTAAAATCCTCCCTTTTCCTATTCTTTTGAGAAGTCCCTAACTTTACTAATACTTATACTCGTACTACCACTAATTACTTCTACTAATACTATTTGATCTGACTGGGTTTTGTCCAATCTTTGCAACAAACTAAATAATTTTTTGAATACCCTCAGTTTTTAAATTTGTGTACCCTGGTCCCATTGAAAATGGTCAAAAAGGGTCTAACGGTTTTGTGAAATGTATGTATCAGGCAGAAGGAGGCGTGACAGACGCCATAATGTATATATTCTTGATCAGGATCGACAACCGAGTCGATTTAGCCATGTCCGTCTGTCTGTCCGTCCGTCTGTTTTACCGCAAGGATCTCAGAGACCATTATAGCTATCAAATTTGATATGTAGGTTGCTGGATACCGGACGCATATCAAGTTTGTTTTTAAATTTGGATCGGACCGCGATATGCTATAGCTGCCATAGGAACGATCAGTCGAAAATCCAGATTTAGTACGAAAAATGTTTTTGTTGACAAATGACATGACACATTTTTTTTTAAATGGGATCACTATATCATATAGCTGCCATAGAAACGATTGATTCTGAAGATATCACAACCAGACTCAGATGCTGATAAAATTTGGTTCAATTCGGTTCAATCAGAAAAATGTCATACGAACAATTAGTCGTATATTTAATGCACCTTTCTACAAAGGCATTAAATCTTCGTCGAGTACTCGCGAATGTAGGCGCACCTAGAGCAAAGCGAGTTAGGGGCGTAGCTCCCTTGATTTTAATATAAAGGGTGATTTTTTAGCTATTATTGTTTCACTGTCAAACATCTTCAGTTTGGTCTATAATTTAACCATGAATCGTCTTGCAAACGTAAAACGCTTGCAAATTATTGAATTTTATGATTAAATATCATGCTCGGTTAAAAAATTGCATTTTGCAATTTTTTCCATTTTACCATTTGACCAGTTTAGTCGACCTTCTGAGGCGGTTATTCGGAATGATTACAAACTTTTTTTTGCCCCAAATGGAAGAGCTAGACTTGGCTTACATGTGGTTTCAGCAAGACGGTTCCACATGCCACACAGCACGCGCAACAATGGACTTATTGAGAGGCGAGTTCGGTGAACATTTTATTTCACGTTGGTGACCGGTCAATTGGCTGCCTAGATCGTGCGACTTAACGCCTTTAGACTATTTTTTGTGGGGCTATGTTAAAGCTCATTGACGCATTGGAAGACAACATTGAAGCATTTATTCGTGAGATTCCGGCCGAAATGTTGGAAAGAGTATGCCAAAATTGGACTAAGCGGATGGACCATTTGAGGCCCAGTCACGGTCAACATTTGCATGAAATAATCTTCAAACATTAAATTGTATGGACCGTACTATCGATTCAAAAAAAGATTTCATGCATTTTTCTGAATTTTATGTGTTTTTTTTGAAAAACTTTCCTATAGCTCTTAAAAAATCACACTTTATTTTTTTCATAAAGTTTAAATTTCAAATGTTATAAATTTGTATATCTCACATTAATTTAATAGCGTAATATCTTACTTAATTTTATATTAATTTTTATTTAATTAATTTTATATTAATTTTTAAGAGTAACTGCACTAAGTTAACATTAAATAAATAATATATTCATATATATCGCATGCAACTATTGTTTTTTTTTTTTAATTTTTCCAACAAAATAATTATTAATGGTAGCTGAAATAATTTTTCAGTATATTAATTCCACAGAAATTTTAGTTGTAGTGCATAATTTAATTTTATAAAAGCCAATATTTTTATTGATACTGAATGAAACATCAATAAAATTTAAGTATCCTTTTATTTTAAATTTATTAACTATAGCACACCAAAACACAGACAAGCCAATGAAACCGAAATGAGAAAAAAAAATACAGTGAAAAACTATGAAAATGTTTTGTGCATTTAAACGATAATGTACTTAAAAGAACGCATTTGTAAATAAAATAACGTTCTCCTTTGACCTTTTTTTTTGGCTAAAATCCAATGTAAAATTCTATTCCGGTGATATTTGTTGATATATTGTCAACTCGATTTTTTTTTATTGATTTGTACATTTCAATATTAAACTCAAAAAATCTAATTCAAAAGAAAAAAATGAGTTTCTAAGAGAGGGAACTTATCATATGATATATTTAAATAGTTAAATGTGGATAAAACGGATTGTAAATACATTTTTTTTAACAAAATGGTTTCCGTTCATATCGGACTAATATCATCATCGGAGCTAACTAAAATTTCGGTGGTTTGAAGCCTTGGTTTTATTTTTGGCGTAGATGTGGATTTTAACATCTTCAAACAAAGGTGAGGTGCAAGCCGTGGGATGAAAATCTGGTTTCATGGTGAAGTCGCTGAAAGAGGCTTAACAGCCCTATTCAAGCAAAAGTATTGATAATGATAAAGAAGAATTGGAAACAGTATTTCCAACTAACGATTCACCATCAATTTTATTACTGAATTTCTGGCAAAAGTGAAAGTATTTAATGAAATAAATATTATATATCGAAGCGTTAAGTTATATTTCTGTAACTATTTATTAAATTTTTGCCTTTTATATTCTTGTATTTTAGGCCAGAGAAAATCGACATGCGATGGCTAAAGCCTTATACTCAAAAACGTTTACTTGGCTTGTTAACAAAATAAATAGCTGCACAAATCCTGGACAATATGGTAATACATTTTTGGGAGTTCTCGATATATTCGGTTTTGAAAATTTTGCAAAAAACTCTTTTGAGCAACTTTGTATTAATTATACTAATGAAAAATTACACAAGTTCTTTAACCATTACGTCTTCGCATTAGAACAAACAATCGTAAGTATTATATTATATATAATTATAAAAAAAAATATATTAGGATAGTTGCGATTTCGGTTTCTTAAGATTCATAATTAAGGTATACAAGCGGCCATATAGTTTAGCAATCTTACTTTACTTCGTGATTTATAGGTGGCACCTGTAAACAGGGCCATCACCATCGATAATTAGGGTTTAGAAATCTCAATAAAATTTAATATTTCGCGATTTTAAAGCATTTAACCGAGTCTTTTCATCATGCTTCTGTCGATCGAAAAGAACATTCAGCTTATACGAGGTGTGTTCAAAGGAAAAGGTGAATTTTGAATTTTCGCGGGCTGTGTACATTCGATTATCGTTATTTTATTTTTGTTATAATCTGACACATATGTTTATCATATGGTTGCATTAGCAGCCAATTTCGATTAGTAGTTTGTTTTTAACAACTGAAAAGGTTACTCACCTTTTTGTATGCTCATCGATTTTTGAATTTTGAAAATGGAACAAAGTGCTCCAAGTGATGCAAAATTCTTCAAACAATTCTAAGAGTGACAGCAAAAAAAAATTTTCAAAAATCTCTTCGCTAGTAACTATTTTTATGAATTTTTGAAAACAGCTCAAAATCCACTTTTTGTATGAAAAGGAGGAAAAAGGGGTTAAAGTTTCAATGCTTGTTCGTGGTTTTTTGGCCAAAAGCAACACCGTAATCATGCCCCAACCACCGTATTCACCAGATTTGGCTCCCTTCGACTTTTTCCTATTCCCAAAACTAAAGAGACCAATGAAATGAAAGCGTTTTGCCACAATTGATGAGATAAAGTCAGAATCGAAGAACGAGCTGATGGCCATGCCGAAAGGCGCATTTCAGAAGTGCTTCGAGGATTGGAAAAAGCGTTGGCACAAGTGTATTATATCCGATTTCGATTACTTTGAAGGGGACAAAATAGATATTGATGACAAAATAAAGACCTTTTCAAAAAAATTCAAAATTCACCTTTTCCTTTGAACACACCTTGTACTATGCAACATAATTAAATTTTTTTTTTTGTAACCTTTATCGCATCAACTTTTTCTAATACATTTTGGGCGCCAGATCAAAAAAAAAAAACGACTTCAAAACACTTCATATGATTTCAACGGTTTTAAAGCTACTTATTTATTTTTTAATGGTGCAAATTATAAATTTTTTGGGCTGTAACGCCATTTAATATGAGCAAGACTGTGATTGAGAAATGTATGTAAAAGACAAAGGAAGGCTTGATCAGTATCAACAGCTGTACGAACGAGTCGATCTCAAGAACTGTAAGAGCTAGAGACTTCAAATGTAATATGTTGGTTCTTGGATCCATTATTATTATTACTTATACTATTTATATTTCGGGAATAGTAGATAATAACAAACCTTTTTAAATGAAAATGGTTTTATTGTTTTTCCAAATATTCCCCTTGATGATCAATACACTTTTGCATTTGCTCAAATCATTTGTTATCCATTCCTCTCAAGACACCTCCAAAATATGGTTTTTGAACTCTTCAACTGCAGTTTACTTTGACATCGGAACAAGAATAAATCATTGGGTGCCAGTTTAGGAATGTATCGATGTTTTGACTGCTCAAAAATTCACCTGTACATTTTTAATGATTTATTTTTCATCTCAGACCTCAAGTGTATTAAAAAGGAGGGTTAGTAAAGGTTACAATATATTACAAGTTACAATCTATTATGTTAATAAGAAAATTTTGGACCCGGTATCAATAATGCTAATAAGTGTCGTGGAAGTTTCATATTAGAACTTTAGACTTGTATATCAGCTTTCCTTGGCATATGTATAATTTGTATAATTTGTGTCTCTTTTATTTAGTATAAACAAGAAGAAATAAATTATACGCACGTGGAGTTTACTGACAATTCTTTATGTTTGGAACTAATTGAAAAGCCTCCCAGATGTATTTTTAAACTTCTGACTGAGCAATGTCATATGCCTAAAGGGTCTGATTCAGCTTATTTAAGTAATCTACATACAGAATTTGAGTACAATCCTATGTATATAAAAGGCTTGGACCGTCGCCATTGGGAAACTGAATTTGGTATAAAACACTACGCTGGAAAAGTAATATATGCAGTTGACGGATTTGTTGATAAGAATCGGGATGTCCATCAGGATGTGTTATTCGATTTTATGAGTCGCAGTAAGCATTCATTTCTTTGCGAGCTTTCGAAACACCCGGTAAGTATTTTTTTTCAAAATCAAAGAATCTGGTGCATGCTTTTACATTATAAGGCTTTGGCCACGCATTGAACGATGGGTCGCGTGCATATGCCTCTGTTTTTTAAATTATCTTGTAAACGAACAATTGCCCAAAATTCAACCTCAGCACCAATAATAGTGCTAATCAAGATCTATAAGTTTACCCTTATGTCACAACAAAATAATTGGGATATTCAGAAACTCTAATATTTGTGTCATGTGGCATAGTGTTATATGTTGTAATGACAACAAACACACAGAAAAAAGTATATCACACCAAACATGCCCTGGGGTATGTATATGTCGGAGATGAGATACGTGTCATACTGCGCGGCTTACTTTGATACTGATTACTAGTATTGTGAATCCTAATAGTGTTGGACAGTATTGACATTGCTGGAGTGGGATGACAGCAGAGGCTGTCATCGAGTGTGGCTCTGGTGTAAGTGTGTGTGTCTGGAGGTGACTTGGCAATTAGTCTAGTGAGAGACTACACACGCAGAGACTCACTGCGCTCTTGGTAGTGAATAAACTCCGATATATACAAAATTCGTCGTATTGAGACAAAATTTCAAAAGGAGAAAGGTTGCCTGACTGTTTAAAGTATCTAACAAAATATAGTCACACTGAGGTCGGTATTAATATTGGTTGTAAAAGCAAGTAAGCTTTCTTCGTTGGTCCGGTGGCTCTATGGTTAGAGTCGCCGACCTTACGAATTAGAGCCAGTAATTCAGAGCTTTCAGTTAAATAGTTAGGGTTCGAATCACACAAATGACAATTTTAATGATTGTCCCTTAGGACAGATTTTAAATCTAAATAAAGAGATAAACATTTTTTTTAAATATTAAATTGATTTTTTACGGTGGCAAAATCATTAAAAAATACAAGAGTAAGAGAGGGTGACACCAAACTCATGAGCGTAAACAAAATAAAAAGAAAGCTTGCTTTATACAATACAGCTGTTCATTGAAATTTAACTCAATGATATCACAAATACGACAACAGAAACTTAAAAAGGTCACTCACTAGCTACAGTGTTATCACTTTGCCACATAACACAAATATCATAGTTTCTGAATACCCTAAATTTTTTGGCATATGTTTCATTTCACTTTGAATGCGTACGAATGTCGCATTCGACATTGGACAATTACCCATATGCAATTCTGATATTTTTAAACAAAAAAAAATATTTTTTTTTTTAAATTTTTTTAAAATAATTTTTAAGTATAAAAACCTTAAAAATGAAACAAAAAGAGATCAAAAGTTGTAAAAAATATTTTGTTGTAGGTGCCAAAAAATTTTTTTTATTTTAAATTTTAACTTTGATAGCCCATAGGTAAGCATTTAGGGGGCGTGTCACTTTTCTTAAACACATGTTTCATAGCTTAAACTGTTATCTATTATATGCCATTTAAATTATTCGATTATCTCATTTGATTCAAAAGCTAAGATTTTTGCAAAGCAAAATGAGCGATTGCGACAAATTGCATACAATGCAAAAAGTCTAGTTAATCTTGGTTTATTAAATTATTATTATGTTTTCAATTTTACTAAACAGCAAGTCAAATGACTCGGTGGCCATACGTAAATATTGCAAACTCGATCTGGGTAATTTTGAAGGTTTCTAAATAAATGATGAAACTCGCCATACTCATCTCTTGTTCGGTGTATTGGATAAACACCAAATCTACGATTTCTTCATATTTTTAATTGCCTGTATTTGCGAATACGACTTTCGAAATTGCGTAGAGCTTCTTTAGAAAAGTTATATTTACAACTAAACAACTCGAGCGATGTCGCTCAGTGCGTGGTCACCTCACTTAAAGCGATCGCTCATTAACGCTCAGTCGCTCATCGCTCAATGCGTGGCCAAAGCCAAAGGATGCGAACAGTCAAAATATGAACGTATTAGTATGCTAATTATACAAATATTTATTTGTAATTTGAGTCAGGGTTAATTCAGGGTAGGCCTTTTAAGCCAGACGGAAATAATTATTGAGCTGCAAGCCTGACGTTTTAATGCACGCAGTATTAACCGAATCCGAATCGAATTATACTAAACCCTTTGTTTGTTTTAGTTTAGTTTAGTTTTTTACCAATGTTAATAAATAAATAAATAAAATATACTTAACTACTAAATTCACTTAATTACATTTATATATTTTGCTAAGTTAACTTATTAACTTATTATGAAACTTATCTAGGACTTAACGTGTTCTATTTGGATACAAAACTCATCGACTAGTCAACGTGGAACTGCCAAAACAAAATCAACAGTCAGTGATAATTTTCGCCAACAATTGCAGGCTCTAATTGACGTACTTCATAATACAAAGCTATGGTGAGTTAGAACGAATTTACAACCTTATATTTCTTTAACCCTCTACTGCATGAACATAGATCCAATAAGGAAAACACATAATTTTATGCATATATGTATGTGTTTATTAGGCATATTATAATATATATTTGGACAAATTTTTTTTTTTGGGTATATAGTTTAGGAAAAAATAAATGAAGAACCATACATTTTTTCGCCGATTTTTGCAAGAATTAGTATATATAATGCCTACCTTACAGTCAAATTATATTTTTTTATGAAAGAAAACTTTATTTTCTTTTGGAAAAAATTATTCATCAACAAAAAAAAGTGTTTTTTTTGGAAGATATAAATTTAATTCGAAATTCAGACGCTTGAACAAAACTCATAGAAATACGAAGTGAAGCAGCTCAAAATTTTTTTTCAAATTTTATTCCAATAGAAAATAGAGCAAAGAGAATGACCAATAACAATCGACTTCGCTTAAGTACCGTTTTAACTAAAAGAAATTTCATTAAAAATTGAAAGCCATATATGGCTCTGTATGCGGTAGAGGGTTAATCGTACATGATTTAGTCATACTTTAGTCATATTTAAAATAATCAACCATGTTATGACTTTTGCAACCATTTGTTGTTTTTTTTTTCCCATCGTTTACGAGCTATAAAAACAGGTGTCACGGTAACTCTCATAATTAATTGTTTATGATTATAAAATGCGCACATTGGTCGAAATGACAAAATTTTTGTCAGAAATAAAATTGTTTTTCCTTATGTTGTATCTTATCTATTTTTGAGCGCAACATCGCGACCCATGAGGTAATTGTACGCCTGTGTGACTCTTTGAAAATTTTAATTTTAAATTAAAAACTGATTTTAGAAATAAAAATGTATCTTTATTTTAATAACGCTTATTATTAAAACGTTGTATAAATCTCAAACATATTTCAGGTATGTCCGATGCATTAAACCAAATGCTCTTAAGCAAGCCAACGACTACAATGACTCCTTAGTGCTTGATCAACTTCGGTATCTAGGAATTTTAGATATAATTCGGATTAGAAAAGAAGGTTTTCCTATTCATCTGAGCTTTGAAGAGTTTATGTCCAGATATAAATGTTTAATTAAAAATAAGTCGTGTTCAAGTACCCGATTTGATATTACAATAGTTTTGAAAGAACTTAAAGTTATGGAAGCTGAATGGCAAATTGGTAAATCAAAATTATTCTTGCGAAGTGCAGCATATGAACCGCTGGAGGAGGCAAGAAAACATATGATATGTGCAAACTCAACTATTATCCAGAAAAACTGGAGACGTTATACATGCTTAAGGAATTATTTACGAATAAGAAAAGCTATTCTTATTATACAACATGCGTACAGGGGATGGAAACTAAGAATAAATTTCTTAAGAAAAAGACGAAGCGTAATAATTATACAAAGTCGCTTACGAGGCGTTTTTGCAAGAGAAGTAAGTACACAACAGCTAATTTACCTTCCGTCTTTATTATATAAAAATTGTCATGAATTGTGTATAGCATTAAAGGAGTTGTGTTAGACCCCAAAAAGTATTTTAGCGTAAAATCTCAATATAACGCTTGTGGGTGACCGACCGTGAATTCTTCGTCAGGATAGATAAGCCAAATGGCTACGAATGTGTCTTCACAGCGTGCTCAGAAAGAAGAGAGTAAGAATCAGAGAGTTTTCAAATCTGAGCTCTTCCAGGGTTGTAACGGTCGCCGTAACGATCGAAGGGACGCAAGTTGCACAAAAACTGATTACAACTTCGAAAATACATTCTTTGTTAAGCGTAGTACGCTCTAGCTGAAAACATTTTGGGCGCTCGAAATGTTCGATGTTTTGAAGTCCGGCCTTACAAACTTCATTGTGACAGCATAATACCAAAAATCACCAAAAAGTTCAGAGATTGTTGGTGTTACGCTGCTGTGGTCACACTGTAGCGTCAGCTGTGCACAACAAACAAATAAATAACATTGATAACAACAAAAAAGAGAAAATGGATCAAATGGACAGGATATGAGCAGTAGCAGCGACTAATACCCTAATTATTAAATTAAAAATTTTTAAATATAAAAATCCCATCAAAATGTTTCTTTTCGGTCAAATCCCACAATATTGACCTCTGTTGCACCTCTTAAATAAGTCTAATTCGCTCTTTGTGTTCCAAGATCTCAATTTGGCTCTTATTTTGCTGCTTGTTGGCCGCCATTTCTGTTCAAAAAGATTTCGACTAGTCAAAACAACGATTCAATCGATCAAAGGTAAAAAAAAAGATGCCATCTGTTTACCAAACAGTGTTTTAAAATGCCGGAAAATATTCTGAGCTGCCCATATTTAGGTACAGCGTACATAGGCTTAGAAATGGCCTTACAAAATAATTTCGAGCATGTTTGCAACCCTTTTTTTATATGGAGTTTTGGCCTTGCAAACATATTTTCGGCTAGAGCGTACTATGCTTTAGCTTTTAAGCTATCTCGATAAAACTTGGTTCATACTAAGATTATGAGAAATATCATTACCAGAGTTCACAAGAATCTCTCTATTTTTTCCAAGACACAAAAAAAAAGTTCTGTAACAACCGCTTTCAAATCAAAAAAGGCTCCCAAATGCTTGGATAAAAAAAGAGACTGACAAAATTTTAAAATTTAAACATTAAATTGAAACATCGCTCCCCAATAAAAAAAAAATAATTTTTAAAATGTTAACTAGCATACTTCTTTCTGGAGATATCAAAATTAAACGCAGTACTCTAAAAGTTTATCAAATCTTCGGCGTGCCAAAGATTACCTTCTGATTCATTTTTATTTATTTTCCGTTCATCCAAAAACTTGTCGATTTCTGGGTCTACAAGAGCTACAACTCTATACCATTGTATAACATTTAAAACTCAAGTTCAATAATTTACATTTTTTACCCGTATTTTTAAAGACGTTTGAACTCAACATTCGACGGCCGAATATAGGGAAATTAAAATAAACTGTAGTACGAGGGCTGCTATATATATTTCTGGCCTAATAATGAAAATGCGAATATTTATCATCAAAAATTGTTTTATTGTTTTTCAAAGTATTCTCCAGCCTGATTTATACACTTTTGCATGCGCTCAAACCAATTGTCGAAGCACTTTTTCCACTCCGATTGAGACACCTCCAAAACGCTTCAACAGCATCTTCTGGGCACGAAAATCGTTGACCACGCATTTTTTTCTTGATGTGCGGGAATAAAAAGAAGTCATTGGGTGCCAAGTCAGGGCTGTACGGCGGATGACCCATCAATTCGACGTTTTGGCCGGTCAAAAAGGCGCTGGTTTGAGCCGATGTGTGAGAGCTCGCGTTGTCATGGTGAAGAATGATTCGTCTTCTCTTGTTTGTTTTTCGAATTTCTCCGAAGACTTCAGGCAAACAAATTGTGGTGTACCACTCAGAATTGACCGTCCTTCGTTGCTCAAGCGGAACAGTCGCCACATGACCAGTTTTGCCGAAGAAGCAGGCGACCATTTGCTTCGAAGTGCTTCTTCCACGAACAACTTTCGTTGGATTTGGCTCGTCTTCGAAGACCCACACGGTCGATTGTTGTTTTGTTTCGGGCTCATACGCATAGATCCAAGATTCGTCACCTGTGACGATCTTATGAACATCTTTTGAAGCACCGCGATCGTATTTTTTCAACATTTCTTTGCACCAATCGACACGAGCCTTTTTTTGAGCGATTGTCAAATTGTACGGGATCCAACGACAACAAACCTTTTTTACGGTCAGGTGTTTATGTAATATCGAATGTATGCTGGTGGGAGAAATGCCCAAGGATGCCTCTATCTCCCGGTATGTCACATGACGATCTTGCATTATTAGTTCACGCACGGCATCAATGTTCTCTGGCACAACGGACGTTTTTGGACGACCTTCACGGAATTCGTCGTTGAGCGAACTGCGACCACGATTAAATTCGTTATACCAGTTTTTCACGGTGCTATAGGATGGTGCTTGATCGCCATACAAAAACTTAAGTTCATCGATGCACTCTTGTCTGGATAATCCACGTCGAAAGTTGTGAAAAATGATCGCACGAAAATGCTCACGTGTCAATTCCATTTTTTTAACGGAATTGAATTGTTCAAAGCTCTGTAAGTTTAACAATTAAATGACAACACGTTCTGAGTGATGTTATGCTAAAAAATGTCAACCTTTCCAATGGAAATATCAGATTGCACCTGGCAACACTTATTGTTGCCTAGGCCAGAAATATATATAGCAGCCTACGTATACTCCAAACTATACTTTACTAGCGAAGAGAGCAAGGATCAATTACAATTTTACAGAAAGCCACAATATTCTTTTTATATCCAAAACTCGTAAAGTACAATGGTAATGGAAAAGGACGCACAGAGGAGTTCTATAAGAGTATTGAACTCCAGAATCTGGGTACAGACGCTTATTACCCAACGTTTTGATGGTGATTTTAAAATGGTAATTTTCGGGCTGCGCAAACTGCCTTGATTTCGTCCGCTCAACATGACTTTTTCGATCGTTCATTAGACTTTGAACTTTATCAAAAAAACTCTATTACTAGCATTCAGAATAGAATCTTAGATTTTGTTTTTATAAAAGACTATCTAAATGCATTTATCTCCAGGTTTATGTGTGCCTGAAAATCTTTAGAAATCTGGCTCTACCTAAATCTTAACCTTTTACCTTACCTTGTAAAAATATGTTTATTTTTGATTACAAAATTATGTGCGCTTATATTTATATACGTACAATGAAGTGCTTATACGGTGGCTCACAGCTTAAAGTACTTACGCAGGTCATATTTTGACATTTAAGGCTTATTTACGCCGTTATCGTTGACATATTGGCATCAATGACACTTTGAAATTTTCAAATTTATGTAAAAGTCTACTTTTTCAACTTTTTTCCTCGATTTTCTACAGAAAATATTTTGATGCAGAAAAATTCTTCAAACAATTCTAAGAGTGACTGCAAAAAAAATATAAATAAAAAAATAAAAAATATTTTTGCTAGTATTTTTTATGATTTTTTGAAAATTTTGAAAATATGTTAAAATAGTAATTTTAAGGATTTTTAAAAAATTATAAAAAATACAAGCAATTAGTCACTAGAATGGTTTGGCTTCCAGAATGGTTTGAAGAATTTTTCTGCATCAAAATATTTTCTGTAAAAATCGAGGAAAAAAGTTGAAAAAGTAGACTTGGATGGATTGATTGGATGGATGGATGGATTGGATAAATGGATACTGGAATTTTTTAGTTAGTGTGTATTTGCTCTTACTCGGATGTAGATTTAGTAAGGGTACATTCCTAGAGTCTGACATAGTATAATACTTCGGTTAAAAAATATGTGGAGTCGTGTTAATTTAAGTAAAACCAAAGTCAGACGGTAGCTTGAATTTCGACCTTTGGGAATCTATTTGTTATTCATCTATAAAAATCCATAGATATGTATATTCAATTCTTTCTCCTGAATGACTAACATATTATTGCGTAGGCCAAACCGTTAGGACTTGATTGCTGAAATTTTCACACAACATAGCCGAGACAATTTTTTCGCGCAATAAACCGGCGTTTTGCGAAATTCAACCTGTAAGGCCGCGCGCATACGAATAATCGATATTGTAGTGAATTATGTTTTAGTGTTTGTTACAGTAGTTTATTAAGACCACTTTTTTACTGACACTTTTTCACCATTGGTGAATTTCCCATTAACATTATCCGGGTTTTGTTCCTAAATACTCTGGTCACCCTCTGAACAATTCATATAATAAATGTAGGAAATAGGATTTGTTATATTCACCCACGCTTTAAAATTTCGCACGTTCACACGACACCGACAGTTATTTAACAAAAAGTTTCGGTAAAAATGTGTTCGTGTGTATTCAGCACAAAGAAAAATATTACAATTGTTCCTCCATTTCCGTTTTCAATTCTGCCATCGAAATAATATTGTAAAATAAATATGTTTTATTATATTTTATAGGTCGCGACAGCCTTACGTGAAATGCGCCGTGTTGATGAAGAAATGAAAAAGCGTGAAAAAATAATAAGTGAAATTCCCAGTTCGCATTCTAAGGATATCGAGGATTGTGAAAGGTAAGTACATTTATCAATTCATGTAGGGACGATTAATAAGTTTCTAAGCGTATAATACAGGGTGGCGCAAAAGAAGTCATCCGATGTGGTTTGGCTCTCATTTTTTTTCTAAATGAAAAATTTTGATTATGTTTATTCGAACCTTAAGAATTTTATTGGTTTAGGCGAGAAGATGACATCGGCCAAGTGTTCGCTGCCAGAGCTCATGACCATACGCCCGTTTTATGGCATTTTCCATCACTTTTGCCAGAACTTCGGGCGACAGGTTCTCGCATTCCTGGCGAATATTTTCCTTAAGGAAAAGAAAGTCTGGAATGGTTAATTCGGGTGATCTGGCCGGCCAGTGCAAATATCAAAAACGAGAGATAAAGCGGTTATTATTATTACATTATTACAATTATTCTGCGTTCTTGGGGAGTGTATCGCTCCATGGCTTATTCACTTGTATTCTGTATCTGTCTAGTCCACAAATGTCAAAACAGATTTGACATTGGCGGCCATTTGCAAAAATGAGAGCATCTTCCAATAGGGTGACTTCTCTTGCGCCACCTTGTACAAACATAAAATTAATTATTATAATTATGTTTGCCTCTACTCGAACTTTAATTACCTATATATATGTAATTACAAGTTCAACTATATTTTTTTCATATTTACATTACGTTATTGCCTGTGCTTGTGGATTTTCCTTGACTTCATTCACATTCACTTGTACAACAATCAAAAGCTAAAAAGCTGATTAAAAATGTATATTTCTCAAGTTTAAGCAAACGAGCGATGGCGTTCAGTATGAAATGATACACTCCCAGTCAAAAGGTTCGACGCACCTTAAACTTTCAAGAAAGTATTTTCTTGAAGCTTTTTTACTGTAACTAATACAAATATGAATATAGCTCCGATTTGCTTCCTAAACTACCCTCTTTAATGCTTACTAAAAAAGCAAACTATAATATTACAGAAGAATTTAAATTAATATTTGTTCTCCTTAAAGAGACGAAAACAAGGCACTTTTTTCGTCCAATGATTAGACGCACAAACGATATTTTGTGTTTGTGTTTTTGTGTTTTTCAAATAAAAAGTTATACTTTGGATTTTGATTTTATTTAAAACAGTAAAACAATGAATTAAGTAACTTTCTGGCTTATCCCTCCGCAAATAATGTCTTAAAGTTACCGCAAATCCCGTTTTAAAGTGATTAACGGAGATCTTTTAAAACATCTTATATAATTTACATCCGATCTTCGTATTAGTGTTCCCCTCAGTATACCATCGAGGCATGCAGCCCAAAAACCTTTTCTATCATGTTTCCGACCAGAGAGTGAGGCGACCTAGCCAAAAGATTACCACTTTGACTCAAAATACATTTTTTTCCACTCGAGAACTGTAAAATGTCGCAATCCCAGTGGCGGGAACCAGCCACAACTGAATGTGGTAACGCTACGGAATGCATCGGCGAATGTACATTCGTAATCGATCTTTTCTCCAGTTGTTTGAACGTAGGTTGGTAATGGGAAGTTGTTTCGTTTCTCGCTGTCTCTTGCCATTGAACCTTCGGAAGTCGTTCGGTTTTTGATATTCTTCTTTGGTTGAACTATTTTTGTATGTATTATTTTCAAAGTTGTGCATCCACGGGTTGTTGTTTGTGCAAATTTTGTTCTTTTCTTTTTCCATATGATTTTGTTTTGCCGCGAGCCACTTCACTTTCAGCGCGTGGCAGCAGCAGCAGCAGCGGTTGGACAAATTAAACGGACTAATACTATTGTTAAATATATATAATTTAAGAGTAGATTTATAAAAAAGTATAGTGTATATTAGGGTGTCCCTTATTTGGTCAAAGTCAATATTTTTAAACGCATACGGGCAAGTTCTGATCATTAGGTCCTAAAGCACTCAGAAATAAATTTTTACCTCAATCGGAGTATGATAACCCGTGCCGACTTGGATCAAAAAATTTAAAAATTGTATAAGACAAAAAAAAAAAAAAAATTTTTTTTTTTGTTCATTTGGTCCTAAGGAACTCAAAACCAAATTTTCACCTTAATCGGAGTACGATAACCCATTCCAATTTGCATCGAAACATGAAAAATCATCGTAAAATGTATAATCAGTGTTAAAACACTGTTTTTTCATGTTTCGATGATAAATTACACTAGTTTACAAAATCAAAAAAAATTTTTGCTTTTCATGACTGAGTGCACTTTTCTTATGGATTTTGGCCCACTAAACACGAAAATCGCACTTAAAAATGTTTTTTTATTGCATACTTTTAATGATTGTAAAGTTTTTTATGGCATACTTTTAGGCTTAAAAAAAAAATTGTGACTCCTTCTTTCGTTTGCTCATTTCACAAAATTTCACAAATTTCCAGAAGGTAGATTTTGAAGTTTAGATAAGTGCATTGTCAATACATGTCAAATTAAGCAATAAAAGGCAAAGAAGGAGTCACAATTTTTTTGTAAGCCAAAAAGTATGCCATAAAAAACTTTACAATCATTAAAAGTATGCAATAAAAAAACATTAAAATCATTAGCCAATTCTATCACTATATAGCGTATTACTCCGCGATTTATCCATAGATTCTCAAAAGCAATAGCCTATTTTCTTCGTTACAGTGTCGGCTATACGTTAAACTCTTAATTAATTTTACCTTGGCGATATCTATTTTTTCTAGGGCAATTTGTGAGCTGTCGAGACCCAAAATTCACAAAAAAAAACGGATTTTGGAACTTTTAAAAGTCGCTAGCTTCTAAGCTACTAAGCCGATCTGAAAGCTATATGAGAGAAAGTTGTAAAGAGATTAGTTACCTTTAATTTAAGTGCTCTTTTGACCACATCGGTAAATTAGATCTCGTGGTATACTCTAAAATGTGAGAGCAACTTCGAAAATTTGGAAAAACATGAATATTTCGAAAACGCTACCATAAAAAAATTTTTAAGTGCGATTTTCGTGTTTAGTGAACCAAAATCCATAAGAAAAGTGCACTCAGACATGAAAAGCAAAATGGCTGTAAACTAGTGTTATAAAGGGTGCGCATATGTCAGTACGAAAGCAAACATCGTAGTAAGCGGTTGTATTTCATTCTCTGAAAAATGCCCCGTGTGTAAAAAACATACAGTAGCGGACAAAAAAAACCGGACACCATAAAAGAGCGGTTTTTGAAGTTTTTTTTTTAAAGTGTAAATATATATTTGACCATAGGCAAAACGTACGAGCTCTAGGGACCGTTTGAATGATACAAAACTTTTCTTAACCCATTAAGTACCCATTGAAAATTTCGAACTTTTGTAAAAGTCTACTTTCGAAAACTTTTTTCTCGGGCTACAACAAAAAATGCTTGGATGCAAAAAAATGTTTCAAACAATTCTAATAGTGACTGCCTAAAAATTTTCAAAAATCTCTTCTCTAGTATTTTTTTATAATTTTCTAAAATTGCTAAAAATTACTATTTTAACCCCCTTTTCCTCCTTTTCATACAAAAAGTAGTTTAAGGAACAATTTTCAAAAAATTATAAAATAATACTAGCGAATAATACTAATGTCATACCCAACTTGGGTCTGCTTATTCACATTGCTCTAAACAGTGCTCTACAGTGGTGTTACCCCTTTAGTCACGTTTTATTTAAGTTGAAAGATGCGATACAAGAAGATAAATTTCTCTTATTTTAGAAAGCCTCAATTCTAAGGTGGATCATATTTTTATTAAAAAAATACCAAATTTCCTATTTTAAATACCTTTATTTAAATTGTTACTTAATTTCGCTATATTGTTCTTAAATGCTAGCTGCGTCGAAATTAATGACAAACGAAAATAGTAGGATGAGGATAGACATTATGCTAGGCTTTGGGAAAGCTGTATTTTATTTGACGAATGCAATTTTTTTTTTAATTTGCTAAACAACAGATCTATTCTTCAAATCTATCCAAAATTTGACAGATCGTAAATGCCAATTTTCGTCCAGAGTAATTTTAAAAAAGAAAAATTTCATGCGACTAATCAGTGACTTTGACTGTATTGGATTTTCATATTATCTAACACATTTACTCTTATGGCTTGGCCCATTTGGGATATTGAAAAGTCTGTTTTTATCGTTCATACAAAGCAATCAGTATCAGGTATTTATGCGAAACATTTTTATACCCTGCGCGTGTGTATTAAGTTTCTTTGTAACTGACAGAAGGAGGCGTGGAAAATCCCATAAAGAATATATATTCGATCAGGAGCCATGTCCGTCTTTCTGCCCGCCCGTTCATCTGTTTAAGCGCGTCTATCTCAGAGACTAAAAGAGCTAGAGACTTCAAACTTGGTATGTAAATTCCTGGATGCGGGGCGCAGAGCAGTCGAAATTCAAGTTTTAGTACGAAAAACTTTTTTGTTCTTTAAAATATATTAACCAATCAAACCGAATATGCATCTGGGATGGTCCTATACATTCAAACCATATTTGTTCGAATTCGGTCTACTATATCATATAGCTGCCGTAGGAACGATTAGTTGAAAATTAAGATTTGGTATGGACATTTTTGTTGTTTCTAGAGGTTTCTCGACTAAAGCCAGCTGTGAACGAAGTTTCATAGTCTTTAGTTCTCTTTGGAAAAGGGCGTGGGCGTGTAATTGATAACATTAGTGGTATTTATTGAGTGTTGTAATTCGTTCCAATATTAATTTTTTTTAAATTTTTTGGGATTCTGCGTTGTTTGTTTCACCTTACTACTTTTTATTTATTTTGGTTGGGGAGGAAATAGTATGCGGGATTGATGTGTAAGCTGTTTGTCGTGTGAATTTCGTGATATTCGCTGCATCTTTGTTAATATTATGGCTCACGGGCTTTTTAAGATTAAGAAAATGGGATTAATGGCGAGGTTTAGTATAAACCTTGATAGCTGGATGCCAGAGGTAGGAAAGGTATATTGTGATTAGATGCAATTTGCCAGGTTGTTTCCAGGGCTATTGTGGAAGTTTTGAGGGACATGTCTATGTGTGTTAGTGTATTTTTCATAAGCGCGTATCTGATATTTATATTAACTTGTTGCACTGCGCCAAAAACAATATGTGATTTCTACAATTATTTACTTGATGTACATAAAAAGTAGAGGATTCCTCAACTAACTATAAATCAATTCATAAATAATATTTTAATTTGTAAAATAATTTTAGGTTGGTACAAACGGAAATAACAGTCCTAGCGCATATGGCCGAACATCTCAATACTTCTCTGGTCAAATCTATTGTTGAGGAAGATGCTCAGGAAATTATATCAACAGAAGATCGTAATTTGCAAAATTTAGACACTGTCGACTTAGATAACCTATTTGCGTTTTTGACGGAAGCTACGAATACACCCAACAATCCACTCATTGATGAGATCAATAGTAAAATGAGCGATCTGGTTCAGGATCTTGATAACGAGGTGAGTTTACTTATTCTGGAAATCTGTGAGATGCAAAAGACCAAAATTGTACACCATTATAAGAGGTTTTTTTCTAAAAAGAGGTAATAAGATAAGGCATTTACAATTGAAAACGCTGTCGACTTTCGCGTTAAATCATGTTAATTACAGAAGCTAATATGAACATTATTATTTTTATTTTAGATAGAAGTTTGTCTTCAAATGGACTCTGCGAATCAAATTGATGATCAAGAGAAAATTATTTCTAATGGAATTACATCACTTCCCGAGTCAGCTGATCTATCACCATCGTCTTCAGTGGATAACAATGTTAAAAAGGAACAATATTCTGAGCCCATTTACGAAGCATTGTCAAATACAGATGTGATCAAATCAGAAGATGAAATAAGACCTGATTTTGAAAATCCCAACATTGACTCCAAATTTAGTTTAGGCATAAAACAAAAAGAAACAACGACTCCAAATGCTCAAAATGATCGTGAACAAAGACGCAAATTTAGAGTAGAAAAAAAACTTCAGGAAATGCATCAACTCGACATAAAAAAAGAAGTGTTAAATAATGATTCAAGCTATAATCTATTGGAATTTGCAGAAAACTTCTTTAATGAACATGAACGTTTGATAGACGGAACATTAATTTCAACATTAACACGAAAGGGCAAAAAAGTCTTGGATATACTGCCGAAACATGAAATGATTACTTTTACTAGATCAGAAAAAATTCCAACATCGCACATTCATATGTATGATCCAGAAAATATATTATTATCCTGTAATATATTCAGAGTAAGTATACTTTGCGTTTGTATACCAGAAGTACATACACTAAGGTTATCAGGCAAAAGTGGAAGTGAAAACTAAATATTAGAATGAAGAAAAAAAATCCGAATTTGTTGGACCCTACTTTTTAACTTCATTATTTACTGGCTAGGCTGTTATTGTACTAGTTTTTCATAGTGGCTAAGCTTGGTACCTTATTGCCAAAAGTCAAAATAAGTGCGTCGAAACATTTATGTTTTTATATTAGTCCATGATACAGAAAGATGAAACATGTACTTTTAATATGAGACATACTTTTTAAGCCTAACAGCTGATGAATGTCAGCTGATTCCGAGTTGCTTTGTTTGTTAAAAAAGCACGCGGATTTTTTTTCTACTTTCAACGCGATTGAACGTTTATGTGTAAGCTTTTTTAATGATAATGGATAATGTTAGTCAAGGCATGATAAATATATAGCTAATAGAAAATATTCAGTAGTTTTGTTTACTGTCGAATTGACCAATGTGTTGTTGATATGTATTTTTAGATAAAAACTTTAAAATGTGTTAATTAAATGTGTTCTGTGGAATATTACTTTTGAGTCCTGTAGGATCCCGTCGACTTGAAAGTAAATCTTTATTCACTAATTTTGTACACTTTTTCTCATAGTCGGATGCAAACAAGAAATTATAAATTCTAAATTTGTCTTGCGAGCTGAGAGTAAAATCTCGTTTGCTTGTTGAATAATTGTTTGTTCTGTGTTGGTTTGCTTTTTTTTAATTTCCAACTTCAAGATATCGGAATGAAAATGTTTGAATAATATTAATTGTCAAATACTAATCGATTTTTGTGCCATGACTTTCTTAAAAAACCACTAGTCTAACAGGAAAACGCTATATCTCGGTAAAATTGACACTGCCACTGTTCCAAACCAGACAAGTTCTATATGTCGTGCAAAAGGAATTTCAAAGAGTTCTTAGGTTTTTTTACACCCTGTGCCCATTGAAAAATGGTCAAAAAGGGTATATTAGATTTGTGTGATGTATGTAACAGGCAGAAGGAAGCATCTCCGACTCCATAAAGTATATATATTCTTGATCAGCATCAACAGCCGAGTCGATTGAGCCATGTCCGTCTGTTTGAACGCGTCGATCTCAGAGACTAAATAGATAGAGACTTCAAATTTGGTATGTAGGTTGCTGGATACCGGACGCAGATCAAGTTTGTTTTTAAATTTGGATCGGACCACTATATCATATAGCTGTCATAGGAACGATCAGTCGAAAATCAAGTTTCAGTATGAACAACTTTTTTGTTGTTTCAGATATCTCAACCAAACTGACAGGATATGCTAACGAGATGGTCCTTGACATTCTGACCAAGTTCTGTTGAAATCGGGCTACTATATCATATAGCTTCCATAGGAACGATCAGTCGAAAATCAAGTCTCAGTATTAAAAACTTTTTTGTTGTTTGAGATATCTCAACCAAACTGACACAATATGCATACGGGATGGTCCTTGGCATCACCAAATTTAGTTGAAATCGGACTACTATATCGTTCACCAAATTTGAGCGGCGTAAAATATTTATGTTTTATATGCTTTCATGCATATTACTAATTATATTATAACTAATATTCTATTTTATGGAGACTGGCATTAAATTGGGGTTTATATTTTACTTTCTGTAGATTAAAAAAAAAGAAAAGACGGAATATTGTAATTTAATTAATCACTAGGTACCAAAAAGTTAAAAATAAAATTTCAAGACAAACAGTACGGTTTGTTTAAATTTTTTTAAAATTTATGATTATTTTAAAAAGACTTTCCTGCAAAACTTATTTCCCCCCGATCGATTCTATGCAAGCTATATGATATAATTGGAATTTGTACTTTATGTACACACATATGGTCCATATTTGGGCCAAATATCTTCAGACTTATGACTGCTACGTGGTGTATACCATCGGAGAGAATAGAGTTAAATGTATATGGGTATTTCCAGGATCGCGACATTTGTACGACTTTAAATGAAAAAAAAAATGGCAAAAATTGACATTTTCAAAAATGTTTTCTCACGTGTTTAATGCATTTTATCAACTCTATTCTTATGATAAAAGACAATCTTTGAAGACTTGTCGTTTTTTAATTATTTATAGAAAACAATGCATCGCGAACGCGACGAAAAATGGAAGTCATTTTTGACTTCATCTTGACAAATGCGAAAGTCTGCGAAATGTGGCGAGTAATTTGGAAGAAAATACTCTTAAACCATAATAAAATATTGTAGTTTTCCATTTTAGAAGTAATTTTGATATTTTACTACCGTTTTATATATTTTACAAGTTTTATTAGTAATTTGTAACGTGACATCGCGAACGTGACAAGATTTCCACCTAGTTTTTCCAAGAGTTTGTTCATCAAATTGTATTCTATATTCTTATATATAGCTCTTAGAACTTGTTTTAAATTAAACTTTCAATATATTTCTATATGTTAAAATGATTTATGTTACAATCTTACTCCCTGACTTAGTGTAATCGTTAAAATACAAACGGTCCATTTTGAAAATAAATTTTTAAGAAAATAGGCAAAAATATGGAAAAAGTGAATTTATTCCAATGTAGAATCTATGTTTTCATCCTATTGAATTTCTTCTAGCGTATATTGATAAAATAAATAACTTGAATACATTTTTGGAAGAAAATTTCACAAGATGAGAGTTTTTAATCAATTTTACGTTTTTTGGCAAGGTGGACCTTTTTCTGGAAATGCCCATATGTCTTGTCAATCTTGTCACGATCGCGATGTCGCGTTACAAATTACTAATAAAACTTGTAAAATAAATAAAATGATAGTAACTTATCAAAATTATTTCTAAAATCGAAAACTACATTATTTTATTATATTTTGAGAGTATTTTCTTCCAAATTAAACGCCACATTTCGTAGACTTTCGCATTTGTCAAGATGAAGTCAAACATGACTTCCATTTTTCGTCGCGTTCGCGATGCATTGTTTTCTATTAATAATAAAAAAACGAAAAGTCTTCAAAGCTTGCCTTTTACCATAAAAATAGTGTTGATAAAATGCATTACACACGTGAGAACAAGTTTTGAAAATGTCAGCTTTTACCATTTTTTTTGTCATTTAAAGACGTACAAATGTCGCGTTCTCGATCCTGGAAATACCCATATGTACATATATAGAATTAAACATTATTCGTCACAAAATTGAATATACATAAGAAACTTTGAGGCATAGAAATGTTTTCGTGACAAGATTTTTACCTCGTAAAGAGGTTGTTTTAGAAGATATCAGATTTTTTTGAAAATACCTATGCTTTTGACAGTGTTTGTAGAAATATACTACTGTGATCAAATTGAAAGATGATTTTTTAATTTAAACTTTCAGGATTTTACAAATCAATAATTTTTTTTCTTCTGTAAATTGGTAACATTGTTAGTGACGGCTGTGCGAAATTTCTCGTTAAAATATTTATTGTTTGAGACCCGCTTAGTATTGTGAGGTGCTAATAGTAAATTCTGCGATTTTTACTGCCCAAATTTATTAAATTATTATTATTAAATTAAACGATAATACATCATCTCACACGGCACTTTCTTGATAAGCATTACGTAAAAAATGCAAAATACATATGTTCTTGAGAAAAAGGTTGAAAGGTACACGTAAAACATATAACGATAGAAGCTGCGTTTGGAGTCTTTGCGGTTGTCAATTTAAGCAAGTTTTAGCGATTTATTTAGAGGTTTTTTTTTTAAATGTTAAACAAAAATTTCTAGATTTATGATAGGGAATAAGTCTACAGTTAAACATATAATCCATCTCAATGCTTTGATACAACAAACAAACGACAAACTAAAATTTCATTTTATTCTAAGAAGGTAAATAAAAATTTAAAATTTAAATATCTTTTGTTATTGGACTTTGATGATCAAACTATGATTAAAGTAATACAAAATTTAAAAGAATTACCAAAAGGCTCCAACGCCGCCATTTGCTGCAATCATTTAAACTTTGCCTCCCACTTACACCACCTTATCTAACGAGCCAGGTGAGTTACTAAAATTCTTAGTATGCACTTTGTTAGTTAAAACTAGACTTTCGGTTCCTGTATATATTGCTAGTTGCTTTTGCACCTTTCGCGATGCTTTCGCCACTAGCGTGGACTGCCGTCCAGAGTGATGGAGAAATACTTCCAAGTCAAAATGCGAGGCATTAATGGTTCAATTGCGACATTATGTGCTTTTTCTAGCCACCAAAGATCATATTGTGCTAATTTCAGTAGGACAGCTCACATACAGTTTTATTTTATTAATAGACATTTATAAATGTCTTTTTTGTCTTATATCGTCTTCCTAAATGTAAATAAACTTTATTGACATTTTTTCTTTCTTGATTAAATTCGTATAACTTCTTAAAGGGAATAATAATGTTTATTTTTAAGTTTTACGTACAAATATATATTAAATAGATTATTTTAAAAATCATTGAAAAAAGAATCAAATATATTTTCAAACTTGTTGGAGAAGTATACTTTATATTCATTTACCATTTTGTACTTTTAGGAGTTGTGCAAATATATGCGTGGTGAACATAACGCGGAACGAGAGCTTCAAAGTATTCAATATATTATTGGCTTGGGTATTGAAAGAGAGGAACTACGCGATGAAATATTTGTTCAATGCATGAGACAAATGACAAAAAATCCCAATGCGGAATGGGCTGACCGATTGTGGCTTTTGATGTGTCTCATAATTGTCGCCTTTCAACCCAGCAAATTATTGTTCAGGTAAATATCAATTACTCAAATATTTCACCTTAAAATTTTTTTTTTTTAAATTAAAATAAAAGGTGAACGAAATATTTTCAAATTTGTTTATGCAGATATATCTTCTTCTAAACTTCTACGCTATAAAATATAATGGATGTTAGTTAAGATTTGACCGCAGGCATTTTCAAATTAATTGGCAGAAAACTTTTTGTACAATTTTTTTTAATTACAATTGTCCTAATTGCGCATTTTATGTGATCGTTATAACACAACAATCTGTTAATCCCAAAACATAGAATCTTTACTCGCTCTACATAATCTAAAATGTTGGTGATTAGCTTAATTTTTCCTGGCTGATAAGTATTAAAAATGTCTAGTGCGCTCGACTGTTCCATTTGTTAATACTTATCAGCCAGGAAAAATTAAGCTAATCACCAACATTTTAGATTATGGGTATATCGACTCGGTTGTTGGACGTCAACGCCCAACAAATAAAAAAAAACCGTAGTAGACAGATTTAATAAATAGATATCTAGTAAATGGATAATTTGTAAAAAAATATTTCATGTCAGTCGGCACAAATTCCTGATTACTGGACCATCATTAACTGAAGGAACGATTACTAATTAGGATTAGAAATTGATAACTGCGCGCCATCTTAACCAATATGCCATATTATTCATAACAGAACTTGATTCCAATACGTTGCAAGACGTAGCAATGAGTACTGCTTTTATAACTTCTCCGCCCTTCTTGACAGCACATAAAGTATTCAATTCGAACACGAAATTCTTGTTTAAAGTTCCGACTGTTCTGGTAGATCTGTTCTTTTTACAACTTAATTCAGCCGGAGCTATGTCAAGCATCCACTATACGGATGTGACATTTGTGACAAAAAGGCAGACGCAAAATGCATTGGTTTGCACTCATTGAGCTATTAAATTTTTGTAATAAAATTGATCTGTATAAGGAGTATATACTAAAAATTTAATGTTCCTTCCATTTGACATCTCTGAGATATATTCGATCACACCGACAGACGGTCAGACAAACGAACTAGGCTTTATTGACTTGGTTGTTGAAGCTGAATAAAAATATATATTCTTTATAGGGTCAGACACGCCTTCTTCTGCCTGTAGTATTTAGAAAAACTTAATATGTCCTTGGCAAAGGGCTTAAGGGGGTCTTCTCATTGAGCAACTTTTTTTTTTCGACTTTTTTTTTTGCATTTATTTATAGCTTGGGTAGTTGTGAATATGCCCCTAAAAGGATTTTTAGAAATTCGAAATAATTAAGGAGATATGGCCATTTTTATCCAGCAATGTTAATGTTAATGCAAGTGAAGTCAAAACTTTAAACGCGTTTATCTCGAAACCACGTTTTTCGAAATGGCGGCCATGATATCTCCAGTTCAACTGAACCGAACATGAAACAAAGTGGAATCGACGCAGAATTGTCACCATTCTCGGGTGAATGTCGACCATAATTTTAAAAAATTTTTTACTATTTTTTTTTTACACTAAACTACAAAAAAAAATTCCGAAATTGAAATTTTGTTTTGAATGGCCGCCATTTTGTCAAAAAAAATCACAAAATTATGGTCGACATTCACCCGAGAATTACATCTATACTGATTATAACCCCGTTTTTTTTTTCATTTCGGACGCTCCGGAGACCCGGAATCGTGGCCGCCGTGACGACACCTTTTTTTTTCACCACCAACTTTGAAGTCTCATTAAAAATTATTTTATTTACTTTGAACCTTTTGTACTACAATAAATAAAAAAAGTTTTCAATTATTCTTTGCGTTTTCAAATAAGAATTTTTTTAAGGGTCGAAGGCGGATCAATATGACCGTGACTTTTTGAATGAACTCTAGATTTTTAAAACTACACTCCTATATTGTACGGCTGCCATAATCGCCATTAATCGAAAATCAAACAAAGAAAATTGTTTTTGGGTTTTTAAAATACTTTATCCCAACTCGCAGTGCTCTGCAAGGCTATTAAATTCTTTAGACTGTTGAGGATAACTTCTAATTTTACTTTAAATTGAAAAAATGTAATACCTCTAAAAATAAGCTAATTGAAATAAGCTGGATAAACTAGCTTGGCAGAGATTGCATTAGAATACATCTAATCATTTAATTTTATAATTTGCAACAGAAGATGTTATATTTAAAAAAATACCCCATAAAATGTCATGTTCATTCACCATTCAACAATTTCAGGTATTTCGTATCATTCTTAAAGCAAAAATTGGAAACTTTCGATGGAAAACTTAGACAATATGCTCAATGGTGTTTCGATAATTGTAAATGTACCAAAGTGTCAAACCGATTACAATCACCCTCAAGTGTGGAAGTTGCTGTAAGTATAACATATCTACCCTATTCGCAACTACATGCGATTTTTTTCTAATAAATTACTAGCTTAGATAGGAAAACGAAACTTCTTCCCAAAGAAATTACATTTCAACACAATTTCCATTTAGAGCCTTCTACTCGCGCTAAAAATTATGTGCTTATTTGCTATTATATACAATGGTTTATTTACTTTAGTTAAAAACATACGTATTAATGGGATTCCGGAAACAGTTTTAGATTTGGTTTAGATTATTTATTATTATAACCAAAGCTCGCAAATAACAGTTAACACTTATTTCTTATTCGATCTGCTCACTGAAAAAACAGAAAAAAACTAAAACCCAAAAGATTTGTCACTGAGAGAAACACTTACTTCTTTTCGTTTGTGCTCTCTGCTCAGTATTTTCCATTTAGAAAACAAATTCTTTCTGTATACTAATAACACTTAAAAAAAGACTTTTTAGCTAGTGCTCCTGGAATAACTGTTGTTTTAGGTGCGCAAAATCGACACGAACTCCCGAAAAAGCAACCCACCTACAGAGATCAAGATAACTTTTTTTTGTAACTATTTTGACAATAGATGCAACTAATGTCTCTTCATTAGTTGCATAGGAAATTTTTGCCTTTTTTGCAACCTGTACCACATCGGTGCTGCTGTTGTCCTCCAAGTCTTCAAAAAACTTCTGAATGTTTTGCCTTCAAATGACGTCTTAAATTTGTTATATGACTTCCAGTTCATTTTTTGCCACACACGTTGCATTTTAATTTTTTTAATTTGCTATCATATTTAAAAAAAGAATGAGTTTTGTTTTTTGGACGACCCACTTTACGCAAAATTATATCAACAAAAAAAACGTCTTAAATACTCAGAAGGCACTTTCAAAACAGTTTTTGAATGACACAACCATAAGGAAACAAAATTAAATGTTATTTCTTGACTGATGTGCCTACTGAGAGAAAAACATAAATTAATGTTTTGTTCTGATCCCTTTTATCGTACTGTCAGCTAATAACTGTTATAAAATGAAAGTGTTGACTGTTATTTGCTAGCTCTGATTATAACCAAATCTAAAACAGTTGAAGGAACGACCATTTTTGAACACTGATTAGTTTTAAATTTCGTGAACAGCTGAAAGCCTGGCCGACAACTAAATATTATACAAAATAGGACGTAATTGCACCAAATGTGACACAGATAATAAAATCGAAACCACATCGAAACCAAAACGAAATCTGCCTCAGAGCAGATTTTACGAAATCTATTAGTACAACCACATTTCCCTGATTTGCTCTGGGCACACAGAAAATTTTGTATACGTATGGAGCAGCTGTGACAGCTGGCTGCGAAATCTAAAGCTAATCTAAACCAAATCTAAAACTGTTTCCGGAATCCCATTTATTGGTCGTCCCAATTTTGGGGCATGAAAATGTTTTCGTCACTAGACTTTTACCTCGTAAAGAGGTTTTTTTTTCAACAACAATGGTAATCAAAATTTAAAATAATGTCTTTAATTAAAAATTTTAAATTGAAATCTAAAATCATATATTATATTAAAAACTTAAAGAAAATTGACAAACATATTAATTTTGTCTGGGGGTTATTCCAAAATTTAGATGAAAAAAAACAGAAAACCACATTCAAGAATCGTTCATTTAAATATTTTGGCTGCTGTCTGACTTAATGACTGATCATTGTGTTGCCCAAACTGTCTGTCCAGGAGACTGCAATTTTCACACAATGTTATCGTGCAATAAGACGGCTTTTTAAAAATTTGACGTGTAAGAGAGTAAAATTTGGGGTAAAGTTTTCATTTAGATTTTGGATCTACTTTATTGAGCGACAAGTGTACAATGGCAAAGTGAATGTGTGTTACCCACTTGCTGAAGAAATTTAGGTAATTTTTTAAATCCAAACAAAATTAAATTTATAATATTAGGTTGAGGAAAAATAAATCCATTTTTTATACATTATTTTCAAAGCTTATTTACTACGGCTTGGGTTGTCCGATTTAAGTCAAATATATTCCGTTTGGTTAAGTGGCTTGTTGCCATTTTGAGGATAGTTTTAGTTCTAGTTTTTCCTATTGGCCAAACCTGGTCGTTTCTGGTCAATTGTAATCTTCAAACGGCCCAATTGTTAACAATAGAGAGGAGGAAGCAGCTCATGGTGAATAATTTCCTTCCAGTCCCACCAAACGCACAGCTTAGCCTTCCTGACTGTGAGTCCTGGTTTGGCAACCGTTTGAGCTGATTCCTCGTGCTTTGACCAGGATCGTTTTCTCACAACTTTGTCGTATGTGCCCCATTTTTCATCACCAGTCACCATCCGTTTAAGAAATGGGTCGACTTCATTACGTTTCATTCGATCCATTATGTTTTTTTAGACAGTTCGTGAGGCACCCAAACATTACTGTTTTGTGGTCAATGTTAAGCTCTTGGACGATGTTACGGCTGCTGACATTCCGGTCTGCTTCAGTAATCTCAACGATCTAATCTGATCAGACAGTCGTAGTCGTCTTTCGCACTTTTCTTAATGTTTTCGACACTAGCGTGGACTGCCGACTACTTAAAATAACCTTGCATTTTCCTGACAATGTAGAAAATAAATAATTTTGTTGCCAGACAGTTTGTTTTTATTTTGTGAGAATGCAGGCTGTCGCAGCTTAAATTAAATACATTCATGACGAATGCGTTTGATGACTGATCGTGTATTGACAGTAGGATATACGATTATTCGACAAGGAATGATATTTTTATTTAGTTTTTTATAATCATGTATTTTGATCTAAAAATTAATTTGGGCACTCTAATTTAAAACAAAAACAATGAGCTGTCCCGTAATATAATTTACAAAGGTCACATTGGAGAATTTTTTATGTTTTTATTTTTCGAGACATTGCGTGCTGAGCTCACGCAATTAAAAGTTATCGGTCTGAGTGATCGAAAATGACTTATCGACAGTTGCAAAATTGTTTGTTAGATTTGTGAGCCCGTGACGGGCTGCCCGTCCTGATCGCAATCTTTCTTCAAAATCTTATGTCAAAAAAATCTAAAAATTCCCCACTGTGCAGGCTGTAATTTATTCAAGTGAAGTATACTAAAAGGCTCTTTATGCACCGCATTTTGATATAATGGGTTCTAATTTTCTTTATTATCTTTGTCATGGTAATACTAAACACCGTTAACAATGTCCTAAATTTCTGATATCTTTTAGAAAATAAACCTTTTTACGAGGTAAAAATCTAGTAAAAAATCATCCCAACATTTCTGATATCCAATTTTGTGACGAAGGATATTTAATTGAACAAATAAATTATTCTTTAAAATTAACTTTTTTTTTAATGAATAAATTGGGGCTTGGAAAGGGTTCCTAATTTTGGCACTTTATTTTTTCGCAATCTCGAACAATCTCAGTGTAATTCTCTCTTTGAACTACATACAGTGGTCTACAAAACCCAACATACCCCTTTCATAAAGATGAACACTCAATACCAAAATGTAACTCTAACTTTAAACTATTCATATTTATACATTCTACATTATTACATTCTACATTATAAACTGTCTCAGCTTCCCTGCGAAGGTGATACGCAATTGATTTAAATTTAATTTTCCTAAGAACAAATAAAAATATTTAACGTAAGCATTATCTAGCATTAAAAAAGCGGTGCTAATGAATTTGAAATAACATTAATGTTTTGAGGGCACAAAGATATGTCACTATTTTCCAAGTTTTTATTTAAAACACGTCCGAATTATTATATTTTGTGCGTTTATTGCCGGCTGTATCTTTCAAGTGAAGAGTTGCATTTCTTACAGTTCGTATGCGTACTAAAATGAATATAACATTACTTTAACATTTTACCTGCATAATGCATTATTAACAATTTTGTAGTATACAAACACAGATGTTGGATGAATTAGTTGTAAATTATTATACAAATATAATACAGAAAATTTTTCAAAAAAGCTATTTTCTCTGCTCCCAACAATTATCGTCATAACTAGGTTTTTTTAAACATTTTTTTAGGACTTGAACATAATGTTCAAAAAATTTTAAAATGTTGTTTTTGAAAATGTTATTAACTTAAAAAATTAAAAAAAAAAATCTAGATACTATTCATGGGGTACTGAACTTTAGAATCTCAGCCAGTCCGTTCAATTATAGATGATAATTTCTAAATAATTGACGTTCTCAAACTTCATACTCTCACCAATGGGCATGTTGAATTTTGACAGACGAACAAATTTAGTTAGTGACCCTAATCAGATATGTCTATTTAAACTTTAAATGGTCGGAGATGAAACAAAAGTGGCAAGCGCCGGGTATCTTTATCTAATAGAATAATTTTTTGAGTCTTTGTAATTAAAACTAATTCATTTATTTGTATTTTTAGGCTATGCGTCGTCTTGGTACAATAGTCTGTAGATTTTTTTTTTTAGATTCTCGTACAAAAGCCATTGATGTACATCCAACCGATACTGCCAGCGATGCAGTACAAAAACTTGCTGACAAGCTTAATTTGGCATCAATCGAGGGTTGGGCCATTTTTCAATCACGTCCCGACGGCGAATATCATATCAAAACCTTCGAATATTTATATGATGTCATATCTGCATGGGAAAGTAAGCAAACATCGTCTGCTAACTACAAAAGACTCTCAAACGGATCTTCATATGGAGAAAATCGATTTGTGTTTAAAAAAAGGCTGTTTAAACCTACAAAAGAATTATCACAGGATCCTGTGGAAGTTGGAATGCTGTATGCTCAAGCAGTGCATAGCGTTGTGAAGGTATGGTTTTTATTAATATACACTATAATTGTATGTATGTTTATTTCGAAATTATATGTAATTAGACATTAACACGAAGGTCTTTGGCATGCACTAATGAAACTTTTACATTTTTTTTTAAAAATAAAATTACTCAAGAACGAAACAAGATTAAAAAAAAAAATGTAAAACACTTTCTTATTGATGATTAGTCATCTGTTCGAGTTCGCCAATTTCATAAAGCTGACTTTTCAAAATTGAACGGGGTGCTTAACCAAATTGATTGATTTTTTTACGACAGTATTGGTATTAGACGCCTACTTAACTAAGACTCTACACATACATATGTGTCAACAGTTCACCAATATCGTAAAAACCTTCTGTATTATATTGTAGAATTATACTTGGTATTCTGTTATGTTCAGAGCTCGCAAGTAACCTTCAACACATTTTGCCATCGCGATCTGCGCACTGAAATAACAAAAAAATTTAAAGACAACAAGCCTGTCGGCAGGACCGTCGGAGCGGTTTCATTTCCTTTTGCTTGTTATATTCGTTCGAAAGAAAACTGGGAAAGTACAGTTTGCGAGAGAGCACTTTGCAATGAGGTTCGCAAAAAACCCTATGTTTTCTGTGTAGGAGAAAGAGAAAGGAATACCCGGAAGAACACAACAATATGAAATTGCGACTGAATTTCAGGCGTTACACACACGCACGCATATATACATTAAAAAAAAACCGCAAATTACATATTACGAAATTCTGTGCACCACGCGATCAAAAATAAATCGAAAAAAAAAAAGTTTTTGTTTGAGGGTCCTCTCTGTTGACCGACAAAGCGGTCTGTTCTCTTCTCAAAGCGGTCTTAAGATAACCTTTTTTTGGCGACCTTGGAAAAAATGAAAGATTTTGGCGAGCTCTGGTTATGTCTAAACTCATTGACTCTACGGAGTAAATGTAACAACTCAACTTGTCTGTTCCTCGTAGAGTAGTATCTAAAATCTAAATTTTATATATTAAATTAAATTTTATATATTTTACTTTCATCTTCCGTTTTCCTATTTTATGTCCGTAATGTTTAATTTTCTTCTCGCATTCTTTAATTTTGCATGCCTGTTATATTAGTTTCTGTCCGCCGCGAGGGAGTCATCCGCTCAGCGTGTCCATTCCGTACGCCAACGCCTACTAAAGGGGGTTACACCCACTTAAAGCGCATGAAAATTAATCATTTTTATGAAGTTTTTTACGAAAACTACAAATCATCTTAAAGTACATACATTTCCAGCCTTGGAATGTTTTATTTTTTTGAAAAATCTTACATAATTATTTTATAGAATGCCTGCCAAAGAAAATGTATTTAATTTTTACGTTTTGCAATAACCAAAATTGTGACGAACAGGATCATCCGAAATAAGAAATGTCGATGGATTTGGTTAAATAACAGTAATATGTTTTTAACAAAATGGTGGTCAGTAAAAGTGAAAATTTCGATTTTCCCCCAAATAAAACTGTCAGTTTTTGGCTATGATCGTAAAAAAATCGTACAATCGAACACTTGATTTTTATGTATTAAATTAGCCTGCCAAGTTTTAAATAAATGATTTCAGTAGTTTTTAAGTAATTTTCTGAGAAAAGCGCGTTAAAAGTTTACAATTTCAGTCGTTTACGTAAGGAATTCTTTTCTTTCAATGCTCATATCTCAGTCAATTTTGTTCAAATCGACTTGACATATAATGGACGTATTCTCAGATAGTTGTATTTAAAAAAAAAAGCATCTAACAACATTTTTTAAATCCTGGATAACGTATACTCAGATAGTTGTGTTTAAAAAAAAGCATCAAACAAAATTTTTTAAATCCTGTATAAATTAAAGTTCCTTTTACGTTATGTTGTATTATTAAGCACTGTTGAATGTTAAGACAATATTTGTAAATTGCTTAATTTGTAATTATAACTTTTTAATTATTTTTAGTGTGATGATTTTCCAGTCAGTGAAAAGGTTGCTCTTCAACTCGCTGGCCTGCAAGCTCAAGTTGCATTAGGAGATCCCTCTAATCAGCCAAAACCTGAATATTATTGTGACATTAACAGCTTTTTACCAAGCCGAATATCCAAAACAAGAGAACAACAATTTTGGATTCCAATTCTTGCTCAGGCACATCGGCAATATGGATCATCGAGGAATGAAATGACTGCTAAAGTTCTGTACTTAAGTTGCGTTATGCAATACCCACTTTATGGAACGACAATGTTTAATGTTATTTACAAAGGGTATTGGAATTTTGTTAATAACATTATTTTAGGAATCAATTGTGATGGAATTCTATTTATTCAACCTGAAGATAAATTTATTATATATCAGTTTAAGTTTACAGACATAGAATCAATTATGATACATCCTAGTGATAGTTTCATTACTCTATCACTTAATCGAAGCTCCCATCAAATGTCCAAACCATTAAAAGATAAAAGCTATTTGTTGGACTTACAGAAATGTTTCGTCTTTGAGACCGTACAAAAAAATGAAATAGGCTCCTTAATTATTTCTTATTATCCTTTACTATCAAATTGGATATTGAACAACTTTGATTGCTCAAAAAGAGGAAAAGGAATTACTACTGAAGATAGAACGCGATTATATCAAAATGTTATTATATGTCGAAGACAATTAATTGATCTGGGTGTAGTTCGAAAACCCCAGGAATCGGGAGGATTCCTAAGAAACACATTAAGACGCCTGTCGAAGCATCGAATTGATAAATTAAGAACAGAGCAAAGGAGTAATCCTCAAGACCACGGGGAAACATACAAAGGATTTTCTCATTCGTTTTGGGCATTTAGTAAACAACAAATAGCATCTTGTCTTGGCTCAATCTCTGATCAAGATGAAACAGTAATGATTCAAATATTTGACTCGATTCTTCAATTTTCTGGCCTTGGAACGTCGGGTAAGTTAAATTTGTTCTATATTAAATAAATATATATTTATATCTCTGTTATATATTTGTATATTAAGTCTCATAATCTATTTTTATACCCGGAGCCCAATAAAAATTGGCAAAGACAGTATGTAACAGGCAGAAGTAGGCGTGGCAGCTCTCATAATATGTAACCCTAGCCAACTTAGCCCATTTAGTCTGTCATTTCATTTCAAATTTGGTAATTAGGTACCTGCCGCAGCACTATGGTTTATCTGCGAAAAGTAGGTGGAAAAAATCTTTAACTCTTTAACTAGGGGATATATATGTCTGAAATTTAAATTTATAGTAAACACTTTAGAAACTTAACACAACGGATGGATTAACGGTAACGCATAATTTCGGGTTTCATTCAACACTCAATAATCTCAAAGAAATTACAATAAAGTGTGAATTTAAAAATTGTTCTACTGTCTGTTTTTATTTTAAAAAAATAAAACAAATTAAAGTAAAATTAAAAACATTTTTTTACCTGCATAGGTATCTAAGCGCATTGACTTTTAATTATGCCCTTTCTTATGCCGCGCCATTTTTTTTTTTCAAAAACTTCTTTGGCGGGTTCACGATATATTTAAAATTTGTGGACCGAGTCTCACCATTTTCAAAAGCTACAAATTTTTGCCACTAACTTCAGCCAAGCCACCCAAAGTAAAATGTTTTATCGTTTCAAATAAATTACTGCTAAGCGTCAGCTATGACTTTAGCGCAACATAGCAGGATCATTATAACAATGTTTTTGAAATATCTACTAAAATATGCTCAAAAAAAATTTAAGTTCACTTTTTGTATTAAATATATATACAGTGGCTCACAGCTTATTTCAACTAGCATAAAAAGCAAGTTTATTCAGAAGCTTCAATTACAACTAGCTAAAAAACAAACCTAATCGAAAGTATTCACAGAAAACTAAAGATTTATCAACTCAGAATTTGAAAATATTGAAAATATTCGAAAATTTTTGAGTTTATGTAAAAGTCAACTTTTTAAACTTTTTTCCTCGATTTTTTAAAAAAAATGTTGGGATGCAAAAAAATTCTTTAAACAATTTTAATAGTGTCTGCCAAAAAAAAAAAATTCAAAAATCTCTTTGCTAGTATTTCTTATAATTTTTTGAAAATTGCTAAAAATGACTATTTTACCCACTTTTTCCTCTATTTCATACAAAAAGTAGCTTAAGGACCAATTTTCAAAAAATTATAAAAAATACTAGCAAAGAGATTTTTGAATTTTTTTTTTTTGGCAGACACTATTAAAATTGTTTAAAGAATTTTTTTGCATCCCAACATTTTTTTTAAAAAATCGAGGAAAAAAGTTGAAAAAGTTGACTTTTACATAAACTCAAAAATTTTCGAATATTTTCAATATTTTCAAATTCTGAGTTGATAAATCTTTAGTTTTTTGTGAATACTTTCGATTAGGTTTGTTTTTTAGCTAGTTGTAATTGAAGCTTTTGAATAAACTTGCTTTTTATGCTGGTTGAAATAAGCTGTGAGCCACCGTAAATATAGTCTAAATTTTTTTTAAATGTCTAGAACATATATTTCAAATTTCAGACCGATATCTCACTTTGTTAAAAAGTTAAAGACTTTTGGTTCTCATTGTCTTAAATAGCCTTAGTAAATGGCTTAATCGGCTCATTTCGCCGCAATAAAAAAAAATTTTGGTTAATAAAAAAAAATTATTTATAAAATTTGTTATAAAAAGATGAATCAGAATTAAGCCCAACATTATTGGAAAATGTGTTATTTTATTTTTAATACCTTAAATACCTCAAAGTACCTTAAAATACCCCAACCTGAAATCTTCATGCTTCTTAGCGGTAGCTTGGAATTGATTTTAAAAACATACAGGCCTGTTCCGGTTTTCACTTTCGGGAAGATTTTGCGAAAATGAATTTCCCTTATCTGTTCCGATTTTCACTTTCGGCAAGATTTTGCGAATTGAATTCACGTGACATTGAGCTAGTGAGTTTGAATTCGGAAGGGAGATATCGATGATTTTGGCATGCTTAGCATACAATTAAAGTGAAAATAAAATATTTATAAAATACTTCAATGTTTTAGGAATATTACTAAGTACATTATCAGATAAACAAAATTTTTTTTGATTTTTAAATAATTATTTTTTCATCATACCTCAAAATCGATAAGACTCTAACCTAACATTTTTGTCGGATTTGCTCGACCTGTTCTAGTTTCCGCAAGTATTTCTGCAAGTGAATGCCAACTTTATTAGGGCTGCCCTTGTATGTGAAGAAATTAGTAAATATATTGGTACATATTTTAAACAACAATTTAAGTATTTTTAAAAATTGCGTAAAGTGAAGAATTCAATTTCTTGTTTTTTAAATGCAAGTTTGGACAAAACAGTTTAAAATTTAATGCAAAAAAGAACTGATTATTTTTGTAAACAAACACTGTGCAACAATTGACAACTCTGCAAAAAGACATTTCTCAACACTGAAATCAACCCGCACTTTCAAAAATAATAAAGTTATAATGAAAGTAGGTTTTACCTTTGAAAAATGTTTCGACTTATGATTAAATAAATATTTGATAATTAAATTACACATTTTAACAGGCGAAAATTCTTTTGACGCAAATGTCTGATTCGCTCAAAACATTTTCCAGCACTGTTCTGCAAAAAATTACTCAACACAATGTGAGAGGGAAATTCGGAGGGTAATTCTTAGGAAATGTAAAGGAATTTTAAGGGAAATTCGGTCAAATCTTGCGGATTGAAATTCGCAAAAAACAAGTGAAAACCGGAACAGGCCTGATAGTTTCTTGGTAAAATTTTCTTAGAATTCAGCGCAGAATCTAATTCTGGTGGACGCTTACCACGTTTGCTTTTGACCCAAACAACCGTTCCAGACGTAGACGAAGTTTAATTTTATTTGGAGCAGACCTCCTTCGCTGACAAATAAAACGCTGAAAAAAAAGCTGAGATTTTTTCACAGAATTCCTCTATATCACAAAACTGTCATAGCAACAACCAAACTCGCAGGCTATGAATTTTCATGTAAAATAGTAGTAGTAGTCTTTAATTTTAAAACAGAATTTGACTTTTATCCTCGTGGTTTAAAACCGTCTGTCGATCACCGACTCGTACGTTTGGCAGATTCTTAAAATAATCCATTAAAAGCTGTTTTCCCATTCGCTGCTTATACTCGTTTCCTGATTGACATTAAAAGTTGTCACAGTATAGGGCATCATCTATTGAAATGCATTACATCTTTAAGCTCCCTTATGTTGTATTTAGTATTTCGCCTTGAGCCATAAAAATATCACTTTGGACGGCTGTTCACGCTAATCATTAAAGAAGAACGAAGGAGATTTTTTCTAAATGCAATTTTATTGAAATACTGTGGTCGTGAGTATGCAGTCGCATTTCAGATAACGTATTCATTTATTTCTCTCGCATCGCTATATTCTTTTACTTAAATATGCTTTAAAAAATACGCTTATATTTTTTTAAACGCCCATACAATACAACTTTCAATGAATTTACAGGTGAAGCAGTTAACAGAGCGGAAGATGAACATATTCGAATTGTTCAATCTATATTGGATAAATGTATGAGAAAGGACTCTCTGCTTAATGAACTTTATCTTCAACTCATAAAGCAAACAACAGATCATCCCGACGCTAACTCAAGAGTAAATCTTAGACATTGGGCTTTATTATCTGTCGCCTGTAGTGTTATACTGCCATCCACAAAATCTATTCGAAAATATTTAATAGCTCATTTAAAGCGATGCTCTAGTGATTTCATTTCGGAAGAAGGAAAATATGCCAGATTTGCTGAAAAGGTACGTATTTTTTAAGTAGAAAAAATCTTCCCCAAACCTAAGAAATGATTAAAAAAAAAACACAAATAACTTTCTTGAGCACACCAAAGTATTGATTACTTTTATAGTTAGTTCTCATTATTGCAATTCATTACACTGGGCAACAAAAATTAGTTTTTTCTTTTTATATGGATCAAGCCTTGTACTGATGAAATATGCAGACCTCTAATATATAAAAATCGGATGAAAATCTGGATTTTACAGCCAAATCTGAATTTATTTCCCCGACAAATCTGGCGATTTTCCCGACAAATATGCTAAGATACAAATTAACCTTTTTAACTGTTTGTTTCTTAAGATATCTCAACTAAACTATCGAATTAATGTCACAACTCAACTTTTCTGTTCCTCGTAGAGTAGTATCTAGAAATTTTATTCCTATTTCTCTTCCTATCTGTCGATCTAACTATGCATTGCATGAACCTTTTAGAATGTTGTGTTCGGAATACAATAGACTTTTTTATATTGTTTCCGAAGCTAACTCCATTTAAAATCTAAAAACTTTGCTACTAACCCATTTAGCTAATAATTAGTTTAGTATTTAATTCTATATCCGTTTTCCTATTTTATGTCCGTAACTGTCTATCTTCTTTCTCTCTTCGCGACCTTTAAATTTGCATGCAGTTCATCTCGTTTCCGTCCGCCCGCGAACTCGTCTTCTGATCCGCGCGTAACAAGCTAAGGCTTGGTGTCGCTTGGACCACTTGAACTTACATACAAAGTACGTCAACGCCCAACGAATAAAAAAAAAAAAAAATAACATTATCCAAAATCGGATTAATATAACATATAGTTGTCATAGCACTATGGGAAATTTGACCAGTTTGTAAGGGCAAAATTAGTAAACTGCTCAACCTATTTTTATGCGGTATTTTTTCTAGTGTTATAAAGTATTCTGGAAAAGTGGGCGTGTCACCACTCCCGACCCCCATTTTTGTTTTGTTTTATAGGTAAGAAGTAAGTTTATGATTTCTATTGCAAATTACAAGTTTTGACTTGTATATTATTAGCATTATAAAGAAAACGTAGCTGTTAAATATAGAAAGTTGTAAGCACTCATAAATAGCTGTAAGCATTAAATTTAAAAAAAAAAAATGGTGGGAGGGGTTGGGGACACGCCCACTTTTTCAAATAATATTTAATAATATATTTTACAATAATTTGAAAGAGAATTAAATGGTCTTCAATGCACAATATATATCAGCAATGAACTCCTCTGGACTCACTTTAAATACCTTTCATAAAAGTGAGAGTTAAAGAATAGTTTTTATTTGTTACAAAACAAACACTTTTACATTTTTAAGGGGACGGCAGGAGTGAATTCTTCATTTACAAACACATAATAAAAGCCACACTGATTCGAATTAATCGCAAAATTTTCCATAATATTTTTTAACTTTTCATAATTTGACACTTTCAAATTGCGAACAAAATTTTTTTATTAAGCACAGTACGCTCTAGTTGAATATCATGTTTGTAAGGTATCAACTCCACATAAAAAAAGGGTTGCAAACTGGGTCGAAATGATTTTATAAGGCTATTTCTAAACCCATGTTTGCTGTACATAAATATGGGCAGCTCAGAAAAGGTTCGGGCGTTTTACAACACTGTTTGGTAAACAGTTGGCAGCAGATTTATTGTTAAGCTTGGTACCGACGTGAGATAAATTTTTAGCAGCGGAAAATGATCCACATTTGGCTGTCGGAGAGCGTAAAGACAGTGTTGCCAATGCAACACGGAAAAATAACAAATAGTTGAGTGGTAACTCTATGCGTCAACAGCGGTTTATTTTAAATATGAACATGCAGAACTGATTTTGATAAAAAGAGGAGATAATAGGCAATGAAAATGTAAATTAAAGTTAATATAGGAGAAATATGCGACTGCACAGCGCGTATGAGTGAACCCATCGCTTTAGAACTTTTTACGTGGATTCTCCGTTTATATTAATGAAAAAAATACAAAACTATCTAATTTATCTCTATAAAAACAGTTTAAGCTTTCGTTCTTGCTTATAATCTACCAATATTGTTGTCGTTATTGACCAAATTCAAATACTCTTCATCGTTTTCACTTCTGTGCCAGACATTTATCTCCTATATAACTAGCGAAACTCTAAACAGTTCGATGTTCCGCAAGGCCTCTCAGCTAAATGCAAACAGTGCTGGAAAACGCCCGTTCCTTATCTGGCAACTCTGTTTAGTTTTCCTCCGGACCGACAAGCGAAGATAAATGTCGTCTTCTTCTTTTTCACTTTACGCCAGCGTTTTTTTTATATGGAGTTTGGGCTTACGCTAGGCTTTTTATCTCACGTCGGTACCAAGCTTTACCTTTTAAAACATCAATTGAATCAGTGTTTTGACTTGTCGAAATCTTTTTGAACAGAAATGGCGACTAACAAGCGGCAAAATAAAAGCCGAATTTAGATCTTTGAACACAAAGAGCGAATTAGACTGATTGAAGAGGTGCAACAGAGGCCAATATTGTGGGATTTGACCGATTTATTTAATAGGATTTTTCTAATTAATAATTTTTAATTTAATAATTGGGGTATTAGTCGCTGCAACTGCTCTTATCCTGTACATTTGATCCATTTTCTCTTTTTTGTTGTTATCAATGTTATTTATTTGTTTGTTGTGCATAGCTGACGCAACAGTGTGACCACAGCAGCATAATACCAACAATCTATCAGCTTTTTAGTGAGTTTTGGTATTATTTGTAAGCCCGAACATCAAAACATCGAACATTTTGAGCGCCCAAAATGTTTACAGCTAAAGCCGGGTATCCACCACCGCGGAAAATAAAAATTTCGGCCAAACTTCATATAAAAAAAACTGAGGCAGAAACTTTTCGTTTTCGATTTCGTTGCTTGAGTATCCAGCAACTTGAACGAAATCCACAAATAAATATCGATAATAGGCCTATCGACAGCTTGTGTGGACTGAGAGAACAGCTGATGCACAGCTCAGGAATATATCGTCGACAATTATTTCGCGAGTGTCGATTGAAAAAATGGAGAAAAAAACTGTGCGCAAAACCAAAAAGTGAGATGAAACTGTTTTTGCAACAATATATGCCGCCACCGCAGTTAATTTTTTCCATTATTTTTAATAAGTTGAACTTTCAAACTTGGCGCTGTTAGTAAATCACAGCTGATTCGACAGAGTGACCATGTACGTTTTGGCTACATCGTCACTAGTTTCATGTACATGGGCACACTGTCTCATTTATGTTCCACACACACGAAATAAATAGCAAATTCCTAGCATAAAAATTTCGCGGTGCTGGAGACAGGCCTTAAAGCGTACTGTGCTTTAAAAAGCGCGTGCTTTGCAATTGCATCAGCTGTGTTTATTAGATGATATCTATTGGAATTTCTGGTACGCAGCATGACCGGTTGTTGACCGGTTGCACTCAATTACGTGTTGACACTTATTTGCGAGCTCTGAAAATAGTCATGAAACAAATTAAAGGTTTTGATTAATTATATAATTTACACTCAGCCCAACATTTAATCGCAACACACTTTGTATACGTCAACAGCTATTGTAAGCCAGGTTTTCATAGTCAACTTAAACAATTCCTTGCAGATAAAATGATGAGATATTTTTTTGGAATAAAATTTGTAAAAATATAATCATTTCTTTCATGTACACAATCAGTTAAACATGAGAACCAAAAAATTACGAATTTTAATTTTAAAACAAGGGGGCTCGGCCCTGTGCTTGCTTCACTCCAGTGACCTCTATATTTGAAGGAAAATACTTAAACATTACGTTCTTGGTCAATATTAACAGCCAAGTCGATTAGGCTTAGCCATCCTTGAGCTTTTATATTTATGTATCTGTAAGCAATTACGTGTTATAGTATCTAAGTGACAGGGTATCTCGAAGTATGCACTTTTGTTTGATGCTTTGTTGCTTTATTTATGTTGCAATGGTCTAATCTATTTGATCTTTTTTGATTAGTGTTTTTTTAGAACTCAAGGAACAAGACGTCGACAGTGGACTCCGAGCTGTGAAGAGATTTTGTGTACGACCAATCGCAGACCATGTTATTCAAGGATCTACTTCATGGATGGGCAATACTACTCTTTTGAGTTTCAGCCCAGCTCAACTGCTAATGATGTCATCGAAATAATAAAAAAAACAATTGGTCTTCAAGAAAAATCTCAGGGTTACGCAATATATGAAGTATTGGGAAACACCGAAAGAAGTCTTTCATCGGAAGAAAAAGTTTGTGACGTAATGGCGAAATGGGAAAGGTATCGGACTGTGTCCAAAAAGGAATACCAAAATCAGGTGTGTATTTTAATTCAACCTGAACATAATGAAGCTTTTATTCAGATAAATATGGGCTTAAAATAAAAACTTTACGAAGTAAAAATATATAGTCGTAAAAACATTTCCATGCCCCAAAATTTCTGAAATTAAATTTTCCGGTTTACAAGAATAATATTAAATTATCATACTGTGAAAAGTCAATAAAATAATTAGCAGCTCGCTACAGCGTTTACACAAATAAATGGAATATATTGTAGCATTTTAACAAGTTTTCGTTTAATTTGCTTGCTTTAATAATAATCAAAAAACTAATTTTTTTCAGATACATTACGCAATGCAGCATCAAAATCATGTTTTTTTGTTTAAAAAACATTTATTCTGCGATAGCTTTATCAACCTGGACGATGCAATCGAGAAGGAATTGCTTTATCATCAAATATTACATAGCTTAAGGAGCGAACGCTACCCCATCTCAGAAATGGAAGCAATAATGCTTACTGCACTCCAAGGACAGTTGGAGCTCGGCGATTATTCTGGAAGTATTAATGACTATGAAGCTGTAGCAAGCCACTGCTTACCGCCTCGATTTGTTCCCAATATTCCTCAAGGAGCAGTTGCAATGCATCATCAGAGCTTGAAAGGAATGTCGCCAGTTGAAGCAAAAAAATCATTTTTAAACTTAATACAAAGCTGGCCTCTCCATCGTGCAACAATATTTGATGTTATGGTCAGTATAATCAATTGCAATCTATTTATTTATCAACTGCGGTCTAGCAAAAGATGACGGGGAGATTCAATGTTTTTGTCTAGACTTCGTCTATCACTCCCTTCCTCTAGAATGAACTATGCTTAGCTCCATCGCACCGGTTGGTGCCATTTTGTGCGACAAGCAAGCTATGTCTTCAATTATCCATTTTTACCAGAAGCGCTAGCTGCTGCACCTTCCTCCAATCCTTTTTAGTCGTTTTATACGCCTCTCCATTTGGCTGAAATAAAAAATGCCTAAAAAATAATAAAAAGACTCCTGCGCGTGTAGAAGTTTGCACTCTTTGTGACCAGAAGATCACAAGCACCACGTCATCTTGTGAGTCTTGTGTCTACCTATTATGACACCAAGTAGCCGAATGGCTCTGCTCGGAGTAATTGTAGCCGGCTACTGTATAGGACCATCTGTTTTGTGCTCAGCAAACTGTAGGCCAACAGAAGCTAGCTAATCCTGACGACACAATACTCCTTGATCGCTTTTCCGGCAAAAATCTCTGCTTGTTCAATTGCATCGACCGTTGGATAAATTTCTCCAGCCCGTTGCAAACTTTCCAGCCTAGTTATTTTCCGACATCATCGGGTGGGGATGGTTTAGGTATCATCCAATAAAAATGACCAAATTTAACCAGAAGGGCCCAACAGAGACAACCGCTGAAATCACTTACGTTTTGCGTCCCCCAAGTACTCATAAACCACGAGACCTACAAAAAGTTACTTTTGTTAGTTAACTTTCGATCAGCAGTTATACCAAAGTTTTTATTCTTCCTATGTATATTGCTAGTCGCCCCCTTTATGCTAATGTACAACTAGCGCAGACTTCCGTCTACAGTGATACTACCTACCTATATTATATACTACTTTTATGATTTGATAACCTAATTCAATAATTTTTTTTTTTTTAGCAAACATTTACTTCTAATTGGCCAAGGATGTTATGGTTAGCAGTCGATCAATGTGGTATACACTTATTGGAACATCGATCCAGGAATATTTTATGTTCCCATGAGTATGAATCACTAATATCATTTTCTCCAAACATGAATTCGCTGATGATATTTACTGGCACTGAGAAAAAACAATCTAAAGTCATTTTGAGTACATCGCAGGTAATTGTGAAATATATTTAAGATTTGGTTTTTAGTTATCCTTCTGATTTTGTAGAAAAGATCTGATAAAATTTATTTAGTAGTTTAATTGATTAACACTAGGGCGCTCAATGAAACTAAACTTTTAACTGCTTAAAATGTTAAAATTTGTTATCTTATGTAAATTTACCCATGTAATTATACATTAATATATGCATGTGATTTGCTTATTATATATTGTACGCTCTTTCGAATAACGAACATTTTAAGACCAAGATCATCAAAATTCATCTACGTGAATTTTAACGCGAGCGCTGTTTAGTTAGACAAAGAACATCCCATATATATTATTGTGCTAAATTGAACCAAGATTCAAACCGAAACATTAGGTTAAGTGAAATCTTCATTTGCTCAAAAATGACTATACACCTTTTTTTTAATATGTCTTTTTATTATTTTCATAGTACACATTTTAAGCTACGTATATCCCAAAAGAATTCATATCCTGTTGTACACATTTTAAGCTACGTATATCCCAAATGAATTCATATCCTGTTGTGTCCTTATCTTTTATAATGGCATGTGGTTTAAGTCGAAATTCAACTGTGCGATATAATAATAACAAGGAGAGAAAAAACAGATTGTCGTTTCCTACATAAGTTTTTTTTTTGTTGGTCTTATCTTAAAATCGGCTCTTGAGACCTTCTAGCCTTTTGTTGTTAATTTTCTTAAACGAACTTTGTCAGGATAATTTCATAATTTTCTGGATGTTCAAAATGTATTTGTTCCATAGAGATGCCCTCCGATGGATTTACTCGCAAGAAAATGTCCCAAAAGTCACTTCAAGGCAAGAGAATGTGTTCAACCGATATAATATTGATGAAATGATGAGAACGAGTCTTTAGTGGACCCTTAGACTAATGGATCAATGAATAATTGTAGAGAATGTAGTGAGAGATGATATAGAAAGAAAATTCTGCACAAAGGTAGCAAGATGAAGACAATGCCTAAAAGAATATTTTGATCTCTAGATGCCACGTCATTATACATTGCTTCTATAAAGACCCGAAGTGTCTTAATGATACGGAAAAGTGGTGGAGCACCCTTATACTAAATGTAGGCATCTGAGTGTATACTCATAAACAGTTAAAACCAGAGCTCGCAAATAACAGTCGACACTTCTAACTTAAAATTTGTGTAGGAAACGACAATCCGTTCTTTTCTCTGCTTGTTCTTATTATTTCGTACAGTTTAATTTTGACTTAACCCAACAAAGTTGCCAGAATTGTAGAAAGGGACATGGCAGTATATGAATTAAAGAAAGAAAAAGAAAGAAAATATATGTAAATTGTACATACTATAGAAATGATATACGGGTTTATTATGTCAAAGTTATTTTAACAAATTAAGTTTTCACATATGCTGTTCTTATTAACACAGTAAATTAATTATATGTGACACATATTTTTGTTGAATGAGAAATGCACAAGTGCAAGCTTAAAAAAGTTTCAGAAATCTTATTTCAATACAGAAAAAACTTAATGTGAGTTTTTACTTCATTATAAATAATTATATGTGATTTTTCATATTTTGCTCAAAATATCACTAAAACAAACTGCATTCTCAGAAATAGAGTATCTTTACGAAAAACGCGAAGAGGAGCAAAAATAGTTTGTCACATATAATTCTTTTACTGAGGTATTTCGCACATGACTGTATGTCCTTAATTCCAAATGTGCTTGGTCTTAAATTTTCTTCTTTGAGATTTAATTATCATATAAATTATTTATTTGTTTATTACAGGCATTTCAAATAGCAACGCTTATTAAGGAATACTCCGAAATTGTAAAGGAAAAAGTCAAGTCATAATAAAAATAAGTTCTGGGAGTCCACTACGTACACCGAGGAATTGCATTTTCAAAAACAAAGTGTTTAAACTTCTTCCTTATGGCCAACCATGAATAAAATATAATATAACTAGATACATTAAAAATTTCTTTACGTTCTCTTATGGTTGACGTTATTTACAATAAAGAACATATGCTTACATACTCTAATCTTTGAATCTAGAGTTACTCTTGGTTATTTTTCTAATTAACTTAAGTTATATATTTCAGCAATTTGCATCACAAAACATTTTATTTCCTATAATTATGATCACTGTGGACGGCAGTGCGAAAGGCGACTGGCAATACATACAGGAAAAATTGAAAATTTGCTACGAATGTCCGATCAGGTCAAATTATATAAAGATCAAAAAGTATAATTTTACTTAACAAAAGTACATACTAAGACTTTTAGCAACTCAGCTAGTTCGTGAAATAAGGGGTGTAAGCGGGAGAGGAAATTGTTAAATGTTTACAGCGAATGGGGCCGTTGGAGCATTATGATGAAATTTTGTAATTTTTTTTGTCAAAACTACGAGTCGGATGACACCTCAGTCGTCGATAACCCAAAAACTGATTTAAAGATCAAAAGATTTTTAAATTTGATATTTTTAGTGACTTTCCCAAAATGTGATGAAAAGTCAGCTTTTTTCTTTGCCTGTTTGTTTGTACTAGGTTAGGTGAAAAGTAACCTCCATGACCAGGAAAATGAGCTGCAATTGCAAAAAAGCTTATGGTGCCTTCTAGTCCATTCATATTTAGGCAGACATGTTAGATTTCAGCGCGATACAGTCATTTGATTTTTTTTAGAGCAGATTTTTGTTTACGTGTTTGGCATCACGTTGAGTATGGAAAAAAACGACTTTCGTTTTTTTCAAGAAACATTTTTTGAGAGGCTAAACGGCGAAGAAATTGAAAGAAAAGTTGTTTTTTTTCTTGTTTAGATAACTTTTATGTTAAATTTTATTGTATAGTGATTTGATGTTTGGTTTTTTCTTAAATCGCCTTGATATGGAAAAACTTTATTTCAGTACCTGAAAACATGTAGCTTTGTTGTCGTTTTAAGACTGTGGGGTGTCAAATTTAGCGGATTTCAGCGATTTCCCGCTAAACTGCCGGGGTTTTTTTTTAAGTCGTAGAACAAAAATTTCTAGATTTAAGATCGGGAATAACTCCACATTCACACATTTAAGCTATCTCAACGCCTTGACAAACAAACAGACTAACTGACTTTTCATCTTATTTTCGGAAGGTCACTAAAAATTTCAAATTGAATTGCCTTTTGAACCAGTGCACATTGGGCCAGATTCCCTTTTTTTATGACAAACCCTAAATATAAAGAAAGGGACTTGAAATTTGTATGAACCTTTGTTAAACAAATTTTAAATATAGATTTTTTTTCGATTTTGACCACGCTTTCACCTCTCCCTCCACATCCGACTTTGAAAAAAGTGTAGTATAAATATTTTAATGTAAGGCTATAGACCTAAAATTTGGCATGAATCTTAGGCTAAAGCAGAATTTATTTTTTGTTTAGAGTTGGACCTTGTCTTCCCCCTATTACCCATAAATAATTTTTGGAACGAATTGGCAGAAACTAGTTTTTTACTCTACAATACACGACCACTATGGTTTAATTTTTTCTTAAATAAGACGTTGCAAAGACAATCCACAATTACAACATTGAACGCACAATTCGAAATCATTTAATAACAATTATATTTGGCATACCGTCACCTTTATTTTCCAATTTGCCAACAATGATTTAGATACCTAATGTTAATACAATACTAACGCAAATTTGAAAAGTAAAAGTAAAAGCTTCGCGCCAATTTTAACAAACCAACAAGCAGACCAAGCATCTGACTTTGCTAGCGCGATAAAGATATAACGTTGCCAATAAAATTGTTTTATTTATTGATTCGATATACTTAATGTAGCCCTTTACAATATATTAGGTTAATTTCAAAATATATTTTACAACAATTTTCGACTAAAGATTCTGGCCCAATGTGCAGGGGTCGGATTTTGATGATCGAGATATCATTCGACGCGTAATTTTGATAGGTATAGTTAAAAATTTAACTAATTTTTCCCACAACACAGATGAGTTACCAAAAGTCTTAGAATGCACTTTTGTTAGTTTAAGCTTTACCTTTTGATAGGTATATAACTCGATCTGATCGAACAGTCACGACTAGTCGTAGCAAATTTACCATTTTTCCTGTATATATTGCAGTCGCCTATAAAATACTGTTCCTATTTTTATTTTCGAAGTGATATGAACGTTGCTTTTTGAACGTTTTAAAACGACATACTACTATGATGAAATTGGAATTTTCTAATATCCTCTAAATCTTTATTATCTTTATACGAATCTATACATATAAAACTCTTTGTCCTGACTGACTGACTGACTGATTGACTGAGAATCAACGTGCAGCCCAAACGGTAAAATATAGAAAGCTGAAATTTTCACACAACATAGGTGAGATAATTTCATTGTGCAATAAGACGGCTTTTTGCGAAATTCCACCTGTAAGTGGGTCAAAATCAAGGTCAAAGGTCACATAATTGCTTAGTATGAAAAACTTTTTTTGTTTCTTAAGATATCTCAACCAAACTCACAGATTGTATGTTTGGGACTGTCTCTTACATTCTGATTAAATTTGCTCAAAGTCGGGTTACTATATCATATAGCTTCCATAGGACCAATCGGATGCAAAATAACATTTAGTATAAAAAACATTTTTGGTTCTTAAGATATCTCAACCAAACTCACAGATTGTATGTTTGGGGCTGTTTTAAACATTCTGGCCAAATTTGGTCAAAGTCGGCTTACTATATCATATAGTTGCCATAGGAACAATCGGATGCGCAATAACCTTTAGTATTAAAAACTTTTTTGTTTCTTAAGATATCTCAACCAAACTCACAGATTGTATGTTTGGGGCTGTTTCTAACATTCTGGCCAAATTTGGTCAAAGTCGGGATACTATATTATATAGCTGCCATAGGAACAATCGGATGCAAAATAACCTTTAGTATGAAAAACTTTTTTGTTTCTTAAGATATCTCAACCAAACTCACAGGTTGTATGTTTGGGGCTGTCTCTAACATTCTAGCCAAATTTGGTCAAAGTCGGGTTACTATATCTGCCATAGAAACAATCGGATGTAAATTAACCTTTAGAATCAAAAACTCTGTTGTTGTATGAGATATTCTTACAAAACTCACAGATTAAATCTTCATGCTAAATTTTTACTTTTTCCTCAAATTTTGCTTTTTCTCGCCAAATTTAGCTTTTTCCCGCCAAATCACTAAATCTGACTTTTAGCCAAAGTTCAATTGCAAGGAAGAAACATTAAAACTGCGGACAGCGGAAGTTAAATATTTCCGTTTTTTTTGTTACAAAAAATGCTATATTATATAAATTTGTTAAAGCGGACTACTAAGGACCTTCTTTTCAATTTTGCGAGCGAAGCGAGCAGGGGGCGGAGCCCCCTAGTTTATTATAAAACTTGCCAAAGTCCTCTTTCGGAATAGCCTCCTGCGATTCAGCTTTTATCATCTCAATGGTGCTCAGGTGCTCATAAAGAACCAGTACCGTGTGACTTTGTTTTAAAAACTAAGTCATAGTAGAAATCGTAGAGTTCACTTTTAGTACCTCAAAAAACGAAGCGTATTTCAAACATTAATAATTTTTTTGACGTGCGACCAAGTTACAGAAAGAACAAAATTTTTAATTGGAAAAACACTGAAAGTTTAAATTAAAAGTGCACCTTTCAATTTGATCACAGTAGTAAGTCCGTGAGTAGATATGTCGTTTTAAAACGACAAATTTCGGCCTGGAGATACATATGTCACTTCTAAAACGGCTGTTTCGGCGCTGATTTTCATCGACGATCAAAACGATGCTAAGACTAAAATTATAAAGTAAAAAATAAAATTAATATAAACTTTATGTTATTGCCTGAAAGAAGAGAAAGGTAAGCTAAGTCTGGGGTATGCTAGATATTGAAAGTGATCCAACATTTGTTGCTAGGATTGGTGAAAACGCAGAAAAGCCCAATCAGATCGATGAAAAATATTAAAGTTAAAAACCTCTAGGAAGGTCTCTGAACAACTGGGAAATATTAAAAATATCTCACACGGCCTCTAATTCCTTTCCTTTAAGCCATTTCTGCAAACGTGTCATGTTTTCCTCATTGCTATAGCCGGCGATCCTTGTGTTGTTCTCATAGGAGCTGAGAAATAATGGCCATTCTTTTGGCGCTCCATTGAAGATTGGCAGATCCCACCAGTATTGTGAGGCAATCCCGTATCAATTAGCTGCTCATGAGCATGGCATTGACCAACTTCAATTATATTGTTTTGGGGTTGATAACCTGGTGCAGACCCAATAGCAATTCGTACTTTTGGCGAAAGAATTTCTTTTCAATGCACATCCTTTCCAACTGCTGTCATAAAAGTTGCTGTTCCCCCTGTAGTACTTTAACTCCAAGATCTTCTTTTTGCTTGTTGTGTTGCATAGCCGTAGCATTATTAGACCATTAATTTGAATGCTTGTATGGCCAAATCGGATAATTAGAACTCGTAGTATACTCAAAAATGTCGGATCAACTTCGAAAATTCGGAAGAAAAAACTGATATTACGAAAACGCTAGCATGAAAAAAAAATTTTAGTGCAATTTTCGTGTTTAAATGCAAATTTTTTTGATTTTGTAAACTAGTGTAATTTATTTCAGTGTAGACCTTTTGTTGGCCGCTTTATCGGCCGGTAAAATTGCTGCCTTTCGAACTCAGCAAATCCAACGCAGATCCTCAATTGTTCCCCAGTAAAAATGCTTGTCCCTCGTTGCCTTTCCAATTTCCTGCTGTTCGCTTTGAACTGACTTCATGTGATTTGCAAATTTACATAGGTAGATAGAAGAAATGGTAGGAGAAAGAGTAATGCAAACAATTGAGAGAGAGACTTTGGCGTTGCCAGGCTATCAAACTACTTTACATTGATCTAGTTCTTTCGAATGCTTAACATAATTATTGGTGAGCTGAGCTTGTCCTCCAACACCTTATCTATTTTCTGCTCGGACATTTGGGTAGATTGACACATTTAGGTAAACTTTAACGAGGTTTTTGTCTCGCACATTTTTACCGAGCCACTCGAATCGCTGCAATTGTTTGTGTATCTCAACTTTTTTAAGTCCATGATCCTGTGCTTTGGGGACAACTCTCCAATTGGCAAACATTGATACTCAAAATCCAGTGTACCGTATAAGAAAGTTTCTTCTTAGGGAACATTTCCCTCTGGAGCTGGGCTGTTTTTAATGCATAGTCATCAAACTTTAAGCTATTCATTTTATTCTCACAGTTTATAACAGAAAGGATAACAGCAAACCTTTTTATAATGTCAAGAACGCATGTACTACTGTGGGCAAAAAGTAAGGTGAATTTGTTTGTAAAATGAAAAATCTTTATTTATTCTTGTAAATAAATTTCATCCCCTTCAAAGTAATCCCCTCTCGATGAAATACACTTATGCCAAACCTTTTTATAATGTCAAGAACGCATGTACTACTGTGGGCAAAAAGTAAGGTGAATTTGTTTGTAAAATGAAAAATCTTTATTTATTCTTGTAAATAAATTTCATCCCCTTCAAAGTAATCCCCTCTCGATGAAATACACTTATGCCAACGTTTTTTCCAATCCTCGAAACATGCCAAATAGTCCCTTTCCGGTATAGCCATCAGCACCTTCTTCGACTCAGCTTTTTTATTTGGACGTTGATGTACTAAACGAGCAGTACATTCAAGTGGCCCAAACGACACCAAGCACGGGCTTGTTGACGCGCGGACAAGAGACAAACGGAGACAAAGACGGACAAACATTGTATAAAACAACCAAAAACAAAACCATAAATTAACTATAAGCTAGATAAGTAAGAAATAATTGAAGTATTCAGAGATTGTAGAGAAGAAGAATTAGTTATAAATTGAGAAAGATTGTTATAATTACAGCAAAGTACTCGGAAAGGGTTATGAATAGCATAGTTAGCAACACAGGATTGAAGAGAAAGAGGTAAAAAATTTCTAGAAGTTCTGATCGGGACAGCAAAACTAATTTGGCTAATTAATTCAGATGAATCAATTTCACCAAGAATTAGTTTGTGTAGAGAGACTACACCAAGCATTGGTCTCCGATCAGAAAGATTAATTAGTAAAAGTCTACTATGATAAGGAGGCAAGCGAATGTTAGTATTCCAGTTCAGACCCCGTAGGGCGATCGACTCGAAACGCGTTCCCCGGAGTGGTCTCTTGAGTTTCGGGAATAGCCAGAAGTCACACGGAGCCAAATCAGGCGAATACGGTGGTTGCGGAACGATATGCGTGGAATTTTTGGCGAAATGGTCACGAAGAACGAGTGCAGTGTGAGACGGTGCATTATCGTGATGCAAAAACCAAGAGTTGTTGGCCCATAATTCTGGTCTTTTTAGACGAATTGCTTCACGTAAACGACGCATAACGCTCAAATAATATTCCATATTAACAGTTTGGCGAGGTGGAAGGAATTCATAGTGCACCACACCACGAAAATCGAAAAAAACTGTCATCATGACCTTGATTTTTGAGCGAATTTGACGCGATTTTTCGGTCTCGGCTCACCTTTAGTCGAAATTCGCTCGATTGATCGGTAGTTTCCATATCGTTAGCGTAGATCCAAGTCTCTTCACCCGGAATAATGCGTTTTATCTTATCCTGATAGTCAGAAAACATTGTTTCACACACTTCCACGCGGGGCTTTTTTCCATGAAATTGAAAAAATACAGCAAAAAATAACAAATTTCGTAATTCATAGCGGTGCTAGCTCTTAAGCTACTGGTTTAAATTTAAAACTGTGTAGGGATGAATAATAAATATACTATTAAGTAGCCAAACAAAACTTAAAAACAAACGTTTTTTTTGCTTTTTTTTTCTCAAATTGGAGCCCATATGTACCAAAAAAGTGGGCTTGCTTAAATTTAGAATCTGGCTGGTACTTAATGTTATCAGTTGGTTTAGATTTATGTGGCCCGCATTTTTCTAAATTAAAGTTACACACCATAAATTTGTGGTATTTTTGTTGATAATATCGATTTTGGCGGTTCTATATTTTTCCAATTTATATGTCAGACTAAATTTGGTTTTTGTTATTCTTTATTTATTATAAATGTTATTCTTCTTAACAAAATGTAACAATATTTGTGTCTTAATAAGAGAATTGCATAGAAGTAATTATACAGAATTTTATTTGGAAAAAAAAATTGTTTTTAATAATTTTTTTCTAATTTTATTTTGCTTAAAACTGCAGATGTTATTTTAATATCTACGCAAACACAAAATTCATTATACACATTATGTTTCTAGCTGCAAATAATCCCCGATCGATTGTCTTCATCCCAGTATTTAAAATAAAGAAGCTATAGTAACTAATATAAACATAAATTTTAATATCTTTATGACGACTTCTAATTACTACAAAATATTGAGTTATTGAACAAAATTTGTAAGGCTACCGTTAGAAAATTTTTAAATTTTAAAGTTCGCATTTCGATGCAATCAATTTTATCAGGTATCAATTATTAAGAGAAATAAAATAAAATAAGCGCTATTTATTATATGTTTATATAATATATAATAGTTTTTTTCGTGCTTTCGTTTATTTCTGGATTCCAGTTTTGCTTCCGGAACGAGAGAACGAGTATGAAATATAAAATAAAATATTGATTAAAATAAGCACTATTTACATATATACATTTAGTTTTTCTCGTGTTTCCATTTATTTCTGGCTTCACGTTTTGCTTCTGGAACGAGAGAACTTTTAGCTCCCCCTAAAATGTTAGTTGTTGCTTGAGTTGCCAGTACAGCCGGGCACACAACCAGTTGAGGTATTTGTCTTACAACAGCACCAACCGCCCCACTATATCCCTTTTGATCGTGTTCCACAACTGCTGCCTCCAAGAGTGTATTCGCAGAATCATTTATACCCTAAAAAAAAATCATTTAGTTTATTAGTCGTCATTTTTAAATAATTTATATCTCTAGCAGTTGTGCTCAAGTGTAGCTTACTATTTAAATTTTAATGACCCTTAGACTCGAAATGTTTATCGGTCATTAATTAATCTTTTACCCATACACAATTTTGATTCCTGCTTTTTGACCATTTCGTCAAAATAGTTGAAAATCAATTCGAAACACTAAAAACGTAAGATTTTCTCAGGGCGAGAGGAATATCTGTTTCAGATACGGTTTGGTTTTTTCCTCATTTAAATTTTCAAAATGTTTACCGGTTTTTGTAATACCGGTATGACCAAAACTAACCGTTAAATTTGAACCGGTTTCTAAACGGTAATTCTGTAATAATAATTTTGGTTTTTGAATTTCGATAGAATTCAAAATTCAGTTTTTGTTACTGTTTCCCTGGAAAATAATATCTCAGAAATCGGTGAGACCCGTGTTGATTACTTTTTAACTCACGCCTATGATAATGAGATGAAGAAGTATACGGATTAAGGAAAAAGTAATATGATGAGAGGTACCTCTTTTACGATAGTATAAGCGTTTGCGACACCTTCACGTAAATCCTTTGGTCGTCCTTGCCGTTTTTTACCAATCTTTGTCTTTCTTCTTCTGTTTAATGATGGTCCTGCAGACAACATGTCAAACGTAGTTTCTGCGGTAAACTGAAAAATGAATAAAGAATATTACTATAAAAATACAATAAAAATAAAATGGATTCCAAATAAAGTCAATCTAAGTGCACAACTTAACAAACCAAGCGAAACTTTTAGATTTTTAGATTTTTTTTCGATTATAAACCCAGAGCGTTTAATATTAATTTATTTTTTAATTTATTTATACACTGGCAAACATATTTATTGGCACAGCAAGCATTTTGACATTTGGGGGCTAATTTGCGCCGTTATCGTTAACATATTGGCATCAATGGAAAGGTCATTTAAATTCCGTTTGAATGATATAAAACGAATTTATGTAAAAGACTACTTTTAAAACTTTTTTCCTCGAGTTAAAAAAAAAAAATTTTTTTGATGCAAACAAATTTTTCAAACAATTCTAAGAGTGACTGCAAAATAAAATTTTCAAAAATCTTTTCGCTAATATTTTTTTTTAATTTTTTGAAAAGTGCTAAGAATTACTATTTTAACCCCTTTTTTCTCCTTTTCATACAAAAAAGTCATATTTAGCAATTTTCAAAATATTATAAAAAATATTAGCGAAAAGATAATACAAACAACAAACAGTATTAAGATAGAAATCTCAAACATAAAATTTATTTTAAGTATTTTACGTAAAGCTGGGACTGTTACAAAGAAGGTAGGCTATTGTTTATGAAAATCCATTGACTTCTGCCAAATTTGATCAGGGTGTATAGGACCATCCCACATGCTGATTCTGTCGGATTTGTTGAGATATCTCAAATGTATCTCGAGTTTCATTTAGATATTTCAACCAAACTGTTTAATCACAAAATTTGTTTAGTATAGGACTATAATATAATAAATGTTTTTTACAATCGATCGCAATCGGTCAAAAACGGATTCTTACAAGAAAAGCTTTTTTGTTGAAGATATTATTAAATAAAAATCCATTTTATTTAACAATATTTTTACTGTTTATTTATATTATATGTTGTAAAATTAAAACTTATTAAAGATTTAAGGGACTCTACCATATATAAAATTCATGAGGTACCGATGACAACATTTCAGTTTTGATTAAGATTAACTTGTAGACATAAATTATTGTTCTCACATGATTCGGTTAACTTCTTCGAAATATACAATAAATAATCGCGTGATGTTCATACACATATATTTTTGATGTAAACGTAAAAGTTAGGTGGAATTAGATATTTACCTGAAGTAACTGAATTATCCTTGATGTAATCTCCAGGGCGGCAAATGCAGTTCGAGCACTGAAACTTTGGGCACCAAGTTGAAAACCTCGTATAATTCGCCCATCCTTGTTATATTGTCGTAATGGAAGTCTGAACAAATCAAAGAATCCTTGAACTACAAAGAATATAAGAATAATATATTATATTAGTTTTAAAAAAAAATATAAGATATTAGTTTTTTTTTTAAATATAAAATAAAGCTGGGTCTTGAGTAGTTTATTGTTTTAGAAAGGATAGTGTATCATCAAATAAACCTTAAACTATTTACTTGATTTTTAAAGTACATAAAATTGCACAAACTAAAGAATGCAAAAAAACGTATATTCTGTATATTTCTCAAGACTGAAAATATAACACATTGTAAGATCTGTCACACAAAGCTTGAAAATCAATGCCAATGAGAATGGATTTCATATTATAACTTTTGTTAATTCCATATGCGTCTGTTAATAAATAAATAAAATAAATAATTCCATATGGGCATTTCCAGAAAAAGGTCCACCTTGCCAAAAAAACGTAATATTGATTAAAAACTCACATCTTGTGAAATTTTCTTCCAAAAATGTATTCAAGTTATTTATTGTATCAATATACGCTAGAAGAAATTCAATAGGATGAAAATATAGATTCTACATTGGAATAAATTCACTTTTTCCATATTTTTGCCTATTTTCTTAAAAATTGATTTTCAAAATGGACCGTTTGTATTTTAACGATTACACTAAGTCAGGGAGTAAGATTGTAACATAAACCATTTTAATATATAGAAATATATTGAAAGTTTAATTTAAAACAAGTTCTAAGAGCTATATATCGGAATATAGAATAAAATTTGATGAACAAACTCTTGGAAAAACAAGGTGGAAATCTTGTCACGTTCGCGATGTCACGTTACAAATTACTAATAAAACTTGTAAAATATATAAAACGGTAGTTACATATCAAAATTATTTCTAAAATGGAAAACTACATTATTTTATTATGGTTTAAGAGTATTTTCTTCCAAATTACTCGCCACATTTCGCAGACTTTCGCATTTGTCAAGATGAAGTCAAAAATGACTTCCATTTTTCGTCGCGTTCGCGATGCATTGTTTTCTATAAATAATTAAAAAGTCTTCAAAGATTGTCTTTTATCATAAGAAAAGAGTTGATAAAATGCATTAAGCACGTGAGAAAACATTTTTGAAAATGTCAATTTTTGCCATTTTTTTTTTCATTTAAAGTCGTACAAATGTCGCGTTCGCGATCCTGGAAATACCCATATGCGTCTACAAATTCATTGCTCTGAACTTTTTCCAGAACTGTTTTGCTGAAAAATATGAAGCGGAGAAGGAAATCCGGACAATTTAAGGGAAAGTCATACAAAACTTTCGGATTCAAATTCGCAAAATATGAGTGAAAACTAGAACAGATCTGATAACACAAGGCAACAAAATAACCGTTTTCTTATAGGAAATGAACCAAACCCAGACAACCAACTACATATAAGGCTCTAGATGGCTAAAAAAAAAACAAATTTTAATATTTTTCCAACAGATTTGAAAAAGATTAATTTAACCAATATTTTTTAATTTATTTTGTTTTTAGTTAAGAAAATTGAGATTTTATCGGTACTTATACGAATTTTTACCTTTAAATTTTCTCTTCTTTTTTTTACATACATTTTTAAATCTACGTGTTGTTTTATATATTCTTCATTTTAATCCATGGAGACAGCTAAATTATTACCATATGGGAAAACCTGCCTGATGCATCAGTAAAAGTGGGTTTGGTTCATACTTATTAGACTCTGTCTGTTATCTAGTGTAACAGATCATTTTTTATTATACATACTATATACGTTTTTATACACAATGATTAATTAAAACTTTTCATGCATACTTACACAGTTGGAGAACCGCATTCGTAGGTCCGATCCCACTTAAAATATTGGGAAGCTGGTTCCTTTTAATATCTTTTATCCATTCCTTACACAAATATTCAAACAGCTTATTCCAACCTAGGAGCCCTCGCCTGAAATATTACAAAATATATGTATCAGCACATTTTTAAGATTTATTGAAATAATTTTTATATAGTCGCCTGTCGATTACTAGTCTAGTCTTACATAATGGGGGCCTTAAGCAATTTACTTTGATCACCAATCAAGGCACATGACTACTACTATTTGCATTTAGCAGTAAACTCCCAGCATTTAAAAATGTTTTTTTTTTTTAATATTTAAAAAACGAAAAATTTTAAAAATAATAATATAATAGCTAAGCGAATAAGGCTGAGCTAGAAAATGCATAAATGATTTTACTGAATCTTCTGATGGTGAGACAGAAGACGAAGATTTTGAAATTGACAACCGCGATGAAATTGAATATTATGATGAGCCGTAGATTGTGTGAGAGAAATATTTTAGTTTACTGGTGCGCTTTAATTTTTGGCTTGGTAATCCGGACAATCCGCTTAATCGGAAATTGTCCCGATTATCGAGATTATACTGCATAAGAAATTTAAATAATGTAACACTTTCTGTAAAAAAAAGCCGAATAAATAACATCGCGATTTCCTCTGTATTAAATTGTTCCCTGTTTATGCAGCTGTATTATACTTACCTATTTATAACTTCACGTAAACTTATTCCAGATCCTTGCAGCTGTGCGAGTCCCATTACTAAACCTGTTATTGGACCACGGGAAAGCTCAATTCTTCGACCATGATAGTCAAAACATATCGGCAAAGCAGGACTAAATATAAATTCCTTAAAGTAAATGGGGTCATTTAACGAACAATCTTCGCAAGACTCTTTAGATTTAACTGTATTTTCATCAACGAGGTCAACTATATCTCGATCTATTCTTTCATTATCTTTGAATTCATTCAGCCCACTTGACATTCCTTTAACGGCCATGACTGGTACATCTCGATCCAAATCCAAATCATTTTGACTTGTTGTGTCAACTTTTTTAGATCTTTCAATTAAGGCCGAAAAAAATTCTTCCAAAAACATTAAAGTGTCTTGGTCAATGTTAAGCCTTATTGGTAAAATGGAAACCTTCAATGAGCATTCTTCAGCCCTTTGTGTATGAGGACTTGATCGAATGTTAAGTGCTTTCACAGTGACCATGTTTTCATTGTTCCTCTGTGGTATGTTGTTCTTAAATGGGTGATAAAGAAGTTTGTTTATATCTGAAGAGATTAAACGATCCCGTATTTCTATTTCAGAAATTATTAAAACTTGTCTGGATGAATATGACGAGTTTGCTGGATATGTATCATGTGAGACCCGAATTTTTGTTAACTGAATTTCCACAAGTACATCTGAATTACGTTGTGATACTTTTGATCCATCAGGAATGATTTTCTTAGATTTTTTGTGGCTTTCATTTGGAGCTTGTGATACACCGTGCTTGTAGGTTTCTGACATCCCAGTACCTGTTGATAAGCTGGAAAAGTAAATTATCGATTAAAACTATTATTATTTAAACAGGATTGACACTTATCGAACATATTACAATTACGTCACCAAGTCTGTAACGTATTTTACAAAAAAAATAGTGGGCGGTACTACAGTCGAGCTTACTCGACTGTCGGAGACCCCGTACTTACTATAAAAAAGCAAACACTGCTTAAATATTTAATATAATTATTTACTAAATGTACTTATAGGCCAAATACATATATTGATGATATATTTACATTAAAGATATTATATATAATTTATTAAAACACAGCATTAAATTCAACAGACGCTTTAAATTAAATGCGCAAAATTATTTAATTTAAGGATTAGAGAAAGAAAGACAGCGGTATTTGCATTTCCTATATCTTTTAAAAATAAACAAAAAAAAACCTCTAATATTAAATACAACATTAATATAAAATGTCAGGAAAACATTAATTAATCTTAAAAGAAAAAAAAACATTTGTCTATGCCGAGATTGGAACCCGGGACCTATGGTCTACAAAGTCTACTTCCATTTGTCCACGCTGGGATTTGAGCCCGCAAATTCTGTTCCCTAGTAGAGGTCTGTATGAATGTACTCAAATAGTCAGTCGAATTGAATGAAACTGAATTAGTTGAATGAGTTGAATGCAACGCATACTACAAAATTAATTTGTAAGAATTTGAGTAGAGTTGTGTTTCGAACGTTTTTTGTCAGTTAAGCTTTTCTTACGACTCAGCGCAAAGATGGATGAAATATTAACGCACAAGATGAAGCCGATAATGAGCATGGCTTGGTGGCATATACATTTAGGGTATTCAGAAACTCTGATATTTGTTGTATTTTATAAAGTGATATATTTTATAATGACAACAAGCACACAGAAAAAAGATTATCACAACAAACATGCCTTGGGATATGTATACAAAATTCGCCAAAAAAAAACATTTTTAATCTTATTGCTGTGTGTTTGTTGTCATTACAAAATATATCTATATATATCAAACTCTTTGTCCTGACACATCAACGTGCAGCCCAAACGGTAAAAGATAGAAAGCTGAAATTTGCACACAACATAGCTGAGATAATTTCATCGTGCAATAAGACGTTTTGCGAAATTCAACCTTTAAGTGGGTTAAATCGGGGTCAAAGGTCACGGAATTGCTTAGTACGAAAAACTTTTTTGTTTCTTAAGATATCTCAACCAAACTCACAAATTATATGTTTGGGACTGTCCTTTACATTCTAACAAAATTTGGTCAAAGTCGGATGACTATATCATATAGCTGCCATAGGAACAATCGGATTCAAAATAACCTTTGGTATGAAAAACTCTTTTGTTTCTTAAGATATCTCAACCAAAATCACAGATTGTATGTTTGGGGCTGTCCCTAACATTCTGGCCAAATTTGGTCAAAGTCGGGTTACTATATCATATAGCTGCAATAGGAACAATCGGATGAAAAATAACCTTTAGTATGCAAAACTTTTGTTTCTTAAGATATCTCAACCAAACTCACAGGTTGTATGTTTGGGGCTGTCTCTAACATTCTAGCCAAATTTGGTCAAAGTCGGGTTACTATATCTGCCATAGAAACAATCGGATGTAAATTAACCTTTAGAATCAAAAACTCTGTTGTTGTATGAGATATTCTTACAAAACTCACAGATTAAACCTTCTTGCTAAATTTGGACTTTTTTCTCATATTTTGCTTTTTCCCGCCAAATCTGGATTTTTCCCGCCAAATTTTGCTTTTTCCCGCCAAATTTTGCTTTTTCCCGCCAAATCTGGATTTTTCCCGCCAAATCCCTAAATCTGACTTTTAGCCAAAGTTCAATTGCAAGGAAGAAATATTAATACCGCGGACAGCGGAAGTTAAATATCTCCGTTTTTTTTTACAAAAAATGCTATCTATCAGGGATGCCACGGAAATCGCAAGCGAAATAGAAATCCGCAGATAGCAATTCCGCACGGAAATTTCCGAGATGCCACAGAACTTCGAGAGATTTAATATTTCTTAGCATTTTCACCAACCTTTTCGAACTAAGCTGCTAAGGGTTGATACCTTCTCAGATTAAATTACCCAAGGGTTTGATTAGCAACTTTTTCAAGTTTATCATTGCAGAGCAATAAGCTTCTTTTTTTTTCTTACTTAATAAACATAATTTAATTTATTTATGCAATAATTGATTTTGTTTAGCTAAAAAAATTTTAAAAGTATTTGGCGCGAGAAAATAAAAGTTACTCGACAACTCTAGCAATTGTATGCCATTAATCTGGCAACTCTTCGTGACAAATGTTTTTACAAATTGCACAATAAGTTAAAGGTTTTGTTGGGTAAAACTTAATTTACCTCAAATCACCTATTTTCTAATGCTTAATTTAAAGAAAACTGAAGTGGTTCCATATATTTTTTTTAAATACCTTACTTCGAATTCTGACTAAAAAATGTGGCATCGCTTCCCCGACTAAATTGGACTAGGTGGCAGCATCGGACGAAAGCGGATTTAGCACTAGTTTATTCCGCACAAAATTATTGTGCGATTTGACCTGTGGCACAGCGAAATGAAATTGAAGTGAAATTCAAGTGAAAGCGATATCTGTGGCACCCCCGTATATATATAAAATGCTTTGTCCTGACTGACTGACTGACTCACTGACTGACTGACTGAGAATCAACGTGTAGCCCAAACGGTAAAAGATAGAAAGCTGAAATTTGCACACAACATAGATGAGATAATTTCATCGTGCAATAAGACGGCGTTTTGCGAAATTCGACCTCTAAGTGGGTTAAATCGGGGTCAAAGGTCACGGAATTGCTTAGTATGAAAAACTTTTTTGTTTCTTAAGAAATCTCAACCAAACTCACAGATTGTATGTTTGGGGCTGTCTCTAACATTCTGGCCAAATTTGGTCAAAGTCGGGTTACTATATCATATAGCTGCCATAGGAACAATCGGATGCAAAATAACCTTTAGTATGATAAACTTTTTTGTTTCTTAAGATATCTCAACCAAACTCACAAATTGTATGTTTGGGGCTGTCTCTAACATTCTGGCCAAATTTGGTCAAAGTCGGGTTACTATATCATATAGCTGCTATAGGAACAATCTGATGCAAATTAACCTTTAGAATCAAAAACTCTGTTGTTGTATGAGATATTCTTAGAACACTCACACATTAACTCTTCATATAGCTGCCATAGGAACAATCGGATGCAAAATAACCTTTAGTATGAAAAACTTTTTTGTTTCTTAAGATATCTCAACCAAACTCACAAATTGTATGTTTGGGGCTGTCTCTAACATTCTGGCCAAATTTGGTCAAAGTCGGGTTACTATATCATATAGCTGCTATAGGAACAATCTGATGCAAATTAACCTTTAGAATCAAAAACTCTGTTGTTGTATGAGATATTCTTAGAACACTCACACATTAACTCTTCTTGCTAAATTTTGAATTTTTCCTCAAATTTAGCTTTTTCCCGCCAAATTACTAAATATGACTTTTAGAGAAAGTTCAATTGCAAGGAAGAAACATTAAAACCGCGGACAGCGGAAGTAAAATATTTCCTTTTATTTTTACAAAAAATTCTATATTATATAAATTTGTTAAAGCGGACTACTAAGTACCTTCTTTTCAATTTTGCGAGCGAAGCGAGCAGGGGACGGACCCCCTTATATTGTATTAATTTGTTAAACCGGACAACTAAAGAAGTTCTTTTAAATTTTTGCGAGCGAAGCGAGCTGCGGGTTGGCGAGCGAAGCGAGCGGGGGTTGGCGAGCGAAGCGAGCAGGGGGCGGAGCCCCCTAGTATTATATAAATTTGTTAAAGCGGACTATTAAGGACCTTCTTTTCAATTTTGCGAGCGAAGCGCGCTGGGGGTTGGCGAGCGAAGCGAGCAGTATAAATGTTTTAAACCGGACAACAAAAGACCTTATTTTCAATTTAGCGAGCGAAGCGAGCGGGGGTTGGCTAGCGAAGCGAGCAGGGGGCGGAGCCCCCTAGTCACTTTATAAAATAACACAAATATCAGAGTTTCTGAATACCCTAATTAACATTTCTTTTAATTTTCGCACAAAAATATATAATATATAAATATTTTCTTTACCGCCGCAAGCCGCACTTCTGAAAGAATATTATCAGACGCACAAAATTTGATAACTAATGTTTCTACATTCAATATTTTATTATTATACAGGACTGTAAGTCAAAATGTAATTATTATCTAGTTGTGATTGTTGTTGCTGTTAAGGTAGGGCAAATAAACGAGAATTTAGTTGTTTAATATTTTCGCTGTTTATTATCCGATCGCAATGAAATTTTCAGCAAATATGGAAATTATCTTACTTAATTAGGAATGTCTATCCTTAAAATTGTCCTTATAATTCAGTTTTTTTAATTTGTGGTCGTTTAAGGGGACGTGGATGAAATCTAAAAAATAACTTGATCTGCTTGCAATACGGACGAACCTACATACTAAGTTTGGAGTCTCTAGCTCTTATAGTCTCTGAGACCTAGGCGGTAACACAGACGGACGGACAGACATGGCTATATCGATTCGGCTGTTCATGCTGATCACGAATATATTATATATACTTTATGGGCTCTGCCACGCCTCCTTTTGGCTGTTACGCACTTTTTTTTGTGACAAAGTTAATAGACCCTTGTACTTTTTTTTAATAACAAGTAAGTATTAATTAAAACCGATGTCGATACTGATAATTGCTTCCAAATTTATATTAACTTTGATTTCATTTTTCTATTTTGCATTGTACTAGAAAATTACTAAAAAACTGAAGCAAGGTTTATACGCATAAAATGCAATCATACTACATACAAATCTGTTAATACATTTTTTTTTTTTTTTTTTTGAAATCTTTTTATCGTTTATTTAAATCAGACTCTAACTTTTTTCGTTTCCACACCTTGCTTCTAACGTAAAATTTAATATCTCTGAAAATGTTGCATCGCTGTGCCCAGAAATAGTTCACATTTCTTAGATATGTGTCTAGACTGTAAGAGCTAGAGCAATCAAATTGGGCAAGACGACTTCTTTGAGTGTGAAATCTGATATGTTTCAATATTTTCCCACGCCTCTTTTCGCTTTCGCAAATCACAAAAATGGTTATAACCATAACTCTTAATACAACTGAGTAGGCGAATGCCAACTCCATGTTAAGCTCAGGGTCGGTAGTTTGCTCAGTAATATCTCAAATGGCTGCAGCTAAATTTTTCACGAGAAAATCAAATTTCTCTTATTGGCAATTTTATCTAGACTGTAATAACTTTTTTTTAATACGTTAATACATTTTTTTCAATACCTCTCAATTGACCAATTTTGTTCGTTTCAATGAATGTAAATATAATATATGCCTTATTTTTTGTATTTATGAATAAATTAGAGTCAGCAATTTTAGCTTTTTAAATAAAAAAAATAAATAGACAGCAAAGTTTATTACAATTCGTCTAACATAGTTAGTCAGTTAAGGAATATTTATAATGTAAAATTTAAATTTTTAAAATCAAATACCTTGTATTTCCTTTGGTTTTAGGTTTTTCACAAATCTCCGGAAAGTCCTTTCCTCCAAAAAGATGCCAGGTAAATGTCATTTCACATAAAGTATAGCTTTCTTCAGATATTGGAAAATGTACAGGAGGGCGTAGGAGGTCGGTTTTTTCACTTGGTAAGCAGAAATGATTGTCAACAATTCGAAGTGGATCTTCGGACACAAATACCTGATCCACTCCAAATTTATCCTTTAATGATTAAAGAAACAAAAAAAAAAGAGTAAAAATAAATTGCTATATTATTTTGTATCTCTATTTAAGCATAGTACGACATAGGGATTAACTAAAACTTGGATATACTCACAGATACAAAAAAATTTGATTGCTTACCATGAAAAATATCTCATCATCATGAATAACGTGGAAATCTTTATCTTCTAATGTCGGCACAGATTTATTTGATGTCGTTCCAAGTTCGGCTTCAATTTGTGGTAAAGAATTTTCAAACTCATCTTGGTGACAAGTTGTTAGCAGTTCTTTGGCTTCAAAATCTAAAAAGTTGCATTCCTCCAAGCTGTTGTAGCATGAGCAGGGGGTACTATGTGTGGTCTCAGATTTATTAGGAAACAATTTCTTTGTCTCTTTAGTTTGGTTAGAAGCATGTAATGCGGGATTTACTTCTACATCTTTTACAGCGTCGGCCATAAGTTTATTGATATGATCCATTGTTTCATCGTTATTATGGACAGACTTTGTTACATGACTATCACTCTTATTTTGATCAATCTTTTTATCCATTGGCATTAAATCCTTATCGTTAGCTATATATGCTATAAGTTGAGCCAATGCATCCGCTGAATCATAACACGTTTTTAAATGAACATCGTGAATTGAAGATCGCAAGTCAATATTAGGATACATTTTGCTTTGATCATTAAGGCGTATAGAAATATTCAGTAGTCCAGCATTCAAGACTGGCACTAAACCATCACAGTCAATGGACTCATTAAAGGCGCCCTCAGATTTAACCTTTAAAATGAATGTCACAAAAATAAATAAACTATATTTACAAAATACTCTATTAATTTACAAAAGCGACAGATGTTACATGATATTAATTTGTTTAAAGCATAAAAATTGTAAAATAAGAATTATTTGGTAAATTTTATCATTAAATTAAATAATAGCTCCTATTGTTGATTATCATTTTCAATTTTTTTACATAAAAAGATATGGGCTAATCCGAACATTTTTAAACCAGGGTCAAAAATTGAAAATTGTCAAAAAAACTAAATGTTTTATAATAATTAGGGTGTTCACTTTACCCTAGCAGCCTTGCAGGTTGAAAACGTTGCAAGCTTGCTGCGAGAACAGTGCTTCACGTGCAACACGTTGAACATATTTAACAAAATATAAACAAAAAACAGCCCACTGTGATTATGTCCAACGCTTTCCACATAAAGCGCTGTTCTTGCAGCAAGCTTGCAACGTTTTCAACCTGCAAGGCTGCTAGGGTAAAGTGAACACCCTAAATATTTGTTTTTTGGAATAATAGGATACGTTTTCAAGCTTAAAAATATAAAAATATATCATGCAAAATTCGCTAAAAGATGTGAAAATACAAGTTAAACTCAAATCGACTTCCGTTTTTTGTAACGTCCGCGACGGAACTTTCAGAAAACCTAATTTTCTTTTTTTTTTAAAACAAAAAAGCTTTTATCGTTCGGATATTTTATAATGATGTTCCCTAACATATGATTATGTTAAAATATCGCATCAACAATTACATAGACTGGTAAAATTGCTTTAGGAATGACGTTCTTTATGTACTCCATTGTCAGTCGCCCTTAATAACCATTGGGTATTCGAAAGTTAACAACAATTAAGTGGCTAAGAAATACGGTATCCCAGCGAGTACGGTTTCCATTATAAGATAGAGAATTAAATATGATGTTATTCGAATTTGGAACTTCTTATGGATTCAGCAAAAGAACGAAAATTCAAATTTGTGAGAATATCGACAGGTCTTGAGCAAACTGGAATCTGTATTTGTTGAAAATAGCAAGAAAACTTTGCAATTTGAAATTTATTTATGAATGAATGAAATTTGAGTTTCCTTTAATAAACTTCAAAAAAGGAATACGATAAGTCCAACCGTTTTTTTTGGTAATGGTGATTCGAGTTAGGGAAATTCGACGGTAACTTTAAAAATAAAAAAGTTTTTCGATTTTTAAAATTAAAATTGAAAATAGATACTTATAAAAAATAAAACAAACAATCGATTTTTTTTTTTATCATATGTACAAATATTCAAAATAGAATGTCTGAGATTAGTGGTAATATAGTGATTTTTACAAACAACTTGATGGGTTTTTTTTATTTTTAACAAGAAAACAGTAACACCTAGTAACCATATTTATATTTGAATTTATTTTAATAAAGACATTCGTCTCAATATACTTACCACAGGACCCAAAGAAAATATGCAATCTTCCGTCAGCACTCGTAAAGTACATCCGGTCATTGGATATATAATATTACTACTCAGCGAACAATATCCAATGTCAACAAAAGCCCGATAGGGAAAATATTTTGGTCTAAAATGAAAATGATTTAAATTTGTTGACCCTAAATATTGAATGAAATGCCCATTGAAATCAATGGCATTTCATTAAACACACATAAATAAACTTACCGATATTCAATTGCTAAATTCCACATATGACCCTGAATTTCTGACACAAGTGCGAATGGCTCATATGCTTCAATGGGAAAGTCCTAAAAACATATAGATTTCCAAACAAATTAATTACTGTTATATTACTACTAGATAACCGGCAGAAAAAACACTTCAAAAATGTTCAAGCTTTTTGCTTTTGTGTACACGCGAAATTTTACCCATGGAAGCCAATCGAGGGAAAATTTTTTTTTGTTGGCATTCAGTCGTCTGGCAGAGCTCTTAGCTGGCACTGCAATCAAAACAATAAAAATATGCGCACTTCGAAATACCATTTACACTTAAAAATATTTGTAAAATAAATATTTTGTTTAAAAGAACACCGAAAAGTTTTTAAGTTCATTAATGATTTATTTAGTTCTTCTTTAATGTTATAATAAAACAAATTAATCAGGTATGCCACAGAAATCTCTTCCACTTGAATTTCACGTCAATTTCATTTCTCCGTGCCACAGTCCAATCACCTGAACAATTTTTAGTGAGACGAAATCATCGCTCAATCCACTGGCGTCCGATGCCATGAGAATAATGTCACATTTTTGGTCCGAATTTCAGAATTTAGAGTTGTCGAGTAACTTTTTTTGTTTGCCGCGCCAATAACTTTTAAATTTTTTTAAGCTATACAATATTAATTATTATATGAATAAATTAAATTATATTAACTAAAGAAGAAATAAAATAAAAACCTAATATTCTGCAATGATAAACTTAAAAAAGTTGCTAAACAAACCCTAGGGAAATATAAACTGAGAAGGGGCCAACCCTAGCAGCCTAGTTAGAACAGGTTGGTGAACATGCTAAAAACAATAAGTTACTCGAAGTTCTGTGGCACGGAGAAATTTTCGAATTGGAATTGCTTTTCTCTGAATTCGCTTTCACTTGTGATTTTTGTGGCATACCTGAATAACTTTTCTTCAAAAGGATACACTTAAGTTTTGTAACAAATAGGAATAAAGCCAATGTATCCATTTATGCTCGTTTTTTTTTTTTTTGACTTTCCAATACTATTTTGGTGCTATTTAAACCTAATTTCCAGCAATTTCCAAAAAATAAAGTGTGATAATATCGTTCGTACAGGTATAAAGTTTAATTTAAACTAACCAACTATTTGTAAATCGTTTTGTGTCGTCCAATAAATCAAAAATAACCAATAGGTCTTTTGTGAATGTTTTTCGTTTCCTATTTCTAACTTCTCTTAAGCTTTTAGTTGTGTTCCCCAGCGTTCCCCACGTTCATATTTGTTTTGATCATAGATACATACACCCACTCGCATATCTCTGCGTACACCCTTATTTTTGCTTTAACAGCTATGTAAGTGAAGTTATCACAGTAAAAAAAATATATTTGGAAAGGTCGTTTAATTCCGTTTGAATGATGCAAAAATTTCCTTAACCCATTAAGTACCCTTCGAAAATTTCGTATTTATGTAAAAGTCACTTTTCAAAACTTTTTTCCTTGATTTTTCACAAAAAATATTTTAATGCAAAACAATTTTTTGAACAATTCTAAGAGTGACTGCAAAACAAAAAATTTTAAAAAATGTTTTTGTTAGTATTTTTTAAAATTGTTTGAAAACTGCAAAAAAAAGGCACTTTTTGCATGAAAATGAGGAAAAATGGGTTAAAATTGTAATTTTTAGGATTTTCAAACAATTTTAAAAAATACTAACAAAAATATTTTTTAAAATTTTTTTTTGCAGTCACTCTTAGAATTGTTACCTTTAATTTCTAATTAATCGTCGGACTATGCTGGGCGTGGTTTTTATAATTGAACTTTAACCCACTCACCTTAAGCCACTCTATTAACCTTTCCGAACCCTCTGAACTAATCACAACCAACTATTTCGATTATTCAACTCAGAGTATACTCATCCCATTGTTATAGCTATGATTTTAAATTTGTTAGGCCATAGCAACTAGACATTCATACACTAGCAAACGAGACATTCATACACTCACATTGACCGGAATCACAGCCTACTCAACAACCTGAATAGAATAAAGTAAGCATTATGTTTATACTTTAAAGAACGAGATGCTTGCTAAGATTTGAAGTTCCGGAACATGTGAATAGGGAAAATATACAACCAAAAACAATTTTGTACTTGTGATACCGGGTATCATTCAAATGGATTTGTTAATAAAATACAAAAATGTATTAAAAAGTAAAACAAAAACAATGTATATTTACTCGAAAAAAAAAGAAAATAATAACAATAAATTACGAATTATTTATTTTTATTTTTTTTTTAATTATTATTTAAAAACATTATTTCGTTAACCATGTCCGAATTTTTCGCAATATTGCATCTCCTCCGAAATTAATTTTCTTGTCTGTGAGAACGCCCTCTCCGAAGAGGCACTACTTGCTGGAATGCCCAAAATTTTGCAGCTCACTTTAAGCAATATGATAATGTTCTTTGTCGAGAATTTAAATACTTGGCCTAAATGAAAAGTAAATAAATGCATTTCACTAAATGCTATAAAATATAAAGTGAGAACCGGAACAGGCCTGTATGTTTACATTCAGAGCAACAATTGATGTTTTTCGCATTGTCAATCTACTGTCAACGCAACAGTTGATCAAGTTGACAGCTGTTCACACTAGGATTGATAAAGTTGATATCAACGTTGACTTGTTTATCAACTAGTGTACTATAAATGCACCATTATAAATAATAAAAATTTAATTGGTCACAAATTTAAAAAAAAAAGACAACAAAAAAATATTATTAAAATATTATGATTTTTGTTCTTCTTCAACAAATAAAAAGTACTTACTGCCACATTAAAAAAATCGATTAACTGATAAATCCAATTATGCGGTGTATATGCTGGCCTATGCAATAAAATGGCACCATTTATTCCAAATGCCAGTTTAATTCTCTGTGGGATAAAAAACATTAATTATTTTAATATTGTATTGTTTCAATAAAAGAAACCCAAAACAAATTTGATTTTTGAAGATAAAACTTTTTTCTTGTACAAAAATATTTCCTCAGGCCTTTTATATAAAACTTGTCTCAGTGGGCCTAAACTGTAGTTTAATAATGAGTGGTAGATTAAATTGTACATCAATAATTTTAGGCTGTTCTTTGTGGTTTTAGCATACCTTTATTTTATTTCTTAATTAGAATGCAAAGAAGGTAGAAACAACGAACCATTTTTGGCCTAGTCACCTTCTCAATCAGTCAGCGGTTTTCAAAATGCTTAGCAAATATTGATCTTAATTTGATTAAAAAAATTCACACAATAATGATTGTTGTTGCTTCCGGTCATAAGGTGGATACAGAAAAGTTGGGAAAATATGTATCGAAACTATCGAAAAAAGCACAGAAGCTTGCAATAAGGATTTAAAAAAGTATAAGGAGCATTTCGCAAGAAAAACTAGCAGGCTCAGTACTAACCAGGAAATTTTTAATACGCTTTTAGTCAGCCTGATTCTGTTAATTCTAGCAAACGGAAACCACAAAAAAGAAAATAAAATTTTCTGCCAAAAGAACCGTCGGAGCTAGTAAAGCCAACAACATTTGTTCAGTAAGCTGGCAGCGATGAGGAAAACAGCGACTTTGATATTAGCTCCGACAGCACCGATGAAGGTTCTGATGCTTAATTTCAATCTTTCAAATAGTAAAAATAAATTTTTAAATTATGTACATAACATATATTAAATAATCTACATTTTAGGCATCAATTTTCCCACAGTGAGACGAATCAAGACATACAATTTCTGCTTGATAATACTTACAAATTTAATTTACTACTCATTTCGTGAATGATTAAATTTATGTTGTAATATAAAAAATAGAAAATTACCTTCAGACGTTTATCTGGTTGTTTCTTCAATTCAGCCACTACAGATAACATTTCATTGCGATTATTTGATGCACTCTGATGGTTGGAAAATTTCAAAATAATACGCTTTAAATTTTTATCTACATCGTCACTCCAAGCTGATGTCAACTCATCAAGCATTTGTCCTAAATAATTAGAAAGTTTAGTTTTTATGAATTAATAAGTTACATAAACAAATCAAAAATGTTGCAACACATTAAAGAGGGGACGGTCGGATGCTCTTATAAATCCTATTAAACAATAAAATAATAGGCAAAATTTTAAAGCGATTTACTTGCTACATAAAAAAGGTTATACAGGGTAGGCCATTTAAAGTGGAAGCATTTGTTTTTGAAAAAAAAGAGGGAAAAAAATTTTTTTTTTTTGTTTTCATCTCATTCATTTATTTCGGTCCAAGGAGAAATTTTCTAGTTAGTTTTTGAAAATGATATCGCGAAAATGGCCACCATTAGCTTTGGCCGCGAAATGTGCCCTTTTTCCATCACTTTTGCCAGTGTATCGGCCGATATGGCTCTTATTTCGCGGCGTATGTTGGCTCTGAGTTGAGCTAGTGTCCTTGGCTTGTTGGTGTATACCTTGGACTTCAAGTAGCCCCATAAAAAAAAGTCTGGCGGCGTCAAATCGGGTGATCTCGGTGGCCAGTCATAATCGCATTTTTTCGATTTTTTGGTTTTCACAATCGAGAAGTTATTTTGAATGTAAAGCTGAACAATTTCAGCACGTTCTTTTGGAGTGTACTGTTCCATGGTATAAATTGTCTTGAAATGACGCTTCCAACGCGCTATGTCATTAGTCGATCTGACAGCTCTGTCAAAAGTTATAGGGTTACCCTGTATATATTCTAAGAAAATGATTGGGTTAGGGGAACCGAAACACGAGCCCAAACCAAAATCCTTTCTTAAATAAGAGGATCGGTGCGATAAAAAACTATTACAGATTTCAAACTTTCCCAATATTGCACAAATATTTAAGACTTCGAAAAAATATCATAACATTATAAGCTATATTTTAAACATAAGATTTAATTGAATTAAAATAAATTATAAATTAAATTAATAATACAAATAATTTTCTTGTATTAAACTGAACCAAGGCTTGAACCCTTAGGTTCAGGAATATATACAAAAATTTCGAGCCCATGAACCGAGCCTTCACCAAGTTATTGTTTTGTTGCTTTGGATTTTATAACATAGTTACATTAGAGGGCTCCGCCTCCGGCTCGCTTCGCTCGCAAAATTGAAATTACAGAATATAAATTGTTTTTTAACTGGACTTTTTTTAAATGAAAAAAAATATTTGATAAAGTTAGTTTAGAATTTCAGCAAGTTCTTTTAATATTATCTAATTTTTTTTTAGAATCAGTTTAAAATTTATTTAATTTTTTTACTTTTCCTACTAGAACTATTTCTTTGGGACTTTTCTTACAATTGAAACTTTACTTTTTTCGAACGATTATCTACGTGTATAGCATGATTAAGTGATCTGATCCGGGCGACTTAGTAATATGTGCTGCCTGCAGCAAAAAGACCGGCACCAAGTTTATTGAAATAGCTTCAAGTCTGAGAGACTAGATCACATAGAAACAGATGGACAGACGCACATAGCTATATCGACACCGTTCGTCGTTTTAATGTAGAAATATATAGTTCATGGGGTCTACCATGCTTCCATTCATGCATTATACATTTTATGACAGAATTGAAACATACTTTTTAAGGATATATTTAGTTTGATAATATATGGTTAGAACTTAACGCATGGATGGAATTTAATGCTCGATCGAACTGAAAATAGTTGTTGTGAATGAATCGGTTACGAATTGGTTATTTTGTTTTGCATTTCTGGTCTCGGTGTAAAAACAAAATTTTTTTACCTGCGATTTAAGTTTCGGTTACCAATTTTAATCGACCTATACAGGCTATCGGCTTCGTATAATAATATAAGTAAATGTAGATAAAAATGAACTCACCACAATGAAGTACATCTGTATCATTTAATTGAATACAAAAAAAGCTCAGATTTTTGTCATTATTAAATCCAGTCACTGAAAATAATCTGAGTGCTTTTAAATTCAATTGCAGTTTTCCCTTTGCGTTTGATGAAATTTTTTTATCAACATCTGGAACTTCTGTATGCAATATTAGTTGTCCTTCTTCCACAAATAACTCAAGTGAAAACATATTGTTCACGTTATTTAATAGTGTTGTGTCATAAGAGATGCTCTCAAGGGAAATGGGATTTGTTTCTTCCGATAAACTAACATCAAGAATTTGCGAATTCATGTATATTGGAAAATCTCTTTCATTGCTATTTAAAATATTTTGGATTTTATCTTTGCTTCCAATGTTTTTATATGATGGAGATTGTGGCTCCCACATTAATAAATCCCCATTTAAGCGATTATAAATTATTTCATACAGTTCCTTAGATCTGAAAAAAAATGTATATTAATTGGTGTTATAAAAAAAATCAAAACAAAACTTCTGGGATGGGACGTAGCGTAGGTCGTAGGTATGGACAACTAATACGTTGTATGAATTTGGTATATAAATAAGGCATAACAAATTTTTCATATCTGTCTTTTTTTTCTGTATGCAAAATGTAGTTTACTAATACAATCCCTGATTAGACAGAGTCATCAAATTCAAAACAAGTTTAACTTGTACACCATTATTATTTTACACCACATAATTTTCTATATTTTTGAGTGAGTTGTTATTACTTTAGGTTTTGTTAAAAGAATCACAATAAATTTTTATATTTAGAACATTCTGAATCAAGGCAGTACTTCACACTGTAGGTCCTGTGCTGTGGAAACTGTGCGGTTGTCAATTTTAGCGGGTATAGCAATTCCTAAACTAGCGATTTTGTAGATAAAAGTCGTGAAACGAGCATTTCTTTTATGATTTCATTTCATTTATGATAGGGAACGCTTTGATACAAACAAACAGACAAATCGACTTTTTATCTCATTTTTGGAAGGCCCCAAAAAAGTTAGATTTTATTATATTTTAAAACAGTTGATGAATTGTGATATTTGTATGGTTGTTCCTTTTTTTATTTAGAACAATAATAAAAGATTAGAAAGTTTACCAAAAGGCTCCGACGGCCCCATTCTCTGCAATCATTTAGATCTCTACCCACTTACACCCTCTTATCTCACGAACCGGGTGAGTTACCAAAAGTCTTATTTAAAATGTTAAAAGCAAAAATTTCAAAAATTAAGATCCTTTTGTTGAGAACAATATACACATGAAAAATAAAAATCAAATTTCCCGTTTTGGATGAATCGGTTTCTAACCGGTTATTTCGTTTGGTTGGAATTTGTTTTTTCGGTATCGGTTATGGCTATGGTTTCGGTTTCAATCCTTGGTTAAAGCCATATCTTTCAATTGTATATATAGTATATAGCGATTGATTTGATCGGACAGTCGTATCGATTTTTTCATTCTTCCTGTATGTATTGCTAGACACCTTTCGCACCCTAGCGTGGACTGCAGTCATAAAAAATCTGTTGGCACTATTTGGCACCTAATATTTTTTCGAAAATGCTTCAACAATGATCACAGGATCGATCGCTTGACTAAGCTCGGCTGGACTTTATATTAAAAGTCTATATAAAGTTGAAAAACTATTTAAAAAAAGAGTGGTTTAGTAAAAAATGTATTTCAATTATACATATATGTGAATCGTGTGCTATTTGTCAGACGGCATGATTATTGGCTATCTAAAAATTACTTATTACTTAATAAATATTATATTCCACTTATAAATCAAAGTATGTCGGCTGGCTGCATCAAAGATCAAACGTATTGGTTCAGATGGAAAGCAATTCGTTGTGCACCCAAAACGTACAAAAATCAATCCCAGATAATTTTCTGTTGTACATTGGGCGGAAGTATAAAAATATTTTTAGATTCAGCTGTTCGTGCTGGGCTGTGTATGCTATCTGATATTTTTTTTTTGAGTGTCTGATGGGAAGGGGAGGTCCAAATGCAAATAAGAATAATTCAAAATTCTACGAAATTCTCACTCGGACATATACAGCCATGCTCATACAATTGGCACAAAAAAAAAAGTATATTCTTTTCGTCTATTTCTCAAAATGTTCATCACTTGCTTTTACAATTTTGCATGCAACTGTTAATTGCGTTCATGTACTATATGCTTTACCGTTAATTGTTCCGATATCCTTATTGGGTTTCCTTTATATTTCATTTTCGTTGGACTAGTGTGACTTTTGGGTGCTCACAGAATTGGCACATAAAGTTTGAGGCGTGGTTTTTTTCGTAAAGGGCACTTGGTTTTCATATTTTTTTCTAATTTTCGTTAAATTTTATTAAACTTAATTTAATTTATGCAAAAATGGATAGCGGAAAGACTTGCACTGTTGAAAAACCTAGACTTGTTTATAAACTTAGACAGTCGATAAAGAAATCGGCTGAAATAGCTCAGATAATAAAAAGTTTCAGGAAAATGGTCAATAACACACTTGCATTAGTCCATAGGAGTACTTCATAATTATATAAAAGCAAGGTTAAGGAGCCAAAGCCTCAAAAGACCGATTCCAGCATCGACAGGATCATAGTGTGAAAAGTAACAGTGACCATTTTTAGATGGTTGGTGAGATTATGGTGGAAATCAATGAAGAATATGGTCCAAACCTATCCAGAAATCTAGTCTCCAGAAGATTAATCAAAGCATTGCTCTTTGGGCCCATCAGCAGATGAGTACCGTTCCTGTCAAAGCTGAACATAAAGAGACGATTGTGCTTTGCAAAGGCCTACAAGGGCAAAGGTGCAAAATTTTGAAAAAAAAAGTGTTGTGGATTGATGAAAACAAAATAAATTAGATGGGACTTGATAAACTTGAAACTATTTTTGAGTCGTCCAAAAAGCCAGGCTCAAGATGCCCAACCAAAACCATCAAGCATTTATGAGTCGAATAATGTGTTCAGTTGCATTTGCTGCATTTGGTGTGGGCCTGCTCGCCTAGGTTAATGATAATATGGACAGATTTCAATATTTAGACATTTTAAAGAACTCGATGGAAACTTGTGCATTTGAGATTATGCCTGTGAAGTGGACTTTTATGCCCGACAATGACCCTAAGCATATTTATGAAGGGGTTGGGTTCGGGTTATCGACTCTCCGTCTTAAAGCCCAGACTTAAATCCTATTGAGATCCTTAGGAACAATGTTAAAGTGGCCGTATCCAAAAAAAAATTTAAAAGTTTGAATGATTTGTGGGCTGGAGCTCAACAAGCTTGGTATTCGATTCCAAGGGAAACTTGCCAAAAGCTGGCATTAAGTATGAGTAGAAGATGTCAAGCAGTTATTGATAATTGTGGATATAGTACCAAATACTAAAGCCGAGTATTATTTTTCTTTCGAAAACATCATCCGTTAATTTGTGAAATTTGTTTGTTTGAAAATGTGCCAATTATATGAGCAGGCAAATTTTTTATTTTTCGTTGAATTATTTAATTTTTTTTACATAACAGATCTCAATTGAAATTTGTTTTCTTTTTCAATAAACTAACATAATAGGCTACAAAATGCCATTAACTTTTGTACTTTACTATTACTATTTAATAAAAAAAAGCATATTTTATTTGTTTATTTTATTTGTGCCAATTATAGCAGCATGGCTGTACATCATTATGTTTAGAGTTTTAACCAAAATGCAAAGTTGTTTTAAGCCAAATATGATTGTATTATTAAAATACATTTTATAAATGTACATATAAGATAGATATGGATGTGATATGCCTTACTTACATATGTTATTGCACACACAAAATTTATGTAATTTGAGACTTAATATTTGGAAGAAGTTCGAAATATACTTACTCTAGAACAATTTTAGCTTTTGGAATAAACACATAAATTATTGAGCTTGATGAGTTTTTTGAACATTCGCAGAATTCGTTCAATTCTTCAGTATCTCCAGGCAAAAATATTTCTCTTTTATCTGCAAAAAACAAAATGATTAAAAAATGTATTAAAATTATTAATAAACTTTTAAAGCCTATGTTAAGCAAAAATACCAAGGCTGCAAACCATTTCAAAACCCAATTTGAAGTTTTCATATATATATTTTATTTAATATTGTCCACCCTAGGGACGAAAGAAATACGAACGGTGCGAATGTCGCCATTTTTTGGGGTTAAAAATGCTTTCGTCATTAAACTTTTTTTTTAAGATATCGGAAATTTTCGTCAAGCAAGGTAGAAAGAAATATATATTATTATTATATTATATTATTAAATGTATACATACAGTCGTCGGATAAAGTATTTTTACAAAACTAAAGTTACAAGATACAAAACTTTCCTTAACCTATTAAGTACCCATTGAAAATTATTAGTTTTTGTCAAAGTCTGCTGTTTTGATTTTTTTCTCGGTCTCAAACAAAAAATGTTTTGATGAGAAAAGTTTCTCTAAACAATTCTAAAAAAAAACATTTTTTTTCAAAAATCTCTTTGCTAGTATTTTTTGATTTTTTTTAAATTGATAAAATTTACTATATTAGCCACTTTTTCCTCTATTTAGCCAAGAGATTTTTGAAAAAAAACAAACCGAAAATCGGATGCTTGATTTTGATTTTAGACCCATGGTTTCTTGGGCAAATCTTCTTAGAATTCGTCGACCGGCTTCGGGCCGGATCGGTCTTGGGCCGGGTTTTTAAAAATCGAAATCGAACCACCGAACCGAGCCTTTAACAAAATTTTAGAGATTTGGTTGCTTCTTGCACAGATCACACAAACAAATTTAATATTTACCTGCATTATCGTTTAATCCCTCAACATTAGATGAATATCCATAGGAACACTTAGAGCTGAATGGTGATTTTCTCTTATGTTTCGGAATGTTTTCTAAATAAGCTCTTCCTTCGTCTTGGTTGTAAACTTTAACATGAATTCTAAAAATAAAAAACATTAAATATTATTCAATTTATGTAAGTTAGTAGACAGATATCTAAATTATCTGAGGCTGGTAAGTATATAAGTAAGATGAGTTTTGTATTCATAAGACACTTGTAAAATTAAAGAATGCATCACGTAGGGTGCGAAAGGCGAATAGCAATTTACCTATACAGGAAGAATAATAATAAAATCAATTAATTTTGTTTTCGAATGAGTATTAACTATCGAAAAATGTATAAAGTTTTTCGATAAATAGCTGATGGTAGAAAGAGAGTAGAAGTTTTACTCTTGATACATGTCCATGTACACAAAATTTAGTCCCGATCACCAAAAAGATCTGAGGTATCACAGCAATTGTCAGAGAGCTTTTCAGCCTGGTGAACGTGTAAAATGATAGTTGTTCAAAAATTTGTTCTTCATATATACATAGATCTCTGCGGGCGGCAGTCCTTGCCAGTGACGAAAGCATCACGAAGGGTGCGAAAGGCGACTACAAAACATTTCTATCACATACTCTGAGTTCCGCTAAATTTAGCTCATTCCGTCAAATCTGGATTTTCCCGCCAGATCACAAAATCTGATATTTAGCAAAAGTCAAATTGCAGGGAAGAAATAATGAAATCAGCGACAGCGAAAGTTAAATTTCACAGTATTTTTACAAAATATGTTTTTTTATATAAATTTGTTATTCTGTACATTCTTGATAAACCGCACATTTAAAAACCAGACAGACCAGACGGATGTCCGCATTTCCTACTTAAAAAAAGTTGGCAAATAAAATAAGGACTGCCATTCATATTGTATCAAATATTGGTTCGAAATAACGGAAAACTGCCTGGTGTCCAAATTAAGATTATTTAAAAGAAACAAATTTCAGGCTGTCTAAATAAACAAATGTTGAATAATCGAAATGTTAGTAGTTTATTAAAGAAATATATAATAAATACATTAACAGCAGCTATAACAACAAATATGTCGAAAACATATATGGGTTTGTTTTGTCTTAATAGATTTGAAAAAAAAAGTAATAAAAATTTTTAGGTTTTACCGTTTGAGCACAATGATAAATCATAATGTCATTAAGTCATCCAGGACAAAGGATTTTATATATTTATATATTGAAGTAATATTTCATTATTTATCAAAAATACAGACAAAACTTACTTTTCTTTCCCTGGCGTTGCATTCTCCAAACTTTTACGACTCGAACATTTTATTATATGAATATAGCTTCCAGTGGTTTCATCCTAGAAAAAATTTGAATTTCAGAAATATTGATCTTAATAAGCGGTAATTTCAAGTAAAAAAAAAATCATAAATAATCAAAAAAAAAATATCATAAATAATGATTATTTGTGATTTTTATTTTTTTCGCTCAAAATGAATCATTGTCATTAATGTGTGATGGTTTTACAAAATCGAAATTATAAATCGCATCTATAATACATGTAGAATATGTGGTTAAAAGGCTTTTGTGATATTCGACGTAGTTTAAAAGTTTTATGCCTGAAAAGAAATGCGTTTCAACTCCCGGCCGTTTTTCTCGAAACCACTTATTTTTAATTAGTCGCCATGATATCTCAAAAACGACTTGACTGATCGACTATAGGGTAAGTTTAGCAGACGTGGGGCTACAAGATAGACCAGAATAATTAAAATATGTTACGTTGTTTTTTTTTTGCAACAAAAAAAGGACAAAAAAATGTCGTTTTAGAAAATAAAAAATCAAAGTCGTGCACAATTTTTATTTTTCAATATTTTATAAAAATTCTAGTCCATCTTGTAGCTACAGTTACACAAATTATAATGCCTTTCTACTTTTTGATTTCTAATCACTCAGTCGGACGGAATCGTGGCGACCAATGCAGCACTTTTTTTTTAATGTATTACTTTCCCGCGCTGTTTTCAACATTTTGACTTAAAAAAATTTCTAAATGTACATCAATAGAAAATAAATATTTTGTAAAAAATTCAAAGCTCTAAGTTTTAAACGCTCTTCAAAACAAATTTCCAAAAAACAGTAAAAAAAAAAAAAAAACGGCCGTCACACATCTTTAAATAATTATTACTATGTAATTTTTATAATATAATTCATAATGATAACGGTCCCTGCTATTGATTAAGTAGCAATAAGTTAATTCCCATAAAGAACTTACACAGTAATATCCATCGAATTCATCAACAGCTATACTGATAAAAGATTTCCATTCAATTAATATATTTTGAAAATCAAATGAAAGATAATCATTTCGTATATTTTTCTTCCAATACGGAATTTTTTTAGGGTCCAGAGGTAATCTGCCATCTACTATTGGAAATCTATAATAAATATAATTAGTTTTTTTTAAAGATATGAAATTGAAATTATTAGGTTATTAAATTAACGAAATTCTAACGTATTTTCCAATAAAAAAAGTACTTTTCTAAAATAAGAATTCCAAAGTGTATTTCGTAACTAATTTTTATCAGTAGCTTTTATTTATTTTTTTTTTCCTTAAATTAAAACAGAGCTCGACTTCTAACTTCTATCTTGCTTTCCGGGTATTCCCCAGATAGCAGATAGTTCGGCCACGCTCTTCGGTTTTGAAAATTAGTGCTAACACGTGATTGCTTTTTTAAAATAATCCATTTAGATTAATTAAAAAATTGTTGTAGCTTAGTTCAGTTTAAGCAGTGGAGAACTGTTAATTCTTAGTGTGTACAATTTTCCCAAGATTGACATTAGGAGTTCTCACAGTGCACAGTGGTCGAGCTTGTATGGAGCGAGCGGCCATAAATACTTCTAGTGGTGATAACGTTATGAAATTAATACCAAAAATCTAGAAAAATATTTTAAATATATATTTGGAAAATTGGCCATATCGTACGCCTATATCATATAGCGGCCATAGGAACGATCGGTCAAAATCAAGTTTTGGTATGAAAAACTTTTTTGTTTCTCTTGATATCTTAACCAAACTTACAGATTGTGTGTTTGGTGCAATTTAATACATCCTAACCAAATTTTGTTCAAATCGGACAACTATATCGTATAGCTGCCATAGCTATGATGGCTTTTCTTTTACTTAAGATACTTTTACTGAAGACATCGCTTAAAACTCTACTCCGTAATTCTATAAAAATACTAAGGGGCTTCGCCCCCTGCTCGCATCTCCAAAACCCAACTCCAGCACATGCGGCTCTCCAAACCCAAGTAAATAAGTCAAATTAATGCTTAAGTCAAAACGAAAGAACACAGCGATTAGCAGATATTAGCAGTTGAATTTTACAACAAAAAATCTGTATATATTGAGGAATATTTTAAAACAAATTTGATTATTAAATTCGATTAAGATCACTACCTAAATTTTAAGTGAAATTTAAGGTTAAACACGAATTAGGACCTAAATATGCACAAATGTTACACCAACAAAATAAAATAAACACAACATGCTAAGAGATCGCGAATTATAATAATAAGTACTTAATACCTTTCTTTATAATATTTAAGCTTTCCATTGTCCTAGACCTTTGTTTTTAAAAAGTATTTTGACCTCTCTTGACACCTTCACTTTAAGTTGCTCACGCAGCATAGACAAATTAGTTTCGTTCTCTGTCTTTTGCAGCTTTTCTTAAAGAGACCCGTTATAGCATAACAAAAACAAGAATGCATTTTAATTGATAGACTTATTATGAGATAAGTTGACACATTTCCAGCTAAAATAGTGACTTTGATATTTTTATTTTTGGCCTATGGGTCCGACCACTGTGCAGTGTGGGACATCCTATCCCATTTATTGTCCCATTTCTCTCAAGCGAATTATGTGGAGCACACAACACTATTAATACTCACACTCACTTTAGCTAACAGCTCATTCAAAATCATGAGTCAATTATCCAGTAGTCATATCAAAAACTAGCGTGACTCCGATTCATAGAAAACTATCACAGCAACAGTCAATACTTTCGAACTGTCTACTGTGAACACTGTACACACTATGATAAACAAGTCTGTAAAAATTCTGCTAGTAAAATGAATTATTTTTTGGGTGATTAAGCAAGGTTAAATTTATTGTCATTAAATTTCAGTACATAATTAATTAATAAATTCTACCTTTTTATAAGGTGCGTTTCATAATCATAAGACACCCCATTTTTTGTTAATATTACGAAATACAATTTTTTATCGAAGTTGTTTTTTTATATAATATTCTTAGCAATAAAACCAACAAGTTTCAGTAGAATTAAGGATGGTTAGTTTATGCAAATAATATTAATTAAGGAAAAATTAATATTTGGGCGTTTCATAAAGATAAGACACTTTTCAATAATGATTAAACAAATTGATTGATTGGCAATTTTTTGGGATTATGTGCAGAAATTAAACTTTTTGATAGTCAATGGGATCACACCAACCTTCAGCAATACAAAAAAATACGTCTTTCATCGATTCGATTAATTTTTGAAAAACATTGGGATCCAGCTTACCCCATTCGATCATAGTTGCCGTCTAAGGTTCGTCAATAGCGTTAAATTTTCGTTTTTTCATCGTTATCCCGTCTTACTTATGTACTCCAAACATTTTGAATGGGATTTACATCCGGGGAACATGCTTGGATTGAGCAATCAGTTATTAAGCGTTTTGTTCCTCTGCTAACATGAATGAGAGCGTTGTTTTGTTGAAAAACAAGATGATCTCCACTGTTTGCTTCAATATAAGGAAGGAGACTGCTTTCTAATACACGAATGTACTTCTTGCTCTTCATTCGAGATGATATGAACTGTAAATGCAACATGGCTTTCGATGTAAAAGCACCCTACACCATAACAGAACAGCGACCCATATTTCGTTTAGAAAAGTAAATTGGATCCTTTTGAAAATCGCTCCAATAGAATCGGGAGTCATCAGGACCAATAAGATTCCACATCTTTTCATCAAAAAAAATAATTTGGAAAAGACAAATTGTAAATCAGAGGAATTTAAGGACCAGATTTATGTCTTGATGTGTTCCTGTCAGTAGAAAGATGATCTTCCGCAAGTTAAAGCCGCGCCTGCTTGTGACGTGGCATAAGATGTGGTTCTTTCAAAATTTTCGAGGTTCAGCTGTAGGGTGCGAAAAATCGTGGTTTCTCACGCTTTCTTGCCCTGATCTTCACTCGACAATATTATACCTCGCTGCATACTTGTTAAAAAAGATTAGATTATCAAAAAAAACATCAAACAAAATCGCACTCATTACATTTCAGTTCACTAAATCAATTTTTCAACAACTGTCTTATCATAATGAAACAGCAAAAATTAAAGAAAACAGAGCGATAACGGTTCTTCTGAATGCATGAGAACTGGCGCCAATAACGGTTCTTCACAGATAGCCAATTAATATTAGATCATATATTTCTAAGAAACTATTTCTTTAAATGCTTTCTTTAATTTTGGTTGAAGTTGAAATTTGCTATTTCAAAGTGTCTTATGAATATGAAACGCACCTTATTTATATTTAAAAACATAATTTTGTTTGTCATATCAGTGGTTGATTCACACATTCAAAACTGTTCTAACTGTCAAAACCTTGATACTCAAAAAAACAATGCAATTTTCAAAATTTATTTAAAAAAAACTAGTGGATTCCCATAAATAATTTTATCACCTAAATTCATCATAAATTACAAAGTGATATTCAAAGTTTTTTCAATTCATACACTTTTTCGTTGTTGCTTAACACAAAACACATGACCGATAACACAAACGCACCGATGATTTGACGTGTGCAGATAGTTTTTGAAAACAGATATTACTGTTATTTGGGACCTATGAAATAAATTGAAGGATTACCAAAATTAAGCATAAAACAACTTTTCGCACTCTACTCCATTTGAAAAATCGTCGCCATTTACGTGTAATACATTTATAAAAAGACTTGTTATTATTGTTTGAATGTATACTAGAGGCCTGCATGAATGCATTCAAAAGGGCATATGAATCATTCACTCTGAAAATGGGTACACTTTTTACTAAACAGTTTTGAAATGAATATCAGTTAATATTGTTCTAGTTCCTGTATTGACAATGAGTATGAGTACACTATATACGTTGTACAGTTAATAATGAGTACAGTATATTTGAGTACAGTACATTCACTGTACACTGCGCTACTTTTGAGAACAACATTTGACAGCTAGAGTGTAACAAAATGAAAAAATTTAGGAAAATATTATAGATTCAACATGCAAGAAAAGTACATTTATTTTTTATATTTTATGGCATAAAAGATTCATTCAGTTCTTCTATATTCGAATTTAAAAACATTATATTGTTTACCATGTCTTTACTGTTTTGCTACGTTTTTCTGGAATTAAATTTTTTGCTATTAAAAAAGACCTGCTAAAACCTTTCAGCTAAATTTAAACAGAAAAAAAAATTGGTCCTTATTATTGGTCCACCAATTCAGGACATTCAAATCTTCACTACATTGGATGTTAACATTCTTATATGCCTCAATTTCGCGTGATATAATTGTTGATGAACGAATTACATCCAATGAATTTATTTGAAGTTATTTGAATTAACACTTTTATTAACATTGTCATCGCCAATTCAAGTCACTTTACATTAACATTTTCTGTACTCATTTTGGTTATGTTAACACACACACACATTCAAAGAATTTGACGCGTCTTCAGCGTCTTGTGTGAATTACGCTTTAGTTTTAAAACAGACAGCAAATCAAGCAGGACAGAGCTCCTCAATAAATTAAAAATACAAAACACAGTCCACTAATGTTTCATTCACCGTCATAGTTTGGTCATTCGAGACAGATTTGTTGTTGTTTTTAATTCTCAATTGGGTAATTGTTCATCATGGAGCAATTCAAAGTTCTCAAGTCTGCAAGAACGTGTAGCAAGGCAAGCATAACGCGCATGCTAGCGGCGGCAGAGAATTCACAAGAAGAATACACATTGGACTACATATGCGCATTAATAGACAGACTCAATTCGGTTTGGAAGGAATTTGAGACTCTGGGACATCGCATGGTCATTTACGAGGAGCTGGATGGGTACACAGACCCTCTTCTCGACTACGAAAGGTACGAGGAAAAGTACATGCGTGCTATTTCATCACTACAAGCTCGTAGACGCGCAATAGAAGCAGAAGCGTGCAAGAAAATAGAGACGCGAAAGCGACGGCATTCAAGATGGCGCCGCAGCAAATGGTGCAAGCAGCAACACGCTTTGCAACAACGACGCACTTTTGTTGTTTCTACAACAACAACAAGAACTTAACGAACGCTTGGCTGAGCAACAAACAGCAACAACAACAATTTTAAGAGCAAATACAAATCGCATAAATAATCTGCCGAAAATTAAAATCAACCCATTTTCGGGTGACTACAAGGAGTGGCCGGCATTCATGAACATTTTCTTAAGCACAGTTCATGACAAGGAAAATCTAAATGAAGTACAGAAGTTTCATTACTTGAAATCATTTTTAATTGATGAAGCCGCAGATTTAATTCGTCACATGCCAATTTCGGAGGCAGCATATGCAGCTGCATGGAATTGTCTTGTGGATCGCTATAATCGTCCACGTCATATAGTAAGCGCTCTGTTGGACACGTTTATGAGTTTGCCCAAAACTACCAAGGCAGATGTTGCGATTCTGCGCAAAGTAACGGATGGTGCCACAGAGATTGTACGTGGTTTGGATGCAGCTGGTCAAAGCAATAGGGACTGCTGGATCATACACTTGGTTTTGGCAAAAACAGATGCTGAAACTCGACGCAAATGGATTGAGGGAAGTCATGAACTAGACGATCCAAGGGTGGAAGATCTTTTCAGATTCCTAGATAGACGATGTGAAGAGTTCGAGCTTAGCCAACGAGAAGCTGAGCCGGAGAAAAGGATTGCTACAGAACAGCCCAAGGTGAAACGGTCATCGCAGGCTTTGGTAGCAATGGAAGTTTCTTGCGCAAAATGTAATTCCAAGGAACACACACTCTACACTTGTTCACAGTTTTCTGACTTAACTGTAGAGCAGCGACGTACATTTGTAAAGGAAAGAACACTATGCTTCAATTGCCTTAAAGCGGGTCACATATCGCGAAAGTGTAAATCCAAGTACACTTGCAAAAATTGTCAGGGACGTCATTACACATTGCTGCACTCGCACAATTCCAATGGGCAGGCCACAGAGGGCCGGACACAGCCAGGAAAAGAGGACCAATACAATTTGGGCACACCTCAAGACACAATGGTGACAATCAGTCACATTTCACGAGCACAAGGCGAAAAATGGGTTGAATGTGCACATGGTACATCAACAACTACCAGGTCAAAGACACAAGATTTACGAAAGGGAGCATTACCTACTGCACAAGTGTGGGTTCAAAATGCGCAAGGATCAAATACGCTATGCCGAGTACTACTAGACAGTGGCTCGGAATTGTCTTACATATTGGAGCGTTGCATACAAGCACTTGGGATTGCACGCACACCATCACGCATATTGGTATCTGGAATTTCATCGATCAATGCTGACGCTACTAGAGGATGCAGCAAGTTGCGTATTAAATCACGGATTTCGGACGACACAATGGAAGTCAAAGCACATGTTTTAAGCAAGATAACGTCAACATTGGCCAGGCATGACATCGAAGCACACGCACTGAAGGTATTCGACGGGTTTCAACTGGCAGACTCAAGCTACAAATCGTTAGCGCCAATCGACATTCTACTGGGCAGCGATCATGTATGGGCAGTATTCACTGGTAAAAAGATGTTCGACCGCGAAGGAAACATCATTGCCATTTCTACAATATTTGGATGGGTCATAACAGCAATCAAAACTGGAGGCTCATCAACAGCTGCAACATTGCACACCACGATCGATATTGATTCCTCTCTAAAACGTTTTTGGGAGCTAGAGGAAGTAAACAACAAGGGTTACAAGGAACCAGATGATGAAGGAGTCGAGCAACACTTTCTCGACACACACACACGTGACACCAATGGGAAGTACATCGTGCAACTTCCTTTTAAGACGGAACATCAACAGTTTGCAGACACTCTGCAAGGATCACTTTCACGTTTCAAGGCTGTAGAACAGCGTCTGCAGCGGGATCGCAATTTACAATCATAGTACATACAGTTTATGCGAGAGTACGAAGAACTTGGTCACATGCGTGAATTAGCACCGGAAGAAATCGACATTGGGCAAACATACTATCTGCCACATCACCCTGTTATTACCCAGAAGCTACGGGTAGTATTCGACGGGTCGTTTAAGGATATCGACGGCATGGCTTTGAACGACGCCTTACATATTGGACCTACGATTCAACGAAACTTGTTTGACATTTGCGTACGCTTTAGAATGTACAAGTTTGTTTTTTCTGCAGACATCGTAAAGATGTACCGACAGATCTGGGTAGCTGCCGAGCATCGCAACTACCAGCGTATCGTATGGAGAGAAACTTTATCGGATCCTATCAAGCACTATCAACTATGCACAGTCACTTACGGCACCTCAAGCGCACCATATTTGGCCATAAGAGTCCTACAGCAGTTGGCTCACGACTACAAGGAAGAATTCCCAACAGCAACCAAGATTTTGATGGACGAATTCTACGTCGACGATGTTCTAACCGGAGCAAACACAGAAGATGAGCTGTTACACAAACGGGACGAGCTCATTAAGTTGTTATCCTGTGCCGGAATGAGTTTGAGCAAATGGGTCTCAAACACGCCATGTATCTCAAATTCATCGGACAACAGCAACAAGTCAGCAAAAGTTCTTGGCTTACACTGGCAACCAGGAGAAGACACATTGTCGTACAATGCCTGTCTACCGACACAAGCTGATAGCACCAAGCGACAAGTGCTATCCCTCGTGGCACGAATCTTCGATCCGCTGGGCTTAATCGCGCCAGTAGTGGTTCAATTTAAGATATTGTTCCAAGATTTGTGGCTACTGGATTTGGATTGGGACACACAGCTTCCCCCAAAACTGGCTGATTGGTGGCATAAATGTTGCATCGATCTCAAGTTACTTCAACGACTAAAGATTCCACGATTCATTGACAACAAAGGAGAATGCATCGAACTCCATGGATTTTCGGATGCTTCCATCAAGGCATATGCTGCAGTTGTATATAGCCGAGTCACACATGAAGATGGCAGTATAACTACGTCACTCGTCACTGCAAAAACAAGAGTTGCTCCGCTGAAGCAACAATCACTACCACGCCTGGAGCTTTGTGGTGCATTGCTACTTTGTAGACTCATTGTAGCAGTCAAGAATGCACTACGAGACAAAGAAGTAAAGGTACACGCATGGTGCGACTCAACAATCGTTCTGGCATGGCTATCGCATCAACCTTCAAAGATGAAAACATTTGTGGCAAATCGCACTTCGGAAATTTTGGATGCTATACCACGCGACGCATGGCATCACGTCAACTCAAAAGAAAACCCGGCTGATTGTGCATCGAGAGGCATGCTCTCTGCAAATCTTATCAATTTCGACTTATGGTGGAATGGACCAACATGGCTGCGTGATCCAAGGAAGTACGCAGTAATGCTAGGTAGCACACAACTCTGTTCTTCTTTTTCAGATGTTCAAGGTCAAGAAGAGATGAAGGTCACAGCATTGATCACACAAGAAGACGATACAACAACACCCTTGGAGGCTTTGATACAACGCATCTCATCCTGGACGTTTTGCGTTATGTGCAACGAATCAGACCATCAACGTCAAGCAAACTACTGAGTCACACAGCACTCACATTCGACGAAATCCAAGCAGCACGAATCATCTGCCTTAAGCAGGCACAAACTTGTTTCAATGATGATCGCCAACTAATTCTTGCAAACAAACCACTTAAGAATCGATCTCAACTCATCAAGCTCTCACCAATGGTTTGCAAGGATGGACTTCTACGAGTCGGCGGACGATTGGGCAACTCACAATTGCCACCAGATGTCAAGCATCCAATCCTGCTGCCAAAATCACACCGCATAACCAGACTGATCCTCGAACATGAACACTGCACAAATTTGCACCCCGGAGTTTCGGCATTATTTGTGATTGTACGTCAAAGGTATTGGATACTCGGCGCACGCAATTTCATACGCAAACTGGTGTATGATTGCATACGATGTTTTCGCCAAAGGCATCACACTGCTCATCAAATGATGTCCGACTTACCAGCCGTTCGCATTACGGAAGCATTACCATTTCAGCACTCTGGCTGCGACTATGCGGGACCCTTCTTGCTCAAGGAACACAAGGGTCACAATCCACGAAAATCAAAGGGCTACATATGTCTATTTGTTTGTATGGTCACCTCTGCTATTCACCTGGAGCTGGCCACAGATTTGAGTACCGACGCCTTTCTTGCTTGTCTACGTCGTTTTATGTCGTTACGAGGAAACTGCACCCAAATCTTCAGCGACAACGGGAAAAACTTTGTAGGCGCTAAACGAATCCTCGATGAGCTACAACAACTAGTAGTTTCCCAGAAGCACAACAACACAGTGACTCAAACACTCGCCGACAATGGAATAAAATGGCATTTTATTCCACCACATGCACCACACTGGCGAGGCAAATGGGAGTCCTCAGTACGATCTGTCAAGCTGCACCTACGCCGTGTTATTGGCAACACATCTTTAACGTTTGAGCAAATGCACACATTGTTAGCACAGATCAGCGCTGTGATTAACTCACGACCTCTGTGTTATACTCCAGACACTGATATCACATATCTGTCGCCGGCACATTTTCTCATCGGTCGGCCATTCACAACTGTCCAAGAAGGAGATCTCAGCGATCTGCCAATTAATCGTTTGGATTATTGGCAGCATTTACAATCGATGTACCAAGGAGCTACAACGTTGGCATCAGGAATATTTGACTACATTGCAGCAACGCCAGAAGTGGACCAACAAAACAGCCAACATTTTAGTCGACAACGTGGTACTCGTCAAGGATTCCAACCTACCACCAGCTGCCTGGATCTTGGCTCGTGTATCGGAAACCTATCCAGGACCAGATGGACTTGTTCGTGCTGTCAAACTTAAGACAGCAAGTGGAGAGATGACTCGACCTATCACGAAGCTAGCAGTTCTACCGTCTTCAGAAACGTTGTTTCAGGGCGGCCCGGGATGTTGATGAACGAATTACATCCAATGAATTTATTTGAAGTTATTTGAATTAACACTTTTATTAACATTGTCATCGCCAATTCAAGTCACTTTACATTAACATTTTCTGTACTCATTTTGGTTATGTTAACACACACACACATTCAAAGAATTTGACGCGTCTTCAGCGTCTTGTGTGAATTACGCTTTAGTTTTAAAACAGACAGCAAATCAAGCAGGACAGAGCTCCTCAATAAATTAAAAATACAAAATACAGTCCACTAATGTTTCATTCATCGTCAATAATGGAAGAAATACTATTGTCTTGAGTTGGTTGACAATAATCTGCAAAAATATAATATATTTGTGGCTTTGATCTATTTAGGGGTTCTATTTCGCGAGTTGGGGTTTTTAAAAGAATATCCATCATAATTTCCTCACAATCTTTGAGGGTTTGTTACTTTTCAAGCTCTGTAAACTGTGAACAATTATTTGTGGGTGGAAAAAGAAAAAGGGCTATCTTATGGAAATTTTTAAAGTTTCGACAATGCCCGGCAAAGTCTTCACCACATGGTATATTTACATTTTTATAAGCATGTATTTTATTTGATATCATGGAAAATGTTAATGTTTTGAAAACTACTGAACCCATATTCTCTCCTTATACTCATTTGTACCAAGGTAGATTTATACATGGTGATGTATTCGTTTGACGTGCTCTCTTTTTCGGGGCACAAACGTCATTACGAAAGCAAACATCGTAGTAAGCGGTTGTATTAAATTCTCTAAAAAATGCCCCGTGTGTGAAAAATGCATATGTCGCTCGAACTCAAGTCGTTTGGTTAGTGTTTCCAGAGATATTAAGAAGGGACAAATAAATGCAACAGGAACTGTGGGAGCATGCACCGTTGAGCAGCTTCCACAAAGAGAGCAACAGGGATAACAGCATCGATGCTGACGGCTAACAGGAGCTTAACAGATCTCCATAATCACAGTTAATTAATTGGTTACCTACGGGTCATTACAGGAACAACAAGACAAATATGCCATTGCATTTTATTTTGATTTTATATATTGCACAGCGCACAAAACGAAAATAAGTGGAGAGTATAGAAAAGCAAACAAAACAATTTTTCTATATATCTATCTCTGTCGTCTCTCTCACGTCAGACTCATTTTGACAGATCCGCCCCGAGAGAGAGCGAATACATCACCATGTATAAATCCACCTTGATTTGTACAGTTGTGTGACAGGCTACTCAAGGTGTACTTATTATTTTGTTTGTTGTACAATGTTTTAAAGAGAACAACTTTAGCTGTCACTCACTCCCAGTGAGTTATTGAGTTTACTGTACAGAAAAAATGAGCTCAGTAAATAATGAGTACAGTATACTACTGTACAGTACTGTTAAGTTAGAAATGAGTGCATTCATGCAGACCTTTAATGTATACTAGTTACAAAAAAAAACTTTGTGTGCTTTAAAATTTCAATAGTATCTAGAAGGCAATATGACAAAGGATTTAAAAATATACAATTTTCTTTGGAAACGTCAAAATTTGATATATAAGATTTTTCTTTTGCTCAACTGATCTTTTGCCATGGACCAGTCCCTTCATGTTTTATCAGAATATAAAAGTCGAAAAAATTTTCCAAATACTCCAAATAATCCACTGAAAAGGCTTTTTGAAATGGTATTAATCAAGCGTGAGTGCTATATTAATGACTTGTGGGAGCTGGTGGGTCACGAGACAGTGTCCACACGTTATGGTGACCGCGAAAAACTCCAGCGCGCGATTGACTGGCTTCTAAAGCGCTTGGTATCTTTAAACGTAGTTGCTTTTAGCGAACAATTGGGTATGCAAATTATACCTGATACTTTTAAAATCATACGTATGCCCAAAGTTATAATTGGAATTCTAAAGAATTGTTCGGATAAGCCAACGATTCTAGTTTATGGTAATCTTGATGTGGAGGAGGCGGAATTTGAGGAAGGTTGGGTAACTGACCCATTTGTTATGTGTGAACTAGGAAACTATTTGTATGGAAGAGGCGTGGCACTCGATAAAGGCCCACTTATGTGCTGGCTTAATGCAATACAAGCATATCGTGATGCAGGCTTACGAATTCCCATAAACATAGTGCTCCTTATCGAAAGCATGGCGCACTGCGGGAGTTTAGGCCTGGAAACAGTTCTTCAGCAACGTATTAGTTTTTTTCGTGATGTATCCTGTGTTGTAATTGCGACGAGGCGCTGGCAGAGCAATATGACACCATGTATTATATATGGCTCAAGAGGTCTGATATACTATCATCTGGAAGTCGAGTGTGCTAACCGATCTTTGAGTAGCTGTGAGCATAGTGGATCTTTGTACGAGGCGCTTCCCGACTTGTTTTATTTACTAAGTTCACTGGTTGATTGTCAAATGCACATACTATTTAAGGGGGCAGTCGAACCATTCCAAATAGATAGAAATGTATTTAGAATTACAGAGTTTAACTATCATGATTTTGGACAAAGCCTTGATGTTCACGATCTTCCCCACCAAGCTCAGAAACAGGCGGCATTGGCTGAAAACTGGGCCATGCCACATATTTCAATACATGGTGTAGATGGTGCCAACGTCGACGGTAATGTACGCTTTATTATTCCACACAAGGTAATAGGCAAGTTTTCAATTTCTCTGGCACCAAATCAAAATGCTGATCAAATAACTCAAGCTTTACAACAGCATCTAGGCCACATTTGGGTGAGCCGTGGATCTCCAAATAAAATGAAGCTATATGAAAAGTTAGTAATACCCTCCTGGAATGGTCATTACGACTCCCCGGAATACGCTGCGGCGTCCCGAGCTATGACTAATACCTACCAAGTTACTCCCAACTTTATTCGCGATGGCGGTGCACTGCTGGCTCCCTCACTATTCCAACAATATTTAAAGAAGAATGTATTGGTTCTGCCTATAGCAAAAAACGATAGTGGCGGTTGTCCTATCAATGAGCGCATCAGCGTCGAAAACTATATTTTGGGCAGTCAATTTTTGACTGCTTTTATGTGGGAGTACGCGGAACGTATCTTTGAGCTTAAGGACAAATAGAAAAATTACTGTTAAGATAATACACATTTTTCTGCCGGTAACAAATCTGATGCGAAAACATGTTATTTTGTAAATAAAAGTAACACTTAAATATCAAAACTTTCAGTCCACAGCTAAAAACACACGAATAAGGTTTTCAGTTCCAGTAATCCATGTTTAACGATAAGGTAAACTTACCTAAGATGTAATTTTAATAAATTGCATTTAATGTGAATATCCATCGGATTTGAAACTTCCAGTTTTATCTCACTAGCGTCGCACTCTTTGTCGAATGGCGATAGTCCAAAAAGAGCACTCAATCGATCATACATTGATATATCTAAATCTGTAGTGCAATCATCAAGAATACATTCAACTTTATTGCTACTTCTGTTGGAATTTTGTTTAAAAAAACAAGAGGAAGTATGAGATAAAATAACTTCTGGTCGTGTGTGATATCCTTCGTGGCAATTCTGAAATTATAAAAGGGAATTTTCATTATCATAGCAATTTGCCTATAAATATAGATTAATTAATAAACCACCTTTTTTTATTTTTAGATAGATCGACTGTTTACTTAAATAAAAAATAAGCAAAAAAGTTTAATGTCTTTTCATGATTCAGAATGTTTATTAGAGTGCATTGGTTTTTCACAAAAAATGGTAACCCATATTCGTAATCTACGGTCAATTCTAAGATGATTTCAGCAAGAAACCATAGTTTTAAAATGAATTCCTGGTCCGCGCTTTTTGAGTAGTAGATTATATTATTATTATAATTTTGTTCAAACATGTAACTGAATCTTTGAATTTGAAAAATAAAACCAATTTAATACTTAAACAATTTTAAGTTTAATTAAAATATTTAATGTTAAAGTTAAGTGGTATGTACATTCAGTATAGCTAAGCAATGGCTTGGTTTTTAATTGGTTTGATTGGATGTGGGTGATAAAAATATATAAGTAATCAGTACACACCTTTTTCCTGTCAAACGAAATGAGGGGATTCTCCGTATTATCAATGATTTCCTTAAAGTCAACCATAGTTGCTGATAATGTTGTTTTTAATGTTAACTCTTGGCAATATCTCTGCTGGTTTCCATTGACCAATATAGATGAAACCATCAAAATAAGATAATTTTGGTTTTGTATTGGGATAAAGCAGTTCACCAGGTGTTCTTCTTTTCGTGTGCTTGGAAAAAAGTCATCAGAAATTTGGGAATAGTTCACAAAACTTTCATCAGTAATTACATAATTAGGTGCCATATTATTATAAGCATTTTCTAATAGTATGTCATTATGCAAGATAACGCCAACAATTTTGAAAATTTGTATTTTGAATTTTAATATCTCTCCAGATTTTTCTGAGCTGCCGATATTTATTTGAGTATTACTGTAAGACGTCGCCATACTATTTGTTGATGTTGCTGATAAAACAGATTCGCAATTTTTGCTTTTTTTTATATCGTTGAACAAGTATTCTGATTTTTGCGTGTATTCACCTTCAGTACCCCATTCCCCATCTTTTTGAATAATACCAGTCATTTTTGTAGGATTGGGTACTGTATTAGAAACTTCCGTTTTAAAGTTTTTGTATTGTTTTAGCATTTTATCTTTGGGCCGATCTTTACTGAACCCCTTAGAAATTCGAGTTAAGAGATGCGTCTGACGAGGAGTAAGCATAAAGTAAATGTCGTCTATTATAATTTCCAAGTTAACTTTCGGGCCAACAATATTTTCCGTTTGTTTTATGCTTATTTTGAAATTTTGACAACCTTTAAATTCCACAAATTTGCACAGACGCCCTGCGTACTCGAGCTCCGTTGACTGTCGCTCCCTGTTAATTATTTCTGAAGTCCATATAGTTAACTCATTTGTAACGAGATGATGTTTAGCAATCATTGGTAATGACGTCAAAATAGGAGGTTGGTCCTCACTACTGTTGTTACTGCCTGGATCTTTACTTAAATTTGTATATTTTTCATATCCTGTTTGATTTTTATACTCTACATGATTGGCTTTAAATGATATAATAAGTTTTTTAAAAGACTTTGGCAACGTATATTCAATGTTCAACGTCGTGTTGGTTAAGTTGGCATGTATTCGATTAAGAACTGTGAATAAATTAAATTCATTACGATAAATTTATAAGAGTTTAATATTACTGTTTAGTATTACTCACCATTGTCAATGGTTTCAGCGAATTTTTCTAGTCCAATTATTGTATTGCTGTGGTTTAAAAATGGTATGTCATCATCAATCTGCTTCATGCATTCCTCTGCCATTTGCATTGAACTGCTTACGGAAGACCACATCGATTCTAGCATAGTTGTGCCACTTTGGCACCGTGTGACTGGTCTTAAAGTTATTGTCAAGTCAGATATATTTAGAGAACTGTCATTAGTCATCAGAGCATTCCATGGTACCATTGCTGTTAAACATCCAATATGTCCGGAAATTACTTCAAATGCCCAGCCCTGTTCTTCGAACAATTCGTTAAGAGCCTAAAAGGATTTAATTCAATATTAGTGTAGATCGTAAATAGCCACCTCTGGATAAAAAAGATATAATATACTGCACAGGAACCTGCATACAGAATTTGGATTCCCTAGCTCATATAGACTCTGAGATTGATTGTTAATTCCGATATTGGTAGAACAAATTGACCCGCCTTAATAATAATATACAACCCAAACCACTATTAATTCGTACGCCCTTTTTTTGACTTTAACAGCTATTTAAGTCAATTCTTCACAGTAAAAAAAATATTTTTGGAAAGGTCTTTTAAATTCCGTTTAAATGATGCAAAACTTTCCTTAACCCATTAAGTCCCCATTGAAAATTTTGAATTAAAAAAAAAGTAATTTTTTTAACTTTTTTCCTCGATTTTTACAAAAAAATATTTTGATGCAGAAAAATTCTTCAAACAATTCTAAGAGTAACTGCAAAAAAAAATTTCAAAAATATTTTTGCTAGTATTTTTTATAATTGCTTGAAAATTTAAAAAATGACAATTTTAACCCCTTTTTCCCACTTTTCGCTCAAAAAGTGGCTTTTTAGCAAGTTACAAAAAATTATAAAAAATACTATCAAAAATATTTTGTTTGCAGTTACTCTTAGAATTGTTTCAAAAACTTTTTTGCATCAAAATATTTTTGGTAAAAAATCGAGGAAAAAAGTTGAAAAAGTAGACCTTTGCAAAAATTCAAAATTATCAATGGTTTTTTAATGGGTTAAGGAAATTTTTGCATCATTCGAACGGAAATTAAATAACCTTTTCAAATATACATATATAATAAGCTATTATTTTCTTATTAGATGTCAAAATATTAAATTTTTTAGGGTGTGTAAAGTGTTTCTTGACAAACTGTACATACATTTGTATGCATAAGTATATCCATTTACATATGAATGGCTACATGCTTACTCATACCGACTCAAATATACAAGGGTGCCACAGAAATCGCTTCCGCTTGAGTTTCACTGGAATTTGTATGAGTGAATTTAAGTGAAATTCAAGCGAAAGCGATTTCTGTGGCACCCCCGATAGTTCATTCAGTCACATTCACTCAAACTGGATTTGACGAAAAGTGTATTAAGTTTCAAAGTGACTGTGTCACAGGGAGTTTGGAAATATTCATGCAGGTCACAAAAAGGTATTTGAAAAAAAAAAAAAGTAAAACTAATTATTCGGGGGTGCCACAGATATCGCAGCGATTTACCGTTTTGCGTTTTCAATAACCTTTTCCAACTAGAATAAGGGTTGACACCTTCTCAGATTAAATTATCCAGGGGTTTGTTTAGTAACTTTTTTAGGTTTCTTATTGCAGAACAATAAGATTTTAATTTTTTTCCGTTTTAATTTATATATTATTTATTTATATAATAATTGAATTTATTTACCAAAAAAAAATTTAAAAGTAATTGGCGCGAGAAAATAAATATTACTCGACAACTCTAGCAACTGTCTGCCATTGTCTGTCAACACTTCGTGACAAATGTTTTCACAAAATGCACAATAATTTAAAGATTTTTTTTTTGGTAAAACTCAAAAGAGCTTTTTTTATTGCTTAATTTAAAGAAAACTGAAGTTGTTTCATAAAAATGATGCTTTAAAATAATTTTTTGCGGAACAAACTAGCGCAAAAACAGCTGGCGTCCGATGCTGCCACTTAGTCCGATTTAGATTTAGGTCAGCGATGCCACATTTTATGTCAGAATTCGAAGTAAGGTATTTAAAAAAAATATATGGAACCACTTCAGTTTTCTTTAAATTAAGCACTAAAAAAATAGCTCTTTTGAGGTATATCAAGTTTTACGGAAAAAAACCTTTTATTTATTGTGCAAATTGTTAAAGAAGTGTTATGATGAGTTGCCAGACTAATGGCAGAAAATTGATAGAGTTGTCGAGCATTTTTTATTTTCCCGCGCCAATTCTTTTTAAATTTTTTTCATCTGAATAAAATCAATTATTATATAAATAAATTAAATTATTTAAATTAAAACGAATAAAAAAAATCTTATTGCTCTATAATAATAAACCTACAAAAGTTGCTAACCAAACCCCTGCATAATTTAATCCAAAAAGGTGTCAACTCTTAGCAGCCATGTTATTGAAAACGCAAAACGCTAAATCGCTGAGATTTCTGTAGCTCCCCCGATTGTGTCCATTAAAATAAAAGTTTGGTATCATCCAGAAAAAAAAATATAAACTATACTAAGAAAGCCTGACGTACAAAAGCCGTTTAAGTATAAAAACTGGCTGTACGAAAAAATGTTGAGCTGACTGTATTTTCCGAAGTGCGACGGAGGAAGTTGTACTGGCGCCACCTACCGCTCATTGCCTAAGAGATGTTTGTTGTTTATACATACATACATACATACATATGTTTAATGCGCAGATAAGTATTGGGTTATCTCAGCGCTAAACAATAGGCATTTCATAGTAAAGTACTATTTTCCAATTATCAACTATTTCGAATGCGAAAAATGTTAATACCTCTATTAACAATAACAAACGCTTTGCAAGTGTCTCCAGTTCTTTACCATGATATATGGTTCACATCTCTGCACTATTGCTGGCCAATCACTTAAAATACTTACATTAACTTTCAGTGAAATATTTTCCACAACAGCTTTCCCGTTGTACAGATCCACTTTTAGTTGCTCCAAGTTAAGATTGTTTTCAAAAAACTGACCCAAATACCTCTGCAGTAGGTATCTGCATGTCTTTGTTTTTAATCCGTCCCAGAGATTAAACCAAGACATCGTTGTAAGCTATACTTTTCCCGAATAATGAACCAAAATTGTCAAAATATTTCAGCCTTTGTTATTGTTTTCCTTCAATTAGAGATGAGATTTAGATAAATATATCGATTTTTGATCAAATAAATCGAATATAACTAAAGGCGCTTTATAAAAATTTTACTGAAGAGTTTCCACAGCGGACTTCTTGGGATAAATGCGCATTAGCATCAGAAAGGAATAAAGCAACACATACTATTAACATTCAAGCAACATATATTATTAACATTTATACACTTTTATATAAGGTATCTTTTCTCTGACTCATTAACCGTTAGTGTCACATTGAATATTTAGAAAAATATGTTAGGCCAATCTTTTTTATAATTTTAAGCAATAACAAAATCTTTAAGATGAATCGTTTTTAGGTTTCAATTTTGTAAACAAGTCGCCACAAAAGTTTGCGAAGTTACTCGATAATTAGAATTCATCTTAGAACACTGAAATATGCTAGTATTTGCGGCAGCTGAAATTTTTTTCGCCACTGCCGAAATTTTTATCCACAGCGTACTGCGATTTTTAAATGTTTGTGAAAAATTATTTTTTAAAAATCTCTTTTCAGCTTTCGCACAAAACATTTGGAATTAGGTATCACTCAAATACCTCAGAGTTACCTGCTAAATGCGCTCAGTACTGCCAACGCAACACAAAAAATAAACAAAAAGTCTTAGTGGCAGCACCCGCGCCATCTGTGCTTTGTTTACATATTGAACATGCGGAACTAATTTGGAAAAATGAGAAGAGCCACAGGAATTGTCGATAGTTTTAGTTTTAAGTTTCGAATCAAGTTAATATAACACGAATATTGTCGTCGTTAGTGCCCAAATTCAAATAAGTCTTCCGTGTTCTCACTTTTTTCTCGGCCATTCTTTTAATACCAAGACAACTCTTAACAGTTCGATGTTCCTCTAGCTCATTCCAGTACCGGGCAAAGCCATATCCATATTCGTTCGCCACCACTTTTTTATTATGAATTTGAGGCCTAGAAGAATGCATTTTTTTTCACACCATACCAAGCCTTAGTGGAAACAGGCTTAAAATTTCGTCAGATATAAAAATATCGATATTTACAATAAATTCACTAAACGTTCAGCTAGACCGGCTACATCTCTTATTTAGTAGAGTTGGGATTTTTAATTCAATTTGCTGAATAAGTTCAATCGTTCATTTTTCAGTCGTGAACTAAATCAGTAATTTAGTTCAGTTGGTCATGAACTATGAACGAGATGGTTTCTATTCAGTTGGTCATGAACGATAAAAGATTAATAGGTCATTCTGATCATTTGGCCAGTGTTTATGAAGAATAAACGATGTGAATAGGCTTCGACTGTTTCTTTTTAGTGGAATGTGAAATGTGTTTTAAGTTTTTGAATCAAATAGACGACCAACTAGATTCCGGATTTCCTCTTATTATTTTGGGTTATACTTATACCCTGGCTTTTTGAAAATGAGAAAAAAGAGTAAATTGGTTTTTAATTTTGGGCTTAAGTTACCTCTCACATTGTTAAAAACTTAAAAATATATAAAATTTAAACATTGTTACATGTAAATAAAGAAGAAATTGAATCCATTTGCGGAACTCCATGTATTGTATTTCTCTAAGAAATTAAAATTTTTTTTAAAGAAATTACTGACCAACTGCGAAATGACCGATTTAGTTCATGATTGACTGAATAAGTTCATTAGTTCATCTTAATGACCCGTTCATTTGAACTTTTTCAGAACTAAACGATAGAGCTGGGATATAATCGATTCTCAGTGCATCGATTTTTTTTCGATCTTTTAGGAAAAAAAATCGATTAAATCGATTTAAATCGAAAAAAAAACATTTTTTTTTTTTAAATTTATAAAGATCAAAATTCATGGAGATCATATACGTATACATGTAAAAAACAAACTAAAAATACATTTCAATAATATAACTAAGGAAAAGTTATAAGTAGACAACACAGCGCTTTTCATTTGAAAGTCATCCGTCAGAAAATGACATGTGACGGTTAGGTAGTGGTCATTGGCCCTTGATGTCCATCCATGGTGGTCACAGCGCAATGCCTTATTTTGCTGAGAATGTCCTTAAGCTTATTCTCCATATCCTCGTGCATATTTGTTAATAGTACATCATTCAGTGTCCTTCTGCAAGGCAAGGCGTATTGCGGGCACTGGACAAATTTGCGAAACCCTTCTTCTTCCACAATTCTGAAAGGCTGTAAGCCTGTAGTGATCATGCTGATAAGTGCCTTGTCAAGTAAAGTCTTTCTGGTTGAGTTACTTTCATACTTTTTCGGCTTTGCATTGTCGAAAAACTCTCCGAGTGTTCTTACAGCTTTTGGGATGCACACAGTCGGATGAGCTCTCTTTAAGTGGTTAAACAAATTAGTTGTGTTGCCACAGGTTTTATAAACGTGGCCACAGGTAAGGCACACGGCTGATCCACTTTCTAAACGTTTAAAATGATTCCATACATTGGACTTCGCACATTTTCGTTTCGGATCATTTTGTTCAGCTGAACTATTCTTGATATCCGATCCCTTGTGGTTTCCTAAAAAATGAAAAAAATAATGCATTACTTAACAATTGTAAGGAAACCGCTTTAAAGCAGGGGTATGCATAATATACATTGACGAACTTGCTTTGCACTTGCATGAGTAAGAAATAAAGAGTGGCACCACGCAAATATATAATATATAGTAGAAAACACGACTAACTTATATGAGCTTCGGTATAGGGAAACTTGACTGCATAATGGATGCACATATGAAATGCCCAACTCTAACTTTGCGAAACATGTGTTTAAAACCGAATTTACGAATATTTACCTGAGACTCCCAAAAATTTGTCGATTTTGCTTCCGATTCCTTGATCCACCAACACACAACGATCCTAAGGAAATTTAAAAACAATTATAAAGATCTATTTAGTCAGTTAAAAGCACAATTTTTTATTAAATTACCCTTATTCGCACGTTTTGTTCATCTCCTTATTCACAGTGATGGAATTTACGAATTTTCACGATGCATCGATTCTACCAAAACAGAATCGATGTTTGAACGAAAAAAAAAGAATCGATAGTATCGATTCTAGCATCGATTTTATCCCAGCTCTACTAAACGACACAACTCTATTATTTAGCGATGTCGCTGTAGTTGGTGTAGTTAATATTTGTTTTTAATCTGGAAGATCGTACAAAATGGCTAGATTGCTGTTTAAACCCTTTGCCTCTCTTTGTTGGAAACCATCCCCGTTGCGTGTGGAGAGTTACGTTAATTTTCTTGGTATTTCTTCAAATTGTCTATCTTCTCGCAACACAAGTTTCTTTAATAAGTGTAAGTATATAATATATTATATAAGAGTTACTTAAATTGGTAAATCAATACAAAGGAATAACTTTGAGAACCGAGGATTGAATGAGTGTTACAGATTTCTCATCTTCCAAAAATATCGTGTCAATTGTGATAATTTTTCTCAATTGAAACTTAAGTTTGGTAAATCCATTTCATACAAAACTCCAAATTTATATATTAGTTTGTATCAATGCTATATTATTCCAGTTCATCTTTTACAAAACTTGTGCAGGATATTCATAACATACTATCTACAAAAAAAAAAAAAATTGTTTTCATCAATTTAATTTCATCGTAAAATGCCATGTGACACTTTAACATATACAGTTTGTTCTAACCGCAGGTAGTGTGTACAGTGGCTCACAGCTGAGTTCATCCAGCTACAGTTTGTCAAGTAATTCTTTGCACTCCCTTAAAAATGTAATATTTTGACTTTAAATAGGAAAATAATAGCTTATTATGGTAATTGTTTACTCCTCGCGGATAATTTTTAAAAAAAATACTCACTAAAAAAAAATTAGATAAAGCTTATTTAAAATTATCAATCTCTTACGAAAAATTTGGTTTTCCTTATGAGAACCGGTTAGTGATATGAGAAAAGAATGCTGAACTTTATTTATTCCATTGAAATGTAGAGTAAGCAGTTCTTCAGTGGATGAGTAAGAAGTGCGCCGCAGGCGAAAATTTTCGCCTGCGGCACCCTTTTCTCATATCACTAACCGGTTATTTTAAGGACCACCAAATTTGTTCAAAAGACATTGCTAATTTTAAATACGCTTTTTTTATTTTTTTTTTTAAATATATTCACATTTTTGACAGGTAACGGATAATATATAGTGCTGGAAAACGCGCAAGAAATTATCATGTGGGAGAGTGAGAGAAAATTCAGTGTTGGAAAACGTTCCAATTTGTCGAAAGCAACCATGAAAAGCCCAAAACAACCGTGCAAAAAACAAAACAAACATGAAAAAAGTTCATGTTTTATTAAAATTCAATTTAAAAAAAAGTAGAAAATTGTTTCACCTAAATTCATCATAAAATGCCCTCTTTTTGTGAGTATTTTTTTTTTTTTTTTTAAAATTATCCGCGAGGAGTAAACAATTACCCTTATTATATATATTTGGAAAGGTCATTTAATTTTCGTTCGAATGATGCAAAAATTTGCTTAACCCATTGAGTACCCATGGAATATTTTGAATTTTTGCAAAAGTCAACTTTTTTCCTCGATTTTTCACAAAAAATATTTTGATGCAAAAACTGCAAAAAAAGTTTTCCTCATTTTCATGCAAAAAGTGCCTTTTTTGCAGTTTTCAAAAAATTATAAAAAATACTAGCAAAAATATTTTTTGCAGTTACTCTTAGAATGGTTCCAAGAATTTTTTTGCATCAAAATATTTTTTGTGAAAAATCGAGGAAAAAAGTTGAAAAAGTTGACTTTTGCAAAAATTCAAAATATTCCATGGGTACTCAATGGGTTAAGGAAATTTTTGTATCATTCGAACGAAAATTAAATGACCTTTCCAAATATATATAATAAGCTATTATTTTCCTATTTAAAGTCAAAATATTAAATTTTTAAGGGAGTGCAAAGAATTACTTGACAAACTGTATATTCTGGATCATGTCCGTCCGTCCGTCTGTTTGAACGCAAGGATCTCGGAGACTATTAAAGCAAGAGACCTTAAACTTAGTATTTAGGTTCCTGGATTGTGGACGTTCGTTATGTCCTTGAATAGCCATTTTTTTTTTGGTTCCGGTACCTGTTCAGGTATTATTTCGGTAAAATAACTTTTGATAAATAATTCTAAAAAGAACCAATATATTTTCTCTATTTTCAGTACCAGCTGAGGATATATGGCGAGGAGTAACAGCCGTTAGTAATGCTGGCAAAAAGAGAGGCCGTGGAAAAGGAACAGGAAGGAAAATAGCAAAAGATCTTAATAGGGGACAAACAATTGGACTTGGAAAGAAAAATTGCATTTGGCCTGGCTTAAATGCACCAATTATAAGAGGAAACGAGCTTATACACCAACAAAAGCAGCCTGAAAACGCGGATAGGGAAAAAAATATACTTAAAATTCGTGACTCAATGGGTAATTTTAAGCAAATGAAGCTAAATCCGATTGATCGTGGTTGGTCTGGAACAAAAATGCCAGGTCGCAGTATTGGACCTCCAGATGCTGAAGGAGAAGACGAATTTAATTTGTTTGACACTTTTGTGTTGGAGAATAAGATCGTTTTTATTATGAAAGGAAACATGGGTAGAAAACGCAGATATTCCGTTTTATCTGTTACTGGAAATAAAAATGGCTTAGCAGGGTTTGCATTAGCTAAAGGTCCAGAAGTTCGAACCGCTCTCCGAAAATCTAAAAACCGCGCAGGTCAGAAATTAATTAGCATTAATCTTTATGAAAACAGAACCATTAACCACGATTTCTATACCGCTTTTGGAAAAACAAAAATATTTGTTTCGAAGAAACCCGAGGGTTATGGATTGGTATGCCATCGCGCAATTCAAACTATATGCAAGGCAATTGGAATTAAAGATCTACATGCTAAAATTGAAGGTTCAACAAACCTACAGCATATTGTAAAAGCGTTTTTTATTGGACTTATGCGTCAAAAAACCTACCAAGATATTGCGAATGAATCATCTTTGCATATTGTTGAAAGAAAAATGGCTAGGAACGGATTTACTGAAATAAAAGCAAGTCCACTTTTGGACTCGAAAACCACAGAGAACGATCGCATAATAGATTTTATGCAGTTTACGTTAGGAAATAAAATTGTACTACGGAAAAAAAGCTACCTCCATTTTACGTTAACTCTACAGGTCATAATATTTATGAACTTAAAAAGGAACGTTTTCGAAACCAATCAAAAGTACGTTTACACAAATTAGTTAATTCTTACACGTAATTTAAATAAATATTGTTGACCTAACGTTTCCAATTATTTGTCTATAAAAAAAATAAAATGTATGTTAATTACAACTACGAGTGTCAGAAATTTTAACACGATTTAAAAAAATACCCCGTTAAAATACCCCACGTTAAAACTATCAAAAAGCTCAGCCCGAAACTGCTATATCTTATTAAAATAGTCTCTTTACAAGGTAAAAGTACAGGTGAGGAAAAGGTTTTCATCCGGCACATTGTACAAATGGGTCTCGATTCTTCATACCTAATATTATAAGGAAAAATGTCGAATGCTTCTAGCACGAAGGGTAAGAAACGTGACTAGCAATATATACAGGAAGAATGTAAAATTAGGTATGACTGTCCGATCAGGTCGAGTTATATACCGATCGAAAGGTATAATTTTAACTAACAAATGTGTATACTAAGACTTGAAAACTCACCTGGCTCGTGAGATAAACAGGTGAAAGTGGGAGGGGCAAAGTTTAAATGATTGGAGCAAATGGGGCCGTTAGAAAAAAAAATACGCTTCGAATGACATATAGAACATCAATATCCGCCTACTGAAAATTTCAGTCGCCTTCCAAAAAATTAGATGAAAAGTGAGTCCATTAGTTTGTTTGTATCATAGCGTTGAAATATCTTAAGTTGGTGAATGAGGATATACTCCCTATCAAAAAACCAGAAACGTTTGTTCTACGACTTTTTCGAAAAATCGCTAGCTTAGCGGGAAATTGCCAAAACCCGCTAAAATAGAGTCCCCCGCTGTATCCAAACGAAGCTACAGATAGGGCTCTTTAGCATAGACTTAAAGTTTTTTTCTAAAGTACATAGCTAAAGAACTACAGGTGAAAAAAGGGATTTTTGAACCACATTTTGGCGATTTTAGATTTCTGATATTACAAAAGATACCTTAGTAATATCGAAAAGAAATATAAAATTATATTTTTTCTGATTATTTTATATTTTTTTATTATATTTATTTTTGATTTTAGTAATATAAAAAATAAACTTTTAACTTCCGAGGTCGTCTCCTGTATCAACACCCAGCTTCCGCTTTTTGTGCGTTGTGCATGTTTGGGGTTGCTGTAAAAAAATATATAATATTATTAATAAATCCACATTTACATATAATACATTAATATCTATGTCATTATTTACTTCATATTATTTTGGGTAATTCGCACATAGACCAAGTGCTCGTGCAGACTCCCGGCAATTGGCTTAGCACGGAATGCACAAAGGCAAAACAGAAAAAAAATACACAAAACAATTGCAATTGCAATCGTTTGCCGAAACTTATTTCTTTGAGCCGAATCAATTTTTTTGCCGACTCGCAGCAGCGACGCAACGCGTCACGCACGAAAATATTGCGTGCAACATGACATGACTTTGTTCGATCCGTTTTCAGAACGTTTTCTAGCTGGACAACGCACGTTTGGCGGAAGTTCGATCGCCGCACGTTGTTTGACCGCAGATTGTCTGTTTGTGAGCTAGTTTACGAGCGTTTGGCAAGACTCTCGCTCAACGTCTGTTTCTTCCCAGTGCACCAAGCAACGGACGCACAGTGTAAGATTTTGACAATCTAGGGGGACTTAATTAAAAAAAAAATTTTTTTAAGGTCAATGAGCTTTTGGAAGTCAATTTAGAAATTTTCAAATGTTGCGAAAACAAGCACAAAACAAAACAAAAAATTTGTATTCCGAAAATAACGGTTCTTAAACCGGTGCATATGAAATGCATTCAAAATTGCATCGCACAACGAGCAACAGTGGACAAAGTTTAGTCTTTTTAATTAGATCGTATGGTCACTGTGAGCAATCAAATTTATTTTTCCTATCATTTTTGGATCATTATTGGTTTTTAGCAACATAACGGTATTTTAAAAGTGGCCTTAAAAAATTGTATTATTTGTTGGAAATAAGTGCCAAAAAGTAAGTAAATTTTTAACAATATTCTATTTTTTATGGAAAAAAACTAGCTGGGCTCAATCGTATTCAAATCAACCAAAACATACATCGTTTGGGGAATATCATTCTGAATCAGGATCAGAAATAAAATGTTGCCCATATTTTGCCCAAAGGACTTCAATTTAGCAATGAGTGCAATAACACGCGCGCAGTTTTTCCAGGTTTGGTCAAGCACCTTAAGAGCCGTTAAGCTTAACTCAGTCCTAGAGCATGCAGCGATGATTTTTGGCAATGGTATTGATTATATAAAGTTAAAGATGCACTTATCAAACATGTGCCATGAATTTGAGTCGAGGTAGAGTAAATCTAGGAGAGATATATCCAGATTTATAACCAATAATGCAAGTTGGCTTCAGGGCACAATAAAAGACGTTGATTATAAGATTGATGACCTGCCTTTAACCTCAAATCGTAAAATTTTTATTTTATGGTCTATCTAGTGCAGTGGTCGGCACCAACACTTTCATATGTTTGCATTGCGTTAGTGTGCATTTTTGTTCGCCTAACAGCGACGTAACAGAAACAAATCGCAGCAGCGACGCATACGTGAGCGACAGCGCAGTAGCTACGCAAGTTTCCTATGCCTACGGGATAGGGCCGTGCCGACCCCTGATCTAGTGACAAAAGTTAAGATTCCAGTTCAGATTTTGAATAAATTTGCAAAAAATAATTTCGCCTATCCCTTTTATCAACTTTATGTTGTTGTTTTTTTAATTTAAAAAATTGTGAAAAATATAAAAATTTATGTTTTCTTTCAATAAATATAATTATCTTTAAAAAAAAACCAATTTTAAATTTATTCGACCAATAATTTTGAAGTTACAAGCAAAAGCATGAACATAAAACAAAAATATTCATAGAGGAAATAAAAGTGAACAATATATTGTGTAAATCTCAACCCCGTGCGCACAAAATAAACAGTCAACTTTCAGGGCCGAATAAAAATGACAGTGATGTTTAAAAAAAAAAAGGATTTCATTTCTAAGTTCATTGGAATATTTGCTATTGGAAAAAAATGTGTTTCTTGCATAAATCAAGATTGTTTTTTTTTTTTGGATTTTTTTCTTTGCCAAATGCGGGCGTTTCTTCTTAATTTCGTCATTCACACGATCAAGCAATATAGTAATATTCTTTGTTGCATTTTTCACCATGTCCATCCCAAAACACCCTGGCAAAAACCTTACCAGCCCATCGACTTGCGTTCACACGCTTCGAACGGCTTTCACCGACCTCTCGCCACTCAGCTGATGACCGATTGGACTCCGGAATGTAGTGATAGATCCAAGTCTCATCCATGGTGATATATCGACGCAAAAATTCGCTTGGATTTCGGTTAAACATGTCCAAACAGGACTTGGAATCGGCCACTCGTTTTCCCCTTTGTTCAATATCTAGGAAATGCGGCACCCATTTTACATTGAGCTTTTTCATATGCAAATGGTCATGCAAAATCGAAACCGCTGACCCAGTCGATATGCCCACAGTCTCAGTCAATACGATTTGACGGACTTGTCTGATGATCTCTGGGATAATTTATTTATTTATTTATTTATTTAGAAGCAAACATTGCTGCCTCGAATTGAAATTTACAAATAAGTTAAATATAAGAATAAAAATAAAAGAAAGCCTAAGCAAAATTTACAAATTTGTACTAATAACGACACCGACACGGTTTGGAAATTTTATTCGCCAGTCCGGCGAGCTATGCCAAGATCACAGCCAAGATCTGTCAGTGACGTTATTAGAAACCTAATTCTAGATAGTGGAATAGAAATAAAGATAGAAAAGTTTAAATACGTCTTAAATTATTGCTTAAAACTAGAGTTAGAGTGAGAATGAAAAATGCAACCCGGTGGGGGAAGTTTGTTAGCCGGTCCGGCAAGCTATGCCCCTGTTCACAGCTGAGTTGGTTGCAAATTTCATAGGAAAGGGAAAAAGATAGCAGAAGCAAATAACAATATAAAGGCATAAATTTATAGAATCGATAGAGTTAAGAAGATTACGAGGAAGAATAAGAACAGCATAAAGAAAGGAATTGAGGTATAGGATAAACAGTTAGAGTTGGCCAGAAGTGGACCTAAGATGAGAGAGAATAGAAAGCTTAATAGAAGACAGACAGTGCTCAGAGGAGAACACATGGAACAGAGAATTACTCGTATAATAGGTGCATAAAACACGAAGAGGATTGTGCAGAGCATAATCAGTGGTGCAAATAGGGAGAGATAATGGAAGGAAGTTTCTAGTAGGTCTATAAGGAACAGAGAAATTAAGACGGTTTAAAAGAAAAGGAGAATCTATATCGCCGTTAATTAGATTATGTATAAAAGCTACACTAAGAATTTTTCTACGATCGGGTAGTGAAGGGAGGTTTATAAGTAAAAGTCTACTAGAATAAGAAGGTAGGCAAAGATTAGGTTCCAATTTAAACTACGTAGAGCAAAGAGAAGAAATTGCTTTTGGATTGACTCAATACGGACCTCATTGTTTTTATATTGAGGGGACCATATACATGAGCAATGTTCCAAAATAGGACGTACAAGGGATACATAAAGGAGTTTGGTAGTGAAGGATCGTTAAATTCCTTCGACCAACGCTTTATGAATCCAAGCACACCCTTAGCAACGTTAATGATAGAGGAAATATGTAGATTAAAGTTAAGTTTAGAATCAAACAGAACACCCAGATCTTTTACGGTGAATATACGTTGTAATTCAACATTATCAATCGTATAAGTACGAAGAAAGGGTTTAAAACGACTAAAAGACATGAACATACACTTAGAACAATTTAGAGGAAGATGATTAGCCAAGCACCAAAGTTGCATAGAGTTTAGATCATTTTGAAGAAGATCTTGTTGAACAGGATCACTAAAAGACAGAATAAGCTTTACATCATCCGCAAACATTAGTATGCGAGAGTGTGATAAAATAGACGGAAGGTCATTAATAAACAGGGTAAAGAACAAGGGCCCAAGGTGGCTACCTTGAGGAACACCAGAAGTTACAAAGACAGGTTTAGATTTAGCAGATCTGAGAATGACTTTCTGCGTTCTACTCTTTAAATAAGAAGATATCCAGAAAAGTAAAGAAGAAGGGAATCCAATACAACCAAGTTTAAAAAGAAGAAGATCATGATTCACTGAGTCAAATGCCTTACTGAAATCAGTATAAATGACATCAGTTTGCATTTTCCTCTGGAATGCATCATTAATTAGGCATGCAAATTCTAGCAAGTTGGTCGTAGTAGACCGACACTTGATAAAACCATGTTGAAAGGGGGAGATGACAGATTTACAGAGATGTTGCAAATTTGCTGAGATAATTTTCTCAAAAAGCTTAGGAATAGCCGACAACTTTGCAATACCTCTGTAATTTTTGGTCTTCCCGAACGCTTCGAGTCTTCGGTGCTCGTACGACCGCGTTTAAAGTTGGAATACCAATTGCAAATGGTTGATTTACCTGGAGCAGAGACCCCGTAATGCTTATCAAGCCATGTCTTTGCTTCTACGGTATTTTTCCCATCAAAAAACAGTGTTTAATCAAAACACGAAATTCAGCTTTTTCCATTTTTCAAAAAACTCAAAAAGTTGCACAACAATAATATTTCTAACTCGATAGCGAAGCTTCCGATTGCGCTAAAATTTTCACTGGAGCCTAGAAATGAACTAGTCAGTCAAAAAAAATGTATTTCAAAATTTTAGTGGAGTGGCCTATGTGTCAGTCCGGGGACTTTTTGAACGATCTAGTATTAGTAAGGTAATTTAATATCACAAAAAAGTACGCAAAACATCACTGCGGACGGCAGTCCGCGCTAGTGACGAAAGCAGCACGAAGGGTGCGAACGCGACTAGCATATATACACAGGAAGAATGGAAAATTTGCTATGACCGTCCGATCGGGTCGAGCTATATACCGATCGAAAGGTATCAATTTAACTTACAAATGTGCATACTAAGACTTTAGGAAACTCACCTAGTTCGTGAGAAAAACAGGTGTAAGTGGGAGGGGCAAAATTTAAATGATTGGAGCAAATGGGGCCGTTGGAGCCTTTTTGATTTTTTTTTTAAATTTTTTACTATTCTAATCAAAAATACGCGTCGATCACACCTTGATCATCAAAATCCGATCACTGGTTCAGAAGATAATTAATTTTGAAATTTTTGGTGCCCTTCTCAAAACGAGATGAAAAGTCAGTCTGTTTGTTAGTATCAAATCGTTGATTTAGCTTAAAAGTTTGAATGAGGACTTCCTAGTGGCGCTTTTGTAGCGAAAAACATTAAGAATTCCAGCTGAAAGTTCAGCGGTGCTGTGCAGCCACTTTATGTAAAGTTCTAATTCGCTTTTACATTAGCGTGAGCGGGGTAATTCGGTATACGCTGGCGGAAGATTTGGCGGAAGCTTCCGCTAAGGTTTCAGGCCGTCACCCCTGGAAGCGTATCGAAATGTTCTATCGCTTCTTCAGGGGTGGGAATTTTTGCTCTGAATTTCCCTTGCTGTAGGCCATTGGAAAATTGTGCCGAATCAGCGGCAAAAAATTATGCACACAAAATGTTTGTTTATTTTTTTATTTTAATGCACTTTATTTTAAACTAAATTGAAGTTAACTTATACAAAAAGCTTAAAAATAGCTTTAAGTACTATTATATTTCTCCTGGCCCCAGCATTCGCTTGAAGGGTTAATCTGTAATTTAGAATAAATTAATTGTTTGTTGGAAGAGCATTAATTGATTGATTCTTACCAATTGTTGAGCGATTTGCCAATCTTCTTACTTTCCATTTTGAAGTCGATTCTAAGAAAATACAATAATTAAAACAAATTTGGGGTCTAATTAAATATATTTTTCATTTACTTACGTGTGATGCTCTCCTGGACTTGTTTGCAACAGCTATGTTCCTCATCATCGGGCAATTTGAGAAGGCGATCAATAACATCTACATCTATAATGAAAATAAACATTTATTCATATACTTATTTATAGTTAAAACTTACCTTATTTTGACACTTTCTGCACAATGACGAAATACACAAGCGAAGGGCTGCAATGTCATCGATAGCCGATAATAACATTGCCAGCCCTTTGTATTTATCGATGACCGCCACGATAATAATATTTAATAATAAAGCAAAATTTGAACTTATTTTAAAAATGCTTAATTAATAAAACAAGTTTTTTAATATATTACATTTATTATGAATTCTTATAACAATACAGAATTACAGAAAAGTATGGTTAAAACTCATAATAAGTGTTTTCGATATTTATTGCCAGGCGTTGGCAACGTTAAGTAAGCTGCAGGGACTTTTTTTCTTGCAGCAAAATGTACCCTGGAAAAAACGATAGACATTTTCTATACGCTTTTAGGGGTCTCGCCCTGAAACCTTAGTAGACTTTGGGCTATAGCTTTACCCCTGAAGTCTTACGGCTGAAGGCTGTGTGTAATTTGTTCACCACATGCCTTCAGGTTCTACTGGGTTGTTCCCGATCAAAAATCTAGAAACGTTTGTTCTACGACTTTTTCGAAAAATCGCTAGTTTAGCGGGAAATCGCTAAAAACCGCCAAACTTAAAACCCCCATAGCATCCAAACGATAGAAGCTACAGATGTGATCTATATATCGTTGAAAAGGTATTTCGAAGGGCTTTTAGGAATACCTTCAAAGTTTAGGTAAATAGGTAAACAGCTTCAGGTGAAATAAGGTTTTTTTCTCCACATTTTGGCGGTTTTTGAGAAAACGCCGCTAACGATTTTTTTGAATTTTCAATATGTTATAGTTTGTACAATTTCGGGTTTTTTGATATATCATGCATACATTTTTGTGGATTGGTTTAGAAGACATAACCTATTAACTAAATACAAACGTTTTACTTTGAATTGGAATAGGACAGCAGCAGCAATTACATTTGACTAACAATGAAATCTATAATTTGACAGTCGTTCTTAAAGATTGACAGTGGCGCAAAGTGTAGAGCGTCCGATTTTTGCATGAATTCTCAGTTCGGGTCTCCGGGTTCGAGTTCTGGCACGGCCAAAACTTTTTTTTTCTTTAAATGTTGAAACGCAATTAATTTGTTAGTAGATGATCCGCATAGGTTTTTTTTTAATGTTTTTCAATTTTAAAAGGGTGTTAACAGAAATCTAAGCTGCAAAATAAAGAATCGCTGTAGTCAGATCTGTCTAAGGTGCTAGGTTTCCGTCAAGTTTGAAATGTTCGGGAGACGCGAGTTCAACTCCTAGCGTGAGCAATTTTTCTAAAAATTGTTTTTTATTAGCAGACTGTATTCTATTTGCTTAAACTGATTTTGATATAAATATAATTAGGGTATTCAGAAACTCTAATATTTGTGTTAGTTATGTGTCAAAGTGCTATATGTTGTAATGACAACAAACACACAGAAAAAAGTATATCACACCAAACATGCCCTGCGGTATGTATACAAATTCCGTCGTATTGAGACAAAATTTCAAAAGGAGAAAGGTTGCCAGACTACTTAAAGTATCTAACAAAATATGGTCACACTGAGGTCGGTATTGATATTGGTTGTAAAAGCAAGTAATTTTTCATGGTCCGGTGGCTCTATGGTTAGAGTCGCCGACCTGCCAGAATTAGAGCTTTCAGTTAAATATGTAGTTAGGGTTCGAATCACACAAATGACAATTTTAATGATTGTCCCTTAGGACAGATTTTAAATTTAATAAAGAGATACAAATTTTTTTTAAATATTAAATTGATTTTTAATGATGGCAAAAGCATTTTTTTTTGCAGTTCCTTATGGAATTGTTTCAAGAATTTTTTTGCATTCAAATATTTTTTGTAAAAAATCGAGGAAAAAAGTTTTGAAAAGTGACTTTTACATAAGTTCGAAATTTTCGAAGGGCACTTAATGGGCTAAGGAAAGTTTTGTGTCGTTCAAACGGAATTTGGACGACCTTTCCAAATAAATTTTTTTTACTGTGATAACTTGACTTTCATAGCAGTTATAGCAAAAAAAAGGGTGCATACTTTAAGCTGTGAGCCACTGTATATAATATTTTTTTTTTTGGTATATACACTGCCGCTCAACTGAATAGGTTCACGAAGTTATTCAAAAAAACATACTTTAAACAAAAAAGATTTGATGCAGATTTCTTAAAATATTCGTATCATTTAATTTCCGTTTGAATGATAAAAAAATTTTGTTAACCCATTAAGTACCCATGGATTATTTCGAATTTTTGTAAAAGTGTTTTTTTCCACGTTATTCCTCGATTTTTAACAAAAAATGTTATGATGCAAAAAAATTCTTCAAACAATTCTAAGAGTATCTGCAAAAAAAAAATTTCAAAAATATTTTTCCTAGTATTTTTTATAATTTTTTGAAAATTGCGAAAAAGGCACTTTTTGTGTGAAAAGTGGGAAAAAGTTGGAAAAAGGGGTTAAAATGGTAATTTTTAGGATTTTCAAAAAATTATAAAAAATACTAGGAAAAATATTTTTGAAATTTTTTTTTTGCAGATACTCTTAGAATTGTTTGAAAAATTTTTTTGCATCATAACAATTTTTGTTAAAAATCGAGGAATAACGTGGAAAAAAACACTTTTACAAAAATTCGAAATAATCCATGGGTACTTAATGGGTTAACAAAATTTTTTTATCATTCAAACGGAAATTAAATGATACGAATATTTTAAGAAATCTGCATCAAATCTTTTTTGTTTAAAGTATGTTTTTTTGAATAACTTCGTGAACCTATTCAGTTGAGCGGCAGTGTATAATAAATTAACATATATAAAAAATATAATATATTTCGTCACAAAATTGGATATCAGAAATTTTGTTATCATAAAAGACCCGAATACGGTACTTTTACGTGTGTAACGCGTATCGTGCTCGATCGATTCGCTGGCTCATATTTTTATCACTTTCAGATCTGAAAACGGACGTTTTGCACTTTTGAAATCCAAAAAACAATCATTTTCGATATCATAAAAAATATTTTGGCCAACTGGGAATGTTCACTGCTTGCAGCGTAATGCGCAAACGTACTGCTATTAGAATGGTGATTTCTGCTCGCCGCAGAAAAAACATTTTACAATTGCGATTACGATTACAGCAAGATCGTTACATATTGAGTTACTGATAATACATTATTTAAAATAATATTAAGTACAAGACATCATCTCTCATTTATCTTGGCCACTGTGGCATATTTTTACGAAAACTAAACACCATTTAACAAAGTTATAAAGTCAAACTTCTGATATCTTATTCCAAAATTTCTGATATCCAATTTTGGGACGAAAAATATTTAATGTAGCATATAAACAAACTTCATAAACGCGGCATCTCTCAGTGGACAGGCGCAAAATTGATAGTGGAAATAATAAAATTAAAACTAATTTAAGCAAACAATTGATGATGAACCAGAAAGGACAGCGCAATAATGGGTTAGGAAATGACGACAACACACAACAAAAGTGTTCATCACTTAGTTTGAAGTGCTTGTACATTAAGTGCATCTTTGTATAATTGTTTCGTGTAATTTAAAGCCATATGTATATATAATTTTATACTAACCAGAAATCCTATTATTATTGTAATGGGGAAATCTGCACTGCGACCCTTTGGATCTATTGTGCCCCCCCTGAGCCTATAGCTCATCCATCAACCCTAGTTCTCGCACGAAGTCGAGAATTTTTACCGGGTTGAGGTCTGCTATGTCCTCCTTCGGTAGGACATGTTTCCCTAGAAAACGACATCTACGTCTACATAGAGCAGTGCATTCTGCTAGTATGTGCATCGAGGATTCCTTCTCGCAATTGCAGAACCGGCAGGTTCCACTGCTTACAATTCCTAACTTTGATAGGTGACTTCTCAGTTTGCAATGCCCGGTCAAAAGACCGGTGAGTATTCTGAGTCTATTCTTTCCCAATGTGATTACTTGCTTAAACCGCTTTGGGTTGTAGTTACCTAGGAGGTATTTGGCTTGCCTGAGACCTGTTGTCTCCGTCCAATGCGACTGCTGAAGTCGCCTCTCCTCTTTTCGTAGGTATTCCCGGATTATGTGTCTTCCAATCCCACAAAACGGTTCAGGACCTGCATGCGCCCATTCTGGCTAGTCTGTCAGCTGCCTCGTTTCCTGCTAAATCCCTGTGGCCTGGGATCCATCTTAGGGTTAGCCTATTATGTAATCCCAGTTGGTTTAACTTCTTTCGCACCTCATGCACTACTTTAGACGTTATTTTCGCCTTGCTGAGTGCATTGAGAGCTGCTTGACTATCGGATAGAATGGCTATGTCTCTATTCCGATAGTTGCGTTTGAGATTAAGATCAACACACCTCCCTATTGCACATACCTCAGCCTGGAAGATGCTGGTATATGTTCCTAGAGATTCATGGTAAGATATCCGAGGGCCTACAACTCCAAGTCCTGTGCCTTGGTCTGTAAGAGATCCGTCGGTGTACCATTTTATGGTGTGTTGACCCATTGGATGGACTTCATCAAGTGTTGTCCAGTCCTTCTTACTGCTCAGGTTCACTTTGAAATTCTGCTCGAACATAAGCTCGGCAGTCATCTCGTCCCTTGGCTGTAATAGTAAGGGGAGATCACCTGATAGCAATTCTGCGTCTCTGTGGCTAAGGATGCTTCCCACCCCCTCTCGTGCTATCCTTAGCAGAGTCGCCCTTTGTTGCAGTTTAATGAATACATGGAGTGGCGTGAGCTCCATTAGGACTTCTATGGCCGTTGTCGGACAGGTGCTCATAGCTCCCGTCATACATACGCAGGCCATCCGCCAGAAATCCTAAGGAAGGCGAAAAATGTCGCCGAAGCGCGTAGGACAATTTTTATTAATAAAAATGTAACTTGTTATAAAAATGAACCACAACGACCTTATTAACCCACAAAGTGAATATAATTAATGCGGACGACAGTCCGCGCGAATTAAAAAATATATTCAGATCGGTAACACTTCCAAGTGGACGCTCCGCAAGGCATTTTGGCTGACACATTCATTTGTGACAGTTTCAATCATCAAGGAATGTCTAGGGAATCACTAGGGATTGTTTCCCTAGCACTATGTAACCGCATTGCTAGGGTAGAAGCAATAGCAGCGTTTTGTGTCTAGAAATTATTTTCAAATTAAAAATAATTTTAGCTGCAACTGCTCGAGATCGATTTGCATGGCCGTCGGGATCCTCTTGTTCCGTAGCTCTTCCGGGTGGGGGGTTCGTTGCCAAGCGTTCGATCATGCATACACAATTTTAAATTCTTTTAGGATCCCTACAGAATCTACCAAGGAGCTGTACTCCAAAAATAATCAACAAAAAAATACCAACAACTAAATAGCAAAAGGGGGAAAGCTTTCATTAAGGATTATTATTTACATTGATGGCGAGGCCCAAGATGAAAAGTGGCACTCGCGTCATAACCCACCCAACCTAGATCTTTATTTGTGAATATTTTTAAAGATCCCCAAAAACGACATCTTCTACTTCATCACACTACCAGGTCACCAGGAAGAAAAATAAAAAAACTTAGCAATTCATTTTAAACATTATAAAAATTCAAAAATTTATTAAAGGACTAAAACAATTCATGGTTTTTTTTGTTGTTGTTATGTACAATGTTTTTGTATAATATTGGTAATTCAAAAGCTTGATAGAAAATAATCAGCAACGGCTCTTAAATATTAATAAAAAAAATTATAGCATAATTTGTAAATATTTAGCTTGATAAAAAAAATTATAGCATAATTTGTAAATATTCAGCTTACTTTATAAAATTTTTTTTTTTTGTACTTATTTAACGAAATTTAAGTTATGCTTATTTTCTTCCTCAATAAATTTTCTCAGTGTAGACTGATTAAGCAAACTCAGCAGACAAGAGATAACAGTTATTGTCTAGCATTCGTAGACAGAACTTTTTTTGTCTCCTTATCGACTACCTTCGTTTTGATGCGACATCAAGGGACACTCTGTGCCAAAAGTGTGCACTCACTTGAAAAAGCCACAAGTTCCTGATGCAGCAGAATATCTTATACTCTTGAATAAGATAGAGTTTAATTTTGAATTCTAAGCAAAAGCATAGCGATTCAAAAAAATTATTTTTAATATGTTAAACTTAATTGATTACGACATTGAAGAAAACTAAGTAGCCAAGATAAAAAAATTGTATTTCTTTTTAAACGCGGTGTGTTTTGTGTGTATGTGGCATGTTTATTTTATCCAGTTAATTAATAATAGAATTTGATCTTTAATTATTTCGCAACTTTGGGCGGTCAAAGCAAAAATATTTTTGTGGTCACTGTATCGGCAGTAGGTTTATAAAAATGAACAGCTGATTCGTTTTGACTATACGTCAAACGGTTCTTCAATTTATTTAAATTATTATTTAGTTAAAAGTGATAGTAATTTAAAATGGATTTTAATTAAAATAACAAAAATAAGAAAAGCTCAATTTTATCTCGAAATAAATGTTTAATAAAAAATGTAAATAAAAAAAATCACCCAAGCTGCGCCTAGTACTTTGTGCAAAAATATAAAAGTAATATCACTGCGGACGGCAGTCCGCGCTAATGACGAAAGCAGCACGAAGGGTGCGAAGGCGACTAGCATATATACACAGGAAGAATGGCAAATTTGCTATGACTGTCCGAGCAGGTCGAGTTATATACCGATCGAAAGGTTTCAATTAAACTTACAAATGTGCATACTAAGACTTTTTAAAACTCACCTGGATCGTGAGATAAACAGGTGTAAGTGGGAGGGGCAAAATTTAAATGATTGGAGCTAATGGGGCCGTTGGAGCCTTTTAGTTTTAATTTTAGTTTAGTTTTTTACTATTCTAATCAAAAATACGCGTCGATTGACACCTCGATCATCAAAATCCGACTGCTGGTTCAAAAGATAATTAATTTTGAAATTTTTAGTGGCCTTCCGAAAATGAAATGAAAAGTCAGTCTGTTTGTTTGTCTGTTTGTTTGTTTGGATCAAATCGTTGATTTAGCTTAAAAGTTTGAACGAGGACTTGTTTCCGCTCAAAAATCTAGAAACGTTTGTTCTACGACTTTTTCGAAAAGTCGCTAGTTTAGCGGGAAATCGCTAAAAACCGCTAAAATTGAAATCCTAACGCATCCAAATGATAGAAGCTACAGATATGATCTATATATCGTTGAAAAGGTATTTTGAAGGGCTCTTATGCATACCTTCAAAATTTTTTCTTAAAGTGAAAAGGTAAACAGCTACAGGTGAAATAAGGTATTTTTTTCCACATTTTGGCGATTTAAGAAAAATCTACTCATGCAATCACTTTAAAATATGTTATATGTTATAGGCAATTTGATTCCGCGTTTTTTGACATATAACACATATCTGTCAAAATTCGTTTGGACAAGATATTACCTTTTAACTGAATATACCTTTTACCTTTACACAACTGCATGTACATATGCAGTATGTACACTGCTTGCAGCGTAATGCGGAAATAAACTGCTTGCAAGTGGTGAATTCTTTTTGCGGCAGATAAATCATTTTATAATCAAAAATATAGAATCGTTTGTTCTACGACTTTTTCGAAAAATCGCTAGTTTAGCGGGAAATCGCTAAAAACCGCTAAAATTGAAACCCTCATAGCATCTAAAGGATAGAAGCTACAGATATGATCTATATACGAGGGCGGGCTGATAAGTAATCGGCCTTACCAAAAAAAAACATCTTAAACAACCCATAAATATTTTATTCGATTAGTGTTTTCTATCGGCTGATTGCTGAAAAAGTTTTAGGCGTTTTTCTCAACACTTTTAATTTTGGCGGGAGTTTTAGCATGGTCACTTTTGCATTGTCCCCAAAATGAGTAAAATAGAATATCGAGCTGTCATTAGATTTCTGTTTTTAAAAAAGAAATCCAACGATGAAATAAAAAATGAGTTAATCGAAGTTTATGGGGAATCAGCTTCATCGATTTCGACCATTAAATATTGGACTGCTGAGTATAGGCGCGGGCGGACAAGCATTTTTGACGAGGACCGTCCGGGACGTCCCAGAGAGGTGACAACCCCAGAAATGGTAGATAAAGTCCACGGAATGATATTGGATGATCGCCGAATAAAGCTGAGAGAGATTGCTAAGGCCCTAAACATTTCTCGTGAACGTGTTGGAAACGTCTTACACGAATATTTAAATATGAGTAAGCTTTCGTCAAGGTGGGTGCCGCGATTGCTCACAGCGGAACACAAACGCAACCGCTTGGTCATTGCGAAGGAGAGTTTGGCATTGTTAAACGCAAATAAGAATGAATTTTTGCGTCGTTTTGTGACTGTCGACGAAACTTGGATACATCACCATACACCAGAAAGCAAGGAACAGTCAAAGCAGTGGATTTCAACCGGAGAAACGGCGCCGAAAAAGGCAAAGATTGGTTTGTCGGCCAACAAGGTAATGGCAACGGTTTTCTGGGATGCCCGAGGCGTAATTCATGTGGATTATCTAGAAAAAGGCAGAACAATTAATGGAGAATACTATTCTAACCTTTTGGGACAGTTCGATTCAGAACTAAAGAAAAAAAGGCCGCACATGGCGAAGAAAAAAGTTCTGTTTCACCAGGACAACGCTCCGGCTCACAAGAGCGTTGTTGCCATGATGAAATTGTGTGAACTACACTATGAAATTCTTCCACATCCCCCCTATTCTCCAGATTTAGCACCATGTGACTATTATCTATTTCCAAACTTAAAGAAATGGCTTGGTGGAAAGAAATTTCAGTCGAATGAACAGGTGAAACAAACGCCTATTTTGAGGACCTGGACCAGTCATATTTTATGGAAGGTATAAAAAAATTGGAGGACCGTTGGACTAAGTGCATACTCTAAAAGGAGATTATGTTGAAAAATAAAAAAGAAAAATAAAAAAAAAACCGTGTTTTCTTTGGTAGGCCGACTATTTATCAGCCCACCCTCGTATCGTTGAAAAGGTATTTCGAAGGGCTCTTAGGCATACCTTCAACGTTTATTTTTTATTTAAAAAGGTAGAATGGGAATAGGACAGCAGCTGCAAAGTGTTTTAGCAGCCAGAGTTGAAGAGTGCTGATAGCTTTTGCGCTGGGCATGTGTGTTTGTAAAGGGGACCAGTGTTGCCAGACAGTTTGTTTTAGCTGTACAAACAATAAACAAAATTGACAAGGCTATACTGTAAAAAAAAATTGCAATTTCAAAATTTCTGATGTCTTATTCAAAAATTTCTGATATTCCATAAAAAAACCTCTTTACGAGGTAAATGTCTAGTGACGAAAACATTTTCATGCCCCAAAATTTCGGATATCCAATTTTGTGACGTATGTACAAGTTACATGCAGTTCTCCAACGATGAAAGGCCTTTCAGCAGTGAGGGTTTTGCTGCTTTTGGGGTTTTTTTTTTTTTTAAATGCTTACACAAATCACTTTTATATTTTTTTTGCACTATGGATTTAACTTTAGATTTTTATTTTTTTTTTCTGTAAATTTTTACAGCCACAAATATCAAGATTTTTTTCGTTTTGTTAAATAAATTTTCTTTCAGCTTTTTAAATTATTTAGCCAACATTGCCGATACCATAACCAAAAAAATTAAAAAAAAATATTATTTTTTCCAGCACACACACACACATTGGCTATCGTTTTTTTTTTTCTTTTTCCTAATTCGTTTTTGTATGCTGAAATTAATTACGAATCTGTAATTTTCACAGATTAAGGGGGGATCGACTATGACACTAATTCACTGCACTTATATTATTTAGCTGGCCACGCTCCGGTGGCGTCCAGTCGATCAGTGGAAAACTGATTCCTGATGCCGGCAGATTCCGGGTGCAGGTGCTTGCAGGAAAAATCAGAAAGGATCCGAGAAATGTGGATTTCGCCCGCTCTTGGCGGCGGAGTGGAACAGAAAAGTCTCACAAATTTTCCGTCATTGTTGATTCGTAAAAGAACATACTGGGCCGTCTCACAAACTGGGGCTTTTGCCGACTGCCTTCGGCTGGCCTTCGGAATATAGTTGGAGACGGCTCACCAGTGGGGATCTCCTCGAGAATTTCTAAACAAAGAAAATTTTATTCAGACAAATTTGATTTCCTTGATTTCCTTAATTGAACATACAGCGCTGCTCGGGGTGAAAAAAACGAATTTCTTGGCAATTAATTGCCTCGTGGTAATTAAAAAAATTATTTTTCCCATAAATTAGTTCCCATGTGCCAGATGCACTGTCCGCGAAATTTTCCAAAGACGGTTAAGCGGAAATGCATTTTCCTTTTTATAGGCGAGCAGAGCTTTAAGCCACAGAATAAAAATGAAGTTAGCTGCGCTGCCAGCGTGCGCGCAAGCGCTTCTATCGCAGCGACAGAATTAGATCACAGCTGATAGCGATAAACAAAAGCTGGCTGCTATGAACAAAGTTTGGTTCAAATTCAAAACGCGCGCTCAACTAGGGATTCATTAGGGATCTTGTTTGAAAATCCCTAGGGAATTTAACATTGTGAGTTCATTCTATTAAGGAAAAGGATCTTTCCCTAGTGATTCCCTTGCCTTTTCCGGAAACCGTAGGGAACTCTGCCAAGAATTCTCCAGGGATTCCCAGAGGAATTTTGCCAAAAATTCATCCAGGATTCCTTAACGATTTTTTAACAATATTCCTTAATAATTCCTTTTCAATTTTCAAAAATTAAAAAAAAATTAAAAAAAAATTAAAAATAAATTGTTTTTAATTATTTTTTTTTAATTTTATTTTTAAAATTCTTTTTTTTTTTTAAATTTTTGGGTTTTTTTTTTTAGTGTATTTTGTAGTGCCTAATGTACGCAGCTTGTCTTGCCAAGTAAATGCAAGTTCAATTCATATTCTATATAAAAAAATAAATACATTAGTTTTATTATTTTAAAAATTAATAAATTATATTATAAGACACTTACGATTTAATTTAGCAGTGGCAGCAGCCGGCAGCGACATTGTCAAATTTTTCCTGTTTTCTCTTTTCTTGACACGTGCGCTTGTTGCACAAATTTTGTGCCGCTGCTGTCGGCAGCGTTCGTCGTTCGTTCGACAGAGACGGAAACAACAAAAAGCGAACAGAAACAGCCTCTGCCTCCAACGTACAATTTTTGTCGACGTCAACGCCGGACGAAAACTTGTACGCTAGAGAGAGAAAGAAACAAGAAGAAACGAACAGAAACAGTCTCTGCCTGCGTCGCTTTATCTGCGCACGCAAGATGTGCAATTTTTTTAGACGTCGGCAAGCAGGGGAACAAGAGAAACGAATAGAAACACACGAAAAGTAACTCTGCCTGCGTCGCTCGGGCAGCAGCCGGTCATTATTAGAAAAATAACAACAAAATGTCAAAAAATAGCAACAACATCAAGCGGCTACTGAGCAAAAGGAATTTTATAAGTGAAGGGCTTATCCAGCCCTTGGTCTGTGTACTTACTAACACTTTGTTCAGTGCTGCGAAATGTACATATGTTTTAATATCTACTTTGAAATTGCTGTCATCGCCTTAACGTCACTGAAGTTTTATTAACTCAGATGTAAATGCTAACAGCCTCAGTTGTGTTTCGCAACTCGTTCCGACATGTTCTCCCATTTTTTTTATTCAATTATGTTACATAATTTATGTAAGAAGCTAACATTGACGCCTCGAATTTTTTTTTTTTTTTTTCTTTTTTTTTTATAAATTGTGTTTTATTGCAGCTTATTGTCGTAAGACTCTATAGCGCATTTATAGCTTATTAACCTTAACAATGATTTGCGAACTGCCTTTAAATCTGTGACTATTTACAATATGATTTTCAAAGGTGTAAGGACGCCTTGAATTAAATTACTATTAGCAAAACAAACATTAAAACAAGCATTATTACCATTAATATTACAAAAATTTGTCCTGAAGACTCCGTTCGTTCATAAGCCATAGTCGCTAGCCAAATTGAGAAAGCATGTGTACGCTTTATAGTGACCCATTGTGCCGATTTGCGTTATCACCCACTGAACACTGTTTTTTTTGACGCTACTGACTTCTGGCCTTTGGACCCATCTTGTGCATACTGGAAAAACTTCTGAGTTACTTTGTCGAACTCGGCATCCTCTAAGGCAAACCTCTGTGTGAAGATACTAAAATGAGTATGTTGATTAGTTTTAAAAATGTAATTTCATATGTATATACACTTCTTGGCATCTGTGCCACGCCAAGAGCAGTGTCGGGCTATCTAGTCCGATAACAGTTGACGCTAGGAGGAGCGAACGAACTTTTCGCAAGACACCTCAGAGGGCTTAACGAGATCCACTATCTGTATAAAAAGTCATAATTTTAACAATTTAATCAGTGAAGATTAATATTAGAATACATACAATATTTTTCATAACACCTTCAACCTGTAGAGTTTGAAATTAAATTAAAAACAAAATCAATCGGATAATATATATTTTTCTTACCAGATTGTCCGGTGGAGTGGGGTGTGGAGATTTCAAAGTTGCCTATGTTTTGGGAGTCCATTTAAAAAAGTTGAGTATACTATAGGTGGTTGCGTTTTCCATGTCTATTCTTAATTAACAAATGAAATATGCTGCAAAACAGTAGAATCTAAATCGATATTATTTGTACGAAAATATACCGACAAGAGTAGAATCTATTGGGAAAAGAAAAAAGGCTCAAGATTATCAATTAATCGGCTGCGGACGGCAGTCCGCGCTAGTGACGAAAGCAGCACGAAGTGTGTTTTCAATGCACTCCGAGTGTTGACATTCTGAAAGTATAATCTCTGATGGTTTCATTTATTAACCTTGTTGATTTTGCCATAATGAAATTAATTTGCGCCCCATCGAAATTTTCCTGGAACTCAGATTGCAATGCCTCAGCGAAATCCCTCTACGATCTATAACAAATAGGGGAAGCGTCTAGCTACATCCTTGCCGGGCCTTTTAAACGAGCAAAAACGGCTAGCAACAGTAGTTTTTCATCCCATTCATTGACATTTAGAGACTTATTAACCATATCGACGAATTGACAGACTGTAATCCCGTTATTTTCCGAGGGATTAAATTCTGGACAGATGCTTGACGTCCGAATTTAATTTCTCTTCTCTCGGCCCGAGGTGGTACAACGGTAATTGATGAAGCACTCGTATTTGGTGGCGAGTAAAGATTATCTACTTTATTTTGAATTTCGGCCACCGATTGATTCAATTGACTCCTTTGACTCGTCGTTTGACTCATCATTTGACTCATCATTTTAATCATCATTTGATTCACCATTTGACTCATGTTTTGATTCACCATTTCACTCACTACTCCTTAAATTTACATGTAGTAGAGTAAAGGTAAAAGGTATATTCAGTTAACAGGTAATATTTTGCCCAAACGAATTTTCAGATATGTGTTATATGTAAAAAAAACGCGGAGTTTTATTGTTTATAACAGTAATTTAAAACGTAGATTTTTCTAAAATCGCCAAAGTGTGGGAAAAATACCTTATTTCATCTGTAGTTGCTTACCTATGTTTAAAAAAAAAAAAACTTTGAAGGTATGCCTAAGATCCCTTCAAAATACGTTTTCAACGATATTTAGATAACATCTGTAGCTTTTATCTTTTGGCTGCTGTGGGGATTTTAGCGGTTTTTAACGATTTCCCACTAAACTAGCGATTTTTAGAAAAAGTCGTAGAACAAACGTTTCTAGATTTTTGATCGGGAACAAGTCCTCGGTCACCGATTTAAGATATTTTAACGTTTTGATACAAACAAACAAAAAGACAGACTGACTTTTCATCTCATTTTCGGAAGGCCCCTAAGTATTTCAAAATAAACAATCACTTTAAATTTGCCCCTCCCACTTACACCTTTTTATCTCACGAACCAGGTGAGTTTCCAAAAGTACGTGCACATTTGTTAGATAAATTGATACCTTTCGATCGGTATATAACCCGACCTGATCGGGCAGTCATAGCAAATTTTCAGCGTATAAAATTTATAAAGAGCACCTTCGAATTATTGAGTTGTTATTTGTTGTTGGCGCTCCACGTGCAATGACGAGTAGGCACAAATTAAAAACTCTTTTGTTGGAGCTGTTGCATATAGTGATTTAACAATAATCACTTAATATTTTGATGGTGCACATTATTAATATTCACAGATAGATTAATTACTTACCGTCAAATTTATATATGTGATTGTGATTCACTAAAAACGTCTGCGTCGATTGCCGGTCAGTAAAAAGTGCGAAGAACGCAAGACAGACGAAGAAGACGTAAAAATAACGGAATATACAAAAAGGAACGAAGAAACAAAAAACGAACGTATGTTGTTGGTTTTCTTTCTGTGCATCGCTCGCTAAAACGCGGAGAAAACGAATGAAACGGCAAGCAAAAAACAACAACAAACCCAAATGAAACGAACGAATGTTGTTGGTTTTCTTCCGAAAGCAATACAAAACAAGAACAACAGCATCGGTTATTCGGCAAAAGCCGAACGCTTTTTTCCCCAGAGCGCAAAGCGCAGCTGAGAGAGAGCGCACACACGCGACGGCATGCTCGATCACCCGTAGCAACATACCCTGTTTTAAATGCAAACACTTTTTCATTCTCTTTGCTTTGTATTGTTTATTAATTATTATTTGTAGTATTTATTAATTAAAAATCATATTTTTGTGGCATAAAATCATTAAATAATGAAAAAGGCAAAGAAAATAAGAAAAAAATGGTTTGTATTTAAAACAGGGTATGTTCCATCGGGTGATCGAGTCCGCATGTTTACATTTCACGCACACTAAGACGCGTGCGCATGTACACACACAGAAACGTATATGAGCGAGAGAGCGAAACAGAGCGTGCTCATCGTTCTGGTGCCTAGAGCTGGCAAACTATCGATATTGGCGCCATTCGATATTTTGAGAGAGTAACATCGATACTATCGATAGTATCGTTAAAAAATATTTTCTACCAAGAGGACCTCCTAATTCAAATTTGTTCATGTATGTATATTAGGGTGGGTCAATTTTTTTCGACCCAATGCGGTTATCAAAATCGTAATCTACGGTGAATTCTAAGAAGATTTGCCCAAGAAACCATAGGTCTAAAATCATTTTCGAGCTTCCGATTTTTAACGAGAAACTTTGCGTATTTTTTTGTCATTTTGAACACGCGTAGATACCTAAGCGAGTGCATAAAAAATATTTTGTTTCACTTAACTTTTTTTTAAGAAAATTATAAATTTTTAAAAATATAAAAAAAAAATAAAAAACTAAAATTTTATTTTTAAAATTTTTTATACATTTAAAAAAAAGTTTTAAATAATTAAAATTTAAAAAAATGGCATTAATTTGCATTTGACCGTTAATTTACGCCCTTTTTAGCGCCACGCCCACTTTCATTTTATTTTCAAAAAATGCCTTGATGTATTGAGATTATGTACTTCAAGTTTCAACCCGATATCTAACCTAGTTCAAAAGTTACAGATTTTTGCCACCAACATTGGCAAAACAAACCGAAAATGGGTACAAAATACATGCAAAATACTTATAAAATGGTACCAAATTTGTATGCATTTTGTACCTATTTTCGGTTTGTTTTGCCAATGTTGGTGGCAAAAATCTGTAACTTTTGAGCTAAGTGAGATATCGGGTTGAAATTTGAACTATATATTTTCAATACTTCAGAGCATTTTTGGAAAAAAATTGGAGTGGGCGTGGTACTAGAAAGGGCGTAAATTTACGGTCAAATGCAAATTAATGCCAATTTTTGTAATTTTATATTAAAAAATTTTTTTTTTTAATTTAAAAAAAAATTTTAAAAATAAAATTTAATTTTTTTATATTATTGTTACATTTTTAAAAATTTTTAGTTTTCTTGAAAAAATGTTAAATGAAACAAAATATTTTTCATGCACTCGCTTAGGTATCTATGCGTATTTAAAGTGACAAAAAGATACAAAAAGTTTCTCGTTAAAAATCGGAAGCTCGAAAATGATTTTAGACCAATGGTTTCTTGGGCAAATCTTCTTAGAATTCACCGTAGATTACGATTTTGATAACCGCAAGGTGCGTTTTTTTTGGTCCATACAAATTAACCCACCCTAATGTATATAGTAACATATGTAATGCACATAGCCACCTAAATATTCTCGCACATATTCCCCCTATCAAGTAATAAGATATCAATAAGAATAACAAGCTGGTGAAAATAACAATTCAAGCGCTCCCACGATCGAAACAGTTAATATAAACATCCGCTAGAATTGCTATTCCCACCAAGGGTCAAATCTGCCGACGCGGCACAAATCCAGGCTGTTGCTTAGCACCCAAATATTTGTCTTCTCAATAAGAGCGATCCCTAAGATCTCTCTCTGTTTATATTAGAGCGCAAAGGTCAGCTCCAAAAGCTCACAGCCGAGGTTTGTTAAGCGACGTCAAATCATTTTATAATTAGTCTTGAATTATTCTCAAACTCCGATGTTCAACTCGCTTTAAGTTTTCTATTTAATAAAGTTATATTTTTTTATTAAGAAACCAAAGTGGAACTCGTTATTATATATTTGTATATTATGCAACATTAACGTAAAAATTTATAAATTCAAATTACAGATCAATTCATGTAATTTAATAAATTCAGTTTGGCTTAGATCCAGGTTTTGGAAAAAATATAGCATATAACGAAAAACTTACAAATTTAAAAATTAAAATTAGTCACAAATGTACAAATGTTAATTAGTCTTGTATCCAAGAACTTTTTTGAAGGAATACAAGCATATCCACATGGTCTGCTTTAAGGGAAGCCCGACGATCGCTTATAATTAGCCCAGTCTTAGGATAGGATAGGATGACCAGACAGCTCAACCGAAGTTGAGAGCACCCAGAAGCCAATTGGCCCATTGCGATGTCTGAATAAAACTGTAGGAATCGAAAGGGATGTGGAAGGGTTGATGGGATATGGGGAAGGATACGTCTAATCATTCTTTGTCAGCCCGCTGGTCTCTTTGGGCTACGGCCGCCCGTGAAACCAGCCAGTGGAGTCTAGAAAGTGTGCCAGGTCTTCTAGCCGCACATTCGCGAGACTGCCCAGATCAACAAAGAAGGGTTTTCCGAGGAATCGGTTACGCCTTCCTTGAAGTGCAGGACAGTCACAGAGAAGGTGTTGGACACTTTCCATCTCTTCTTCGTCCCCACAGCTGCGACAGAAGTCCTGACAGGGCCCACCATATCGCTGTGCCATACGGCCGATATGGCAATGTCCTGTCAAGACCCCCGTCAGTAGCCTTATCCTGTTCTTGTTGAAGTGTAGGAGTTCGGCAGTTCGCTGTGGGTTGTATCTTGGCCAAAGTGCTTTTGAGACAAGACAGCCCAGTATCGCTGCCCAGTGTCTATCTGCCGTCGCCCTTTCGGTTCTTGTTAGTTCCGAAAGTGCATACTGGATAGGCTTGCATATATCTGCCACCGCGCAACTAGCCGGCAGCGCTGATCCGGCTCTAGCACACTCGTCAGCCATCTCATTACCAGACACTCCCATGTGTCCTGGCACCCAGACGAGTCTGATGGAGTGATGCTGACATTGGTTCAGAGCTGCGGCCGTATTTCGGGTAAGCTTGCTCTTGACTGTGTTCGTGGACAGAGCCTTTATTGCGGCCTGACTGTCGATGTAGATTGATATGTTCCTTGCAGGTCCCTCCAAGGTGTATATCAACTTGATCGCTTGCCAGACTGCATAGATCTCTGCTTGGAACACGCTACACCAATCTGGGAGACGAAAAGAAAGCTGCACAGCTGGGTCGCTGGCGTAGACCCCCGCTCCTGTGCCTTCTTCCGTCTTTGATCCATCTGTATAAAATGACAGCTCGTTCCGCCTTAGAGGGGTTTCTTGCTGCCATTCTGCTCTATCCGGGATGACTGCTGTAAAGCTGTCACTCCATTTATGTTCTTGGACAAAGTAGTCGTACTCCTCAGCCACAGCTGTGTGTCCTACCGAGAGTAGGATAGTGCTGTGCCCTTTGGCACCCGACTTGAGGAGGCTTAGCGCCATCAGCCTGACTGCGCTCCTTGCAGCCGAGTGCTGTAGGAATACCCCTATTGGGTCCAAGTTCAGTATGACGTCCAAGGCCGCTTGAGGGGTAGAGCGTACACACCCTGTGATCCCCAAGCAAGCAAGTCTTTGCACCTTTTGGAGATATCGTAGGTGAGAGTCAGTGCGAGCAGCTTCCCACCATACCAGAGCTCCATAGGTTAAGATGGGTCTGACGACTGCAGTGTAGAACCAGTGAATGATTCGCGGCTGCAGTCCCCATCTTTTCCCAAACGTTTTCTTGCATACATAGAAGGCTTGTAACGCCTTTTTCATCCTCTCCTCCGAGTTTCTCTTTCAGGAGAGTTTGGAGTCGAGGATTACTCCCAGGTACTTTGCCTCCTTTGATAGCTTTAGCTGCGTTCCTCCTAGTGTAGGAAGTCTGAAGCTCTCTATCTTAGTCTTCCTTGTGAACAGAACGAGTTCGGTCTTTTGTGGGTTTGCCCCCAGACCGTTCTTTTCTGCCCAACGCAGCGTCAGGCCCAGTGCGTTCTCCATAAGTTCACTGATTGTGGGCAGAAATTTGCCAGTTATCAGTAGAACAAGGTCGTCCGCATAGGCTGTGACGTTGCATCCTGTATGTTTTAGTCTTAACAGAAGGCTATTAAGAACAAGATTCCACAAAAGGGGAGAAATGACTCCCCCCTGTGGGGTTCCTCTCGTAGCCTTCCTTCTTATTGTCGAGGTGCAGAGCTGGGCGTTGATCACCCTGCAGCGAAGCATATTGCCAAGCCATTGGGTGATCGTCGGGTGTGAGCCAATTTTGACTAATGCAGTCGTTATGGACTCGATCCTGACATTGTTGAAGGCACCTTCTATATCAAGAAAGGCCGCCAACGCAAACTCCTTTCTCTGCAAGGATCTTTCTATTGCGCCAACTACCTCATGTAGTGCGGTCTCAACTGATCTGCCTTTAAGATAGGCATGTTGAGCCCCGCTAAAAACTTGAGGTGTAAGCTTAGTTCTCAGGTACAGATCTAAGACTCGTTCCAGCGTTTTCAGTAAAAACGAGGATAGACTGATGGGTCTGTAGTCTTTTGGTGAGCAGTGGTTTATCTTCCCTGCCTTGGGAATGAAGGCCACTCTCACTTCTCTCCAGCTTTTTGGGATGTATCCCGTGACGAGGCATCCCCTGAAGATTTCTAGGAGCCATGGCAGGAGGTGTTGACACACTGTCTGCAGCATGACTGGTCTGATGTCATCCGGTCCTGCAGACTTGTAGGGGTGGAATGACATGATAGCCCAGATTATCTTTTCTTCACTAACGATATCGTCTATTATCGCCTTACTCTCCAAGCTTATCTCACCACCCGGTTCCCCGCTGATAGTGAGAGTGGGGGTTCCACTATCGTCATCAGCTGCCAGGCAGCCCGGGAAGTGAGTGTTCATGAGGAGTTGCAGAGACTCTTGGCTATCCTTCGCGAAATTGCCGTCCTGGTCACACAAGAGACCAGGTTTGGCCGGGTCCTTTGCTAGTAGCCTCCGAAGTCTGGACGCTTCAGTGGTACTAGTCAGATCCTCGCAGAAGGCGGCCCATGAGTCTCTTTTGGCTCTTCTGCATTTCTTTTTGAAAATTTTGAAGCCAAGGTGATAGGCGTTCCAATCACCTTGACAATTTCCTGCCTTTGCTCTGTTGTACAGTCTTCTCGTTTCCTTCCTAATCTGGCCAAGCTCCGGTGTCCACCACGTGCTGCGATTGGGCTTTGGTGTTCGGCTGATAGGGCAGGATTTGAGAAAGGCTGTACAGAGTGCTTTTGTTACGATCTGGGTGGACCTCTCCAGAATGTCAGGGTGGCTCATCCGTTCCACTGGATGGTTTGGAAGAGAGTCCCTAACATACCGTGAGAACTCGTCCCAGTCCGTTCTTTTTGGGTTCCTGAAAGGCAACTTTTCCTCTCGGGACCATCTTACTTCAAACACTATCCTGGAGTGATCTGAGAAAGAGCACTCTTTGGATACGTGCCAGTTATCTATACATAGGGAATCGCTGTTGGTCGCTAGGGTTACATCAATAACCTCTGCACGGTTCTTGTTGCGGAATGTGGGGTGATTACCCCTGTTACACACAACAAGGTTCGTGAGTAATGCGAACTCTAGCAACGACTCCCCCCTATCATTAGTATCCGTGCTCCCCCACAGGGTGTGGTGAGCATTAGCGTCGCATCCCAGGATGACGTCGATACCCTCCTTCTGCGCGTGCTGAATGAGGGCTTTGACATTGTCCGATGGGGGGTCTTTTTCCTCATACGGTAGATATGCCGAGACCAGGTATAGGTTGGGCCCGTTCCTTCGCTCGCATAATCCTACCGTCAGGTCACTGCTACTGTAACGAGAAGAGAAGATAACATTAAGTCCAGCCCTTATCACGATACAGGTTCTTGACTTACCCACAGTATGTGGGACAAGGAGGTGATATCCGCGAGAACTCAGTCCGCAAACCCTGTCTCTTACGATCCAGGGTTCCTGGACGAGAGCCACGTCTACCCCCTCCTTGTCCATGTACCGTAGTAGGTCAATCGAAGGGACACTAGAGTGATGCAGATTAATCTGTACCACTTTCAGTCTCTCCGGTTGACCTAACATCCTTTGCGTCCTCCTTGCCTCCGGGAATGAATGCTTTGAGGCTACCCATTCCCATCTTCAGCTGGCCTTGCTTCCGCAGGAGGTGGCTCTTGGATTCTGGACCAATACTGATCCAGAGCTCCTTGCCGTTTCCTTTGTCACGGGCCAATCCTCTCTTGATCGTCCAGTCCCCTGTGACGCAGTCTTCGTTCTGGCGTTTGATCATGTCCAGAATGGTTCGATCCTCCATGATTGGAGGTGGGATCCAAACCTTAATGATCGTTCGCTCAGGGACTTGGTCTGTGGGAACGACGTCAATCTTCGCACCAGGCCAAAGTTCACCAATGCTATGGATAGTGTCTTTAAGGAACCGCAGGGATTCCTCGTTGGCACAGGCCACAGCTTTGGCGCCCTTGAACCACTTGATGCCGTCGAACTCGGCCAGGAACGGATTCACTGGCCGGCACATGGCGTCATGTAGTGCCTGGTTGATCTTCTCCTCCAGCTTGAGCCAGTTCTCGACTGTGAACTTCCCTTCCGGGTCGTTCCTGTCGATGATGACTGCCTGCAGTTCCGGCTTGGAGCTGAGGCTGGCCAGAATTCCTTCTGGGCGCAGCCGTTTGCTATCCGACGCCTTCCCTGAGTCGTCCGATCTCTGCCTTTTGCTGGCAGAGGGCTCCTTTCGCTTCCCGACCGGTCCCTCCTTCTTGGTGGGTTTGGTCGGAGCAGCTGTCTCAGTGGCCTGGGAGTTGGGCACAGGTGCTACAGCCGTCTTCGATGTGGAAGGAGTTTCCTTCCTGCTCGAATTGGCTGCAGCTTGCGTGCTTGCAGTCCCTGTGGCCACTGGTTTAGCACTCGCACTTTGTGCGACAACCTGAGTGCTGCTAGGATTAGCCAACCTCTCAAATCGCCGCACGTTGTACTCGTGCTTTTTCTTTAGCCTCGTCTCCTGCGCTGTCAGCGTCTCCGGACTGCGGCCTTCAAGTCCCTTAAGGAACTTGAGTGCGGCCTTGTATCCGTTGCGCTGTTTGCGCCGGAGTTCGGCTGGGCTTGATTGCCTCTTTTCTTTGGGCGGGTCTGAAACCGGGGTCACGTCGACGGAGTCCATGTTCTGTGGCTCATCATTTAACGGCATTCGAGCCAACGCTTGCGCTAGCTCTAATTCCGTTAGTGATGGGCCTGTGAACACGAACTCCGTGTCCGTAACCAGGGGTTCCAGCACCACTCCATCCTGTCTTTGCAGCGGGGTTGCTGCTCTCGATGAGTGACCGCTGGCGACACGCAGAGAGGATTGCTCCTCACCGTGCCCGCCGATGGTAGCAGTCACGCCTCCCACCGACGTTTGGGCTGATATCCCAGCCCGAGTTGAGTCCTTCATGTCTTCCTCCATGATCGTCATGATATGACGGGGTTGGCTAATTATTTTCTGGGGGGCCACCCCATAGCGTTTTATTCTTAGCCGCCAAGTATACCTCTAGCCATGGTTTCGGTTCGAAATCGAACTTCCACCTTAGCTAGACACCACATTGCCTCGGGCGAGCAAGAGACAGTGCATCTCCCGGTCGCCCGGTTCAATGCAGTGTCCATTGCCCAGCCGGCACCCTCGGGGAGGGTTCAGCTAGAGGATTTTCGCCAGCCTAGCCCAGTCTTGCTAAACATTCTCTCCGATTCCGTAGATGTAGCAGGTATACATAAGTACATTTTTGCTAGGTCTCTAAAAGTAGCCTCATTATGCTGAAACTATAAGAATGTGATTTTTAATTGGGCTTAACATGTAGGACTCATTTAAATAATTACCTTCCAATACATAAGAGGGTCTGCATCCTCAACAATGGCGTCCGATCTTTTAGTTTTTGGCATCTCTTGAATATTTTGCTGGACGAATTTGAAAAGAGTGTACTTTACGACTGGTGTTGGCGGCTCTAATAGATTAATGGATTCTTTCGGGGGCTTCCGTAAGAAAACAATTTCATTTCTAACAATTTTTCAGCATGAATTGCGTTATACGGTGAACGGAATCCCTGCTTTTTAAATCTCGGGTCAATCAATGTTGCAATTCTTGAAACTGTACGTTCCTCATATTTAATCAATCGTTTATTAATGCTTTCCATCAAAAACGTATACTCTAAGGCCATCCTCAGTATTAAGATTGGGCTTAAGGACTTCTAGCGTATGCAAAAGACCACACGTAGTTGGTATAATTAACGATACAGTTACTGAGGTATTTGAAGATACTTGCTTAGTAGCAGTATCAAAAGGCGAAAGTAACTTTGATAAGTCCTTTAGTGTATTGATTTCGTCAGCTGTAAAAGGCTGTGGTGCTTTTGACGTATTTAAGAACACAATTCCGATAGCCTCATGAGTTTTTAAGATTCGTTCGACCATATAATAGGCGCTGTTCCATCTTGTGGGAACTTCCTGTTTGAGACTGAATTTCTTTTCTGTCAATTGGTATCTCTTTAATTTAATATATGCAATTGTGCTACTTTTGAAATATGTAACGATGCCTGAATTGCCTCGCTTGGCACTCGCTTCGTGGTGCAGTGTGCACACTACAACTTCTACATGTGCAACTTATTAGCATCACTCAGCTCGCAACATTTGGCACAGAAACATGGTAGCGTAAATGTTGTGGGCACATTCGTGCTGACTCTCTCCATACCGCCCGAGAAGCGATTCAGTGCACACCAAAGAAGGGTCCAATAGCGCCCTCAATGGGACCACTTGATTCAAAGATAGTTTTAATCAACAGTAGCTTGCATAGCTCGAGCCCTGTTCTTTCTGTTTAAATCAACCAGCGAGCTTAAAGGCACGCCCAGGTTGAGAAGTGTCCCGCTAATTTAAAAAACAGGGATTAGCTCTTCATGACCGATGTCACCGATGGTCCTGCGGGTATGGTTCATTGATCACAGCGGAGGATGGAGTAGATGGAGGGAGGGGGATCGCGGAATTTCTGGTTATGATGAAGCCCAACAGCCTTAATCGCCGCTTTAGCACAGGTGGATTTTTGTCAAGTCTTTTAGACTTCAGCGCCTCCAGATAGGCCGGGCAGTCATCCCAGGACGCAGGGTGCTCACCGACGCCAGTGCTAGCCGCAGGTTCTTGCCGTTGAATCAAGCAAAGGGCAGAGCCTGTCCTACAAATTCGGAACCAGTGTAGTTTAGTTTGTGGCCAAGGCGCTGGCACTTGAAGCACTGTGCTATCTGCATGGACACATATAGACATCAAGGACTCGGTCCACACCAAACATGAGTCCACTAGAGGACCGTGGCACTGAATCTTTCGCCCCTCCCTAAAAAAAGGAAAAACAAAAATCGTTAATGAAAGAAAAAACCGCAGGTCTAACACCCAATATTGTTGTGAATAGTCCTAGACCAGAGGAATAAATTAAGAAATTATGGCTGAAGATTTGGAGATCTTATTAATGTAGAGAAGGGACGGCAAAGGAGGCAAAAGGGCCACGGTGACCGCGACAAATGGCACAAATCGAAATACTGTCTACTTTGAAAAAAAAAACAAATTAAAAATCTAATTTTGATTTAGTTTTTAGAGACCCGAAAACTACAAATAACAATACTGCATTAAAATAAATACAGTACTGATTTTCAACAGAATATTTTAAATAAGTTCACTTTCCGAGAAAAAAATAAAAACCACAAGTTGCAGGAAAAATATACGGAAAAGACTGTCCAAGAAATCTTATTGCACTAGCTACTTTAAGAAGAGCTAAGAAATAAGTTTGATTAGATTTTTAGAAACCCGAAAACTGCGAACAAAAATATTGCGTCACAATTACAAAATTGTTGTTCTGTTATGTATGTAATAAGTGGCGTTGACAACCCTACGTCAACGGCTGATATTACATCACTGCACTTAGACATTTTCCAGTTAGCCTACAACGGTCACATTGGACCGAATCAATTCTTAAGCATAGCACTTTCTTTGTGATGAAGGAACTGATCTTTTTCTTTAACTTTTCATTTTCGTCAGAAATTAGCACCTTCATTTTGTGAGAATTTATTGGGTTCATTTTTGGTCGAACAAATAGTTGCTCGGCTAATTTGAATTGTTTTGAGCCCAAGAAAGATAAAGGCAGCTTCTGCTCCGTGATTAATTCTTTACCTGTAGTTTTCAATGTACACTGGCGAACATAATTATTGGCACAGCAAACATTTTGAGATTTGGGGGCTTAATTGTTCCCTTATCGTTAACATATTGGCATCAATGGAAAGGTCATTTAAATTCCGTTTGAATGATATCCAAATAGCCTTAACCCATTAAGTACCCTTCGAAAATTTCGAATTTATGTAAAAGTCAATTTTCGAAACTTTTTTCCTCGATTTTTTCCAAAAAATGTTGGGATGCAAAAAAATTCTTCAAACAATTTAAGGAGTGACTGCAAAAAAAATTTTTCAAAAATATTTTTGCTAGTATTTTTTATAATTTTTTGAAAATCCTAAAAATGAAAATTTTAACCCCTTTTTCCTACTTTTTACACAAAAAGTGCCTTTTTAGAAATTTTCAAAAAATTAAAAAAAATACTAGCAAAAATATTTTTGCAGTCACTCCTTAAATTGTTTGAAGAATTTTTTTGCTCCAAAATATTTTTTGTAAAAAATCGAGGAAAAAAGTTTCGAAAATCGACTTTTACATAAATTCGATTTTTTCGAAGGGTACTTAATGGGTTAAGGAAAGTTTTATATCATTCAAACGGAATTTAAATGATCTTTCCATTGATGCCAATATGTTAACGATAAGGGAACAATTAAGCCCCCAAATCTCAAAATGTTTGCTGTGCCAATGAATATGTTCGCCAGTGTATGTTCACTCATGAGAACTGCCACTTTTTGTTCACTTCCTGTCCAATTCGGCAACATAAATTTGCATATTTTGCACGTTGTATAATATTTCCTGCAATTGTGAACAGTTTGAGCTTTATATTTTTACGTTGTTACTTGCTTGTAGATCTCATTGGATTGTTGGCGCAACGTCAGTTCCTTCTTCATATTATAAAAAATGTCAAATTTTAAAAGTTTTTAAAGCAGAGCTCGCAAATAACGGTTAACACTTATTTCTAATTCGATCTGCTCACTGAAAAAACAGAAAAAACTGAAGCACAGACGCTTTCGCACTGATCAGAACAATTATTTCAGTTCGTTTGTGCTCTCAGTTCAGTTTTTTCCATTCATAAAAACAATTTTTTCTGTCTACTAATAACAATAAATAAAAACACTTATCGAGTGCTCCCGAAATAACTGTTAGCAAATGAGCAAAACACAAAAGTGTTTTTGTTGTTTTAATTGAGCACGATGCGACAGGAACTCCCGAAAAACCACCACACCCACAGATTTCAAGATAACTTTTATTGTTAAAATTTGTTTATTTACATTAATAATTATTAATAAGTAGAATTAAGCTTCACAAATAATATATAATTAAGCGCTGAAATGGCTTTTTCGACCGAAACCTGTGCTGCCGGTGTAGCCAGCACCACCTGAGCCAGCGCATTTAAATGCGGGTTACCGGGCTCATAGACAGCGCATTATGAATTGGCAAAAATGGCCAGCCGTCGGTGGTAACTATTTTAACAATAGATGCAACTAATGTCTCTTCATTAGTTGCTTACGAAATTTTTCGCTTTTTTGCAATTGGTTGCCCAACAGTGTTGCTGTTGCTCTTCAAAAATTTCTGAATGCTTTGCCTTTAAATGGCGTCTTAAATTCGTTATGTGCGTTCAAGCCAATTTTATGCTATTCCGACCTTTTAAATTTATTGTCATATCTAAATAAAGAATTAACATTTTTTTTTTTAACGACTTATTTTACGCACAAATATAACCGAAAAAATCATTTTAAACTCTCAAGACTCTTTCGATGTTTGCTCTAAACAAAACAGTTATTGAATGACACAAGAAAAACAAAAATTAAAAAGTGTTATTGCTTGACCGAAGTGTCTACTGAGCAAAAACAGAAATTAACATTTTGTTCTGCTCCCTTTTATCGTTCTGTCAAGTGTGAAAGTGTTGACTGTTATTTGCAAGCTCTGTTTTAAAGACAAAAGATTTCAAATCCGTGTAAGAGCTAGAGATTCCAAACTTGGTATGTAGATTCGCCTTTATTGCAAGCAGATCGAGCTTGTTTTAGATTTGGCCCTTTAACGCCGACTAATTAGAAATATCTTAATTATAAGGACAATTTTAAAGATAGCCATTACTAATTGGGCAAAGACGAAGATAGACCTTTTAGACCTGGTAGAGGTCAATTTGCAAACCGCACCAAATTTTTGCTAAATCATCCTCAATCTAAAGTTGTTTTTGTTTAAATTGTTTTAACAGATATATACCCGACTATTTATTTTAGATAATCGTACGAGAAAGCTGTATTATTGATATTTTTTGTCGATATATCGACAACTCGATGTTTCTTTGATTGAACTTGATCCAATATTTGGACTTATTTTACTTATGTTACATAAGCCCCTAAACTTTATAAAACAGGGATAATTTGCAAAGAACCACCAGGTGATAATAGGCCTTGCCGGGGGTCATCCATGGTCGAGTGTAGTCGACTCGAGATTCAGTCATTGAAGTCCACGACGCGACGTAATTCTTCAAGTGGAACGTTGTAAGCTTAATGTAAAAGCATAAACAGTTTGAAAATAGTTTTTTCTACTTCGTATTTTCGATGTTTCCCTTTGAAAGTTAGCTTCACCTTCCCGACCTTTGCTTTCCTTGTCTATTTCCAGGCGGTTTATTACATCAACCTCCAATACTCCTCTAAATATTGTTCGCAATTGTTGTATAGTTGCGTTTTCGTCGACAGGTACTTTATTCTCCTCCAATATCTTCACCAGCCCCGCCTTTGACAATTTTAATATTTCACAATACTGCATTTTGAAAAATATCCCTTTTCTCAATATCCTTTGTCTCCATATCCTCGACCAAGTATCGTCGAGCAAATATCCCCTTCATACCCTCAGCCGGATAACTTCCAACGTGATAATTCTCGATTATGGTATTTTTCCCTTCGAAAATGTTTGTTTGGTAAGCCCCCAAATGTAAGAATTAATAAATATTAACTTCTTAGTTGGTGTGTTTTATTGGTTTGTTTTTGTTTTCGACTTTGAACAATTGCTAAAATCTTTTTTCTACTTCGTATTTTTGATATCAAGATTTTATTTCAAATTAAAAGGAGTACAAAAATAAAAAAAGGGTCAAAATTTGCCTTAATTTTATATTCGGTTTTATCTTATATAATTAAGAAATATTTGATTTATCTAGAAAAAAAAAAAACTCAATCTTATATTTGGTATGATACCCATTATATTTTATGGTATCACTCAGGCGTTTTGGCACACTTTGTATAATTTTTTGGGTATATTCATGGAAAATTTTAGGCCTTTTATCCTGAAGCCGTTCCTTTCACACAGACAAGAACGATATTACGGTTTTTTGCCGACGGTGGTCCAACTTACTCCACAAATTCTCAATAGCATTTAAATCAGAAGATTGGGGCGGCGTTTCCAAGACTTTTGGGCAGTTTTACAGCAACCAAGACTTGACTTTGTTGGGCTTATGCACATCGTCATTGTCCTGATACCACTTGAGCGTGTGGGTAATACCCGTTTTCTCCGCCGCCTGCGTCGAATTTTACTTAAAAATTTTTAGGAATTGACAGCTGAACGCTTAGCCGACCACGGAAAGACCGTTTTAGCCCAATCAATTGGACGCTCTATAAAAAACCAATGGGTACAACGGCCGAGTCGCTAGGTAAAAGCCTTTGCTCAAATGAGCAATTTATATATAAATTTACCACCAGAGTTTAAAATTGAATATGCAGAACGGGAGGCGAAATTAGCCATGTTTATTGCCCAGCATTCTGCAGTTTGCGGTAAGAGTGTGCAAAAAGTGCAGCATAATCAAACACGACCTGATGTTGGCAATAATTATAATATTGTATAATAATAATAAATAAATAATAATAATAAGTAAATAATAATAATAAATAAATAATAATAATAATCAATAAATAATAATAATAATACATAAATATGCATGTACTTTTGAATGCATTTTATCTGTCCTGATTTTTTTTTTGACACCTTTTTATATTTTTGGCCTCTTTTGTCACTTTTTTTTAGCATGTTTTTGTTATCAATTCATGGCAGCACTGAACTGAAACTCTCAGTCATTCGTGTTTTGCTTGTAGAGTTTCATATGTCTCTGTGGTTCGGCTGGCTAGCGATAGCCTAAGGAACTGGTGATGGGGACTAGGAACACTTAGAACACCGGCCCATGTATTTTTCTAACGAATTTTTGCACTACATGTCCGCCTAATGTACCGAGCGGTACGGCGCTGCATTACCCTTAGCTAACGAAGGCCTAGCTCCAAGGGGTTTGTAAGATCGTTAGGTTTAAAATTAAAATATATATTTTTTTCTTTTTTTTACCCTAATATACATAAACATATGTACATGTATATTTTTTTGACATAATTTAATTTTTATTCCTTTATGTTTTCGCGTTTTTCAGCTCCTGCTTCATGGCCCGAACATATACATACATAGTTAGAAGAAGCGTCTGTAATGCAAAATTATGATTTGATTGCGTGTAAATCACTGCGGACGGCAGTCCGCTAGTGACGAAAGTAGCATGAAGGTTGCGGAAGGCGAACAGCAATATTTACAGGAAGAATGGAAAATTTGCTATGACTGTCCGAGTTAAATACCTATCGAAAGATATAAACTTAACTAACAAATGCGCATACTAAGACTTTTGAAAACTCACCTGGTTCGTGAGATAAACAGGTATTATTCGTAAAGAAGTTTTTTTTTTCAAGATTATTTATCAATTTTTTTACTTACCCTTGTACATTACAATGAGGACCAAGAAACTACGCCATGGGTTTCATGAAAACATAATGTGGAAAAATATTAGGATTTTTATTACCTAAAGCTAATGACTCGGCTAGCTAAAGATGATGCATTGCGGAGTTAGGATTTCTTTTAATTTACCCAGCGCCCTCTACATTACTTGAAGCTAACTCTCGTGCTAGCTACCAGTGATGCACCCCGGAGCTAGAACTGGCTGATACCTCAACACCAGTCGAACCACAGGGGTACGTCGCCTCCTTTGACTATAGTAGTCCCTTTTACATGTATGTATGTATGTACATACTTACATGTGTAAATAATATTTGCAGAATACTACTGAATACAGTCTTTCAGTTTTATACGATAGCCGGAATTGGAAATAAACATCCTTTAAGCAAAATAAATTCGGTCAATGTAGGACGAAATGTAGTGTGATACGGTAACTGTTTATTTTGATAACATATTCAGTGTAATTAAGTTTCTATAGAAATCACATTATTCCTCGAACTTTGGAGCTGCACTCTCTGTTTTGGAATAATCCCTGATGGGAGAGTAAAACTGAAAAGCAGACGAAAACAATAGAATTAGATTGGCAAAATGTCTAACATTCTTGGTTGTTCGAGTGTACCTTATATTGCTTGTTCTTATACTCCTGCCATGGCTCTGGGTTAGATGTTCGATTCCATGTTACGTCTGGGTTTCTAGTTGCGAGACGAGCCATATAATAAACAGCTCCAACTGCTCCGGCAGCCACGCAAACATACAGCGGAATCAACTATAATATTGAAGTTTAATACGTACATTGTACATAATGAATATACCACTGATTGCATAACAAAAAAAAAAGATTTTACATACCGCCGGATTCTTTTTAAGACTTTGCAATCCTAGCCCCTGCATTCTGAAAAACATAATAAATATACATATATAAATATTATTTAAAATTATGTTCTCGGTATCTAAAATATTTTTTACTTTATATAGTCACTGCTTGTAAACCTGAAAACTCGGAAATTATGTGGATTAAATTATCGATTACACAGCCGATTTCATCTTATTTGAACGCAGTGCTGCTTCGCGATGGTTAAATTCGATTAACCTTCGAAAAAGCATTGGTTGTATTTTACACATTAGTGGGATTCCCGAATCAGATTCACATTAAGTACTTACTGCAAATGTGTTACCATTTTGCATTCGAACCACGGATTAATGGTTACGGTATTAATCCCGGTATAAGCCGATTGAAATTGGTAACCGTAAATGACACCGTAGTCGGACACAACAAGTCGGTAACCTTTACGATACCGATATACAAAAATTTTGCGTACCGATAACCGAAACCCTAAGTGCGTAAAGAACCGAATCCGTAACTAAAACCGATGTTAGTTTCTGTTTGACTCAAACCCAATTCCATATACAACACACACACCCTTTTCATAGGGGAAGTAGTCCTAAAGAAGAAGAGAATTTTTCAAAATGCAACTGCATTTTAATCGGGAATGAAAACCTTCGAGCAAGATTTAGGTTTGGCTTGCGAGCCGGTTTATAGAGCCCTAGACCCAAATTTTTGGGTCAAGCCTTTATTCAATTTGCTTGAATGATGACATTCTTTTTTTTTGTAGATCGACATTTAAAATTTAGATCAGTTCCCCGATTTGGCATGATCGATATGAACTTGCTTGCAAGCTGCGAATTGCGCTAAAAGAACATCGAACTGCATAGAACTAAAATATAGGTAGAATATAAGCAAAAATGGAAACTCAAACTGTGGACATAATTAAATAATTTTGATTTTTTTTTATTATCATAAATGATGAACTCCTTGAAATTTCATTAAAGTCATTTTCCATTGCCTAAACTCTTTGTTTCTTATCCAAATCAATTCTGCATGCTCAAAATGAATAAACAAACACAGTTGACGCAGCAGTGTTACCAATTATTACACACATATTGCATTGGCAACGTCTCTCCGCCTGCCGTCAGCAAATTATTGAGCACCCTTCGCCGGCGTACAGCCCTTCTTCAGTCCATAGTAAGCTTATGCTAGGTATGTTGTGAAAAAAGACCTAGAAGAAACTTCAACTCCATATAAAATAAAACGGTGGCGTAAAGTGAAGAAGCAGAATCCTAGTGGTGAAAATTACGAATAGAGCGCGTAAATGGCTTACTATAATTTGTCAAAATATTAATGCACATGTTAACTTATAAGTCTTTCATAAGTAAATTTTAATATTTTGGTTGGTACTAAGCATCGCAATCCATTGTCACATTATGAGGTATTGAGAACCCTGCGTTAAGAGGCATAATTTGGGTTGTCATTAAAAACAAACCGTATTTTTAGAAGAAAATGAAATTTGAGTGCAGTGCAAAGTCAAGCGACCCAATAAATAACAACAAGTGAACACGTTTACACAAGTCTAAGTTGATTAAAATCGTTCGATCGCAGCAGCTGCCAGTCTCGCATTTGCAGAGCTCGCAAATAACCATCAATCCATTTTTCCAACGCAGTCTGCGCACTGACAAAACAAAAAAGGAAAGGACCACAAGTCCGACGGCGGGAACGTCGGTCCCGTTTCCTTTTCGCTTGTTGTCTTCGCTCAGTACTTTCTTCGCAGCCGGCCGAAAGAAATGAGTTGCAAAAAAACTTCTGAGGAAGAGCACACTACAGTACAGTATTTTTTTTTGGAACCTCGGGAAAAGTGGACCGCTTTTTGGGAACTCATTAGAGGTGAAGAACTATCGATAGTCAGCACCATCGATAGTCAGCGATATTAATTTTCAAACCATCGATAACTATCGATAGTTTTAGATAGTGTGTTAATTTGTGAATATATATGTTAAATTCCAAAAATTATAAGAAATTAAATAAAAATTGTATATAAAATTCCAATTCAAATTTGGAATTTTTATTAATTTAGGTATTATAAAACTAAAATTAAATGAAATTCGTTATCATCAATAATGTTCCGCTATTAGCTATTGTAAAAGCCAAAGTTCGGCGATCTAAAGCTTTTTGTGCAGCCTACTGAACTTGCGCTCGGACTCGATTGAAGTGGCGAGTACACATATGTAAGTAAGATTTGTATTAGGTTCAGTTCCGTAACGTTCTTATTTACCTATTTCGACTATAGTAGGGAACTTATCTATGTCATAAAAATATATAATTATTAAACCCAAAACTTAAATGTTTCCGAAGCTGCAGATGCCAAATGCGCTTCTTTCTGTGACGAGTTGAGCGTCTTAAAAAACTATCGACCACTATCGATAGTAAAGGTCTGCCATCGATGGCGGCTCAATAGCGCTTGACCATCGATAGTGCCATCGATAGTTCTCCACCTCTATCGTAAACGTGGCTGTGTGAACTAGAGATGCGCACGGCCCGGCCCGATATTACTATATAAACAAATTTTTTTTTAATTATTTATTTCTTTAGATACAAATTTTATTTTGATTTTTTTTGCGAGCAGAGTCTTAAACTTTTTTTTTGTTCTTTTTTCTGCGTACCATAAGAAATTTTGTTATCAAGCGCTTTGAAAAGTATGTGTTAAATCGTGACTTTTCGGGTTTACCGGGCTTCGGGCTTTATACTTAGGCCCGGGCCCGAACGAAAAAAAGCCTGTTTCAGATTTTCATGCACGAAGCCCGTGGATTTTTTGAAGAGGCCCGTGGGACACGAAGCCCGGCCCGGCCCGTGCCGAAGAGCCGTTTTTCACCGACGCTTTTTGTCAAAAAACTGTCGGTGTCGTGTGAACAGTCAGAATTTAAAAAGCGTCGGCTTTTCACCGGTGCTCACCGATGGAAATAGAACACGTCCTATTTCCATCGGTTTTTTGTGTCGGTCAAATGCCTACTAGATTGAGGCACTTTTGTATGAAACTTTTCAGAGTGTGACCAGGTTCTGTGAGAACAAAAACCGATGGTATTTTTGTTTGACAAACGATGCGAATAGTGTGAATGGCAAAATTCACCGACGGTGAAAAAGTGTCGGTGAAAAACGGCTCGTGGGAACTAGAGTTGGAGAACTATCGATAGTCGGCACCATCGATAGTCAGCGATATTATTTTTCAAACCATCGATAACTATCGATAGTTTTCGATAGTGTGTTAATTTGAGAAATTAATATGTAAAATTCCAAAAATTATAAAATGTTATATAAAATTTCAACTAAAATTTGAAATTGGTATTAATTTAGGTATTGTAAAACTGAAAATAATAATGTTTCGCTATTAGCTATGTAATAGCCAAAGTTCGGAAACTTTTTGTCCAGCCTACAGAAAATGCGCTCGGTCTCGACTGAAGTGGAGGGAACACATAAATATTAAAGCATTAAAGTTCGTATTAGGTTTAGTTCCGTTACGTTCTTCTTAACCTATTGCGACTATAAGCGTAGTACGCTCTAGCCGAAAATATGTTTGCAAGGCCAAAACTCCATATAAAAAAAAGGGTTGCAAACATGCTCGAAATTATTTTGTAAGGCCATTTCTAAACCTATGTACGCTGTACCTAAATATGGGCAGCTCAGAAAATTTTCGGGGGTTTTACAACACTGTTTGGTAAACAGATGGCATCTTTTTTTGACCTTTCAAAACATCGATTGAATCGTTGTTTCGACTAGTCGAAATCTTTTTGAACAAAAATGGCGACCAACAAGCAGTAAAATAAAAGCCGAATTGAGCTCTTTGAACACAAAAAGCGAATTATACTGATAGAAGAGGTGCAACAGAGGCCAATATTGTGGAATTTGACCGACAAAATACATTTGGATGGGATTTTTATAAATAATAATATTTAATTTAATAATTAGGGTATTAGTCGCTGCTACTGCCCTTATCCCATCCATTTGATCAATTTTCCTTTGTTTGTTGTTATCAATGTTATGTATTTGATTGTTGTGCACAGCTGACGCAACAGTGTGGCCACAGCAGCAAAACACCAAGAATATCTAAACTTTTTAGTGATTTTTGGTATTATGCTGTCACACTGAAGTTTGTAAGGCCTGACTTCAAAACATCGAACATTCTGAGCGCCCAAAATGTTTTCAGCTAGAGCGTACTACGCTATATCCATGTTATAAAAATATATAAATGACTAGGGGGCTCCGCCCCCTGCTCGCTTCGCTCGCAAAATTGAAAAGAAGGTCTTTTGTTGTCCAGCTTAAACTTAAACTGCTCGCTTCGCTCGCCAACCCGCAGCTCGCTTCGCTCGCAAAAATTTAATAGAACTTCTTTAGTTGTCCGGCTTAGCAAATTAATACATTATAAGGGGTCCGTCCCATGCTCGCTTCGCTCGCAAAATTGAATAGAAGGTCCTTAGTAGTGCGTTTTAACAAATTTATATAATATAGCATTTTTTGTAAAAAAAAAACGGAAACATTTAACTTCCGCTGTCCGCGGTATTAATGTTTCTTTCTTGCAATTGAACTTTGGCTAAAAGTCAGATTTAGAGATTTGGCGGGAAAAAGCTAAATTTGGCGGGAAAAAGCTAAATCTGAGGAAAAATTCAAAATTTAGCAAGAAGAGTTAATGTGTGAGTTTTCTAAGAATATCTCATACAACAACAGAGTTCTTGATTCTAAAGGTTAATTTGCATCAGATTGTTCCTATGGCAGCTATATGATATTGTAACCCGACCTTAACCAAATTTAGCCAGAATGTTAGAGACAGCCCCAATCCTACAATCTGTGAGTTTGGTTGAGATATCTTAAGAAACAAAAAAGTTTTTCATACTAAAGGTTATTTTGCATCCGATTGTTCCTATGGCAGCTATATGATATAGTAACCCGACTTTGACCAAATTTGGCCAGAATGTAAAAAACATTCGCAAACATATAATCTGTGAGTTTGGTTGAGATATCTTAAGAAACAAAAAAGTTTTTCGTACTAAAGGTTATTCTGCATCCGATTGTTCCTATGGAAGCTATATGATATAGTGATCCAAATTGGACCAAAGTTAGTCAGAATGTAGGAGACAGTTCCAAGCATACAATCATTGAGTTTGGTTGAGATATCTTAAGAAACAAAAAAGTTTTTTATACTAAGCAATTCCGTGACCTTTGACCCCGATTTAACCCACTTAGAGGTCGAATTTCGCAAAACGCCGTCTTATTGCACGATGAAATTATCTCATCTATGCTGTGTGCAAATTTCAGCTTTCTATCTTTTACCGTTTGGGCTACACGTTGATTCTCAGTCAGTCAGTCAGTCAGTCAGTGAGTCAGTCAGTCAGTCAGTCAGTCAGGACAAAGAATTTTATATATATAGATTAAACTAAACACTTAAATGTTTCCGAAGATGCAGATGCCAAATGCGAGCCTTTCTGTGACGAGTTGAGCGTCATAAAAAACTATCGGCCACTATCGATAGTGCAGGTCTGCCATCGATGGCGGCTCGATAGCGCTTGACCATCAATAGTGCCGATATTGCCATCGATAGTTCTCCACCTCTAGTGGGAACAGCCTTTTAAGAATCGAGAATCGCACCCACCGTTAAAGTAGTCAAACAGTTACAATTGTATCGAAAATATCGATATCTTAGAATTTGTAAAATGTGCTGAGGTACCCTTCAGTAATAAAATTCCTTTTCCTCAGTAGCCGTTTGATGTTGTTGTTATTTTTTGACATTTTGTTGTTATTTATATTAATTTGTACATCAGTGCAGAGACTGTTGCTGTTCGTTTTTTCTTGTTTCTTTCTCTCTCTAGCGTACAATTTTTCGTACGACGTTGTAGTAGACAAAAATTGATCGACGGATGCAGAGTCTGTTTCTGTTTATATTTTTTTGTTTCCGTCTCTGTTGAACCACTAAGCAAATAACCTATAGAGAACCCATCCCATACAAGCAAAATGTCACAGCCGGCAAAATGTCACAGCTGGCAATATTATTTTAGTGGAATTTGTAAGAAAAGCGATTTTATTTTTGAAGCCGTTGCTTGCGAAACTTAAACATATGAACCATGAAATACCCTCTACCTTTAAACGTTTTACCCACATTATTTTATTAAAAACACACACTTAGTTTTTAAAAATTCCACTAGAACAATATTGCCAGATCGGTAACACTTCCCTGTAGATCCATCGCAAAGCATTTTGACTGTGACATTTTTCTTGTATGGGATGGTCGATTGTATGAGTGTTTCGACTAGTCGAAATCTTTTTGAACAGAAATGGCGACCAACAAGCAGCAAAATAAAATCCGAATTGAGATCTTTGAACACAAAGATCGAATTAGACTGATTGAAGAGGTGCAACAGAGGTCAATATTGTGGGATTTTACCGACAAAAAACATTTTTTGGTTCATTTTCTCTTTTTTGTTGTTCTAAATGTTATTTATTTGTTTGTTGTGCACAGCTTACGCAAAAATGTAACCACAGCAGCATAACACCAACAATCTCACAACTATTTAGTGATTTATGGTATTATGCTGTCACACTGACGTTTGTAAGCCCGACATCAAAACATCGAACATTTTGAGCGCCCAAAATGTTTTCAGCTAGAGCGTTCTTTGCTTAAATTTAAACATGATTGGCCAACTGATTTGGAACCGATTTGGATAAAAAGAGGAGAGAATTGGCAATAAAAAATTTAAACTAAAGTTAATAGAGAAGAAATATGCGATGGCACGCAAGCACAGCACGTGTCGGGTCCACCCATCGCGTTCGAACTTCTTACGTGGATTCTCCATTTATATTATTTAAATAAATACAAAATTATCTAATTTATATCTATAAAAATACTTTTAGTTTTGGTTCTTGCTTATAATCAACCAATATTGTCGTCGTTATTGACCAAATTCAAATACTCTTCATCGTTCTCAGTTGTGTGCCAGACATTTCTCGAGGCCTCTTAGCTGTTTGCAAACAGTGCTGGACAACGCCCGTTCCTTATATGGCACCTCCGTTTTTATTTTTCCTCCGGATCGACAAGCGGATATAAAAGTCAAGTTATTCTTTACATTATGACAGCATTTTCTTCGACGTTCGTACTTTTGTGCTGTTGATGCTGATCAAGAGTCTAAGATGCTTTTATCTCCCTGACACATACTTTTCGACGAATACAATATACCCTTTTACATATTTTTTAAGTAGCGGGTATACTTATGATGTTCTTTACTCCTCCTCATTCGTAAATAGAATATCCGCAAAAGCAGATCTTTGGTCAGACCATATTTTACCAAATTTATCCACGAAAGATCTTCCCAATGGGACTTCATGTACAGATTTTCTGATAAGCGCTCAGCAGGGGTGTACCAGGGATCGTAACGATTACAAGTTTTATAAAAAAATATTATGAAATAAAATTATTTTCTGTTTTATAAAAAAAAAAACTTTGAATTTACATAATAACATTTAAAAATAAAAGTTATACATCAATTTTAAGTTAAGCCATAAATTTTATTTGCAAATTTTAAAATAAAAATTGGGCCCTCCCGATCAAAACATATTTCAATTTAATTTGTACTAGCAATTTTTAAAATAAAAAATGAAAAATAACTTTTACTTAAAATTTGTATTGTACAAATGGCAAAGAGATTTTTTATTTTTAAAATTTAAAAAGTTTTTATTATAAAGATTACAAATAAATGTAAAAAAAAATTGGGAATACAAATTGATCCTGTTCCTGGAAAATCCTTCCTAATGTGCGGCAGACCCAGCTACGGCTTCAGCGGTACCCCTAAAGGCGTCGCTGCTGTATTCTTCACATAATTCAAATTCGAGACTGCTGGGCGACATATAATTTCCGAAATTCGATGTGTCAAATTGGAAAATGCATTTTTATTTAACAATTAACTTTTTTATTTTCCGCATAGCTTTAAGAAAGTCTCATTGTCATTTTCCCTTGGGCACTATTGCATAGTTGACGTATTTGTATTAGTTTCTACGAATGCGACGCTGCCAAACTAAAATGCATTCTTTTATTTGGCCTTGCAATTAAATAGTGGCTGACGGTTTTTTAATTTAAGCAGAGCTTTAATTTGAAATGGCTTATCGAAAGCTTTCAAAAGTATCACTCTTTGATGCGCGCGCAAGAGCTTTTTTTCTAACTGAAGTGAAGGCTCTTTACTAAAAGTATCCTTTCGTGAAATACCGTGTATTTCAATGGCCAATGTTAATTTATTTAAAACTATCTAAATCTTATAAACATAAATTGTTTGAGTAAAATAAATGGATTACCAAATGTCAAGATTTTTTTTCTTACTGAAGCAATTTTTTTTTGCTTGCAAGAATTTCAGATAGATTGCTACCTGCGTCTGTTTTTACGTAGAAAAATTTTAAATTTGGCGACATTATTGCTATAACTAATTTCATTTAAACATAATAAAGTTCGAGCTTTATAAAGTAAGATGCTTATATATGATCGCTAAGTAAACTATTTTATACAATGTTTGAGTGCAGGGTATACAAACAAATCGAGTACAGAAATTTTGGGAATCTAGTTAGTTTAATATCAGTGCGCGGAACAAAGCCTTTACAAAAATTACTTTGATTGGTTGATATTATTTAAATAAATAAGTTATCAACATATCTAAATTAATCTAAAATCTATTCAACTCAAAAACAACGCCTATCAAGTAGGTAGCTCAATTTTAAGCTCGTAAATCTATCAATTTTTAAATATCCTTTTTTGAAACACCTAAATTAAATATAATCAATAAATGACATATTTATTCACCTGTTTAGTTTTGTTTAAATCTCAAGTTAAATATTCAAATACATGATTATGAAGCATTTTACTTTATTTAAAATGTAATTATTGATTTTACACTACTGACGTATTTAGCAAGTGCGCAGAATCAAAAATTGAGTCACGTGAACCTCATGCACTGTATATGTGTGTGTTGGATATGCATACTTATCAACTTATGCTTTTTTAAATGTATAGAACAGAGTGAGACATTAACGACCACATAAACTTATCTTGGGCAAATTCGATTTAATCATTTTCATGTTATTAACTTGCTAACTATATATGTAGTACAGCTGGGGGGTTCAACTTCAGAGCCATCTACAAAATTATTCCTATTCATAACATGTTTGAGGCTAATAAAGAGGAATATGCTTTGCTGGGGGCATTCTTATGGGAGCGGCGGAATATTCAAGGTCGTATGATAAACACCAACAGCAGCATATACTATATGTAGCATAGTGTACGCATGAAATTGACATAAAAAAACAAGCGAAGCGGACTTTGGTCGAGGCCAAAGGTACCCGTTACATACTTTTGACTCTTGAGAACTCTAAATCTTAAAGCATAAATCATATGTATATCGTTAGAAGGAAGAAAAAAAAATAATAAAAGAAAACGTTATGCACTATTTCTATCTTCAAAACTGTGGGTGTGGTCGCTTTAACCGATATGTGGGAGCGGAAGGGACCGTGGTAGAAATTTTAAGCAAACTTGAACCGAATTGGGTTCTGAGATCTAGTCGGGTATGCGTCGGAGATGCTTTTTTCTTCCTGTTATTTCAACGAATGGAATAATCCCTTATACTTATTTCTTATTTGGAATATAAATAATGTGTCTTGCACAGCGACACCTTTTAGAATGTAATAGCCTTTCCTCACTAATGTACATTTTATAAAAATATCGGAGCTATCGATAAGTATGCAACTGTCTGTCCTCATAGCATAGCATTTGCATTTAGCATTTACAAAACATTTGTGATTTGTTTACAAATTCGTTTGACAACTGAAATTAAAAATTCGAGAAAACAAATGGAAGGATTTTAAGAAAACTTCGCTGCTTAGGACATAATATCTGATGGTCAGGAGATCATCTAACTTTTCCCGATTGGAAAACCATTCGGAAAAACCATTGCAAAGGGAACCCAAAGTGAAAACACCATTTCCACGATCTCTCATTGAACAAGGGGTTGCCGTAGCTCTCTATGGGTTGGGATCGTCTGTGGAATAACGAAAATTGGAGACAACGTACTTATAGTATGGTGTCAGCGTAACTAGAGCAAGAGTCAGGGATTCTTAGATTCTGATAAGTCATTATTGGTAAAAACAACTCGTAGCGCCCTTATCAGATACGTCTTGTACAATTCAACGGATACTAATAAATATTAGAATATTTACCAATAAGCACTACTTTTTTATTATTCTTATTTAATGAACTATAATGAGAAACTATAACGATTTAATAATAATTGTTGCGATCGCCAATGTGTAATGTTCGGGGGTGCCACAGAAATCGCTTTCGCTTGAATTTCACTTAAATTTCATACAAATTCCAGTGAAATTCAAGCGAAAGCGATTTCTGTGGCACCCTTGGTTGACTCATGTAGCCATAGAGGTCGGTTTTTGATTTATTTTGCTGTTAACTGCAGCATTTTATCATTACTACACTCTTTATTAATTAAAAATAAAGTTCAGTTTTTTACAGTTTGAAATTTGGCGCCAGAAGTTGAGAAATCTAGTGATGGTACATTCTCAAATTAAAAAAAAAAACTTCAAATATCGATTGATTTCCGATGAATATCGCATTGATTTTAAAAAATGTAGTTACATTCCTCAGAAATGTACTATTCCCCCACCACTAGATCCCATATGAAATGTATAGGAAAAAAGTAGCATTTGCTCCAAAAATGCTAAAATGCTGAAATGTAGTTTCAGTGAGGAAAGGCTATAAGATCTCATGCCTTGTGCTTGTATCTCGACTTCTCAAACTACACAGGCCTACTCCGATCCTCACCGTCTACTTATACTACTTTACATTCGGCCATGCTGTTTACTCTTATCTGACCCAGATGACCCCATCTCTTTTATTCTACGTTTTCCTCTTCATAGTCGTCTTCATCATCGTCATCGTCATCTTCATCATCGTTTCCTTTTTTCTAGAAGACCCGCCACAGTGAAGTCCTTGCGATTCTGATTTCTTTACCTGCATCTGAAACTTAACCTCCTCCATCTCTCCATCCTGTACTCGTTGCGCTTCCTGACGCTCAGCTTCTCTCAGACTCAGCTTCTCTCAGATTCAGCTATTATTCGTTCCGCTTTATAGTCTTGATGCTTGATGGAATTCTTCCCTTTCACTATCCCGGAACCAAATATACAACTTTTTAAGAATTTCAACAACTTTTACTTTTTATAATTTAAATTTTTTATTTTATCCTGGTTGAGCCCCCAAATACATATAAGGTGAAGTATTTACTCTTTACGCGGTAAAAGTCTAGTGACGAAAACATTTTCATGCCCAAAAATTTCTGATATCCAATTTTGTGACGAATAATATTAAGTTTTACTTATGAATAAAATAAAAAAAAAATTTTGGCACTCGGCACATTGCGCTAAAATGTCTCAGTTCTTCATACCAAATAAAACTGACTGTTTTGCGCAGTGCCGAATGCAAAAATTTTTTTTTTATTTTATTCATAAGTAAAACTTAATATTATTCGTCACAAAATTGGATATCAGAAATTTTTGGGCATGAAAATGTTTTCGTCACTAGACTTTTACCGCGTAAAGAGGTTTTTTTATGGGATATCAGAAATTTTTGAATAAGACATTAGAAATTTTGAAAATTTCAATATTTTTTGACAGTATAATTTGTCAAATTTGTATGGCATGCCAACATGCTGTTGCTGCTGCCGCAAAAAGAATTCACCACTTGCAAGCAGTATACTTCCGCAGCAAGCAAGCAGTGTACATACTGCATGTGAGCAAGCAGAAGTGGAAAGAAAAATGATATATTCAGTTAATAGGTAATATCTTGCCCAAACGAATTCTGACAGATATGTGTTGTATGTCAAAAAACGCGGAATGGAATTGTCTTCAACATATACCATATTTAAAAGTGATTTGAAATACAAATTTTTCTTAAATCGCCAAAATGTGAGGAATAATAATTTTTTTTACCTGTAGATTTTTACCTGTGTTCTTCAGCAAAAAAGTTTACAGCTATGCTTAAAAGCCCATCGATCTACCTTTTCAACGATTTATAGATCACATCTGTAGCATCTATCGTTTGGACGCTATGAGGGTGTCAATTTTAGCGGTTTTTAGCGATTTCCCGCTAAACTAGCGAATTTTCGGAAAAGTTGTAGAACAAACGTTTCTAGATTTTTGAGCAGGAACAAGTCCTCATTCAAACTTCTAAGCTATAAGAAAGATTTTATCCAAACAGACAAACGGGTCCTCTTCCAAATTTAAGAAAACGTATATTTTCAGTTAACTGGATATATCTTCCAAACCATTTGGCTATAAGTTATGTTTCATATATCAAAAAATGCGAAATTTTATAAACTACAACATATTGAAAATTAAAAAAAATCGTTAGCGGCGTTTTCACAAAAACCCCCAAAATGTGGAGAAAAATACCTTATTTCACCTGTAGCTGTTTACCTATTTACCTAAAAATAAAACTTCGAAGGTATGCCTAAGAGCCCTTCAAAATACCTTTTCAACGATATATAGATCATATCTGTGGCTTCTATCGTTTGGATGCTATGGGGGTTTTAAGTTTTTCGGTTTTTAGCGATTTCCCGCTAAACTAGCGATTTTTCGAAAAAGTCGTTGAACAAACGTTTCTAGATTTTTTAACAGGAACAAGTCCTCATTCAAACATTTAAGCTAAATCAACGATTTGATCCAAACAAACAAACAGACAAACAGACAAACAGACAAACTGACTTTTCATCTCATTTTCGGAAGGCCCCTAAAAATTTCAAAATTAATTATCTTTCGAACCAGTTGTCCGATTTCGATGATCGAGGTGTCATTCGACGCGTATTTTTAATGAAAATTGTAAAAAATTCAAAGAAAATTCAAAAAAGCTCCAACGGCCCCATTAGCTCCAATCATCAAAATTTTCCCCCTCCCACTTACACCTGTTTATCTCACGAACCAGGTGAGTTTCCAAAAGTCTTAGTATGCACATTTGTAAGTTAAGTTAATACCTTTCGATCGGTATATAACTCGACCTGATCGGACAGTCATAGCAAATTTTCCATTCTTCCTGTGTATATATGCTAGTCGCCTTCGCACCCTTCGTGCTGCTTTCGTCACTAGCGCGGACTGCCGTCCGCAGTGATTTGGGATATAAATAAACAATGTGTCTTGCACAACGACACCTTTGAGAATGTATGATCTCATGCCCTGTGTTTGTATCTCGGCTTCTCAAAGTACACAGGCTTACTCTGATCCTCTCCTTCTATACTACTTTCCATAAACATTTACATGACTCACTTAAGTTAGTGAGCATTAAATATTTTCAATAAATTTCAAGCGTTTTTAATGTCGCACAAATCTTGAAGACTCGAGCTAATACAATAATATACAGGCCTGTTTCGGTTTTCACTTTTTACTTTTTAGCATTTAGTGATATGCATTTATTCACTTTGAATTTAGACTAAGTGGTTGAAAATTATCGTTTTTCGTTTTCTCTTCAACTCAAAGTGATATCAATCCACTGAATATCGCCGAATTGGTATAAGAGCAGGTTAAAGAAATTCAATTCCGACAAATCTTATCGAAAGTGAAATTCGGAACCGGCCTGATAATAGGTAATACTTAAATCATAAAATTAGTTTGATTAATTAATTATTAACTGAAACCCAAGGTTTAGGGGGTATATAAACCGGCTCGCGAGCCAAGCCTTAATCCTCCTCTATAGCTCGAACCGATAAGCCTTTACCAAAATTTTGATGGCTTGCAGCCTAGCTACCAAGCTAGTGTGATCTCATGATTATCAGTTAGGAAAAGTGCATCCAGTTGACTGAACTGGGCTAAAATTTTTATTTTTAGCTTGGTCGAGGGCATATAAAGTTTGATAAAATTTTTTAACAGACAGAAGAAAGCGTGGCAGACCCCATTAGTATCAACAGCCGACTCGATTTGTCCGTATGAACGAAAGGAGGTCAGAGATGGAGGATGCTAAATTTGTCAATTCTGTCAAGTATCTGATGGTGCCCTGAAATAAACGCACTCAATATCATTACGATTGGCCGATTGTATTCTGAATTTGCCAGTGTCAGTCTGAGCGAAGAATTAGTCTACGTAGATATGTGGCAAATACATAGGCAAGTGAGAGGACCTGTGTTATTTAAATTTTTATTAAATGTAAAGATACTGTTTAAATTCTTCTTGTTGCGACTTGCAACATAACTTGCAGGATTGCAATGGTAAATTTGATAGGTCTTTCATTACCATCAACAGCCCGATCGTTATTTGAATTTACGTACGTGTTGATCTTGGCAAATCTACTTGATCTGCGTTTGGCACACAGGTATTGGACCAGTCCTGCAAATCAAGTTTATTTTCCACAATCCTTGGGTCAATAAAAGGGAAAAAATGTAAATGAAAGCTAATTTGTTTGTGTAATTTCGATTTTAATGGTTTTAATTTCTTTGACCTAACATATTCATTTTCTAACAATTAACAGAGAAGTGTAATTCTGAAATATATGCTAAAATAGTTGTATATCCTTTTTTTCAGAATGCCAGCAGATCCGACTGAAGAAGCACCTCCCCAGGTTCCCAAAACGGAACTGGACGAGTTGCAGATCAAAGCTCAGGGTGTTGCTGATGAGGTAAATATATGTCGATTTTTGTAAAAAATAAAACAATATCTATAAAAAAATTTAAATTTCAGTCCTTGGAAAGCACTCGGCGAATGCTTGCTCTCTGTGAAGAGGTAAGAAAAAACCAATTTATCTAACTCTTAGGTATAATGGTCGAAAGCCATTGTTAGTATTAATTTATCTAAATTATGCATTATTCAGTTTGTATCGACAAGCAAAAAAGTCATTGATATATCAGTTATACGTATCTCTGGAAAATATTTTATTGGTCATCTTAATTAGTGCTCAACTGTACACGACCCTGTGCCCAAGCCCTTTAATCGTCTAATACATATTTGCGATATACAAATACAACGGTACCCGTAACGGCATAAAATATTCGACTAATTCTTTCTATGACAGCTTTATAATATATTGAACAGATGTAAACAATATTTGGTCAGAATGTATAAGACAATAGAATATTTTCAATCTGCGAGTTTGGCTGAGATATCTCCAGAAACATTAAAAATCTTCATACTTAATCTTAATCTTGAACTGTTGATATAAGTAGTAGGCAGATTTAAACCAAATTTGGCCAGGATGTATAAGAAAGTAAAAAACTCCCAATCTGCAAAATTGGTTGAGATATCTGGGAATCAAAAAAATTGTATACTCAGTTATAATTTTCAACAAATCGTTTCTATGACTTCTATATGTTATAGTCGGAGCCCGCAAATAACAGTTAACACTTATTTCTTATTCGATCTGCTCACTGAAAAAACAGAAAAAAAGTAAAGCCCAGAAGATTTCTCACTGAGAGAAACACTTACTTCTTTTCGTTTGTGCTCTCTGCTCAGTACTTTCCATTTAGAAAATAAATTCTTTCTGTCTACTAATAACAGTTAAAAAAAAGACTTTGTAGCTAGTGCTCCCGGAATAACTGTTAGCAAATGAGCAAGACACAAAAGTGTTAGTCAAAATTCTCTTTTCAAGTTGTTGTTGTTTTAGGTGCGCAAAAATCGACACGAACTCCCGAAAAAGCAACACACCCACAGAGATCAAGATAACTTTTTTTGGTAACTATTTTCATTTACATTAACAATTGTTATTTAGAATTAAGCTTTACAATTAAAAGAGAATTAATATTTTTCGCACTTAGAGAGCTACGTTTTTCGGTTAGGATAAAATTAAGCGCTGAAAAGGCTCTTTCAACCGAGACTTGTGTTGCCGGTATAGCCAGCACCACCTGAGCGAGCGCACTTAAATGCGGTGATTTTAGTTTAATATCGTCAAAAAACTGTAGAATGTTCGAATTCAATGGCAACCGGCCATAAGTCATGTCGAAGTTTTCAATGTCTGTATAAATTTTTCATCAATTTTTCATTGACTGACTCTTCTTGGGATCTGGACAGCGGCTTAAGAGCATCCAAATATGTTGAAAACAGTGATATTTCTTTGGTTTCCTCAGTTTCCTCGGTTTCACTGATTGGTGACTCGTCTTGAGGATAACTGATTTCCATATTAGAGTTTGATTCCATATTTTGATTAGTGTCACTTCATTAGTTGCATAGGAAATTTTTCTCTTTTTTGCAACTTGTACCACATCGGTTCTGTTATATGAGTTCCAGTTAATTTTTTGCCACACACGTTGCATTCCGATTTATTTAATTTGCTATCATATTTAAAAAAAGAATGAGTTTTGTTTTTTGGACGACCCATTTTACGCAAAATTGTAGCAACAAAAAAAAGTTTTAAATTTTCAGAAGGCATTTTCGATGTTTTCTCCAGACGAAACAGTTTTTGAATGACACAACCATAAGGAAACAAAATTAACTGTTATTTCTTGACTGATGTGCCTACTGAGAAAAAAACATAAATTAATGTTTTGTTCTGATCCCTTTTATCGTTCTGTCAGCTAATAACTGTTATTTTCTGACACACTGAAAGTGTTGACTGTTATTTGCGAGCTCTGGTTATACATAGTAGACCGATTCCAAACAAATTTGGTTAAGATGTAAAAAATGTATAGACCCTCAGATCGGTAGAGTTATCTCAAATGACGAAAACGTTTTTGTAGCTTTCTTTGGTGGTCTGATCAATGTTTGAAAACTAACTTAATGTGTTAAATATTTGAAACAACATATATCTGCTTGGGGCTCATAAAATGCTGTGTGCCACATTTGGTTGTTCTAGGTCTTATAGCCGTTGAAATCTAAATGATCAGCCAGACGGATATGTATATTATTATTATTATTATATTGCCTGTATCATCTAGGGCCATATCCTGATGCACAATTTGCCTTCACGCGTCCCTGTCTAGCACGCGACTTCTTCATTTGGTAACACTAAGGGTTGACTGGGCATAATTCACTTGATCTTGCCAACGTATCTGGAGTCTTCTTTTCCTCCGTTGTCAACCTTACACCTTACACCAATGGAAACAGGTCCAAAACTTTTTGCGAAAAATTGTCCTCTCGAGCACCTTAAGAGCAGCTGCATCAGATTGGAAGGATGAGGATCTTGTAAAGCGTTGTCTTCGTATTTCAAGAGAGGGCTTTACTTCTGATTTGCCTACTGAGTCCAAAGTAGCACCTGTTGGCAAGTGTCATTCACCGCTTAATCTCCATATTTACTGATGCTTGGTTTCAAACTGGTCATTTCCTACCTTGACAAAGCTGATGGTGTTGCTCGATGTCATTCTGCAAAGCTCAGACATGGCTGCATAAAATTCATATTAAAGTGTTTTTAATTATGTGTATTATGTGCACTAGGATGATATAAATATGATACAAAACAAAATTATGGTTAAAAAACTATATTAAAACGAGGAATTAAAAGCAGGGATTAAAACCCTAACCGAAACCGTAACCTTTATCCGGTAAAAACCGATTGAAATTTAAAACTGTAACTGAAACCGTTAATTTCGGTTTTTCATAAATAATACAATAAAATTGAAAAAAATGTTTTTTTTTAATTGTTAATTTAAAAATTACATATAAAAGTTATGGTGTATTTGCGATCTCTGATATTTTGTTATTAGTTTTGTATTTTATTTTTGATTTTCTTTCTTATTTTTAATTTTGATTTTTGATTTTAATATTCTCATAATTCTTATTATTATTATATTATTAATATAATTATATATTTTTAATTATATATTTCAAAACCGAAACATACAAAAACCGGTTCAACGAGACGAAACCTTTATTCAAAGATTTTCCGTAACCGATAGCCGAAAACCTAAATGCGAACATAACCGAAACCATAACTGAAACCGATATTCGTTTCGGTATTAATCCCTGATTAAAAAGAAACAATAAATCAGAATATACGTGAAGTTAAAGTTAAAAGAAAAAAAAAAATTGATAAAGATCATAATATGTCATCTAGTAAGTCGTAAACAGATTCCAGAAACTTAGATTTTTCGCTCATAAAAAGTTCTTTCCGCCTTGTTATGACCAAAGCAGGTAAAAAAATTCCACGGATACGATTTTATCAATTCCTTGGCAGTATCTAGGGCATATTTATTTAAATTGTCTGCTTTAATATTATATCCTGATGCCAAATCTTGCAATACCATTGCACAACGTTGGATGAAAAAGGAAAAAAATTTAAAGTTATACAAGACAAACGTGCAAAACAAAATTATTTTAAATTACAAATAAACAAAGTTATTTGGGCCTGTTCCGAATTCCGATAACGAGTCGAAATGCCACAAAACGAGTTGATTGCTGTTCCGAATTCCGAAAAACGACAATAATTGTCGTTTTCAAAACGTGTGTTGTACAGTCGTAGGATTTGAAAATAAATGCCATTAAAAGCATTAAAATAAATAACTAAAATTATAAACTGAAAATTATAATAATGTTGAATATTTTTACTTGAACTAAAAATAGTTAAAGTATTTTTTAAAAGAATTTTTTAAAAGCATCTAAAAAAAATTTTATTAAAAACGAAACCGAGCTGTTTTGAATTCCACTTTAACTTTTGATATCGATACCAACTCACGCAATCGAAAGCTGCTGAAAGCTTCAATTGAACATCAAAATTCGAACAACGAAGTTTTAGTCAAATTTACCTTATACCTGCTATATTCAACCAGAAATACTTCAAATGAATTTTCGAAACGTTTTCGAAAGCGAGTTCGAAAAGTAAAAACAAGCCTATTTCATAAGGATAACCCGATTTGTTATATTTTTTAAATTGCTTGGACTTCTCATTTTTTAAATGTGATAATTCTCTAGAGAACCATGGAGGTCTAAATGGAGATACCAGCAGAGCACAGACATCAAATAAATGATTTAGATTATTATAAAAAAGCTTAATGGCATTATCCAAGTCAGAACATGTGTATAATTGGGATCAATCAGAACATGAAATAAGATTGTTTAGCTTATTGAAATCTGTTTAACTAAAGCACCGGATGCGCACAGTGAGCTAAGATAATAATACATCTAGCCACAAAGGTAAATTAATACGATCGTTGAGAGCTGTTTGGTATGTGTCTTCCGGAATTACCAATGGGTCAATTCTGGATACGATGCTATTTGTTGGAGTCCAGTACGAATAACAGGTCAAGTGTTTTGTTGATAGAATTGATTCGTACCAAAGAAAGCTGCACTCTCAAAGAGAGTTGCTCTCTCAGTACCTAAAAGTAAAGAAATAGTCGTCATAAAGTTAAATTTAATAGTGGTCAGGTGATTATCGCATACTATCACATTAGAAAGGGATCGAATGTAAGAACATGTTAAATTAGTGGAAAAATTATTAAAGGAAACTTTCAGATTAGACTCCACGGCCAACAGTATTCCGCCTCCATTACTAGCTATACTACGATCATATCTATACTTGGAATATGTGGAAGAAAGAATTGAAAAGTCTAAAGTGGCATGCTTAAGTCAGGTCTCAGTAAAACAGATGACTTCGAAGACAAAGGAATGACTATTGAAAAATAGGCAAGATAGCTTATAATTAAGGCTTCATACATTTTGATATGCTAGAGTGATAGAGGAAATTGGCTTTTTGGTGCTATGTTAGAAGATGAAACAGATAAAGTGGAGCCATCAGTTGAGATTGGGGTCCGATCTCTCTCTCTCTCGATTAGTATTTTCCTTATATTTGGATACGCATTTAAGTTCGGGCCAGAAGTTTTGTTAACAAATCTTATCTAAAACCTTTTCTGATCACAAAGAAGAGATTTCCCTAGGGAAATTGAAGTTCAGATTTAGTTTAAAGCTTTTTGTTGTTTCTGGAGATATCACCGACTCGCAGATTTGGAATTTTCTAAATTGTATAGATGTCTTTCAAACAATTAGTCGAAATTTAATGTAGCTTTCTACAAGGGCATCAAGCCTTCGGCGACCCTAACGACACGTCGCGACGTGCAAATACGTATTAGGCTGGACACAGAGTCGCACAGGGCCGCACCTCGCCGCGAGCCAAGCGAGCAGGGGGCGGAGTCCCTTGATTTGATTCTTGTTGTATACATACATATGTCGAAGTACCTGAGCACATCGTATCCTACAGTCGAGTTCACTCGATTTTAACCAAACTTTATTAAAATGTATTATATAGTAAACAAGGCGTCGGAGCCCCCTTTTTAAATTTATATATTGCATCCTAATAAAGTTTGGTCCAAATCGGATTACTTTATCATATTTACTACATAAGAGCAATTGGAGGAAAATTAACCTTCAGTATGAAAAATATTTTATGTTTCTTAGGATATCTCAACAAAGGATCGAAAAGATTATAAGTTTTATGAAAAAAATTATAAAATAGGAGTTTTTTTTTTATTTCTATAATAAAAATTTAAAAATAACTTTTAAACTATGATTTTAATAATCTCGATAATCCGGACAATCAGTGACCAGGCATAGCCGGAATAAACGAATAAAAAATACCTTTCATATTGTATCAGACATTTTTATTTTAACCGAACTTAAATAAAAAGCACACGGGTCTGTTAGCTTTGTCACAAAAATGTGCCTAACATGTAGAAGGAGGCGTGGTGGACCATAAAATACTTTACATATATATTATTGATCAGCATCAACAGCCGTCGGTGCGTCCGTCTGTATGCGCACTTAGCTCTCAGATAAACTTTTAAATTCTTTATTGAAACTGGTTCATGGGTCCCGGTTCAAATCCCGGCTCGGTCAGATGTGTTTTTAGACCCCGTACTTAAAAAAAAGTACAGAGGTCTATTAACTTTGTCACAAAATAAAGGAGGGCTGGTAGACCCCACAAAGCTTATATATTCTTGATCAGATCAGCCTAGATCTCAGAGTCTATAAGAGCTAGAGACTCCAAAGTATCTAGGTTCGCCTATATTGCACGCAGATCAAGTTTGTTTTAGATTTTGGATCGGACCACTATATCACATAGCTGCCATAGGAACGTTCAGTCGAAAATTAAGTCTATGGGATGGTCCTATACATCCTGACAAAATTTTGTTGAAATCGGACCACTATATCATATAGCTGCCATATGAACGATCAGTGAAAAATCAAGTTTTAGTACGAATAACTTTTTTGTTGTTTGAGATATCTGAGTCAAACTGACAGAATATACATCTGTAATGCGCCCAAAATTCCTGACAAGATTTTGTTGAAATCAAACCACTTTATCATATAGCTGCCATAAGTACGATCAGTCGAAAATCAAGCTTTAGTACGAACGATTTTTTTGTGTTTTGAGATATCTCAACAAACCTAACAGAATAAGCATTTGGGATGGTCTTATTCATCCTGACCAAGTTTGGTTAAAATCGGTCTGCTATATCATAGGAAGGATCAGACGAAAATCAAGATTTAGTACGATATACTTTTTTGTGTTTTGAGATATCTCATCTAATCTGACAGAAAATGCATTTAATATGTTCCTTAATATCCTGACGAAGTTTTGTTGAATTCGGTCTACTATATCATATAGCTGCCATTGGAACAATCGGTCAAAAATTAAGATTGAGTATGAAAATGTTTGTTGATTTTTGAGATTTAACAATCAGACCCGCAGTTTGTTTATTTTCTATTGTCTTATACATACTGATTAAATTTGGTTCAATTTGGTTTTCATATAGATGACATACGAACAATAAGTGAAAAGTGCCATTTTTGCAAAAAGTGCCTTTTTTGCCATTTTATAGTAAAACTTTTCCTATGTTCACAAATGAGCTTGATACTTATACTACAGCTCTTGGTATGCTCTTCCAGATGTATGACACAATCCACTTGAAAGAGTAGTCACACATGAGTCGCTATCCTGCCGTTTAGAAAAAGATAGACAAGCACAACATAAATAAACCTGCATACCAAATATACAATAACAACCCAATTAAAACATTCAATACGAAAAAGAAAAGTGTAAAGATTACTTTAACAAAATAGTGATCTCTGTTCAATAGTAGATAAAATTTCCTATAAAACGATTTACACACCAATAAACGATTCAGTTCTTAAAATCAACGCGAAATTGTTTAACTTAGGTATTGGCAAGCGCTCTTATACACTAGCTCTTATACAGTGACTAACATCATGCCTGAGTTCTAGTGCAGATTTGCATGCAATTAATTTTTAATATTATATTACATTATATTTTCATTATATCAATTTAATGTTTATAAAGGGTGTTTTTTTTAGAGGTGTGGTTTTCAACAAGAAATAAAACGCATATATTTTAATGTTATGGCCAAGAAATGAGCTTTATTACAAAGATAAATTTTTGCCATTTTGTTTTTAAAATGATTTCAGGCAAGTGGCCGCCTGGCTGCCTCGGATAAATTCCAGCATAGACGTCCAGTTTTCGAAAATTTTTTGCAGCAATCGTATGTCAGCCGAATATTCTTTTCGTCTTACGCCTATCTGCGTATACCACAAAAATTAGTCTAAAGCAGTGGTCGGCACCAACACAGTCATATGTTTGCATTGCGTTAGTGTGCATTTTTGTTCGCCTAACAGCGGAATAACAGCGACGTTAACAGAAGCAAATCGTAGCAGTATGTCGTACGTGAGTGTACATGAGCGGCAGCGCAGTCGCCACGAAAATTTCCTATGAGATCGAGATAGGGCCGTGCCGATAGCTGGTCTAAAGGCGTTAAATCACACGATCTAGGCGTCCAATTGACCAGACCCAAGCGTAAATTAAATTTTTCACCAAAATCGCCTCTCAATTGCGCCATTGTTTCCCGTGCTGTGTGGCACGTGGCACCGTCTTTCTGAAACCACATGTAAGCCAAGTCTAGCTCTTCCATTTGGGGTAAAAAAAGTTTGTAATCAATCCGAATAACCGCTTCAGAAGGTCGAGTAAACTGATCATAAAATGGAAAAAATGCAAAATGCAATTTCTTAACCGAGCATGAATTTTGATGATAAAATTCAAATAATTTGCAAACGTTGTTCATTATGAAATGGCAAACCAAACTGAGCATAAATCATGTGCCAGCTGTCAAAAAGACCAACTCAGAAAAAAGTGTTGCCAGATTAAAAACCAGAAGTCTAAACAAAACACCCTTTATAATTTATTTCTTTGATTCAATTATTTTATATTTTATCATGCATTTAAGTTGGTTTGTTAGCTTATGTTTTTTTTGTTAAACTTGGTAACGCGTTTGTGACACGGCTTAAGCCGTTGTTTTGTTTTATTATTTATAAATGTTATGCACAAATTTTATATAAATGTTAAATTTACATATGTATATTCAATGTTAATATTAGATTTTATTTGTTTAAATATTTATTATTGTTTTATTGACCTGTTTGATGTGGCGCGTGCCTTCATTTGTATGGGTACTGTACAATTTCAACTTCTATTCGCCATTACTTTGATTCTAATTTATCCAGTTAATGAAAATCCAGTTTGAAAGGTATCAACTCCATATAAAAAAGAGTTGCAAACTGGCTAAAAATTATTTTGTGAGGCTATTTCTAGACCCTTGTATCCAGTACCTAAATTTGGGGTGCTCAGAAATTTTACTGGTTTGGTAAACAGCTGACAGCTTTTCTTTACCATTCAAAACATCGATTGGTTCCGTGCTTCGACTAGTCGAAATCTTTTTGAACGGAAATGGCGACCAACAAGCAGCAAAATTAAAGCCGAATTGAGCTCTTTGATTGCCAGTGTGACCACTCAACTTTTGAGAGATTTTTGTTGCTATGCTGTCACACTGAAGTTTGCAAGCCAGACATTAAAATATTAAACATTTTCAGCGACTAAAATATTTTCAGCTACCGGAGACTATGCTTTAATTAACTTAGGGAATTTTTTAATGTAAATATGTGTATCAACGTTATAACTAGTCGAATAGTATATATATACATTCAGTATATAATTATGGGTACATGTCATAACGCCCCCGGGCATATTGGAAAAGAAATCTGGAAAATCGCCGCCGCTTGAATATTCAGGGGTGCCACATAAATCGCTTTCGCTTGAATTCCAATTAAATTTCATACAAATTTTGTGTCATAAGGCCCTCGGGCACCACAAAAATTGGTTTCGCTCGAATTTCACTTAAATTTGTATAAAATGTACTAAAATTCACTTAAATTTGTATTAAATTTAAGTGAACTTCAAGCGAAAGCGATTTTTGTGGCACCTCTGAATAAAAACGCACGAGGGCGCTATGACACATTGAGAGTGGGCAATATGACATTTTTAAAAGTGTCATAGTGCCCGAGGGCCTTATGACACAAAAATGACGTCCCCGGTCGTTATGACACGCACCCCATAATTATATTTATTATTTTGTAGCGATTTATATTATTAAATTTTAAGCAGTGTTTCATTGCTCCATTGTAAGTCGAGTATGTTCGACTGTTGCACCGAGAGAAAAGTTTTTATCTTTTTTTGTGCAGTTAGTAATTAATTCAACTATTTTTTACACTTTCTGATTAAAAAAAAAAGCTGATATTTTTGATTGCTTTGCATTGAATTCGATGTTTACATTTTGAGTTTTGAGTTTGTTTTTTTAAGTCACTCCATTAGCTTAAACCATCTTCGATCCTCTGATTATAACCTGTGCCCGTTGAAAATGGGCAAAAGGCGTGGCAGAACCCATAAAGTACCATATATGTGTTCATGATCAGTATCAAAAGTCGAGTCGAGTCGATTAAGCCATGTCCGTCTGTCTGTCCGTTCGCCCGTCTGCTTGAACACAACGATATCAAAAACTATAAGAGCTAGAGACATCAAACTTGGTATATGGGTTCCTGGATACCTGACGCAGATCAATAAAGTCTTAGTACTAAAAAATGTTTTGTTGGTAGGCGAGCGAAACGAGCAGGATGCCGAGCCCTCCTGTTTTATTGAAGGATAACAGTACACCAATCAATTATCATTTTTTGCAATGAGCGGCAAATTTCGATATCACAAAATATCTATCTATATACTTGGATACAAAACTCTTTGTCCTGACTGACTGACTGAGAATCAACGTGTAGTCCAAACGGTTAAGCCCAGCTAGATGAAACTTCACACAACATAGCTGAGACAATTTTATCGTGATATTTTCGGGTATTTTCTACTTATAAATAATGACAAAATTTTTATGACTTCACAACCTTCCTAGCACTGCCTTTCTATAAAGATATTTTCCATCAAAAGATGCAGCAAAACAGCCAAAACAATCTGAAATCTAACGGTAAATAATTTTTTTCAAACCTAAAATAGACTTCGAAGTAGAACAACAAAATGTTTTGACGAACACAAGGTACTCTTAACCCCAATAATAATTTTTAAGCAAAAATGAGGTGCCTCTAATTGAATTTCGCTGTCTGCACACCTACAAAAAAAAACAGTACCGGCAACATCGCAGCAGTTCTGCCCTTGCAGTACACTGCTCAAAAGACCGAGATCTCACACAAAAACTTGGTTATGGGTTGAGAGTTGTTTGCGAGCTCTGTTTTCGACTGGTCGTTTATATAGTAGCTATATGATATAGTGGTCGGATCCAGTATTTTGTCTCTGAGATCGACGCGCTTAAACTCACTGACGGACACACGGTCTAACGGACAGACAAACGGACAGGGCTTAATCGACTCGGCTGTTGATACTGATAAAAAATATATAGTTTATGGGGTCTGCCACGACTCTTTCTGTCTGTTACACAAATTTAAAAAAACCATTATACTCTTTTTGCATTTTTCCAATGGGTACAATCGGCTGCTAAACGGTTAATTCAGCTTTTCGGTTTCGCTATAATGAAAATGTTTTGTTTTGGTAATGGCTTCAGTTTCTGATACCAATTTCAATTTCTGATACCGATTTCAATTCATGCAAAATTTAAGAACGCGAGAGGAGAAAGAGGATAGAGAGTTACGGACATTAAATAGGAAAACGAAAGATTAAAAAAGAATATAACTTACTTAAGGCCCTATTCTCCTTCAGCTTGCTGTTTTTGGACCTTTTTTGAAAAAATTCTCATTTAAAAACGCAAAAAGATATTTGAATTTTGTTTTTATGTTGTTTTTTATTGAATTAGTAATGAATGAAAGAAAATAAAAAAAAATTTTTCGCCGCGATATAGGGGCTGTCCATAGATGATGGCACCGTCAAAGTTGGCCCTCAAAAAAAAGGCATGGGGCTGGCGGCCACGATTCCGCCAGTTCTACTGAACCGATTTGGATGAAACAAAGTTTAATCGACGTAGAATTGTCACCATTCTGGCCCGTAGTAAAATAAAAATTTTGCGATTTTTTTTGACAAAATGGCGGCCACTTGAAATTGACAAATCGAATTTGGACCCATTTTTTTGTAGTTTAGTGTAAAAAAAAATAGTAAAAAAAATCGCATATTTTACTACGGGCCAGAATGGTGACAATTCTACGTCGATTAAACTTTGTTTCATCCAAATCGGTTCAGTAGAACTGGCGGAATCGTGGCCGCCAGCTCGAAAAACGTGGTTTCGAGATAAACGCGTTCAAAGTTTGAAGTTTATTAAAAACTACTCATTTTAGCGAAGACATGACCCCACAAAAATGGCCATATCTTCTAAAGTATTTCGAATTTCAAAAAACCCTTTTAGGGTTATATTCTTAAATGTCCAAGCTATAAAAAAATGCAAAAAAAAAAAGTCGAAAAAAATTTTTTGCTGAAAGAGAATAGGGCCTTAAGACTGTCTCAACTAAGAATTATGTAAAATAAAGTTAGTATTTAAGAAAATATAAAAAAGGCTTTTATTCAGGTGTGCTACAGAAATCACAAGTGAAAGCGAATTCAGAGAAAAGCGATTCCTCTTGAAAAATTTCTCAGTGCCACAGAACTTTGAGTGATTTGTTTTTTTAGCATGTTCACCAACCTTTTCGAACTAGGTTGCTAGGGTTGGCCCCTTCTCAGATAAAATTTTTCAATGATTTGCTTAGCAACTTTTTTAAGTTTATCATTGCAGAATAATAGGTTTTTATTTTATTTCTTTTTTAACTTATATAATTTAATTTATTTATATAATAATTTATATTGTACAGCTTAAAACATTTAAAAGTTATTGGCACGACAAACAATTAAAGTTACTTCTAAATTCTAAAATTCGGACAAAAAATGTGGCATTATTCTTATGGCATCGGACGCTAGTGGATTGAGTGATGATTTCGTTTCCCTCAAACATTTTCAGATGAGTTGACTGTGGCACGAAGAAATGAAATTGACGTGAAACTCATGTTGAAGAGATTTCTGTAGCATACCTGATAGTCTGAACATAAAAATTTAAAAGGTCAATGCAATAAATAGTTTTATCTACAGATACGAAGAGCAATAGGATACAAGATCTAGATACTACTAAGAGAAACAGAGTTGAGTTGTGACAAGGAAGTCACCTAAATCGACATGAATATATGTACTATGTAAATAAATATTTGATTAAAGAAAAGGTGTCACCTTTTTACCACGTTTGCCAGAGTTTTAATGTCAAAAGTTCGTAAAATGTCTACACATGGCTGCATTGTTGAATTGTCTTGGTGAAAAAGATTTCTTTTTTATGCCCAAATATGGTCGATGGCGAGTTGACTGATCTTTCCTTTTGAAGGTAATCAATGTGGATTATACTGCGTGAATCCCAAAAAATGGTCGCCATGACTTTATTGGCTGAAAAACCTTTTTTGGTCTTCTTCGGCTTCGATTCACCCAAAGAATCCCACTGTTTTAACTGCTGCTCCAGTTGCAATTGATTGTGTAAAAATCCAATAGTATTTGTCAAATTTAGTTTTGGTTTGAGTGACGGTTTTCCAGTCAAAAAGTAATGCATGATGGGCGCACGAAAGTAACTTTTAAATAAAGTTACTACATATTTCAAATTAAAAAAAGTTCTACCATAGATTTTAAAGTTGTTTTTCGGGATCTGGGGCACCATACAAATTAGAGAAAGATATTTTGTTAAAGGCCACAAAACAGAGTTAATATTGTTGCCTATTGTTATTAAATTCAACATCTCTTTACATTTTTGTCTTCCAAATAATAAGATTGGTCAAGTTTCAGTCCTGTTTTGATTGTTCCTTGGTCATTTTTATGTAATTGTGGTTCTATAATTGTAAATTAAAAAAAAATGCATTTATTTGTTGCCAATTGTAAGTTATCCTGCAGAACGATTTTGCATATAAAAATAATTGTGTACGACATTTTCGCTCATTTATGCAAGAATTGTTGGGTTTTCAACAGCCTTGAGTTTGTTTTTTTTATAAATTCTATATTTCTGGTCATGGCAAGAGCAGTAAAAGAAATGATGATGAAATAATATAAACATCTACATATATGTATAACCAACCAAATGTCTTTATGCTCCATTTATGTTGTGAAAATAATTTTAAATTAAGCTTGACTTACTTTTTTAAATTAAATTAAATGTGAGATATATACCAATTACCAATTCCAACAAACATATTATGTTTTTCAATATATACTTATACAATACTAACACTTGTCTAAACACTTTTACAAACTATTTACATTCCAATTTGCTGCACACCAGAGCAAGGAGGCAGGAATACGTACACTTGTAGCCCTTGATGATCAAGGAGGTGAGTCCACTACTAACACAACAATATATCACATTTATATAGGAGATATATAACATATAATATTACTTTTTTTTCGTCAATACATATATATATATTTACAGCACTACATTAATCAAGGCACAACATCTTTTAAACAATTCTATATATAAAAACATATTGATTTGAATGTTTGTATGTGCATATGAATGTGTCAGAGACCTGCACCGATGAGCCTTCTCTGGTGGCTCACATCAATCCGAACCACTCAAAAACACACCCAACATCATAGAACGAAAATCTACATTATCAAACATATGTACATGCATACATTCTTGTAATGGAAAATATATCGTTTATTCTAATCTAGGGGTGCCAACATATCGTATGCCCCTGGGGGTCGAAGAAAATTTGGCTTTTCATACAGACACGAGCCAAAGTCAGCCAGTCTCACATTAGGCGAGAGAGTGGTACTGATGTCAGTATCAAAAGGTCAAGCAGGTCTCCATCGCTCTGATCTATAAAAACACTGCGGTAAAAATCTGTGACTATTATAGTTTTGGCATCATTAAAAATAGAACAATTGTTTAATAAAAAATTGTATGTTATAAATTAGAAATCATATTATAAGGTCCTTATCAAAATTATAAGACACTTCGATTATTTCAAATATATTTCATGATAGGCCATCTAGCTAAAAAAAAAACATATTAACATACTTCATAAACAAATACCAAAGTGTTTCAATACCTTTTATTTCAAAATATTAAGTGTTGCTACTTATTTTTAAAATAATAACAAAAAGTGGGGTTTTCAACCATATCAAAATTATAAGACATGTCTGGTTTAAAGTACTTATAAGCTAAAAATATCTATTAAACTCATTGAATTTCAATAGCTTGGGTATCTATCGAAGATTCTTGGCATCTACCAATACCAAAAATTCTCAGCTTCTTGGAATTTGACTGTTTTATCAATAATTTCGGGTCTATCTGACCCCATTCCCTTATATATGATGTTTTGAGATCATTACAATTTTCGGATCTTTCGTTTTCCTTATAAACACGCCTTGTTAGTATACCCCAGACATTTTCAATTGGATTTAGAACCAGTGAGCATGCTGGCCTGTCCATTATATCGACCGAAACCTCATCTAAAAACGTTTTTGTCGGGCGACTTGTGTGTATTCGGCCGTTTTTCTGCATGAAAACATAAGGATTTTCCCAATTTTCATTTAAATATGTAAGCAAACTTATATCTAGGATACGTATATAGTCAGAACTATTCATTCTAGAGCTGTAAAGTTGCAGGTTTAACGTTACGAACTTGTTATATGCTCCCCATACCTCTACTGACTCGCCACCAAAGTTTCTCTTTAAAAAATAAAGAGGTTTATTTCTCAGATCGCGCCAGTAATGGTGAAAACCTTCAGGTACATCGAGATTAAACTTATTCTCATCAGAAAAAATTACCTATTTGGAAATTAAACAATAAGACTGATGCAAGAGACCAATATATCATTTTCCTTACCGAGCCCCATTTTGTTTCCAAGCTCTCTAGAGCAAAAAAGATCCGCGTAGCTTTGTAAGGGGGGGTCAAGTGAGAAATCTGTTTGTGCACATCTCGGACAATGTGTCCAGACTCATTTAAAGTGCGCCAAACAGTCATGGAAGACACTTTTTTGCTGGTAATTGCAGCCAGATGGGCACAGGATGCCGTCGAATTAATGACTTTTTTAATAATGCGCCGCTTATCAAGGTCATTTAAAATTGGGTTTCGATCAGGGCTTCGGTTTTCACCATAATCTTGGAGATTCTTCCAAAAATTGGAGATTGCGGTCCGACTGCGAGCGATTTCTCTCTATAACTTGGTCACAGTCCAGCCGGACTTCAAATAGGCAAGAATGGAGTCCATTTCTTCCTCCCGAAGCAATGTGGAGCCACCAATTTTATTAAATTTTATGTAAATTACTTATGTAAGAGATAATCAACTCAAAAAATCGGAAAGTTAATCTTTAAACTTCATTTATTTCAATATGTCTTATAATTGTGATACGGTTGCAAACAGTCCAAATTCTTGGACATTTACGAAAAAATTTGTGAAAATTACCAGACAATGCTAAAAATAATAAGTAACGGTAAAACTTCAAAGACAATTCATTGTTCTTTCGTTCCCTATTATTGTTTTTGTAAAATTCGAAATGACAAAGATTTTACGAGGGGAGGAATACAAATTATTGATGTGTCTTATAATTTTGATAAGGACCTTATGTATGTATTAAAAGTTCAAAGGATGCAGCCACAATGCACTTCGAAAAAATATTTTCATAGTTTGCCCACTTCGATTCGCTTATTGTAAATAGCTTCAAAAATGTCGGATCTATTTAAAAATATCTTGAAATTTAGAATTGCTATCACCTGAAATTAATCATATAAGGTGGGGGACACAATAATCAAAGAAAATAATAAAAAATCCAAGGTGTGCTGGGCTTCGTGGTCCAAACTCGTAAACTGGGTTTTTGGTGAGTGATTAGGGCTAAGCACGAAAAGTCACGAGTTTACTTTTATAATTCCATATTACAAATATGTATTACACAATGTTTTGGATTTCCATAAGTTTTTAACAAAGCTCCGCGTTAACTCAAACTACAGGGTAGGCCATTTAAAGTGGAAGCATTTGTTTTTCAAAAAAAAGAGGGAAAAAAAATTTTGTTTTTTTTTGTTTTAATCTCATTCATTTATTTTGGTCCAAGGAGAAGTTTTCTAGTTAGTTTTTGAAAATGATATCGCGTAAATGGCCACCATTAGCTTTGGCCGCAAAATGTGCCCTTTTTCGGCATTTTCCATCACTTTTGCCAGTGTATCGGCCGATATAGCTCTTATTTCGCGGCGTATGTTGGCTCTGAGTTGAGCTAGTGTCCTTGGCTTGTTGGTGTATACCTTGGACTTCAAGTAGCCCCATAAAAAAAAGTCTGGCGGCGTCAAATCGGGTGATCTCGGTGGCCAGTCATAATCGCCTTTTTTCGATTTTTTGGTTTTCACAATCGAGAAGTTATTTTGAATGTAAAGCTGAACAATTTCAGCACGTTCTTTTGGAGTGTACTGTTCCATGGTATAAATTGTCTTGAAATGACGCTTCCAACGCGCTATGTCATTAGTCGATCTGACAGCTCTGTCAAAAGTTATAGGGTTACCCGATGCTTCCACTTTAAATGGCCTACCCTGTATACTCTATTTTAAGGTCTACAAATTTTTGAAGTTTTTTCGCTTTATAAGTACAGTTTCCAACTCAAACGAATACCTGCTGAGAAAAGATGTTAATTATGAGAAAAGATAGTATATAGTAATATTGCTGAGATTCTTCCAGTTTATAGGCAAATACGATGTTACATCTTTTTGCAATAAGTTTTATAAATACTTTTTTTTTAATTACCCAAACAATTTATTTTTGGTCAGTGAAAGGAGCCGAGCAAGCCATGTACTATGGCTATTTAAGAAAATTAGAGCCAAAAGTCTATTTCTTTTTAACGAAGGGAGATATCGGTCTGAAATTTGAAATATATATTGTAGACATTTTAAAAAAAATTTAAAACAACAAAACAAAAGTAGGTGTGTCATCCGAATGGACGTGAATTAACGGTCAAACGCTAAATTTCGGTTTTTCAACATTAAAATATTAAAAAAAAAAAATTGAAAAATAATACCTTAAAATACCTTTACCTTTAGCAGCGATGAGAAGAAAACTATTTTGAAAAATAAGAAAATCGATCAGATCTAGCATCTTCTCAAAGTTCTTCGGAAAAGATCTTGGATCAAATAGCAGACGTCAGGATGAATTTGACTACGTGCAAATAAGATCTGAAGTCCGTGATGCGTGCTGTCAATGAGAAGGAGATCGCTCAAAACCAGTGCTGCCAACTTTTGTTTGAATAAAAAAGCTGTTTTTGACGGGAGGAACGATGCAGAAAAGCTGAAAAGTTTATTTAAAAAAGCCATAAAAAAGCTAGTTTTTCAATTGATTAATTTCTGTATTTTTTCCCGAAAAGGGTAGAGTGAGCGCACAACAAAAGTTGTTTATAAAGAAAGTGAGCCATTGAGCAGCAGCTGATCTTTAATCATAAGATGTGAATAATTTCATCGATGTTGTCCTCATTCTCCTGTTCCTATCATCCGCAGGAATTTATTGGGAAGCTTATATGTGTGGCAGCACTGGTCGAGTCTGCGCAAGCCATATTTGTAAATTCAAAATTCATAATAAAATATATTACTTTCGTAATAAGTAGCAAACAAATAAACCAATTACCTTATATAAAGTACACTGTTAAGTGTACTCAAGTGTAGTTTATTTCGCAGTTTTGATTTCACAAGATTGACTTGTCTTCTCGTTTGACCAAGGCAACGATAATAAATCAATGGCAGCCTTAGCCAACTTTGCAAAAGTATTGTTGCCCCCAGAATCCTTATAGGAATCGACTCCAATCCAAAATTTTGTAGTGCTGTCATAATTTTGCCATTTCACGAAGCGAATTTTTTTATATTGGGTTTTATTTTCCCCTATATTTAGGCATTTACAAAAAAATCTGAAAAAACGCATTTCAACGATCAAAAAAGCCAGAATTCCCGCTGCCCGCTGTTTGCAAATTTTTTTAGCAAATGGCCTTTGAAAACAGCCAGATTTGACGGGAAAAAAGCGACTGTGGCAGCACTGCTCAAAACAGCATGCAGGTTTCCCATGCACCAATGGGTGGCTGTGCTGCCAGAATCTTCGAAGCAAGAATTGCTAGATTTGGAAAAAAAAGATGCTAAAAATAGCTAAAAATGATGTGAAAATTGCCAAAATAAAACAATGCGAAATCATTAAAATTTTCGTTTTCAACAAATATATGTATGTTTTTAAGAAAAAAAAGATCAAAATTAATAAGGAAAACGATTTCATATCTTAAACAAAATAAAGAGTACTTATAATGCTATTTAACTCGTCAGCTTCATTTAAATCAGCATATTTCTCGTTGCTAGTGATTTGAGTCAAGTACTCATATGGCAACATTTTCCGTGTCTGTGCAGACCATACCTGTTAAATTATTTGAAGTTTCATATGTTCAATTTGTATTTCTATTATAATTATTGAAATTTAAATTTTGGGTAATCTAAAAATTTTGCGTATAAACTCTTAGCATTTTAACCCAATCACAAAATACAGCAAAAGAGTGAGTTTTCAAAGTGAAACATCGATGTTGGTTGATACATCGAGTCGAAACTTCGATGCATCGATGTATGTACATATGTCTATTGGTATAAAACCATACCATTTGTAGAAGAAAAATAGAATATCTTAGTTTAATAAAGCTCATTTTCTTTTAAAAACGTATGCTTTCATAGCAGTTTTAAAGTTTCAAACTGTTTTTATCTTCAAAGTATAATCACAAACTATAAAGCAGGGTTCTCACTGCTTCGCAATGTGAAATCACATTTTGTTATGCTTTATGATGATTTGCGAAATACGTCAAAGTGTTTACATTGGCAACACAAAATTTGTACTTCACAAAATTGTGGAAAGCCTTGTGAAAGCCTTCAATGTAAACACTACCAGTCAATGTAAAGAGCATCGCAAAAAATCACATGGAATCAAAATGTTCACAAAATGTTCGGAATTGAACAACAACAAGTTTCACAAAATGAATAAAAACAAAGAAATGTCACTTTGCAATTGTCCTCCAATTAAAAAGATTTAATTGCTTTCAAAAAATTTTTATGGATAATTCAATCATCGCGTGTTTCTGGAATAATGGCTGATCTTACGGCCTTCGACATTCTGAGCTCGTATGAGGCTGGTTATGTTTGATCCAGAAGCTAAATACCGCAGAGTCACCGCAAGTCTCGCCTGGTGAAATTGGTTCGCGAAAATTTGTTGTCTTTTTTTAATACTCGTAAGTGGAGTGACCCAAAAAGTGAGCTGGTCGAATGTTGCTCCGTCCATACGCAAATAATTTTTGAATTTGAACGGAAGACTTCGCAGCTCTCCCGTTAGCTTTGCATACATTCCCTCTTTTCCACGAGTCAAATTCATTTCGTCGATCCAGCAGCTGCGCTTTGCTTTGGGTTCATCATCGTCGTCCTCTAAAAGCCACAGCCCGATGACCGCCAAAGCAGCAAGCTCGGTTTCATCTTGTGAATACATGTCTTTCAGAAAAATCAATAACAATGCTAAAGGCCCGAAAAACAACAATAAAATATTAGCTTTGACGTTTATGTTTTCACAAATGTGAAAGAAAACCAACTTGCTCGATGTGCTTTCACAATGGGATTGGGCTCATTTGAGCTGTTCAAGTTTAACAGGAGTTAACATAGTTTTTATCAAAATTGTGTCAGCCTCCTTCGCAAAAATTTTTTAACAGAATGTGAAAGTGGTGTTTACCTACATTGGATTGTCACATTTTTGTGACTTCACAATTTTGTGACTATGCATTTAGTGTTCACATTGCCTTGTGACGTTGTGAAATGCTTTGTGTAGCGTTTGTGAAGCGTTTGTGAAGCAGTGAGAACCCACCTTAAGGCAAAAATGCTACAGAAAAATAAAAAATTGCTAGTTCTGTAATAAAGTTGCTAAAATTGCTTAAGAAAAATTAAAAATTAATAGATTTGTGGCTAATAGCATTAAAAAAAAAAAGTCGCAAATTTTTTTAAAAGTTGCCAGATCAAGCAACTAAATTGCTAAACTGGCAGCACTGATGGGTAGCATGAAATGACTCAGATCAGACACAGGTCTGGTGTGAACAAGCGCTTCTTCTGGGCACGGAGGAACATTCGACCCAGGCATTTCATTCACTGGAATGAAGACTTCTGAAGCGAAAAGAGGCATAAATTCCAACTCAATCATTTTTCAGGAGGAGTCTGGTTTTGGTGCCACGGGGCTACAGAGTTACCAATGACGAAGTGTCGAGGATGTTAATAAATGCAGTCAATGCTGAGCAGATTATGAGCGGTCTCGAGTTTAAATATGGACAGACTGAGTTGCTTATTATAAGCCAGTTTGAGAAGGTTTCGAAAATATCGCAAGCATTAGTTCAAACCAGTACTGATGAGCCCAATGGAATGGATCCAAAAGGATGCTTTAAATGCAAAGGAAATCATACATCAGAGAAGTGTTAGCTGTTCGCAAAGGCCACCATCGAGGATAGATGGACATTGGACAAAAAGGCATATTTGTGCCACGGATATATGAGTTTGAATTCCTTTGAGAAAAAGCAAGAGTGCGGAATAAACGATTGTAAGTCGTGACATCATAAAATGCTACATAAAAGCAAGGTCAACTTAAGTAATGACAAGCACAGAGACTGTCAATAAAATCATAACAGGAACATCAAAATTACTATTTAAGGTTTGCCAGTAGAGGTCACTGGACCAAATGGTAGTAGAGACATATGCATATGTTGACAAGAGGTCGTCAGCAACATTTAGGGTGTTCACACGACCCTTGCAGCGTTTCCAGTTGCAAACGTGCAACATGTCGCAACAATAACTTGCACAACAATGCTAGACCCAGCCCTACGTATACGAAAAGTCTTTCATCTACAAATCTTAAATGAGTATCGATTTCCTTAATTTCAGCAATAAGTTGCTTTCCTCCTTCATCATAGAGCATGTTTCTTAAGCTTTTAAATAGCATCTTTATCTTTCTAAATCAAGCAAAAACAAGCACTATCAAACAAAATGTAAACAAAAACAGCTGATTCTAAAGATGTGCAACGCGTTGCATCGTTAAGCGCTGTTCACGAGGTTGGTATTTCATGTTTTCAATCTGCAACGCTGAAAGGGTCGCGTGAGCCACCTAATTGACAAATCTGCACAATTTGAACTGACGGAACAGTTATCCATAAATGTAAAATCTTTAAAAGCATGTTCATTAAGTTTTCTATGATCGGAGCAGCATGTTCCCCTTGCTGCGCTCAATGTGCTAATAACATATACGCACAATGCCATCGAAAATAAAAAAAAAAGTCATCCACATAATTTGGCATCAGATTTGCATCAGAACAAGGGGCATATGTCATCAGCAAGAAAGTCAAACGGTCTTACGGATTGGCTCTCTTTGAATCAGGGACCGCAAATAAGAGTTATGAGAAACTGGATAAACTTTTATTTTTAATTATTATTTAAAAATTATAGAATAAAAGTTATTTTTCAATTTTTACTATAAAAATTAAAAATAAAAGTTATTTTTCAATTTTTATAATAAAAATTGAAAATAAAAATTATTTTTCAATTTTTATTTTAGCAATTGAATATAAAAGTTATTTTTCAATTTTTATCATAAAAATTGAAAATAAAAATTATTTTTCAATTTTTATTATAAAAATTGAAAATAAGAGTTATTCTTCAATTTTTAATATAAAAGTTGAAAAATAAAAATTGACTGTAAATGTTTTTTGAATTGGAAGGTGTATTTCGTTCACAAGGGGGTGGTGAGGGGTGGGAGGGTAACGTCGCTCCGACTCTCCTTGGCTATGACCTTGTTTATACATGTCACTATTGGAAATACGCTTTCCAATTCAAAAAACATTTATAGTCAATTTTTATTTTTCAACTTTTATAATAAAAATTGAAGAATAACTTTTATTTTCAATTTTTATAATAAAAATTGATAAATAATTTTTATTTTCAATTTTTATAATAAAAATTGAAAAATAACTTTTATTTTCAATTGCTAAAATAAAAATTGAAAATAAGAGTTAAATTATAATTTTTAAGTAAAAATTGAAATTTAATTATTATTTTATAATTTTTTTATTTAGATCGAAAAATAAGAGTTTTCATTTAATTTGTTTGATAAAAATCAACAAATAACTTTTATTTAATAATTTATATTTTAAAAATTAAAATCGTTACGGTCCCTGCTTTGAATACAGAGGATTTGATTCCAATTCATCCATGTAGACAACTATGATGTGCAGGCTGCCGAGTAGAGTATTTCAACTTTCTATTCATGTATTCGTCAATGTAAGTAACAAGTCTTTGCAGCAGTCGCGTACTAGAATATTCGTTGAAAATGATGTTGAGGTATCATTTGTCGCTGGCAAGACTGGATGCGGTCCATTGAAGCTGTTGTCCGTACCGAGATTGGCTTTGCAAGCAGCTATGGTCTGCCTCGCGGAATGTAATCTCATGGATTCAGTCTGATCATCGCCAATATAAGCAATTCGTAACGCACTGGATAAGCGACATTCTGGAGACAACAACCCAACAAAATCCGGCGGAAAAGACTACCAAAGCAATCAAAAATCTTCACTGACATCCACAGACCATTTCAACAATGGGTTTTTTTTTATGGAACTCGATTTTCTATGGCCAAGACAGAGCAAATTGATCCCTTCGATAGACGACCCAACGAAAAGCCTTAAAGATATTTTGCACGCAAGCACGAATTCACTAATTAACTTTGGACGATATTCCAGATGGGTGCGTGTCATAACGCCCAGTGTCATAACGCCCGCGGATGTTTATCGTTTTTCGCTTTTTCGGACTTAAGCTTGGTACTGACGTCAGATAAATTTTTAGCGGCGTAAAGTGCTCAATCTTTCGCTGTCGACGAGCGTAAGCCCAGTGTTGCCAATGCAACACGGACAAATAACCAAAAGTTGAGTGGTAACTCTACGCGTCAGCGGCGGTTTATTTCAAATTTGAACATGCAGAACTGATTTGGATAAAAGAGGAGAGAATAGGCATTGAAAAATGCAAATTAAAGTTAATAGAGGAGAAATTTGCGATGGCACGCAAGCACAGCGGGTATTGGGTGCACCCATCGCTTTTGAACTTATTACGTGGATTCTCCCTCTATATTAATGAAAAAATGCAAAGTGTTTGGTTTATGTCTAAGAAAACAATTTTAGTTTTCGTTCTTGCTTATAATTCATTAATATTGTCGTCGTTATTGTCAACGTCGCTGTTTTTCGTCGAAGTTCCAGCCATTTTTTTTAATTTATGTGAGTGAGCGAGATAGATATACCCAGCGAAACTCTAAACAGTTCGATGTTTCGCCAGGCCAGTCAGCTTTTTCAAACAGTGCTGGATAACGCCCGTTCCTTATCTGGCAACTCCGTTTTTAGTTTCAGTTTAGTTGACGTCCGGACCGACAAGCGGAGATAAATGTCGTCTTCGTCTTATTCACCTTACGCCAGCGTTTTTTTTATATGGAGTTTGACCTTACGCTAGGCCTTTTTTCTGACGTCAGTACCAAGCTTTAAAATGAATGAAAATGCGGATAGAGAAGGCCATCCACAGTCGAATTTGTTTGACGAACTGTTCGTCGAACAAGAATTACATTCGCCCACTAACTATTTCAAACATTGCTTGCAAACATCATTTGTAGAAAATTTTCAGAGAATAAACATGTCATCGGACAACGATACAGTCATTGCCTTGATGGCTATTTAGAGAAAAAAAAAACTTGTGACGCATATTTTTGTTCTTATATGCGTCACTATTTGCATGACACAGGGCTGGTTAATTTTGCAGGCAATAAATAAACTCCAGCAAACATTTCTTCGGCATTTTTAGCCCTTGTTTACGCTACGAAAACTTTTGACAACACTGCCATCCATTGTCGAATTGTTCAATCGAACACGGGCAAGATAGAATCAGTTCTATTTTTCTCGAACAAAACGTACAACACTAAATTTAGACACGAACACTACCACCAACGACGAATATTTCGTCGAATCGAACACGTTCGTCAAACAAACTCGACTGTGGATGGCCTGCTTAATTGATGATTGTTAATATATAATATTTGTCAGTAATTTTCCAAAAATTGAAAGACAAGGCGACTTCGTCCCATGCTCGCGGAAAGGTGCGCACTGATCGTTACTACAAAAAATGTGCAAAAAGTGCAATTAATATGAATAAACTAACGTTAGCATCTGTGTTGTCATCTTTGCAGGGTCTAAGACAGCCAAATGAACATTTTGAAAAAGCTTAAAAAGGCTAAAAAAAAAAATCAATTAATAACTATGATTCGTGGTTATAAATATTATGCTTAAAGAAATGGAATTTAATGTCTCAATTTGCATTCAGTTCCTTAACTTTGATTTAACTAAATTCATTTAGCTGAATACGCGCTCAACCTCAGCGTAGGACCATGGCAGCGACAAAAGTTTGAGCACAAATTATGCCAATGGATGAAATCGGGTATTACCTTTCGCATCGACATACTATAGGTGGTTACTTCAGCCCAGAATTTAATTGTGCAATTTAGACTTTGTCCTGACTGACTGACTGACTGAGAATCAACGTGCAGCCCAAACGGTAAAAGATAGAAAGCTGAAATTTTCACACAACATAGGTGAGATAATTTCATGGTGCAATAAGACGGCTTTTTGCGAAATTCCACCTGTAAGTGGGTCAAAATCAAGGTCAAAGGTCACATAATTGCTTAGTATGAAAAACATTTTTTGTTTCTTAAGATATCTCAACCAAACTCACAGATTGTATGTTTGGGGCTGTCTCTAACATTCTGGTCAAATTTGGTCAAAGTCGGGTTACTATATCATATAGCTGCCATAGGACCAATCGGATGCAAAATAACCTTTAGTATAAAAAACGTTTTTGTTTCTTAAGATATCTCAACCAAACTCACAGATTGTATGTTTGGGGCTGTCTTTAACATTCTGGCCAAATTTGGTCAAAGTCGGGTTACTATATCGAGCCCTATTTGCGACAATAACGTATGCGCCATTTTCCGAAATTTTTTTTTTAATGCAAATGTGTTCATTAATATTAATAGTATCTACACTCAAAATATTAAACTTTAATTGTTTATATTTCCGGAGATATTGGCCTGTCAACTATAACGTAAGCGACATATGACACGAAGAAATCAACTTAACGAAACCTAAAAACCTTTCTCCTGTAAAATTGCGTTTTGGCGCATACGTTATTGTCGCAAATAGGGCTCGATATCATATAGCTTCCATAGGAACAATCGGATGCAAAATAACCTTTAGTATGAAAAACTTTTTTGTTTCTTGAGATATCTCAACCAAACTCACAGATTGTATGTTTAGGACTGTTTCTTACATTCTGACCGAATTTGGTCAAAGTCGGGTTACTATATTATATAGCTGCCTTACGAACAAACGGATGCAAAATAACCTTTAGTATGAAAAACTTTTTTGTTTCTTAAGATATCTCTACAAAACTCACAGATTGTATGTTTGGGGCTGTCTCTAATATTCTGGCAAAATTTGGTCAAAGCCGGGTTACAATATCATATAGCTGCCATAGGAACAATCTGATGCAAATTAATCTTTAGAATCAAGAACTCTGTTGTTGTATGAGATATTCTTACAAAACTCACAGTTTAAATCTTCTTGCTATATTTTGACTTTTTCCTCAAATCTAGCTTTTTCCCGCCAAATGTAGCTTTTTCCCCGTAAAATCTGGATTTTTCCCGCCAAATCACTAAATCTGACTTTTAGCCAAAGTACAATTGCAAGGAAGAAACATTAAACCGCGGACAGCGGAAGTTAAATATTTCCGTTTTTTTTTACAAAACATGCTATATTATATAAATTTGTTAAAGCGGACTACTAAGGACCTTCTTTTCAATTTTGCGAGCGAAGCGAGCGGGGGCTGGTGAGCGAAGCGAGCAGGGGGCGGAGCCCCCGAGTATTTTATTTTATTATACAGTCCTAAAATAACCGCAATTTGCGATGAGCCATTTAAAATATTGTCCACAGAAAATATATAAATTTTTTCCCATATTTTGAAGTTCTCTGGCAATCTGAAAAAATGTAAAGCCCACAAATTAATCCAATGATGAATTCTGTATGTTTGAATCTTATTTATTGTTCGACATATGTATATCGAAATATTTTCCTTTAGCTCTTTAACCCTATATCGGGTTATCTTATATGTTAAGCCACAAATTTTTTGAAGTGCTATTAAGTCCTATTTCTCAAAAAGTGTCCTTTGTTAAAACTCGATAAAAACAATTTAGTTATATACGTACCTAGTCTGTTTTTAGAAAAAAGCACGTTTTTTTCGCGATATACGTATTTAAAAAAGTTTTTTTTTTGTTACGTTGCACAGTGGGGCCGTTGCTCATTTTACTTTGCAAAAATCATAACTTTTGAACCAAATGAGATAATCGAATAATTTTAATAGCATTTGATAGATAACTCTTCAACCTATGAAACAAGTATTTAAGAAAAGTGCCACGCCCCCTAGACACTCACTAAGGGGCTATCAAAATTGAATTTTGTGAAATTTGTGAAAAAAATAAATTTTATGGCACCTAAAACTAAATATTTTTTAAAATTTTTGATTTTTTTTTGTTTCATTTTTAAGGTTTATATATTTAAAAATTATTTTCAAAAATTTTGAAAACTATTTTTTTTTTTCAAAAAATTATTTTTTGTTTTCCGGTATCAACAGCAGCAAATATCAAAAGCAGCAAACAGTCGAGCCGACAGCTACTTCGACTGCAGTTTTTTAAACACTGGTTTCAAAAGTAAACCTTTAAAAAAATTCTAAATTTTCGATGGGTACTTAATGGGGTAAGAAAATTTTTGTATTATTCTAACGGAATTTAAATGACCTTTTCATTGATGCCAATGTGCTAACGATATTTGAAAATCTTTAAGTTTTAAGTCAAAATTTGCACTGCATACTTTAAGCTGTGAGACACTGTATATTGCTAGTCGCCTTTCGCGCCCTATGTCCACAGTAACGTGACACACAATTTTATTCATCACAAGGCGTCACAAGTTATAGTGCCGCATTGTGATTCAGTGAGAACGACGGCAGTCGAATACGCTTCCAAGCGTATTGTATTAACCCACATCGGATTTTCCGTTCCAAAGGAAGGAAGCAGGATTTAAATACTCTAATGACTATATTGAGCAGAGAGTAAAATCTTGTTTGTAAGTTGGTTCATTAGCCATCTTCAAGATATCGGCTATTCTGACATTGGCTATTCGGGCCTGTTCTCAATTCCGAAAACGAGTCGATTTGCCACAAAACGAGTTGATTGCTGTTCCGAATTCAGATATGTTCCTTTTATCGTTAAAAGGGAATTAAAGTGGATTCGATACAAAATTAAATATCGAAAATCTTAAAATACAAAAATGTTTTTCATACTAAAGGCTGATTTTCAACCCATCGTTCCTTTGGCAGGTAGATAAAGTATCCAGAAACTTACATACCATTCTTAAAGTCTATTCTAATGTTTTTGACTTTATAACATGAATTTATAAAATATTGTTTTCTATTACTAATATTGAAACTTAATTTATTGGGTCAATAATTTATAATAACTACATTTTTAAATAATAACGATTAATAAAAAGACAATGGGCTCTACCCACGGGATGTTTTATTCAGTGAACGGTTTCTTATAATCTGAAACTTACTTTTATAAAATTCAATTTTTTTTTCATATTTTTAATAAAACTGTTTACTTTTATTATTACTTTTATACTATTTGGTAGAGCCGATTGCTTTGTGTATTGGAAACTCTAGTATCTCAATGCGCTATGTAATTTTTTTTACTTTATATAATCGGGAAACTTATGTAGATGAATATCATATTATTCTCAAAAGATGAAATACGTAGAAATCATTCCATAATGGTACTAATTTTAAAATGAACGTGTATTTCTATTTAGAGCGCGGAAGTTGGGATGCGAAGCATTGTAATGTTGGACGAGCAAGGAGGTAAGACATTAGTGGTAAAGGAAGTCGATAATTTCTTAAAATATTTTATTTATCCCTGTGTCTTTAAAAATAGTCGTGTTTGGTTTGAATAGTTACATTAAAATACCATTTCCTTGCTTACAGACCTATATAAATTTAGGTTCAAATAAGTCACTCTAACAACAGTACTATATTATGGTACACTTACACTAGCGTCAATTTGAAAATGTTAACGTTAAATGTTTCAATTTTAAAATGTTTTATTTTTCTTAAGAAAAATGACCACCGATCGGTTTCTAGTATTTTAGTTTTAATAAAGATATATTAAAAACAACATTGATGGTAAAATCAAAGTTTGTGAACACAAAATAAACGAATTATGATTTCAACTGTTGATAACACGGCGCTAAAAAAAAAAAATTAAAATTAAACTTCTGGGATGGAACATAGCCTAGTTTGTAGGTATAGTTAAAAACATTTTTTGGTGAACAACGAATTTTTAAATTACGGTAGAAAAACCGTTCACTAATACGCTCATAGCATTGTCAAATATTCACGGATTTTCGTTTTTTTAACGGTTTTGAAAAGAAGAAACTAGATATATAAACATGTCATACTGGACTTAACATGTTTCAATTCCCTTATTAGAGTACTTCCTATGTAAAACAAATTTTTTTTGTGTTTTTTTTTTTATTTTTTTGATTTTGGTGATGTTTTAAAACACTATTTTATTAGAAAACCCCTTAAACTAGTTTTATTATTAAAATATAACACATTTTCACGAGTAAAACGTGTGCCTATTTTCTAAAATCTGACAATAATTAGCAAAGCTATAATAGACTTTACGAGGTAAAAGTCTAGTGACGAAAACATTTTCATGCCGAAAAATTTCTGATATCCAATTTTGTGACGAAATATATTATATTTTTTATATATGTTAATTTATTATATATGCCAAAAAAAAAAAAATATGTATACAAAGTAAAAAAAATAATTGGAATTCGGCACTGCGCAAAAGTTATTTTTTAGGTGCAAAGAAGCTGAACCTTTTTGCGCAAAGTGCCGAATGCCATTTTTTTTTTTGCACATGTACATGCAGTAGTGTAAAGGTAAAAGGTATATTCAGTAGATAGGTAATTTCTCGCCCAAACGAATTTTGACAGATATGTGTTATATGTCAAAAAACGCGGAATTGAATTGTCTACAACATATAATATATTTAAAAGTGATTTGATGTGTATATTTTTCTTAAATTGTCAAAATGTGGGAAATAATATCTTATTTCACCTGTAGCTGTTTACCTTTTTACTTAAAAAAAAAACTTTGAAGGTATGCCTAAAAGCCCTTCGAAACATCTTTCCAACGACATATAGAACATATCTGCAGCTCCTATCGTTTGGATGCTATTGGTCAATTTTAGCGGTTTTTAGCGATTTCCCGCTAAACTAGCGATTTTTCGAAAAAGTCGTAGAACAAACGTTTCTAGATTTTTGAACGGGAACAAGTCCTCATTCAAACTTTTAAGCTAAATCAACGATCCAAACAAACAAACAGACAAACAAACAGACTGACTTTTCATCTCGTTTTGAGAAGGGCACCAAAAATTTTAAAATTAATTATCTTTTGAACCAGTGATCGGATTTTGATGATCAAGGTGTCATTCGACGCGTATTTTTGATTAGAATTGTAAAAAATTAAAAAAAAAATCAAAAAGGCTCCAACGGCCCCATTTGCTCCAATCATTTAAATTTTTCCCCTCCCACTTGCACCTGTTTATCTCACGAACCAGGTGAGTTTCCAAAAGTCTTAGCATGTAAATTTGTAAGTTAAATTGATACCTTTCGATCGGTATATAACTCGACCTGATCGGACAGTCATAGCAAATTTACCATTCTTCCTGTGTATATATGCTAGTCGCCTTCGCACCCTTCGTGCTGCTTTCGTCACTAGCGCGGACTGCCGTCCGCAGTGATTTTCTGAACAAAAGTGTTCAATATTCGCGCCATTATCGCCCCTTTTCCACCTAACGCCCACCCCCCCCCCCCCGCATTTTTCATTTGTAGTTGCGTTTTTAAGTTGACTAGCTCAGATAAATATAACTCGATTTAAATAAACTAAAAAGCAGATGACGTAAAATCTAGTTCTTTTTGAAACTGCAAAAGTAAATTGCTTTCTACAAATTTAACTTATTAATTTACGTTCAAATTACAGTTAAGTCGCAAAAAACTGTAAAAATCCATGTATTTTTACACGTAGCTTCTTTAATATTTATCCGAGATTGCAGTGTAATGCACCGAACGTTGTTACTTTTAACTTTCCAACGATGTATTACAATTTATTTTAGGATGCATAGTTTAAGACATAGGATTTTTAAACTCCATCAACTTCGAAAAAACGGTTTTTTTTTACCGTAATTTAAAATTTCGATGTGCATCAAAAAATTCTAGTATTCCACAATGTTACATTTAACTATATCTACAACCAACACTATGTCGCATCCCAGTAGTTTTTTGACTGTAGCACAGTGTAATTAGTGTTTACCTCATGTTTCCACACCCAATGTTTACAGTTAACGCAACAGATAACCGAGTTGACCACTGTTTACACTAGGATTATCTAAGTTGACATTAAAATTTACTTGTTCTCCAACTATTGTATATGCACCATTACTTAATAAGATTCCAGTTATGGGTAAATGATGTTGTTCTTTTTCAGACACTCCAATGAACAGGTACAACTAGAAATTTTTATTTACTTTTCTATTTTTTATGAGACAGACTCAAGAATTATAAGCGTATTTTTCCTTTGGATCTCAAAAACACTGTCAGTAAAAAATACTTATCAAACGGGGGAAATTTTGTAAGTCCATCCAAAGTAGCGATTAACCTCCTCTAAAAATAAAATAGGAGGTTTTCGGCATGACAATGTTCCATTTCTTGATCCAAATGTGAAATGAATCTACGAACTTTTAAAGGTGACGAAAAGTAAGCTTTCATGCCATTGGATTGCTTTAAGTTAAAGAAGACAGCAGCACCATATTGTTTTCTCACATACCCTTCCAGAATATTGTTGACCACTCGGCGGAGTTGTTCAGTGGTATACGTACCATGCTTCGGCCGAAAACTAGCTCGATGGGGTGACCTCAGCCGTATCTAGCTCTAAGCGTAGCCTAGCGAGAATGATGCGTTCATAAAGTTTACTAAATATGGGGAGCAAACTTATCGCCCTGAAGGAATCAGGAGAGTATACGAGAGTAAGAGCCTTGACCTCAAGCTCGAGCTTCGCGGGAGAAATGCTTATCTGAACAACGTCATTAGCCGGAATTTTTGCAGCTGGTCTTCAAAGCAGGCCACTTATTTAAGGTGCAAGGGAGAAAGTCATGAATCTTTCGTTTAATGTTAATGTCAATCTGCAAAGGCTATGCTCGGGGGGAGTTGTGGTCAGCATTCACTAGCAAATATTCAAAGATAACCTTAGTTTAGCCGCAATTCTACGGATTGGTCGAAGTGATAGGTAGGCGGCAATATAAACATGAGATCCGAGTTCGAGTCCCGGGCGGTGCATGCAAAACTACATATATTATATAATCTATATATATAAAATTCTCACTGACTGATTGACTGACACATCAACATCATTAAAAGATAGAAAGCTGAAATTTTCACACAACATAGATGAGATGAGTTCATCGTGCAATAAGACGTCGTTTTGCGAAATTCGACCTGTAAGTGGGTCAAATTCGGGGTCAAAGGTCAGGAAATTACTTAGTATGAAAACCGTTTTTGTTTCTTAAGATATCTCAACCAAACTCACAGATTGTATGTTTGTTGTCACTAAATCTGACTTTTAGCCAAAGTTTAATTGCAAGGAAGAAACATTTAATCCGAGGACAGCGGAAGTTAAACCTTTCCGTTTTTTTACAAAAAATGTTATCTATATATATAAAAATCTTTGTCCTGACCGACTGACTGACTGACTCACTGATTGACACATTAACGTGTAGCCCGGAAAAAGATAGAAAGCTGAAATTTTCACAAAACATAGGTGAGACAATTTCATCGTGAAATAAGACGGCGTTTTGCGAAATTCGACCTGTAAGTGGGTCAGAATCGGGGTCAAGGGTCACAAAAATGCTTAGTATGAAAAACTTTTTTGAATTTTAATATATCTCAACCAAACTAACAGATTATATGTTTGGGAGTGTCTTCACATTCTGACCAAATTTGGTCCAATTTGGATCACTATATCATATAGCTGCCATAGGAACAATCGGATGCAAAATAACCTTAAGTATGAAAAACATTTTTGTGTCTTAAGATATCTCAATCAAACTCACAGATTAAATGTTTGGAACTTTCTCTAACATTCTTGCCAAATTTGTATCACTTTATCATATAGCTGCCATAGGAACAATCGGATGCAAAATAACTTTTAGTATGAACAACTTTTGTTGTTTCTTAGGATGTCTTAACCAAACTCACAAGTTGTATGTTTGAGACTGTTTCTTACATTCTGATTAAATTTGGTTGACATCGGATGACTATATCATATAGCTGCCATAGGAACAATCGGATGAAAAATAAGCTTTAGTAGGAAGAACTTTTTGGTTTCTTAAGATATCTCAACCAAACTCACAGATTGTATGTTTGGGACTGTCTTTTACATTCTGACCAAATTTGTTCACAGTCGGATTACTATATCATTTAGCTGCCATAGGACCAATCGGACCAATATAGCTGCCATAGAGTCAAAAACTCTGTTGTTGTATGAGATATCATAACAAAACTCACAGACTAACTCTATTTGCTAAATCCGGACTCTTTCGCTAAATTTAGCTTTTTTTCTCGCCAAATCAGGATTTTCCCGCCGAATCACTTATTGTGACTTTTAACCAAAGTCCAATTACAAGAAAAAAACATTAAAATCGCGGACATCGGAAGTTATATACGAGTATTTCGGTTTTTTAACAAAAAATCTAATATTATATAAATTGGTTAAGCCGGACAACTAAAATCCATCCTTTAAATTTTGCGAGCGAAGCGAGCAAGGGGCGGAGCCCTCTTGTTATTTAATATTTTTTATTTTTTTGAATTGTCTGCCTAAATGTATGTATTACACATTTTCCCACATTATCTCGATTGGTGCATTGATCCAATGCTAGAGATACGCACTCGAGGGCGAGGAGGGGTCCTGGGTTCGTGCCTTGGTTGTGACAGTAAAAAATTTTGTTTTGTTTTTCACGTTTGATATATTTTTAAAATTAAAAGTTATATTGCAAATTGTTCCAAATCAGTCATTTATATTACATACGTATGTAGCTTCCATAGAAACGATTGGTCGATAACTAAGGCGTGCCAGGGTATGTTAATAAGGCCTGTTTGTACTGCGACCACTAAAGAAAGGTCTATTGTGCTGGCCCGTAAAATATTAGGGGACATCCCGTTGAATATTAAGGCTCTTTATAAATTTAAGCACTTTTGGTCTCCCATATCTTGTAGGGTGGTGTTGTCACACACCCTAGTCTTTGTAACCTACGCCTACAGAGTGCTGGGCATTCACACAGAACATGTTCAGATGTTTCCTGCTCCAGTGCACAGAACCTGCAAGTTTCAGTTTCAGAGAGGTTTAATTTCTTGACATGATATCTCAGGCCACAGTGTCCTGTAAGATAACCTGTGAGAATACGAAGATCACTCTTTTTGAGGCATACCATTCTTTTTGATTGGTTTCTAGCCGGGACGAGAAATCGTTTTGCTTGCCGCTAAGCATTTCTTCTACCCATTTCCTTATAGCCTCCATGGTGTGTCCTTTTGCAAGACCACAGAAGGGTTCAGGACCTATTAGGGGTTTCATTGCCCCCTTTTTTGCGAGACAGTCCGAAATCTCATTGCCTTTATGACCCTCATGCCCAGGGATCCAGCCCACAGTTAGAGTGTTCATTTCCCTAGGCAGTCTAGTAGTCGTATTCAGTTATCCACAAGTTTGGATGTTATCTTAAAGGATTGTAGGGCTTTTAGAGCCAGCTGACTATCCGATAAGATTAAGATAGTCGCCCCTTGCATTCTGCGTCGAATGTATTCTGTGGCGTACACTTAAATTGCATGAATCTCTGCTTGGAAGATGGACGGGGTTTTCCCCATGGCTATTGCCCTACAGAAACATGGTCCCCAAACCCCCGCTCCTGTATCTCCATTTTCCAGTTTGGAGCCATCTGTGTACCGGACTTGGGCTCCTGATGGTGTGCAGGGATTCGGGTTTCTCCAGGAGTTTCTGTCAATGATCGCAACAGAAAAGTTCCTTTTCAATACCATCCTCGGGAGTTGCACATCCGATAGATGCACAATAGGACTCGAGAAGAAGGGTTCGAGAACCTTCAAATGTCCTTGTTGGGAGCTGCCGAGCTTTTTCGGCAACTTTGCGCATTTGTCTTTAAATGAAACCGAAGGTATATTTCTATTATTATCCGTTTATTAACAAAATACTTAGAACTATGCGCGGTTGAATAACATTTATTTTAATATTTGACGCGTGCCCGTGGTTTTATTTTTAATTGGTGTGGAATTGATTTTATTTGTCGCAAAGCTGCTGTTGCACACCGTTCGATTAGCGAAAAAGAAGTAATTGTGAGTTACAAAGGCGGACGGCAAAAGAAGAAAACGCATGAGTGCAAAGCGCACGAGTGCAAAATGAGTGAAGTTAGAATAGCGGGTTCAAAAAACAGAGCGATAGATGAGCGCGAAAATGAGTTAAATGCAATAACAGATTATTGCTTAGTATTGCAGCCCTTGGCATCAGCTGTTGCTCCGAACATCCTCCCCCCTGTTGAAAGCACAGGGGTTTCAACCAAATCCTCAACTGGAAGGACGCACAGCTTAGTGAATGCTCGCCGAGTGGTACCCGAGGGTGTGCGTAGAACAGCAACTCGTATGACACCATCTGATCCAGCTATAGTGTCGATGACTCGCGCTAATGGCCATTTGTATGTGGCACCAGGCATCAAAACATAGCGCATATATTTTGCGTGGCATACGTCGGAGAAATCCTTACAGAAGTTTGACCATGTCGTGCTCAAGGATTGAGGCAGGCTTTCGTCCCACTGCAACTTGTCCCTCCACATGCGCTGCAAGATGATTTTGGCTCTAGTCATTGTTGGCCCAATGAGGCCAAGGGGGTCATAGAACCTTGCAATAGTTGACAGAACAGATCGCTTTGTGTGGCTGGCAGAGCTTAAACGAGACGAAAAGGTAAATAAGAAACTGTCTTCATTCGGATCCCAAACGAGACCGAGGGTCTTGGTGACATATAAGCTGTCGTTAAACTTGACGAAGCTTTCCCTTTCGCTTTCTGGTATGTCGTGAAGCGCGTCTTGACGACTGGAACACCACTTTCTCAATTGAAAGTTTCCTTTTGCAAGTAGGTTTGTCGTCTGATTCATGATGACACGAACTTACTCTAGAGAACTGCCTCCCGATATCATATCGTCTACGTAAAAATGCCGCAATACGACTTGGGATCCTAGTGGAAACGAGGAACACTCATCCTTGGCGAGCTGATGCATTGCCCGAATGGCAAGAAATGCTGCAGGCTTGGTTCCGTAGGTTACAGTGTCTAATTTGTAGACTTGTATCTCTTCGTCAGGAAAGTTACGCCACAATATACATTGATAAAAACTGTCAGCCTCAGCAAGATGAACGCATCGATACATTTTGCATATATCGGCAGTTAGAGCGATGGGAAAAGTCCGGAATCGAACTAGTGTGTTAAAGAGTTTGTCCTGTATAGTGGGGCCTGCCATCAGTACGTCATTTAAAGATATTCCATTTGTTGTTGCTGCAGAGCCGTCGAATACGACTCTCAGCTTAGTTGTGCTGCTATCTTCTTTTATGACACAATGGTGAGGCAGGAAATATTTGCATTTCGAAATGTTATTTGTGGCGACACGTGACATGTGTTTGAGCTCGAGATATTCTTCAATGAAGGCAGAATATTTGCTTCTAAGATCTGGATTGCGAGCGAGCTTGCGCTCAAGATTTTCAAATCGACGCTTCGCTTGCTGAAGCGAGTCGCCTAACGATTCCAAACTAAGTTTTGTAGGTAAGCGGACCGAATATTCGCCAGAAGACAGCCGAGTGCAATGCTCCTGGAAATGCGCCTCGCAATTGAGCTCCTCCCTGGTTGCCTTGGATATTGGCTCGAAAGAATGCTCTACCTCCCAAGACTGCTGAACCAATTCATTCAGCTGAGCGCTTGGGCTGATGGCGTCTGAAGATTTCTTGCTAACGACGAACGACGAAAGTTGTGGTGCGCGTTGACCACCACCTGACATAATCCAGCCCAATTGCGTCTTCTGTAGTAATGGAAGTCCTGGTGCCAACTGAATTTGACCGACGCAAAGCAGCTCGAAGAACAGACCAGCTCCGATGAGTAAATCTATCCGCTGCGGCACGTTGAATGCGGGATCAGCTAGTTGTATGTTTGAGGGAACGTCCCAGTCTTTGATGTTTACTGGAATACCTGGCTGGGCTTCAGTAATCGATTGTGCAACGATTGCAGTGATGCAAGTTTCATATTCTGAAGTCCGCGACTTTAGAACGAGGTTTACCGAGTAGCCTTCGGTTTGGAAGTTAGAGTCGCCAATGCCCGACACGGCGGTAGATGACTTTACTTTCCGAAGCTGCAGCGATTGTGAGAAACGACTAGTGATGAAGTGCAATTGCGATCCGGAATCCAGCAACGCTCGACAGGGTACGTATTCGCCTGCATTGTTTTTTATGAGAACGATGACCGTGGCAAGAAGTACAGCGTCAGAGGCAGAGTGAGATACAAGGGCCTGGTGAAGAGTGGGCGATGCGACTGGCGGAAGTGCGGTTTGAGCTACAGAAACAGGTGCCCTATTGAAATGCAGCAGGCTGTGATGCTTGGCCTTACATGTACGACATGAGCCCGATTTGCAATCACGCAACATATGACCCTTTTTTAGGCAATTTAGACACAACGCGAGTTTCTTTGCCTCCTTTTGGCGATCGTTTGGAGACATTTGTTCAAAGAGTGGGCAACTATAAATCTTATGCCCTGAATTTTCACATAGCGCGCAGCCACTTTCCGAAGCGCTTGATGCAACGAAAGATTTTGTGCTTTGCGTACTCACTACTTTGCTAGATTTTCCAACTTGATTGATGTGCATGGCGTGATCTACATTCTCCAGAGTGCGTCATCTCTTCTCCAAAAATGCCTTTAATTTCTCCCACGAAGGTAGCTCACTGGAAGACGACGTTTCCTCCCACTTAGTTTGCGTATGCTTGTCAAGCTTCTGAAGCAATTTGTGCACGAGAAAACAGTCAGCAATCTCATCCTTTTTGGCAAGCGATTCCAACGCCCTTAGATGCGAGGTGACTTTGTCTGTAAGCTCCCGCAACTTCGACGCCGACGCATCAACCTTGTCCAATCCAAATATCTCTCTGACGTGTGCCTGTAAAATGAGACGTTTATTATCGAATCGATCTTTAAGAATACCCATAGCGATGTTGTAATTAGCCTCATTTATTTCCAAGGATCGTATAGTGTCCAGCGCAGCACCACTCAAACACGAACGCAGATGCTGAAGCTTCTCCACTGGCGTAAGCTCAGTCTCCTTCTCGATCACTGCATTAAACATAGAGAAGAAAGTTGTCCAATCTGCATATGCGCCGCTGAATTGAGGCAAAGTCAATTGAGGCAGACGAGATCGATTTGACATGACCAGAATTGACTGGGAATCCGTAGTGTTTACTCGAAACGTAGAACAATGTTGCGATGAATTCCGTTTTCCAAGCTCGCGCTGTAGCGTCGCCTTCAGACAAAACAATGCTGAATCAAACTTGCCAGGCAAATCACTGGAAATGGACTCGAAATTTAGCTCTTCCAAACCTGTGTGAGCAGCAATGAAACTGCTCTTTAGCTCGTTTGCTGATTCCAGGAGACAATTTAAGCCATATTCATCCATAAGGGCTAGTGTGTCCGCGTCCATGTCACTACATCTGCTTTCGAGGCGACCGAAAATTGCTCTTGTTTTTAGCTGCAAAAACTCGATCCTACCAGGCGCTCGTCTGGCGCTAGTTCCAGAGCCGGCTGGGGGCTCACTTTGCGGAGTACTATTGACACCAGTTTCGTCGGTCATGTTGATGTTATCTGCTGAGTTTTATTTTCAGGTTATGTAGAATAAAACCGCGTGCAACTTTGTGACGAGCGAGCACCGAGACAAGCGTAGGGCTTTAAAACGAAGTAGATTCAATAGCGCACTGATGATTAGCATCCAACGGGAAGAAATTGTCACGAACACCAATTTTTATGTTTAAGTTAATACACACAAATTGTTTAGAGGCTCGAATGCTCGCAAAACGATCAGCTTTGTATGCAGGTGTACGCGTAATTTTTCTCGCCACTGTACGAAAACGACGAAGAAGCAAAGAGAAAACGAAAATTATAACGGTGCAGCGGCTTATACGAATGCGATAGAAAATCGTTTTGCAAATTACAATTTGCAATGTTTTATGTGTTATTAGAACAGTTAAATAATAAACCACAGCTAGAAAAAAATCACGTCGGGGTCACCAAATGTTGGGAGCTGCCGAGCTTTTTCGGCAACTTTGCGCATTTGTTTTTAAATGAAACCGAAGGTATATTTCAATTATTATCCGTTTATTAACAAAATACTTAGAACTATGCGCGGTTGAATAACATTTATTTTAATATTTGACGCGTGCCCGTGGTTTTATTTTTAATTGGTGTGGAATTGATTTTATTTGTCGCGAAGCTGCTGTTGCACACCGTTCGATTAGCGAAAAAGAAGTCATTGTGAGTTACAAAGGCAGACGGCAAAAGAAGAAAACGCATGAGTGCAAAGCGCACGAGTGCAAAATGAGTGAAGTTAGAATAGCGGGTTCAAAAAACAGAGCGATAGATGAGCGCGAAAATGAGTTAAATGCAATAACAGATTATTGCTTAGTATTGCAGCCCTTGGTATCAGCTGTTGCTCCGAACAGTCCTGTTAAGTCGCCGCTTTTTAGATTGGCAACACCCTGTAGCCTTAAGGCCTATAGACAGGCTTCCTTTTCTATTAGAATTGGAAGGAGTGATATTTCTGTAATGATGCCAAGGGCATCCGTTGGGCAGGTTCTCATCGCACCTGTAATACCCACACAAACAAGGCGTTGAAGCTTACTTAATTCGGCTGTTGCCTTTCGTTGTTTAACCTTAGTCCACAAAGCAAGGGCTGCATAGGTAAGGATTGGTTTCACGATAGTGGTAAACGACCATCTTGGGATTTAGACCCCATGTGCTACCAAAAAGTCTGTTACAGGCAAAGAATGCCCAAGTAGCCTTATTTATGGTTTTCACGAGATGAGAGTTCCAAGTGAGTTTGGCATCCAGAGAGGTTCCCCCAGACACACCACCTCTTTTGAGAACACAATTTGAGTGCCGTTTACTATTAGGTTGGTAAGGTCCAAGAGCCTTTTCTTAGTGAACGGCACTAAGACAGTTGTGGACGAGTTTATTGTTAAACCTCTGCTCCTACACCATCTTGTTTATTTGTCTAGGGCGTACTGTATTCGCTTCAAAATAGTTTGCTCGTGGCAACCACTGACACAAATGATTAAATTGTCAGCATATCCCTGAGTTACGAATCCTAAGCTATGTAGCTTATGTAGGAGTTCGTCAATCACAATAGTCCATAGTAGAGGCGAGAGTACTCCCCCTTGGGGGCAGCCTCTAGTGGCTATAATTGATGTTTTTTGCTCCCACAGGTCTACTGTTATGATTCTAGATTTGAGCATGCCTAGAATCCAGTTTATGATCAGCGGTGAAACGCCTTTATTGATCAGGGCTTTGTGTATAGCGCTTGTGGGCTTGTATGTATTGTCAAGGGCCCCGGATATACCTATGAATGCTCCGAGAACTATTTGCTGAGATGCTAGTGCCTTTTCAATCGTAGTTGTCAGGCAATGTATAGCAGTTTCAGTTGATTTTCCAGCTTGATATGCAAATTGATATCTATATAGGGGATGTTGCTTGAGATTTTCATCCCGAATATGCTGGTCTATGATTTTCTCCATTGTTTTAAGGAAGAAGGAACTGATGCTAATTGGTCTATATGATTTAGGCAATTGGGCTGATTTCTTCCCTGCCTTTGATATAAAGACGACTTTGACCTCGGTCCATTTACTAGGAATGTAGCACAGTAAGAGACTTGCTCTGAAAATTCGGGTCAGATTGGGAGCAAGTAGATCCATACCCTTTTGCAAAAAGCAAGGATAAGTCCCATCTGGTCCGGGTGATTTAAAAGGACTAAAAGTGGATATAGCCCATTGCACTTTTTTTTAGATGAAACAGCTTATACGGGAGACTCCTGTCCACGCCGACCGCTATGGTGGGGACCATAGAAACCCTGGAAAGTGAGTTTCTAGCAGAAGTTTGCTAGTTTCACTTGGGGTATTTGTAAAGCTTCCATCAGGGTTTTTCAAAGTACTAATGCCGTTTGAGTGGTCTTTTGAGAGAGCTTTTTGTAGTCGAACTGCTTCGGAAAGGCTGTCAATCTTCCCGCAGAAGTCTCTCCACGTGGCTCTTTTAGACTTTCTCAGCTCTTTGTTATGGAGCGTTAGGGCCAATTTGTATTGGGACCAATATGCCGATATTTTCGCCCTATTGAAAAGTCTTCTTGCATTCTTTCGCAGTTTCTCCAGGGATTTGTTCCACCAGGGAACGTCCCTCTGAGAGTTGCGATGTTTGTGAATGCAGCTTTTCTTGAAGGCATTTTCAATGTTAAGATGAACATCATTTGTTTCATATTCCAACTCTTCCATACTATGAATAGGAGAGTTTGAATGGTTCACATGTTGCTCAAGTTCTAATGTGAAATGATCCCAATTCGTTGTTCTGGGATTTTTTAGAATCGGACATGTTACTGTAGTGCTTCCTATATCGAACCTTATCTGCTGATGATCCGACATGGAAACTTCCCCAGAGACATGCCAATTGGAGACAAAGGCCAATATATTGCTGCTACAAATAGTGAGGTCTAATACTTCCCCCCTAAGGGCATTTATGAAGGTTGGCTTATCGCCCCTGTTCAGAATACTAATGCTATTACTGATAAGAAATTCAAGAAGGCACTCACTCCTTTTGTTTACATCCGTACTTCCCCAGTTTGTGTGGTGGGCATTCTCGTCGCAGCCAATGATTCAGCGGATATGTTTTTGCTGACAATATTCCACGAGGGCACTAACCTCTCTAGGTGGAGCATCGTTTGAATCCCCTGGAAAGTAAGCTGAGGCCACCACTGCCTCTTGTAACCGCATTGCTAGGGTAGAAGCAATAGCAGCGTTTTGTGTCCAGAAATTATTTTCAAATTGAAAATAATTTTGGCTGCATCTGCTCGAGATCGATTTGCATGGCCGGCGGGATCCTCTGGTTCCGTAGCTCTTCCCGGTGGGGGGGTTCGTTGCCAAGCAGTCGATCATGCATACACAATTTTAAATTTATTAAGATCCCTACAGAAACTACAAAGGAGCTGTACTCCCAAAAATAATCAAACTAAAAATGAACCAACAACTAAATCGCAAAAACAGGGGGAAAGCTTTCATAAAAGATATTAAGATACATTGTTGGCGAGGCCTTAGATGACAATTGGCACTCGCGACATAACCCACCCAACCTAGATCTTTAATTGTAAATATTTTCTAAAGATCCCCAAAACGACATCTTCTACATAATTACGCTACAAGGTCACCAGGAAGAAAAATAAAAAAACTAGCAATTCATTTCAAACATTATAATTATTCAAAAATGTATAAAATAATCTAGACAATTCATTTCTTCGATTTTTATATACAATGTTAGTTATTATAATTTTTAAGACTTTTCATTTTACGGCATATTCTTAAAAAAATATAATTAGCAAACAAAAATTTAGCATAATTAATTTTAATGTGATTTCATGTTTTTATTTCCAAGTAGTTATTTCAATTAAGTTTAATTTCGTGGCCGACAATTTCTCTCAGTGTAGCAAACTAACAAAACGCAGCAGCTAATAACAAACAGTTATATCTTAGATCTGGTAGACAGAACTTTTTATTTTTTTGTCTCCTTATCGATGCTTTTTCGTTTTAGTGAAACAGTAAGTGACACTCGGTGCCAAAAGTGTACAATCACTTTGCGACGATCAAAAATATACTTGCTGCAGAAATAGTATAGCTATCACTTTAAATTCTAAGGTTAAGTCCAGAGATTTAACAATTGTAAAAAATATTCTTCAAAATGTTCAACTTAATTGATTACAAAAATTCAGAAAGAAAGTTGCCTATAAAAATGAATATTAAAAAAATTATATTTTAGCATTGTGTGTGTGTGGCATGGATTTTTGCAATTAACTTAAGTAGTATTCGAATTTTATTATATTTTAATTTTTCAAAACTTTTGGGGGGCAAATAAATTATTGGTTTTATTTTGTTATTTTCTTTGAGTCACTGTATCGAAATAGCTGTATCAAACGGTGCTTTAAACGGCCGATCTGTTTTAACTTTTGTTTTGTTAAGATCTGTATATTTTTTTTCTTTGGCTTTAATGTTCTTTTCGAATGATTTAAAGCCACAGTTTTGGTGATCGTATGATTTAATTAAATTTCCAAAAAAAATTATTGAAATTGTTTATTAAATATTATAATAGTATATAATATTAGATATATGTATATAATATTATAATTATAAATAAAAAGATCATTAGAATCAGCATGTAAAAAAACATACTTCATTTAAATTGACATAATATTAAAGGATTTTAAATAGACGAGGCACCAAAGCTGCGCTTAAGGGGGTCTTCTCATTGAGCAACTTTTTTTTTTCGACTTTTTTTTTTTTGCATTTATTTATAGCTTGGGTAGTTGTGAATATGCCCCTAAAAGGATTTTTAGATATTCGAAATACTTAAGGAGATATGGCCATTTTTATCCAGCAATGTTAATGTTAACGCAAGTGAAGTCAAAACTTTAAACGCGTTTATCTCGAAACCACGTTTTTCGAACTGGCGGCCATGATATCTCCAGTTCAACTGAACCGATTTTCATGAAACAAAGTGGAATAGACGCAGAATTGTCACCATTCTCGGGTGAACCTCGAACATAATTTTAAAAATTTTTTTACTATTTTTTTTTTACACTAAACTACAAAAAAAAAGCCCGAAATTTAAATTTTTTTTTTGAATGGCCGCCATTTTGTCAAAAAAAATCACAAAATTAAGCTTGAGGTTCACCCGAGAATTACATCTATACTGATTATAACCCCGCTCCGGAGACCCGGAATCGTGGCCGCCGTGACGACACCTTTTTTTTTCACCACCAACTTTGAAGTCTCATTACTTTTTGAACAGCCCTCGTATCGAGGCAAAAAAAATTTTTTTATTTACTTTGAACCTTTTGTAATACAATAAATAAAAAAAGTTTTCAATTATTCTTTGCGTTTTCAAATAAGAATTTTTTTAAAAAGGGTCCAAAAAACGGGTTTTGAATGAGAAGACCCCCTTAATAAATCGTGCAGCAAAATATAAAAGCGAATATATTTACAACTTACATGCAATTTTTCAGCGATGAAAGGCCTTTCAGCGGGGTGTTTTTGCTGCTTTTTTTTTGTTTTGTTTTGAAAAATGTTAATATTAATTAACGTTTATATGTTTTGTGCACAAGTTATTTTTCTTTTTGTTTTATATAGCCAGATATGATACGAGTATTTGTTTTTTTTCCTTTTTTTTTTTTGGGTTTCTTTTATAATATTTTTTTTTGTTAGTCACACCACTATTGCCGATATAATGATTCAAAAAAAATTATAAAAAAATGTAGTTAGGAAATTTTAAAAATTGTTTTTTTTTTTCATACACACACTTTTGCTTTCTTTTAATTTTTCTAATTCTTTTTCATAATTTTATGATCTGCAAATTTTAACAGATTTTGGGGGATCTGCACTGAGCACTGATATACTGCACTGCACTAAGTTTTTTCCAGCCTGGCACATTTAAATCGCCTCCAGTGGATCAGCAGAAAAAAATAATTCCAGCTGCCGGCAGATTCCGTTTGCCGGTGCGTTCAGGGACAAGTTGAGGTTATCCAACAAGATGAGGTTCCTCTTGCTCGCTCTTGGCGGCGGAGTGAGAAGAATGGCCTGATCTTCGACCACAATGGGGGATTTCTTCCAGTGGGCAGTTTGCCGTAATGGGTGCTCAATAAAAGAAACACTGGGCCGTCTCGACAACTGGCGCTTTTGCCGACTGCCTTCGGCTGGCCTTTTGAGGAAAGTTGGAGACGGCTCACCAGTGGAGATCTCCTCAAATTTTCTAAAGGACAAAATGAACAAATTCGCTTTTCAATATTTCCTCCATTTCCACATACCTTTAGCTGCTTGACAGCGCTGCTCGCGATAAAAATAATTATTGGCAATTAATTGCCTCGTGGTGATAAAAAGATTTTTCTAATAAAATATATACAAGTGCAAGATGCACTGTCCACGAAAATTTTCAAAGAGGGTTAAGCGGAAATGCACTGGCCTTTTTATAGGCGAGCAGAGCTTTTAGCCAAAGAAATATGAAATGAAGTTAGCTGCGCTGCCAGCGTGCGCGCAAGCGCTTCTATCGCAGCGACAGAATTAGGTCGCAGCTGATAGCGATAAACAAAAGCTGGCTGCTATGAATAATGTTTCGTTCAAAATTTAAAACGCTCGCTCAACGGCTGTTACACTCTTGCACGCCGCCTGCCGTGGGCACCTTTGCCCAAACCGCCACCAAGTCTTCAGTTATGAACTGTGAAAGAGGCACAAATGTCAGTTTCTTATTAAGAAGCAACGCCGCACTCGGGCGTTGCTGTTCACAGGCATATATTAAGTTGCCTTCTCTTGTGTTCAGGCCTTTTATCTTACCCGAGAGGATCCATGGTTCCTGCAGGAAGGCTATGTCCAGGTCCTCTTTGGCAAATCTGCAGCACAGCACGCCCGAGGCTGCCTTAGCGGGGTGCAGATTTGCTTGAAGGCACTTTAGCTGCCTTTTGTGGTGTGGGATGGAGGGGGGGTTGGAGTGGGCCATTAGTCCCTTCTCCGACCTCGAGCGGCCCTCTTCTTTCCCCGGTTGCTGCCAGCAGCACAGTCTCCTTTTGAGATCGCCTGGCGCCTTTCCCAGGTTTGGTTGGGAGCCGACCGTAGAGTGGAGGGCGCATCCTAGCGACCTGTGGGGCATTGGTCGCTGGTCGCTCCATTTTGGCAGCCTTGTCGACGGACCCTCCAATGTGCTGCCTGCGGTTTTTTCGGTTTGCTCCTCCGGAGTGTTGGAGCTTGGAGCTATGCTGTTCAAGCAGCAGGGTAGCTCCTGACTGACTGCCGGCACTTGGGTAGTCGAGGCGGTCCCTGGTTCAGGCTCAGCTACAGGGTCCTTCACCTCTACACTGTGCCTGTTCTTCGGTTGGACATTGACTAGCCCAAAGCCGTACCACAGTATGTACCCTTGGCTTTTTAGCAGGTCATCTGAGACCGGGTCCACAGAGAGTGTCAGCTTAGGCACAGGGTATCTTACAGTCGAGTGCGCTCGAAAAATGACGCTCTTTGCGGTAGGCACAGGGTATCTTACAGTCGAGTGCGCTCGAACCGTGCCTCACCGCAAAGAGCGTAATTTTTTACATTTATTGCATTTAGTAGTCAAGTGATCTTGGCCACACTTGGCACACCGAGGCTTCTAATGGCAGTAGGCTTTAGTATATATATATATTTATATTTATAAAATACTCCAATGCTTTAGGAATAATTTTGCATCATCAGATAAATAAAAAATGATTTATTTGATATTTAAATTATTTTTAATTTACCATACCTCAAAGTCGATAAGGCTCTAACCTAACTTTTGTCGGATTTGCTCGACTTTCTCTAATTTCTGCTAGTAATTGTGAAAATGAACGGGAAATTTATTAGAGCTGCCCTTTTATGTGAAGAAAGTAGTCAATATTTCGATATAGCATTAGCATTGCGTAATATAATGAAATCACTTTCTTGTTTTTTAAATGCAAGTTTCGACAAAACTGTTTGTTATTTAATGCAAAAAAAGCTGATTATTGTTGTAAGCATACACTGTGCAACAATTGACAACTGTGCAAGTCGACATTTCTCAACACTGAATTCACTTTCAAAAAAGCAAAAGTTATAACGAAAGTATTTTTTATCTTTGAAAAATGTTTCCTCTTATGATTAAATAAATTTTGTATGAAATAATTACAAATTTTGACAGGCGGAAATTCTTTTGACGCTAATGTCTGATTCACTCAGAACATTTTCCATCAATGTGGGAAAGAAATTCGGAGGGTAATTCCCAGGAAATGTAAAGGCATTTTAAGGGAAATTCGGTCAAATCTTGCGGATTGAAATTCGCAAAAAACAAGTGAAACCCAGAACAAGCCTGATAGTTCTAAAATTACAAACTTTTTTTTTTTTAATTTATGTCTTGAGTGTTTATGGTCCGATCCTGACAAACTTGGTGTCAATACTCTTGTTAGGATCAGGACTTTTAAAACTCATCAGAACCAAAGGACAAAATGTCCTTTAAACATAATGTGCATCCATGGAAGGATTAAATTTTTTGGGCCAAAAAATAGCTTTAATTCTGACTAATTTTTTAGGATAGAGACGAATCGCAAAATCGTCCTTCCAAGTTTACAAATTATGTTTAAAGGACATTTAGTCCTTTGGCTCTGATGAGTTTTAAAAGTCCTGATCCTAACAAGAGTATTGACACCAAGTTTGTCAGAGTCGGTCCATAAACACTCAAGATATAAATGTTCGAGAAAATGAATTTTTCACCTCAAAAGCGTGAACCAGGAATTCATTTTAGAACTATGGTTCCTTGGTAAAATCATCTTAGAATTAACCATAGCATATGAAAATGGGTTACCATTTTTTAATTTCGGGGGCATAAAAATCGATGCACTCTAATGCCCATAATCCAGTCAACGATGGCGCTGTGGTAAGACAGACTTAGATCGAGGAGGTTCACCCTTTACAACCTGATGACAACAGGGTACTTTCGAAGACATCCTTGTTGTTTTTCTTGGTCTCTCTTGCAGTTATTTCTTCCTTGCTGTTTCCCTGAAAAGGCCTCTAGCAACACACTGACCACTCAGTCATTTGTTGAGTAGAATTTTGATAAAGTTCTACTCTACGAGAAACAGAACATTTCAGTTGTGACATTAATTCGGTAGAGTCCATGTCACCACCAATGAGCTAAAGCATAAACTTAATACCCATTCTATGATTAATTAAAGAAGGACAGTTGATATATAGTACGATATACGATCAATCGGTAACAAATGATATATGATTTGGTATTTTAAAGGGTGATTTTTTAGCTATTATCTTTTTGGCAATACTGGTTTAAAGAGCTCACGCACTTTTCGTGTTTTGTTTCACTGTCAAACATCTTCAGTTTGGTCTATAATTTAACCATGAATCGTCTTACAAACGAACAACGCTTGCATATTATTAAATTTTATCATCAAAATACATGCTCGGTTAAAAAATTGCATTTTACATTTATTCCATTTTATGACCAGTTTAGTCGACCTTCTGAGGCGGTTATTCGGAATGATTACAAACTTTTTTTTGCCCCAAATGGAAGAGCTAGACTTGGTTTACATGTGGTTTCAGCAAGACGGTTCCACATGCCACACAGCACGCGCAACAATGGACTTATTGAGAGGCGAGTTCGGTGAACATTTTAGTTCACGTTGGCGACCGGTCAATTGGCCGCCTAGATCGTGCGATTTAACGCCTTTAGACTATTTTTTGTGGGGCTATGTTAAAGCTCATGTCTATACAGACAAGCCCGCTTCAATTTACGCATTGGAAGACAACATTGAAGCATTTATTCGTGCGATACTTGCCGAAATGTTGGAAAGAGTATGCCAAAATTGGACTAAGCGGATGGACCATTTGAGGCGCAGTCACGGTCAACATGTGCATTAAATAATCTTCAAACATTAAATTATATGGACCGTACTATCGATTCAAATAAAGATTTTATGCATTTTTCTGAATCTTATGTGTTTATTTTTGAAAAACTTTCCTATAGCTCTTAAAAAATCACCCTTTATAATTATATATTTTTATCTGAAATGAATCGGTCACACACTCTTACTAAGCGAATTTTAAGGAATGCACATTGTGAAATAAGAAATAAACTCTGATTTCAAATAAAAACAAAAAGCTGCCTCATAATATAATTTACATAGTGGGCGATATCGCGTTATTGAGCGTCTGTGAATTCCTTGACATCGGCGTCGCACAGTTTAAAATTTTGTAAATCTAGGGGGCCTTAATTGAAAAAAAAAAATTATTTGTAAGGTCAATGAGCTTTTAGAAATCAATTTAGATATGTTCAAATGTTACGAAAACAAGCTAAAAACAAAACCAAACATTTTTGTTCAGAAAATAACGGTTCTTAAACCGGTGCAACAACAACAAAGTTTAGTCTCTTCAATTAGATCGAATGGTCACTGTGAGTAGTCAAATTTATTTTTCCTATCATTTTTTAATCATTATTGGCTTTTAGCAATAAAAAAATATTTTATAAGTGGCCTTGAAATTTTTATTATCAGGTATGCCACAGAAATCACTATTGAAAGCGAATTCAGAGAAAAGCAATTCCACTTCAAAAATTTCTCCGTGCCACAGAAATTCGTGTGATTTAGGTTTTTTAGCATGTTCATCAACCTTTTCGTACTAGGCTACTAGGGTTGGCCCCTTCTCAGATTAAATTTCCCAAGGGTTTGTTTAGCAACTTTTTTAAGTTTATCATTGCAGAATATAAAATTTGTATTTTATTTCTTATTTAATTTATATAATTCAATTTATTTGTGTAATAATTGATATTGTATAGCTTAAAAAAATTTAAAAGTTATTGGCGCGGCAAACAATAAAAGTTACTCGACAACTCTAAATTCAAAAATTCGGACAAAAAATGTGACAATATTCTCATGGCATCGGACGCCAGTGAATTGAGCGATGATTTCGTTTCACTCAAAATTGTTCAGGTGATTGGACTGTGGCACGGAGAAATGAAATTGACGTGAAATTCAAGTGGAAGAGATTTCTGTGGCATACCTGTATTTGTTGGAAATAAGTGCCAAAAAGTAAGTAAATTTTTAACAATATTATCAGGCCTGTTCCGGTTTTCACTTTCGGCAAGATTTTGCGAATTGAATTCACGTGACATTGAGCTAGTGAGTTTGAATTCGGAAGGGTTAAATCGATGAGTTTGGCATGCTTAGCATAAAATTAAAGTGAAAACAAAATATTGATCACTGCGGACGGCAGTCCGTGCTAGTGACGAAAGCAGCACGAAGGGTGCAAAGGCTACTAACATATATACACAGGAAGAATGGTAAATTTGCTATGACTGTCCGATCAGGTCGAGTTATATACCGATCGAAAGGTATCAATTTAACTTACAAATGTGCATACTAAGACTTTTGAAAACTCACCTGGTTCGTGAGATAAACAGGTGTAAATGGGAGGGGAAAAATTTAAATTATTGGAGCAAATGGGGCCCTTGGAGCTTTTTTGATTCTTTTTTTAATTTTTTAATATTTTAATCAAAAATACGCGTCGAATAACACCTCATTCATAAAAATCCGACTACTCGTTCAAAAGATAATTAATTTTGAAATTTTTGGTTGCCTTCCAAAAATGAGATGAAAAGTCAGTATGTCTGTTTGTTTGTTTGTTTGTTTGTTTGTTTGTTTGGATCAAATCGTTGATTTAGCTTAAATGTTTGAATAAGGACTTGTTCCCGCTCAAAAATCTAGAAACGTTTGTTCTACGACTTTTCCGAAAATACGCTAGTTTAGCGGGAAATCGCTAAAAACCGGTAAAATTTAAAAAAAAAATTGCATTCGGCACTGCGCAAAACAGTGAGTTTTATTTGGTATGAAGAATTGAGACATTTTAGCGCAATGTGCCGAGTGTCAAAATTTTGATATTGGATATCAGAAATTTTGGGGCATGAAAATGTTTTCGTCACTAGACTTTTACCTCGTAAAGATGTTTTTTTATGGGATAAAAATACTCCAATGTTTTAGGAATAATACAACATCATCAGATAAACAAAAAATAATTTATTTGATTTTAAAATAATTATTATTTCATCATACCTCAAAATCAATAAGACTCTAGCCTAACATTTTTGTCGGATTTGCTCGACTTGTTCTAGTTTCCGCAAGTATTTGTGAAAGTAAATGGCAACTTTATTAGGGCTGCCCTTGTATGTGAAGAAATTAGTAAATATATTGGTACATATTTTAAACAACAATTAAGTATTTTTAAGTATTGCGTAAAGTGAAGAATCCAATTTCTTGTTTTTTAAATGCAAGTTTGGACAAAACAGTTTAAAATTTAATGCAAAAAAGAACTGATTATTTTTGTAAACAAACACTGTGCAACAATTGACAACTCTGCAAAAAGACATTTGTCAACACTGAAATCAACCCGCACTTTCAAAAATACAAAAGTTATAACGAAAGTAGGTTTTACCTTTGAAAATTGTTTCGACTTCTTATTAAATAAATATTTAATGAATAAATTACACATTTTGACAGGCGAAAATTCTTTTGATGCAAATGTCTGAAAACCGGAACACGCCTGTATATTTTTGATGGAAAAAAACTAACTGTACTCTATCGTATTCAAATCAACCAAAAATACATCGTTTGGGGAATATTATTCTGAATCAGGATCAGAAAAAAAATGTTGCCCATATTTTGCCCAAAGGACTTCAATTTAGTAATGAGTGCAATAACACGCGCACAGTTTTTCCAGGTTTTGTCAAGCACCTTAAGAGCCGTTAAGCTTAACTCACTCCTAAAGCACGCAGCGATGATATTTGGCAATGGTATGGATTATATAAGGTTGTCAAAAAAGTCTTGCGGTATTTCCGCAAGCTTGTCTATGCAAGCGCGTAGTTCTAGTTGTATTCGTCGCATCGGTTCACGCTAGAGATTTTTGGAAAGCTCTTTTCTCGCGCTAACAAGTGTTTGATTTATTGTTGTTTGTTTTTAGTCGTTCGTGAGTTATAGCGTCGCAAACATGGAGCAAAATAAAGAGCAAATACGGCATATTTTACAGTACTACTACGATAAAGGCAAAAATGCATCTCATGCTGCCAATAAAATTTGTGCAGTTTATGGACCCGATACAGTTTCCATTTCCACCGCACAACGATGGTTTCAACGTTTTCGTTCTGGTGCAGAGGTGATCGAAGATGCGCCACGGTCCGGAAGGCCTGTCGTCGAAAATTGCGATAAAATCGCTGAATCGATCGAAAGAGACCGGCATAGTAGCAGCCGTAGCATCGGCCAAGAGCTGGGCATGAGTCATCAAACCGTTATAAACCATTTGAAGAAGCTTGGATTCAAAAAGAAGCTCGATGTATGGGTGCCACACGACTTGACGCAAAAAAACATTTTTGCCCGTATGGATGCATGCGAATCGCTTCTGAATCGCAACAAAATCGACCCGTTTTTGAAGCGGATGGTGACTGGCGATGAAAAGTGGGTCACTTACGACAACGTGAAGCGCAAACGGTCGTGGTCGAAAAGCGGTGAAGCTGCCCAGACGGTTGCCAAGCCTAGATTGACGGCCAGGAAGGTTCTTCTGTGTGTTTGGTGGGATTGGCATGGAATCATCCACTATGAGCTGCTCCCAAATGGCCAAACGCTCAATTCGGACCTGTACTGCCAACAACTGGACCGCTTTAATGCAGCACTCATGCAGAAGAGGCCATCTTTGATCAACAGAGGCCGAATTGTCTTCCATCAGGACAACGCCAGGCCACACACATCTTTGGTGACGCGCCAGAAGCTCCGGGAGCTCGGATGGGAGGTTCTTTTACATCCACCGTATAGTCCGGATCTCGCACCAAGTGATTACCACCTATTTCTGTCCATGGCGAACGAGCTTGGTAGTCGGAAGTTGGCCACAAGAGAGTCCTGTGAAAATTGGCTCTCCGAGTTTTTTGACAATAGGGAAGCGAGCTTCTATAAGAGGGGCATTATGAAGTTGGCATCTCGTTGGGAACTCGTCATCGAACAAAACGGCGCATATTTGACTTAAATCGCATTATTATAACCAATTTTATGAACAATTGAAAATTCAATAAAAATACCGCAAGACTTTTTTGACAACCTTATATAAAGTTAAAGATGCACTTATCAAACATGTGCCATGAATTTGAGTCGAGGTAGAGTAAATCTAGGTGAGATATATCCAGATTTATGACCAATAATACAAGTTGGCTTCAGGGCACAATAAAATACGTTGATTATAAGATTGATGTCCCGCCTTTAACCTTAAACCGTCAAACTTTTATCTTATGGTCTATCTAGTGACCAAAGTTAAGATTCCAGTTCAGATTTTGAATAAATATGCAAAAAATAACTTCTCCTAGCCCTTTTATAAACTTCATGTTGTTTTTTTTTTTATTTAAAAAATTGTGAAATATATAAAAATTTATGTTTTCTTTCAATAAATTATTTATCTTTGAAACAAAACCATTTTTTTTTTTTCGGCCAATAATTCTGTAATCACAAGCAAAAGCATGAGCATATAACAAAAATATTAAATTTGAAAACAAAAAATATTTTTTTTTGATTATTTATTTTAAAAACATATTTTTTAGTTGGCTAAAATTAAAACAAAAAATACTAACCTAATACTTTTTTGATACAAAAATTAGTTTTTTTTTAATGCGGTTTGTGTGCTAAAAAAAAGGAAATTTTTCTGGTCTTTCCATATTTAACGCCCTTTAAACTGCCACGCCCTCTTTAAATTTTAGTCCAACAATTTCGTTGGGGATATTCAAACATTCACTCCAAATTTCAAGTCGATAGCTTCAAAATAACCACTGCTATTGAATTAAGTCCCCCTAGAATCTGACAAAATTATATAAATTTTAGAAAAGGGTTATGGTGGACCAGAGAATGTAGCTCTGGAGTTGATGTCAAAGGCAAGCGAGGTGAAAGCAGATGCGGAATCAGCAAAGATGTCTCAGTGGCAACAACGGCATGAAGCATGATCTCAATGGTGTATAGCTTATAAACGATTTCAGCTTACTATCGCAACAATTTGACTACAGCAGGCTTACGGAGCTTGTGCCAAAAAATCTGGTAGCAAATCTTATCACAATATTTGCTGTCATTAACGGAGATGAACATCGCCCAATGTTATCCAAAACCAAGCTAGGTTGGGTAGTTCACGGTCCAGAACTAGAAGCAGCACATTTTACTTGTTGCCAGGTTGCCAAGCGATGAAAATCTACAATAGATGATCAAACATCAGTTCAGTATCGAGAACGTTGGCGCTTGCACAGTAAAAGTCGACAAAACACAGTCACTGAAAGATCAGCTGGCAATATCTATGGCGGAATCATCAATTGTTCAAAAGGGTAATCATTACGAGATGAGCTTACCATGGAAATCAGATGACATCAAACTACCAGACAGCAAACCAATGGTTGTTCAACGACGCAAGGGTCAAAGATATGGCACAGGCGTATGAGAACGAAATTCAGAAACTTTTGGATAAAGGTTACGCAGTCCAGCTTGTTGGCATGGACGTTTTATATCTCCAAAGCTGTCACGTTTTGCCGTCATCAACCCAGATAAGCCGGGAAAGGTTCGATTGGTCTTCGATGCAGCGGCTGAGTGCAATGGCACATCTCTCAACAAGTATCTACTCACTGGGCCAGATTGGTCAACGTCTATAGTCGGAATTCTAATAAGATTTCGGCTACTCATGGTAGCAGTTGTTGCAGATATTCGTGAAATGTTCAACCAGAAACGGGAGCCAACAGTATTCCAGATGAAGGCTTTGTTTGGTACTATATCGTCACTGTTGCTAGACGAGGATCAGTTGAATGACGATTTCTTAGAGCACAAACGACCACTTCTTTTTATATAACTAAATGGTATTTATTTCCAAAATTAATTATAAATTATGATGTGAACAATCGCGCGAGGCTTAAAAAACTTCGTGTTTTCTCCCCAAGTTATTTTTGTCTAGTGACGGGATAATCGAAATATCGATAAGTTCTTAACATTTCATTCTTACATTTCTATTACATTTCATGTTAATCGATTTCATTAATTATAACATTCGTGTTAATAACATTCAAATTAAAATTAAAATTATTAAAGAAAATATAAAATATTCATTTTGGCGGCAACAGTCACCATTCTTAGGTCTATTCGTGAAGAACTGCAACGCTGGAAAATACAATGAAGAGCACCCCGCTGCAGTGAAAGCTATACTGGAAAGCTGACGACTACTTGGACTCCAAACCTAGTGCTAGCAACATCATCAATCTGATAACAACAATTATACAAATACAGTCAAAAGCCGGATTTGAACTGCGTCAATTCACATTGAACAGCGATGATGTGATGCATTGCATTCCCGAAAACTTATGGGCTGCCAACGTAGTAGCCAAGATCGGAGATAAAACTGACGTACAACAACAACAACAACAATGCATTAGCTTGCTGGCGATCTTCTAAAAGGCAATATCTCACCAACGAAGAGAAATGTATTGTCGGCTGTCAACTTGATAAATGAGCCGTTGGGTCTCATGACACCAGTAACCATCAAAGGTAGAATACTCTTGCGCGATGTATGGGAATCAGGAATTGGCTGGGACGATACAATCAAGGGCGACCTGGTAACTAAATGGCAGAATTAGCGGAAGATTTTGAAATCAATCGAGGACACGAAAGTTCTCAGATGTTACAGTAACAATCTACCAAAGGCGGATCGTGTTGAGATTCACATATTCAATAATGCAATTGCCAAGGTGTATTCTTCGGCGGCGTACATAAGATGCTGCTATCGATCAGATGACCAATGGCAATATGATTTGGCATTAGTTGCATCAAAGGCAAGAGTATCACCAAATAAGCGCGTAACCATTCCAAAGTTGGAAACGAAAGCTGCAAACTGGGAAACCGTCTTTAAAACTATGCCTCTCAAAGTATTGTATTTATCTAGACGCAGACAATATATTGCCCGTGGATTGTAGAATCGAACGTGTAAAAGACATATCGGCATACACTAAGAACCCAATTGTTTTGGATGGCAAACATGCCTGCTGATTGACAAAATGCTCGTGGAAGCACAACACGTTGGAACACAAGTGGTGGTAAATCGATTAAAGATGTCAAACGGAATGTCAAAGCTGAATCGAATCATCAGAACTACTATCAACGCTTGCTTTTGGTACAAACGCAAAAGATCAAAGCCACAAGCACCGAAAATGGACCTACTACTTGAGGGGAGATTCTTGATTCATGATTTTTGGCCAGTTTATACCATGGACGGCAGAGGAACCCGAGCGTCAAAGAACTTTCGCAAACGATATGAAGTAGTCTTTACATGCTTAACTACTTGAACGATTAATGTGGAGATAGCACACTCATTGGATACAGATTCCTGCATATTGGCAATCCGCCGAATGATGGCACGACGTGGTCCAGTTAAAATCATTTGGTCGGATAATGACACAAACTTTCGAGGTGCAGCGCGGGAGTTGCAAAAAGCCTTGGAAAAGCAAATAACAAAATAACTTGAAATTTCATTCCAGCTATTGCGCCTAATTTAGGCGACTGTTGGAAGCGGCTCGTCGGCTGTTTTAAAAAAGCAATTAAAGCAGTCTTGACAGTAAACGCAAATCCCAACAATGAAATACTGCGAACAACAGCCAACCATACATACTGGAGTCGGTTGATGCTGATGACGAAATTGGTCTGTACCCAAATGATATTTGCGTTCCACAAAAATGCGCAATTCATAGTCCGGGAAAGTTCCTTAACAACACTGGTGAGAAGCGCGTGTGTAGAGTATCGCAATGTTTGGTAGATGCATTCTGGAAACGCTTTATCAAAGAATGTCTGCCGATACTAATACATCGTTCGTAATGGCGTCAGGATGTGGACACTTTTAAAGTCAGCGAAATAGTTGTGATAAAAGACAATACCCCACGCGGCGAATGGCCGCTAGGCTGTGTAATGAAAATATACCCTGGAGAAGATAGAGTTGTACGTGTACGTGTAACAACAATCCGCAGAAAGCAATTCCGCACGGAAATTTCCGAGATGCCACAGAACTTCGAGAGATTTAATATTTCTTAGCATTTTCACCAACCTTTTCGAACTAGGCTGCTAAGGGTTGACACCTTCTCAGAATTAATTACCCAAGGGTTTGATTAGCAACTTTTTCAAGTTTATCATTGCAGAGCAATAAGCTTTTTTTTTTTCTTACTTAATAAACATAATTTAATTTATTTATGCAATAATTGATTTTGTTTAGCTAAAAAAAATTTAAAAGTATTTGGCGCGAGAAAATAAAAGTTACTCGACAACTCTAGCAATTGTATACCATTAATCTGGCAACTCTTCGTGACAAATGTTTTTACAAATTGCACAATAAGTTAAAGGTTTTTTGTGGGTAAAACTTGATTTACCTCAAATTACCTATTTTTGTAATGCTTAATTTAAAGAAAACTGATGTGGTTCCATATATTTTTTTTAAATACCTTACTTCGAATTTTGACTAAAAAATGTGGCATCGCTTCCCCCGACTTTGAAAATCTAAATTGGACTAGGTGGCAGCAACGGACGAAAGCGGATTTAGCGCTTGTTTATTCCGCACAAAATTATTGTGCGATTTGACCTGTGGCACAGCGAAATGAAATTGAAGTGAAATTCAAGTGAAAGCGATATCTGTGGCACCCCCGAATATTTTGTCTATTTTAAGAACAAAGAACTAATTTACTTTATTTAATCGTCGTGTATGGTTAATTGGACTATCACACATGCGTAAGGTTACTCGCATTATTAAAAAAATGTATGCATTATTAAAAAAATGTAAGAAATTCTTTAATATTATTATATTCGAGCACTATTTTATTAACCTTATAATCAGCAGCTAATTTGGACTTGATTGAATCTGTGCAGAAAATGTATTTTCAGCGGCCTTAACTGCAATGCTAGTCTGTCTTCTTTCTCTAGAAGATTGTTATGGCTGAACTTGCCATGGCGCCATGTTTTTCCATTATTCTGTTAAATCAATGGTACCGTTGACTCTTCAGAGATACCTTTTAATTTGAAGCTATCAATTTCATTAGACCTTCGCGAAATTTTGCAATTCTATCAAGATCTTCTCAAAATTTTGAGCCATTTTCCTTAATTAATTCGGACAAATAAAGACCTTTCTTTTCAATTTTGCGAGCGAAGCGAGTTGGGGGTTGGCGAGCGAAGCGAGCAGGGGGCGTACCCCCTAATACATGTATACATGTATTATATTTATTTGTTAAACCGGACAACTAAACAACTTCTTTTCAATTTTGCGAGCGAAGCGAGCAGTATAAATTTGTTTAGCCGGACAACAAAGGCCTACTTTTCAATTTAGCGAGCGTATCGAGCAGGGGGCGGAGCCCCCTAGTTATCCATAAGATTTCTTTTTGATATTTGGTACACATCTGTTATAATTTGTGTTGGAGAAGAAATGTCCGAGAAATGCAATCGGCCAATATGCTGTGGTAATTTGTAAACCTTTAGTGTCTAAAATTCATAAATACAATATGTCTACGATAAAGTGAATAACGGGTATCTCATAGTCGGGGACTCGACTTTAACATTCTTCTACACGATGTGACAGCATTTTCAAAATTTTTGATATCCAATTTTGTAACGAACAATCTTCCATTTATTATAAATTATTCAAAATTGCAAAAAAAAAAAAAAATAATAATAATTGCCTTTCGGCACTTATTAGCGACTAGTATTCAACAAATATTATTTTTGTTTCTTTTTAGAACAACTTGACCGAATCGAAGAAGGAATGGATCAAATCAATGCAGACATGAGAGAAGCTGAAAAGAACTTAAGTGGAATGGAAAAATGTTGCGGCATTTGTGTATTACCCTGCAATAAGTAAATAAGCATACATGTTATAATATTTGAATTCAAATGGGCTGTCAATGGAAAATTAAGCTTTTGGAGTTGCATTTTTTGGAAAAATGTAAATGAGAGATGGGCATCCGGGCCCGAAATAAATCTTTAAGTTCCGGTTCAGGTCTAACCCGGTAAAATTTTCAAAAAGCCCGAGCCCGGCCCGATACCTTCTTCACTTTTACCGTTCCACCGTACTCTTTAGATACATATTGTATATTTAAGTCTTTCCCTTGCTCATATTTCCGCGTCACTTTGTCTTCTTCTTATTATTAACGCTTTTAATAGACATGTGAAATGAAGCTTGATAAGCATATCGACAAAAGATATCGGTTAATGATATTAACAGTGATATTATCAATCGAAAGGAAAAGTATGTGATAAATCGTGACATTTTGAATATCTGTTTTTAAATATACATATCCTTAAGATTTATTAAACTTGTTTTGTAAACCGAAATCATGCTGGTATTTCGAAGCCAAAACATAAAAAAAAACCCGGTAACCGTTACATAACCGATGTATAAACATTTTGCGTAGCTGATAACGGCGGATTTCCTAGAACCTGAAATTAGGTTATAGCTTAGGACTTGGAATCCGCCTATAAAAAACTATCATTTAATGGAAGATGCAATAGGAGACTCGAAATGGATTTGAACCAACATTGACGACCAAGGAAAACGAAAAAAGGACTATGATAATGCTCTTGGAATGTGCGAACATTGTACAGACCCGGTGCTGCTCAACAACTAGTTGATACCAACAATTAATTTAAGGCTGATATTACCGCTATCCGGAAATGCGATTGGTTGCATTAAGAAGAACAATTGCGGCATCTACTATAGCTGCCATCTAGGAAGGCATGAGTTTGGCTGTGGTTTCATTGTAGGTGCCAAACTACGGCGCCGCGTCCCTCACTTTTTCCCAATAAACGAGACAACTGCTATGATCCAAGTAACCAATTTGCGCACACGCTCCAACTAAAGATAAGGCGATGCTACCAAGAATGGTTTTTATGCAGAGCTTGACCGAGCGTTCAGCCACTGCCCGTCACATGACATTAAGATGCTTCTAGGAGAGAAGGGATCTTTAGTGCTACTGTCGGACGATATAGCATGAGACCACTTCGAGCAATGGTCTCATACTTATTGACCTTGCTGCTGCGCACAAGTAGTTCGTAGTACTGGATTTCGTTATCTAGACATTCATAAAGCATCTTGGCTGTCTCCATACTTGACATACTTGATGTGCGATCCTGTCGGGTTCCTAATATCGACTCTGACCATCGCCTTGCTATAGCTAAAGCTAACACACGTCTATGTGTGTCGAAAATTTCTCGTCGCAGTATGTTAAGATAGCTGGAAATCGGAAAACTGGTCGCAAATGGAGAGAATTTACTGAGGTTATAAGGGGAATCACTTCTTAAGTCTGTTAGCCGGCGATAATCCGAGAATATAACTTAAAGAAGATGATCCACTAACCGCAAACTTTATGGAACCTTGTTGTTAACAAACTGCTTTGCGACATAGAAGGAGGTGGCTGCCAGATAGTTGGGAAATATCCCCAGACTGTAAATAGGTTGGCCTCCTGGGAAGAATGCAGCCTAGGGGTAAACTCTGATATAACAGAACTTGTTCTCTTTTCTTATCCCCCGAAACTCAAAAGTTCCGTTCTGTCCTTTAGCGACAGTGCTAGATACTTGGGATTGGCACTCGACAGGAAATTGAATTGAAATCCATAGGCAGGCCTAACCTGTTATACGGGATACTAGTCTAATGGACCGGCCTATCAAGACAACCCATCACAAAACAAAAAAACAAAGTATTAAGAATGGCAGAAATACGCATCATAGGTACTCTTAACACAACACCGAGTGATGCTCTTGACGCTATCCTTAACTTTCCTCCAATCCGACGAATTAGCCTAGAAGTATCCAACCTGGCGGCCATCCGTCTGAGAGATACCAACAACTGGGGAGCTAACCTTTCGGGACACTCCCTGATTTTAAAAGATAATGCCAAAACGGACTATTGCTTGCCGATCGAGCACACAACAACCCCGTTTAATATACTCATCCCTTGTATGGGTCATAAAACCTCCAGACGCCATATCCTTCTTTACTGACAGGAGTACACTCTCAGCAACTCGGTATAGATTACTCTTTTAGGCTTCCGGAGCACTGCAGTGTGCTCCAAGCTGCAATTATGGCGATAATTGAAGCCCTAACCTTTTAAAAGAAATCATATGCTATCTCAGGCAAGATTAACATCTACAGCGATAGTCAAGCGGCTATCAAATCAATTGTAGCGACGACTACGAACTCGATTTGTCTCGAAATGCCGCAAATCTCTACATTAGATGCCTAATCAGATTATCTGGACTCCAGAATGTCCTAGGCAATTGCATAGACAAGGCCCGATCTAGAGCCTTATGTAATCTGAACAGGACCGACTGCTCTCGCGTGGTCCGTTCCCTCACAATGACTTCTGCAGGGATGAGGAAGAAGATGAATCTCCGGAACACTTCTTCTGCTTCTGTCCGGCACAAAACAACAGAAGACTTCGAGCTTTAGGAAAACCCTCCTCACCAGCCTAAGCGAACTCGCTGTATTGGCACCACATTGTATAATTATTAAATTGGACTCCTTTCTAACTTAGCTCTCTAGTTTCTTCGCCGGCAGAAGGGTGTAAGACTCGGGAGATCACAATGCGCCTACGCAAGGCCTAAGTCCGTCGACTCGATGACACCGCCTTACCCAAACCTAACCTAACCTAATCGAAAATGATGAGGTGGATGTACCGGTTTCAAGCCAGAAGTCAAGGTCGCAATCCATCGACTGAAGAAAAATAAAACAGTAGGTGGTGACGGGCCATCGGCTGAATTGTTCATGGCTGGCGGCGATGAGTTGGTAGAGCACATGCATCAACTCATCAGCGAGTTATGACCGACCAATGTCATATAGCTGCCATTGAAACGACCAGTCTAAAATTTAGCTTTAGTAGGTAACTTGATTGTTTACCTTCAAGTTGAGTGCTTGTTTGGCCGAATCTGTCAAAATCGTAGGAGCAACTTCGAAAATTGAAAAAAAAAATAATATTTCGAAAACAGTTTCATGAAAAAATGTTTAGTGGATCTTTTCGGCTCGAGAAAATCACACTTAGATTTAAGACACGGAAAATATTTTTATTTCGTAAACTAGTGAGTAATATAAGTGGTAGACATCAGTTTTAGATATATATAATTTTTAATTTAAGACACTTTATACTAATATTAACTGAAAACTGTTTTATAATTACGTAGGAGTCAATCTTTCAAAGAAGACGATGGGACATGGAAAGGAAATGATGACGGAAAAGTTGTCAACAATCAGCCACAAAGAGTAATGGATGAAAGAAATGGCATGATGGCTCAGTCTGGATACATTGGCAGGTAATATAGATACATACTATTCATATGTCAGAGGTGGAGTAGAGTTTTGAGCGCCAGGACACACTGATTTAAGTTTTTCGTAATTCTTTTTTCTCAAATAAATCCTTATAAATAGGTTTCTTTATAAGAAGAAAAGGTTCTTAAATCAAGATTTTGGTATCAGAGCTAAGCATTTTGGTCTAATAAATACGTCTAGAACATAAATTGCCTAAAGTCTTTATTTTGAAATCACTTCAAAAATGACCAAGTTCTTATTAATAATTCGCAAAATTTAAATTTTCAAAGCCACAAACCACATTAAAATTTATTATTTGTTAAAGAATAAATGCTCATAATTATGGACCAAAAAGTTTAAAATACTCAAGACAACAAATTTCAAAATAAGATTAAACTTCTTAACATTTTAAGACAAATTATTCTTATTTATAACCCAAAGAGTTCTGAATACTCAAGACAACAATTCTAAAAAAAAAAACCAAGTAAGATAATTTTTCCGGTGTCATTCTTTCAATTGACATTCTGTATTGGTGAACCACTTCTCTGATGATATTTAAGTTGAAAACTACTTTACTATAAATTATCTCAATTGAAATCAGTCATAGATACTAATATAAACTATATTGAATACTATTCTCAGAATTACAAATGATGCGCGAGAGGATGAAATGGAAGATAATATGGGGCAAGTTAATACCATGGTAGGCAACCTCCGTAATATGGCATTGGATATGGGATCAGAGCTTGAAAATCAGAACCGTCAAGTAGACAGAATTAATCGAAAGGTATGTACTTTCTTTAATGAACCTTTAATTTTGGATAATTTCACACTTTTGGTTGCCTTATAAAAAAGATGTATCTAGCTGTGTAGTCATAGCTGAGACTAGACCTTATTATTTGAGTGGCTCAAACACTTGGCTGAAGTTAGAGGCAACGAAAATTTGTAAACAAAAAAAAAAAAAGTGGCGCAGGAAAGAGCGTAAATTATTATTACTCAAGCGCTATTGCAAATAAATATAGGTATTCTTTAAACCCTCCTGTTTCAAATTAATTTTTTTGGACGATTTTAAATTTATGCTTGGCCCCACTAATGGCCGTCCGGTTCAACCTTTTATTTTCTGAAAGTTTATATAATTTTGAAATCTCATCGTTTTATGGTGATAGTAACATTCAATTACGCCCCTTCTTATGCGATTTTTAAGACTTTTAAGGCGAATAGAACGACAGTATTATAGCTTTTCCCACTTTATCTGTTTTTGAACAAATATTTCAAGTTTCTGATATCTTACCTAGTTTAAAAAATACATATCTTTGCCAAAAACTTCAACTAAACGGACCAAAATGAATCGGTAAAGAATCTTTAAATAAAGATTAGAAAAAAGATATTGTAGGAAACACAGAAAGGGTGTTACGTATTATAATTTTTAAAAATGATCTTTTTGTCTATGTATATCTAAAAAATCTATATTTTTCTAATTCTAGGGCGAATCAAATGAATCAAGAATAGCAGTCGCAAATCAAAGAGCCCACCAGCTTTTAAAATAAATTGATCTCAAGAGGATGAAATGTACATACACACACATTTTTGTAAATGATATTTCGATTTTTTATTTTTATTAAATATTTCAAAACTTCGTGTAACTGCTTAGTGCTCCAGCAGTAGTTAATAACATAATCGTATTAATAATATTTTTTTATAATATTATTTCTGTAATACCCAAATGCAGCCACGATATAGAACTCAGTAATGAAATACGTGTACACTCTGAAATGCTCAAATCCATAAGCACTCGTTTAATGATTCAAGCATAAGTAAAGAAATATATAATATTTATACATACATATACATATACGCATATATATAGAGTGTACATATACGCATATATATAGGGTGTATGTGTATGAATATATGGTGTATATATACAATTCTTTTTAATGCTACAACTTAACATACTTTCGTTTTCTAATGCGACTGTGTCAAGATATCAAGAGTAAACAGGCACACCTTTTAAATTTCCAGTTGATGGCATTGATAACACTGTGACAGTTAAAAGAAAAAAGGACATGACCAGATTTAACAGGTTCCCCAATTTCAGGTCCTGGGAAGCAAGCTGCTTCATTACTTTTTTGGGTTATAATGTCGGCATAATGGTTTTGCAAAATGTAACAGACAGAAGAAGCCGTGGCAGATTCCATAAAGTACATATATTCTTGATCAATATCAACAGCCGAGTTGATTTACCGATGTCAGTCTATCGGTCCATCCGTCTGTCAGTCTGACTGTATGAACGCTTGAATCTCATAGAGGAATCGAGGCTTTAAATTACTATTGGGAATTTCGAAATGTCTTATCCGTTCTTTCATTCTGACATAATTCTGTTCAAAACGGTTCACTATATCATATAGCTGTCATAGGATTTAATTTAATTTAATTCAGCGTTCTGAAAGGGCACCAAATCTTTGGCGGAGTCTCCTTGTTTTGGTCAACTTTATTCAGCCAGTTTCCTGGTATGATTCAGGCTTCACTCTTTGAGAACACAATATGTCAATATGTCATCAAAATTAAAGTTGTAACACTCCACTTTTCAATTTTTCGCTTATGTTTTACCAGTAATGGAATCAGTATCAGATACTTACACAAATATATTAAGGCAACTTTATTTCTAGATATGGATATGGACCCAAAAGGCACCCAAATAAAATTTCGAAGTTTCGTGGGTTTTCAAAATTTGTATGCTGAATCATGCCAAGAAGTCTTGCTGATGAAAGTTTCACAGAAAATCTGTTCCTTGAAAGTTGAGACCATAGAAAAAATTTAAAATGTGGAACTTCATGCGAAACTAAAGCAAATGATGTTGTATGAAACCATCGTTTCAGCTCAAAGAATTAATGATACAGATCGATTTCTAGATTTCGAAATTAGGGGAACGTCTTTTTTTCGACTTGCACAGTAACTATGGAAAGATGTTTTTAAGTAAAATGCATAGAAATTAATGACAAGCAAGGGCAACAAGGGCGTCGGCAGGGTGGGCAGGGGGGGCCGTTGCCCCCCCCTACAAATATAACTTTACCATATTTAGCATCTGAAATCCAATCAGAGTAGGCTTTAGGACTGCGATTATTTTGTGGCAATTTGTCTGTAGCTCTGCTATATCGATTGCTAATAATTGCTAAAATAAAAAATTTACAATATGACAAAAAAAAATGTTTGCTTCTCATGTCCCAATGCACTTTTCTTATGGACTTTGGCCCGCTAAACACGCAAATCGTACCTAAAATTTATTTTCATGGAAGCGTTTTCAAAATATTAATTTTTTCGGAATTTTCGAAGTTTCTCCGACATTTTAGAGTATACCACGAGATCCAATTAACCGATGTGGCGAAAAACGCTGGTTTGTATGCCAGCTATATGATATAGTTGAACGATTTCTATAAGGTACTAGAATATTTTCAGTCTGCAAGTTTGGTTAAGATATCTCAAAAAACAACATAAATGTTTATACTTAATCTAAATTTTCTATAAATAGTTCCAATGGCAGCTATTTTGTACGAAAAAATTTTTGGTTGTTTGAGAAATCTCAGCGAATCTGACAAAATACTTTATGTTAAACACTTAAAATAAATTTTACCTTTGCGATATCTAATTTTCTGGGACGATTTGTCTCGAGCACAAAAAATCACAAAAAAAAAACGGATTTTGAAACTAATTAGAGTTTCTAAACTAAACTTCTAAACTACTAAGCCGATCTCAAAACTACATATAGTATATGAAAGAAGGTTGTAGAGGACTGAGTAACCTTTAATTTGAGAGCGTTTTTGTCACATCGGGTAATTGGCTGTCGTGGTATACTCTAAAATGTCGGAGAAACTTCGAATATTCGGCAAAAAATTAATATTTCGAAAACGCTTCCATGGAAAAAATGTTAAATGCGATTTTCGTGTTTATGGGCCAAAGTCTATAAGAAAAGTGCACAGAGACATGAGAAGCGAAATGGCTGTAAACTAGTGTAATAAATGTGAAAATGTGAAAAAAAAATATTTTGGCCCCCCCCTCATTGAGAAGCTGCCGACTCCCTTGAAGGGCAATATCTGAGATCTTAAGAGTCTCTAATACAAAGAGTATATATTCATGAATCTAAAAGATCCCATGTGTTGCCGAAAACAAAGTAATTAAAGGAAAGTAAGGAAAGGAAAGTTGCGAAAAGGTAATTCCCACCTCTAATTACACCTATAATTAATGGATTTAAATTCGTATTGCAATCAATTCTATCAATTCATTTGTTTAACTTCAAAATCAGAAAAATTAGAAATACCTGTCAGAAGCCCGGGTTTTAAAAATAAATTTAAGCAATATTATTGTTTCGAATGCAAAGTGATGAATGTAGACAATGTATTCACCTATATTTTCGCTAATGAAGTCAGCCAATACATCTTATTTTGTTGCACATAAATTATCCAATTGGGATACCAACATGTTAACATAAAAAATACTATTATAAGTAAAAAGCTCCTTAGCCTAGCTATTCAAATTAATCTGTCAAAATAAAACATTCATAAAAGCAGTTAAATGCAATAAAATATTAATGCGTATGTATTTTACTAAGTATATAAAAAGGCTGTAAAAGAATATAATAGAAAAGTTTATTTAATTAAGTAGTATACATGATCAATATTTATAATCTTTATGTAATTAATAATTATCCTATTTATATGTCTGGCATCAGAAACACATGTGTTTTATTTTTTCTGTTATATAAATCAGATGTGAATTAAAATTTGATTTTAGAACTAATGATACAAGAGAATATTGGTAACATTTTATGCTCACTTCAAAATGTTACTGAAAATCTCTTATGTATAAATGAAATTATATGTATGTAATCCATTTTATTTGCTAAATTAAAATAAATTATCGTTCTAACAAAGTCAGAGTTTTCTTCTACTTAATTTATACAATATATTTAAAAAAAACCTCTTTATGAGGTATAAATCTAGTTATGAAAACATTCCCAAGCCCCACATTTTCTGATATCAAATTTTGTGATATTATTATTAAAAAATTATTCATTAAAAATTACGCCATTCAGCACTGCGCAAAAAAGTTAGTGTTATTAGGTCAGGAGAATTGAAACATTTTTGCGCAATATGCCGACAGCCAAACTTTTTTAAGAATAATTTATATTTTCATAGTATTTAGTTTCGTCTTGACATAATTGAATATCAGAAAATAATGATTTCGTCACTTGATTTTTACCACGTAAAGAAGTTTTTTAAAACATATCAGAAATTTTTAAAATAAATTGCGTGGCAAAAAAAATCCCGAAAGCTATGATAATTTCAATAAATGAAAACCCAAACAAAAACCAACTGTCTAGCAATGCCGCACAGTGGGGCCGTTGTTCATTTTACTTTGCAAAAATCATAACTTTTGAACCAAACGAGATAATTAAATAATTTTAATGGCATATGATAGATAACTTTTCAACTTATGAAATAAATGTTTAAAAAAAGTGCCACGACCCCTAGACACTTACTTAGGGGCTATCAAAGCTGAAATTTGTGAAAAAAATAAATTTTGTAACACCAAAAAAAAATATTTTTAAAAATTTTTTATTTTTTGATTCATTTTTAAGGTTTTTATATTTAAAAACTATTTTCAAAAAATTTAAAAACAATTTTTTTTTTCAAAAAATTTGTTTTTGTTTTCCGGTGTGAATTATCAGAATTTCATATGTTGACCTAATTCCTATGACATCTATATGATATAGTAGTCCGATTTCAACCAATCTGACATTTTATGAATCTGGGGTAGTGTTATACATCCAGACCAAATTTGGTTGAAATCGGACCACTATATCATATGAACAATCTGTGCCGCGTGTTTTTATTGTGAGGTTGCATTCGTTTTTTTTGATTTAACCTTCTTAGGCGGATCCGGGCGGGTACAAAACCATATATATTTATTTAGAGAAATTAATACTGAAGCGTTTTTAAGTTAGTGTTCAGGTGTGTTTTTCAATTAATGAGTGTTTTCGTCTAAAAAAGTTCAAATATAGTCCAAATCTAGTGTTTTGCAGGGCCGCTGGCCGAGCAACTTGGCAAAAATAATTTTTTTGGGGTAAGCGTTCGAAAAGAGTAATAATGGGTAGTCGAAAAAGTTTTTTCGTATCTGGTCAATAGATGGCTTTGGAGTCCTCTATTTCCAGTGATACCAATCACATTGTGTCCTACCATATGGTGTTCGAATGGTAGCACTTTAAGCTACAATTGCCCAAAAAAAAATTTAATTTGGGGAATTTGAAAAAAAGTTACAGCTGTTCAAAAATGAGTGAAAATAAAGAAGAAATTCGCAATATTTTGAAATTTGTTTATAAAAAGGGAAGAATGCCACGCAAGCCACCAATGAAATTTGTGATGTTTACGGTGACGATGCTATATCAGTTCGTGTAGCACAACAATGGTTCGCTCGCTTCCGTTCTGGAAATTTCGATGTGAAAGATGGTCGACCAATCTTTGAAAAAGTCGACTAAATTATGGAAAGGATTGACCAGGACCGTCACATAAGCAGCCATGACATCGCCAATGAACTAAACATTCATCATCAATCGGTTTAATAAAGTTTATTATAAATATTAAAAAATATGATTTGAAGTTTCATTACAAATGCGAAAAAACTTTTTCGACTACCCATTATATGCATTCGATAGAGATTTCTTCAATATTAAGAATCCAAAAAGGATTTTTAGATCAAGTAAAATTTGTGGGTAGTACAACCCTTAAGGTTGACCCATTTAAATTTAAGAAACACTAGATTTGGACTATTTTTGAACTTTGGTCGACTCTCATGAATTGAAAAACACACCTGAACACTAATTTAAAAATGCTTCTGTATTCATTTTTTTTTTACTTATTGAAAGTAATTTTTAAATATAAAAACCTTAGAGATAAAACAAAAGAACTTTTCTTAAAAAATTATTTCATAGGTTAAAGAGTTATCTATCATATGCCATTATTCAATTATCTCATTTGGTTCAAAAGTTATGATTTTTGCAAAGTAAAATGAGCAACGGCCCCACTGTGCGCCGCTTACTTTGAAATCAGAGCTCGCAATAATTAGTCTTTCTCTTGCTTGTTGTCAGAAAACAACAACTCGTTACAAACACGATGCGAAACTGTCGCGAAAAAAGCCTTAAGCTTCGTTCATCTTTGGCTTGCTCTTCTTTTTGTTCGCCCGCTTGCCTCAGTGTTCACTTGAGACTGTTTGCGTCGTAAAAACTCGGCAAACGGTCTTCTGAGCATGTGTGTGCGTTGCGCGTGTGGATAGCTAAACAGTTACAGCGAGTCTGCATGAGTAACAAGCAAAACAAATGAGCAGTGACGAAATATCTAAGGCCAACACAACAACAAAAATAAACCCAACAATCCAAGTTCAGAGAGCACGACTATATGTGTCTAAAAAGAGCTGAGCTTAGGAGCGCTTTTGGAGTAAACACATAATTTGAAAGTTTTCGGAGTACATTCAGTGCTTTCTAAGCACGAGCTCATAAAAAGCTCTTAGGTCTGCGCAGTTTCGGGTTGAAGTAATCGAAAATAACGGTGCCGAAATAACGGAATGCAGAATCATGCGATATGCAAGGCGACAGACAATGTGTGCAATAAAACGTGAAAAACAAAGACGTGTTTGCTAAATAAAATTTAACATAAAAAAAGGGGTGAGTAAAACTTTATAAATATAAACGAAAAAACAAACAAAATGAGTGCCCAAAGATTTTAAATTATTTTGAATGACCGTTTTTGCAAATCTTTAACTATGTTTTTAAATATACGTTTTTATTACTCCTTTAGGCGCTTTAAATCAAAAATTTTCAGTCGACGAAAAGCATTTCGCCTCAATATGCGGCAAACGGTTCCAAACTGTCAATGATAGGATAAAGTATTATAAGAAAACGAAAAAAGCATTAGATATACAATAATAAACATAATAAGCAATAAAGCAAAATCACATTTAAGAATGTTTAAGATAAAAAATTTAATATTAAGAATGTGTTTTTGAAATCCATCTTAATTTCTTAATGAAGATATTTATGTTAAAGTTTCTATTTTTATCTAATTTTGTTAATTTTTAAGTCAAATATATATACAATATTAAAATATTACAATTAATTTCGTTTTAGTCTCTTATGTAGTGCAGTATTGCAATTAAATCTGCACTACAACATGCGTCTGAAAACAACCTTTCAGGAGGCGATTCAAGTGCCTAGAAAAGTAACTTTTATGAATCTTTTCTGAGGTTTTTATATGCTTCATTGAAAGGGTGAAAGCACTTATATCTGTGTCAAAAAAGAGTCAGATTAGACTCAGACATGTTCCACATTAAATGCGATCATTTACGTGCCGTTTCTATTCTTGGCACATTATGACGGTGAATGCTGAACCCAAAACCCGAGAGCGACAACACGAATGAAACGAAAAAAAGGGTTGCCAGACACTGAGCGATTCCATCATATTTTTTTCGGTCTTTTGAGTGAGCAGATCGAGCATCTTCTACAGTCACTTGGTCCTGCCAATGTATCAACGGTCTGCCTGTCCTCCGCTGTCCGCCTACTAAATTATTAAGCATCTTACGAGCTGGAGTTTTTTTTTCATACGTACAACATGACCCAGTCACCAAAGTCGTTGTGTGAAAATGCAACTGACTATGTCAGCATCATCAAATAACTCATACAGCTTAACGTTTTACCTGATGCGATAGGTACTAAAAACGCCAACAGGTCCAAAGATTTTGCCATGAATTTTCCTCTCGAGCACCATAAGAGCAGCTGCGTCAGATTGTATTACTCTCCAGGCTTCTGCACCATATAGAAGCACTGAAAGAATGAGCGTCTTTTAAAGTGTTGTCTTCGTCTGTCGAGTGAGAAGTCTACTTCTGATTTACCTACTAAGCCCAAAGAAATCCCCATCGGCAAGTGTAATTCTCCGGCTAATCGCCAGGCTGCCATTATTGCTATTCGTCACAGTATAGCCAAAGTTTTAGTTTCCTGCAGTCTGGTAAAAGTCACGACGCCGCGATGCGCTGCTAGAGCACCCTATAAACTTTGTCTTGCCCATATTAACTTGTAAACCTACTATAGCCGTTTACTTTTAGATCGCTCCAAAAGTCACAGTTACGTCACGCTTGGTGCGACGGATGATGTCACTATCATCAGCGTATCTAAGCAGCTGGACTTATCTATTTGTCAATACTGTGCCCATCCGATATACTCCACTACTTTTCTTATAATTATCACCATCAAAGGAAAACTTATACTACGATAGCGCACAATGTGGCGTTCTCCTTCTTTAAGAGAGGGTAGATCATAAGCATGTTGTGATTGATGCAAGGCATGCATCAAACATACTTGACGTGCGATCCTGTCGGGTTCCTAACATCTACTCTGACCATTACCTTGTTGTAGCTAAGGCTCGCACACGGCTATCAGTGGCGGGAATTTCCCGTCGAAGTATGTCAAGAAATCTGGACATCGAAAAGCTGCAGTCGCAACAGACAAGAGATGCATTCTAAATTCGACTCTCTGGCCTACTGAACCAGCCACATATCTCACTCCCTGCTAGCTTCGGCGGAAGAAATGATTGGGCTCCAAGGAATCCATGGTATGACCAGGCGTGACGGAAAGCAAAGGCTGCGAGGAGAATAAAAGAGAAACACCTTTTCAGACGCAAGAAACGAGAACACGAAAGGCGAGAGTGCGAGATCATAGAGTGTAGCAGAAGTAGGAATGACGCTTAAAACTTTTACCAAAGGGTTAAACGTTTGACCCAAGGCTTTAAGGCTGAAGGGCTTGCCTGCAGAGATGATGACGGAAACTGGAGAGAACGGACTGAGGTTATGTGGGATCACTTCTTAAGTTTGTTAGCCGGCGATGATCCGAGAATTGAATTTGTAGAAGATTATCCACTAGACCCAATAAATAATGATGAAGTGGATGTACCGGCTCCTATCGGCTGAATTGTTCAAGGCTGGCGGCGATGAGTTGGTAGGGCACATGCATCAGCTCATCAGCGACTTATGGCTTATGGAGAGCATGCCCGACCTGTAGCAATTAGCTGCCATTGGAACGATCAGTCTAAAATCGTGATTTAGTAGGAAACACATGATTGTTTACCTTCAATTTGAGTGCTTATCTCTATCATGAAAAATGTTAAGTGGGATTTTCGTGCTTAGGGGACCAAAGTCCTTCGGAAAATCACACTTAGATTTACGACACGGAACATTTTTTTATTTTGTAAACTAGTGTTATCAGCGGGAAGTCAATTTTTGACAGAATTTTTTCGGACGAAAATAAGACTTTCGTTACGCTAAATCAAGCAAATTGCACTGTGCCTTGTGGAGATATAAAAAGGCATTTTTAAATTTATTTTTGTTCCTATGAATAGTTTGATAAATGTCATTTTTAATTAAAGACACTTTATACTAATATTAACTGAAAACTGTTTTATAATTACGTAGGAGTCAATCTTTCAAAGAAGACGATGGGACATGGAAAGGAAATGATGATGGAAAAGTTGTCAACAATCAGCCACAAAGAGTAATGGATGACAGAAGTGGCATGATGGCTCAGTCTGGATACATTGGCAGGTAATATAAAAATATAATATTCATATGTCAGAGGTGGTAAGTCCTCTAGTTCTTTTCTCTCCAATAAAGTCTCCTAAATATCTTTGTTATAAAAAAAAAGGTTATTAAATCAAGATTTTGGTATTAGAGCTAAATAAATCTATATATATAAAACTCTTTGTCCTGACTCACTGACTCACTGACTCATTGACTCACTGACTCACTGACTGACTCACTGAGAATCAACGTGTAGCCCAAACGGTAAAAGATAGAAAGCTGAAATTTGCACACAACATAGATGAGATAATTTCATCGTGCAATAAGACGGCGTTTTGCGAAATTCGACCTCTAAGTGGGTTCAATCGGGGTCAAAGGTCACGGAATTGCTTAGTATGAAAAACTTTTTTGTTTCTTAAGATATCTCAACCAAACTCACAGATTATATTTTTGGTACTGTCTCTTACATTCTGACTAAATTTGGTCAAAGTCGGATGACTATATCATATAGCTGCCATAGGAACAATCGGATGAAAATAACCTTTAGTATGAAAAACTTTTTTGTTTCTAAAGATATCTCAACCAAACTCAATGATTGTATGTTTGGAACTGTCTCCTACATTCTGACCAACTTTGGTCCAATTTGGATCACTATATCATATAGCTGCCATAGGAACAATCGGATGCAAAATAACCGTTAGTATGAACAACTTTTTTGTTTCTTAAGATATCTCAACCAAACACACAGATTCTATGTTTGGGGCTGTCTCTAACATTCTGGCCAAATTTGGTCAAAGTCGGATGACTATATCATATAGCTGCCATAGGAACAATCGGATGCAGAATAACCTTTAGTATGAAAAACTTTTTTGTTTCTTAAGATATCTCATCCAAACTCACAGATTCTATGTTTTGGGCTGTCTCTAACATTCTGGTCAAATTTGGACAAAGTCGGGTTACTATATCATATAGCTGCCATAGGAACAATCGGATGCAAATTAACCTTTAGAATCAAAAGCTCTGTTGTTGCAAGAGATATTCTTAGAAAAGTCACACATTAACTCTTCTTGCTAAATTTTGAATTTTTCCTTAAATTTAGCTTTTTTTCGCCAAATTTAGCTTTTTCCCGCTAAAACTGGATTTTTACCGCCAAATCACTAAATCTGACTTTTAGCCAAAGTTCAATTGCAAGGAGGAAACATTAAAACCGCGGACAGCGGAAGTTTAATATTTCCGTTTTTTTTACAAAAAATGCTATATTATATAAATTTGTTAAAGCGGACTACTAAGGACCTTCTTTTCAATTTTGCGAGCGAAGCGAGCAGGGGACGGACCCCTTATACTGTATTAATTTGCTAAGCCGGACAACTAAAGAAGTTCTATTAAATTTTTGCGAGCGAAGCGAGCTGCGGGTTGGCGAGCGAAGCGAGCAGTTTAAGTTTAAGCTGAACAACAAAAGACCTTCTTTTCAATTTTGCGAGCGAAGCGAGCGGGGGTTGGCGAGCGAAGCGAGCAGGGGGCGGAGCCCCCTAGTAAATAATAAAGGCGTCGAGAACATACATTTCCTAAAGTAAATCAAAACATCTTGATTTTAAGAACACTTCAAAAATATCTAAGCTCTTATTAAAAAGATCGTTATTTCTTATATTTATATTGAAACCACAAATCACATTAAAGAAAACTTATTGTTTTTTAAAGAAAAAATGTTCTTAATTAAAGACCAAAAATTGTTAAATACTAAAGAGAACAATTCTAAAAATAAGACCAAGTAAGATCATTATTTGTAAAATTAAAAGTTTCTTTCTTTCTGAATGCTTTCGAATATATATCATAAAATTCCACACAAGAACGCTTAGGTCTGTTGTCGATACAAATATTCATCATCGGTTTACTGAACCCTTTCTTAGATATTTTATTTGATGTGTCATGTTTGATGTTGATAATTTTACCGGCGACATTCTGTACTGATGAACCACTTATCTGATGATATTAAGGTTGATAAGTACTTCACAGTATAAGTTATCCCAATTGAAATGTGTCATAGATAATAATCTTAACTATATTGAATACTATTTTCAGAATTACAAATGATGCGCGAGAGGATGAAATGGAAGATAATGTGGGGCAAGTTAGTACCATGGTAGGCAACCTCCGTAATATGGCATTGGATATGGGATCAGAGCTTGAAAATCAGAACCGTCAAGTAGACAGAATTAATCGCAAGGTATGTACTTTCTTTGAAAAAGTTCTCCTTATATTAAATTGTGAGTCTGAATTTCTTTAAATGTCTTGGTAATCAACTTCTTGATTTAAACTAATTGGCTAATTTTTTGTTTTCTATGAATATTTAATATTGGATAATTTCACACTTTTGGTTGCCTTACAAAAAAAAAAATGTAACTAGCTGTGTAGTTAAAGCTGTGACTAGACTTATTTGAGTGGCTCAAACTCTTCAATATGACTCGTTTGGCTGAAGTTAGAGGCAACGAAAATTTTGAAACAAAATAAAAAGAAGAGTGCCACAGGAAAGGGCGAAAATTAGTACTCAAACGCTATATCAAATAAATATAGTTATTCTTTAAGCCCTCCTGTTTTAAATTCATTATATTTTGACAGTTTTAATGCCTTATGCTTAGCCCCACTGAGGGCCGTCCGGTTTAACCTATTATTTTCTGAAAATTTACACAATAAATAAAAAATGTCAAATCTTTAATTTTTTTTAAAATCTCACCGTTTTATGGTGATTGATATTGATCCAATTTAATCGTAATAAGATCAGGCAAATAAAACGACAGTCAGATCGCTTAAGTTTTTAGACTCTGCAAGCATCTAAAAGTATGTTCTGGGTCATTTAATTGTTGGGTTCTGGACTGTAGCTTCCCACTTGTTCTGTTTTTAAACATATATTTGAAGTTTCATACCGATATCTCACTTAGTTTTAAAGTTACATATCTTTGCCAACAACTTCAGCCAAACGGACCAATATGAATCAGTAGAGAATCTTTAAACAAAAAATTAATAAAAAAGATATTGTACGAAACACAGAAAAGGTATTACATTTTACAATTTTTATAAAATTTAAAAATTATCTTTTTGTCTTGTCGTATATCTAAATCTATCTATATTTTTCTAATTCTAGGGCGAATCAAATGAATCAAGAATAGAAGTCGCAAATCAAAGAGCCCACCAGCTTTTAAAATAAATTGATCTCAAGAGGATAAAATGTACATACACACACAATTTTGTAAATTATATTTCCATTTTTTATTTTTATTAAATATTTCCAAATTTCGTGTAACTGCTTAGTGCTCCAGCAGTAGTTAATAACATAATCGTATTAATAATCTTTTTTTATAATATTATTTCTGTAATACCCAAATGCAGCCACGATATAGAACTCAGTAATGAAATACGTGTACACTCTGAAATGCTCAAATCCATAAGCACTCGGTAATGCTTCAAGCATAAGTAAAGAAATATACTTATAATATTTATACATATACGTATATAGAGTGTAAATGTATAAATATATGGTGTACATATACAATTCTTTTTAATGCTACAACTTAACATATTTTCGTTTTCTAATGCGACTGTGTCAAGATATCAAGAGTAAACAGGCACACTTTTTAAATTTCCAGTTAATGGCATTGATAACACTGTGACAGTTAAAAGAAAAAAGAACGTGACCAGATTTAACCTAGGAAGCAGGTGGCAGATTCCATAAAGTACATATATTCTTGATCAATATCAACAGCCGAGTTGATTTACCGATGTCAGTCTATCGGTCCATCCGTCTGTCAGTCTGACTGTATGAACGCTTGAATCTCATAGAGGGATCGAGGCTTTAAATTAGGTATTCACGTTCCTGGATACCCTACGGATACCATTGGGAATTTCGAAATGTCTTATCCGTTCATTCATTCTGACATAATTCTGTTCAAAACGGTTCACTATATCATATAGCTGTCATAGGATTTAATTTAATTAAATTCAGCGTTCTGAAAGGGCACCAAATCTTTGGCGGAGTCTCCTTGTTTTGGTCAACTTTATTCAGCCAGTTTCCTGGTATGATTCAGGCTTCACTCTTTGAGAACACAATATGTCAATATGTCATCAAAATTATAGTTTTAACACTCCACTTTTTGATTTTTCGCTCATGTTTAACCAGTAATGGAATCAGTATCAGATACTTACACAAATATATTAAGGCAACTTTATTTCTAGATATGGATATGGACCCAAAAGGCACCCAAATAAAATTTCGAAGTTTCGTGGGTTTTCAAAATTTGTAGGCTGAATCATGCCAAGAAGTCTTGCTGATGAAAGTTTGACAGAAAATCTGTTCCTTGAATGTTAAGACCATAGGAAAAATTTAAAATGTGGAACTTCATGCGAAACTAAAGCAAATGATGTTGTATGAAACCATCGTTTCAGCTCAAAGAATTAATGATACAGATCGATTTCTAGATTTCGAAACTAGGGGAACGTCTTTTTTTCGACTTGCACAGTAACTATGGAAAGATGTTTTTAAGTAAAATGCATAGAAATTAATGACAAACAAGGGCAATATCTGAGATCTTGAGAGTCTCTAATACAAATAGTATATATTCATGATTCGAAAAGCTCCCATGTGTAGCCGACAACAAAGCAAAAAAGGAAAGTTGCGAAAAGTTATTTGCCACCTCAAATTACACCTATAACTAATCAATGAATTTAAATTCGTATTGCAAAAAATTCTATAAGCCAAGTATTCGTTTTACTTTTATATCCGAAAAATTAGAAATATCTATCAGAAGCCCGGGTTTTTGAAAAATAAACTTACTAAGCAATATTATTATTTCGAATGCAAAGTGCTAAGATGAATGTAGACAATGTATATTTTCGGTAATGGAGTCAGCCAATACATTTTATTTTGTTGCAAAGAAATTAGCTAATTGGGATACTATTATAAGTAAAAAGCTCCTTAGCCTAGCTATTCAAATTAATCTGTCAAAATAAAACATTCATAAAAGCAGTTAAATGCAATAAAATATTAATGCGTATATATTTTACTAAGAATATAAAAAGGCTGTAAAAGAATATAATAGAAAAGTTTATTTAATTAAGTAGTATACATGATCAATATTTATAATATCTATGTAATTAAGAATTATCCTATTTATGTGGTGGCGTCAAAAAATAATGTGTTTTATTTTTTCTGTAATATAAATCAGATGTGAATTAAAATATTATTTTAGAACTAACGATACAAGAGAATATTGGTAACATTTTATGCTCACTTCAAAATGTTACGGTAAATCTCTTATGTATAAATGAAAGTATATGTATGTAATCCATTTTATTTGCTAAATTAAAATAAATTATCGTTCTAACAAAGTCAGAGTTTTCTTCTACTTAATTTACACAATATATGATATTTTGTAATTTTAAAAATGATTGACTATTTAAAAAAACCTCTTTATGAGGTACAAAAAGTTATTGTTTATAAGTAAAAAGGATTGAGTAATTTTTGCGCAATATGCCGAAAGGCAATTTTTCTATAGAATAATTTAAACATACAATTTAGTATCGTACTTGACAAAATTTAATATCAGAAATTTTGGGGCATGGAATGTTTTTGTTACTTGATCTTTACCACGTAAAGAGGTTTTTTAAAAGATAAATTTTTGAAATAAATGAGTTGCAAAACAGTCCGAAAAGTTTAGTTCATTTCAAAAAGTGACAAAAACCTTTTCATGTCCCTTAAAATTCTGATATCCAATTTTGTGACGAATAATATTACAATTTACATATAAATTATTTAAAAAAAATTTTGGCACTCGGCACATTGCGCTAAAATGTCGCAGTTCTTCATACCTAATAAAAATCACTGTCAATGCCGAATGCCAAAAATTTTTTTTTTTAATAATTTATATGTAAAACTTAATATTATTCGTCACAAAAATGGATATCAGAATTTTTTGGGCATGAACATGTTTTTGTCACTAAACTTTTACCTCGTAAAGAGGTATTTTTATAAGATATCAGAAATTTTTGAATAAGATATCAGAAATTTTGAAAATTTCATTATTTTTTGACAGTATAACTTTTTAAAAGGTGTTTATTGTTTGTATAAGCAAAAACAAACTGTCTGGCAACACTTTTCCTTTCCTTTTACAAACACACATGCCAAGCGCAAAAGCTATCCGCACTCTCAAACTCTGGCTGCTATGACACATTTTTGCTGCTGTCCTATTCCAATTATAAGTAAAATTTATATATTCAGTTAACAGGTAATATTGACTAATATTCGACTTCAATTTTAAAAGTAAATATATAATATAGTAAATATATATAAACCGATCTTGCTGTAATCACAATTATAAAATGTTTTATCTACCGCAAAAAGATTTCACCACTTGCAAGCAGTATATTTTCGCATGACGCTGCAAGCAGTGTACATACATGCAGTAGTGAGAAAGTATTCAGGTGTGCTACAGAAATCTCTTCCACTTAAGTTTCACGTCAATTTCATTTCTCCGTGCCACAGTCAATTCATCTGAAAATTTTTGGGTGAAACGAAATCACCACTCAATCCATGGCGTCCGATGCCATGAGAATAATGTCACATTTTTTGTCCGAATTTTAGAATTTAGAGTTGTCGAGTAACTTTTATTGTTTGCCGCGCCAATAACTTTTAAATTTATTTAAATATATATACAATATCAATTATTATATAAATAAACTAATTAATATTAATTAAAGAAGAAATAAAATAAAAACCTACTATTCTGCAATGATAAGCTTAAAAAAGTTGCTAAACAAAACCTTGGAAAATTTAATCTGAGAAGGGGCCAACCCTAGCAGGCTAGTTCGAAAAGGTTGGTAAAAACAATAAATTACTCGAAGTTCTGTGGCACGGAGAAATTTTCGAAGCGAAATTGACTTTCTCTGAATTCGCTTTCACTTGTGATTTCTGTAGCACACCTGATAAGGTATATTCAGTTAACAGGTAATAACTTGGGAAACGAATTTTCACAGATATGTGCTATATGTCAAAAATCGCGGAATTTTAATGACTAAGAAAACAATACATAGAGGCGTCAAACAAGCATTTTTGTGGTATCATGTATTTTGTATAGCGTGCGACCCCAGAGCGATATTTTTTTCAGTAAAACCCCAGAGCGCAAAGCGCAGCTGAGAGAGAGCGCACACGAAAAATGTTCAGTCTTAAGCATAGTACTCAAGCTCAAAAAAAGGGCTGGCGTAAACCCAAACTCCATATAAAAAAAACGCTGGCGTAAGAAGAAGAAGAAGAACTTGACATTACGCTACGCTCGGGTGTCCGCAAGCTAACTAAAATAACAGAGCTGTTAAGTAAAGGAGCTGTTAAGTGAAACAGCTGACAGGCCCAGCGAAACATCAAACTGTTTAGAGTTTCGCTGATATACCTTTCTCGCTCACTCACATAAATTCAAAAAAATGGCCGCAACGTTGACAAAAACAGCGATATTGACAATAACGACGACAATATTAATGAATTAGAAGCAAGAACGAAAACTAAAATTGTTTTTATAGATATAAACCAAAGACTTTGCATTTTTTCATTAATATAGAGCAGCTATCGGCACGGCCCTATCTCGTGCGCATAGGAAATTTTCGTGGCGACTGCGCTGCCGCTCATGTACACTCACGTACGACACACTACTACGATTTGCTTCTGTTAACGTCGCTGTTATTCCGCTGTTAGGCGAACAAAAATGCACACTAGCGCAATGCAAACATATGACTGTGTTGGTGCCGACCACTGATATAGAGGGAGAATCAACGTAATAAGTTCAAAAGCGATGGGTGCACCCAATACCCGCTGTTCTTGCGTGCCATCGCATATTTCTCCTCTATTAACTTTAATTTACATTTTTCATTGCCTATTCTCTCCTATTTTATCCAAATCAGTTCTGCATGTTCATATTTAAAATCAACCGCCGTTGACGCATAGAGTTACCACTCAACTTGTTGTTATTTTCCGTGTTGCATTGGCAACACTGGGCTTACGCTCGTCGACTGCTAAATATTGAGCACTTTACGCCGCGTAAAATTTAGTTAGCTTGAGTACTAAGCTTTAGGCTCTGTGTCGCTCTCTCGCTCATTATCGTTTCTGTGTGTACATGCGCACGCTTCTTAGTGTGCCTGAAATGTAAACAAGGGGGCTCGATCACTCGCTGGAACATACCCTGTTTTAAATACAAAAATTGTTTTTTTTTTTCTTTGCCTTTTTCATTATTCAATAATTGTATGCCACAAACTCGGCTTTTGCCGAACGCTCTGGGGTCGCACGCTATACAAAATATATGATACCACAAAAATGCTTGTTTGACGTCTCTATGTATTGTTTGCTTAGTGCTATAACATACAACAAATTTTAAAATGATTTAAAACGTAGATTTTTTTTAAATCGTCAAAGAAATGTTTTTTATCTTCTGTATCTTTTTACCTATGTACTATGTAATATTAAAGGTATGCTCATGAGCCCTTCAAAATACCTTTCCAACGATATATAGATCATATCTATAGCTTCTGTCGTTTACATACTATGGGGGTGTCAATTTTAGCGGGTTTTAGCGATTTCCCGCTAAACTAGCGATTTTTCAAAAAATTCGTAGAACAAAAGTTTCTAGATTTTTGATCGGGACCAAGTCCTCATTCAAATTTTTAAGCTATATAAACGATTTGATCCAAACATACAAACAAACAAGTGGACTGACTTCGTCTCAATTTCGGAAGGCCTCTAAAAATTTCGAAATTAATTATCTTTTGAGCCAGTGCACTATGGTCCCAATGCCGTTTTTTTTTACGTAAATTCAAAAAATCATAATCGTGATTTATGCAAGAAAAACATTTTATTCCAATAGCAAATATTCCAATGAACTTAGAAATAAAATTCTGTTTTTTAATCGGCCCCCAAAATTTACTGTTTATTTTGTGCTCACGGGGTTGAGATTTACACAATATATTGTTCACTCTTATTTCCTCTATAAAATACATAGAAAAATACCCATTAATTAAAATAACTATGGAAAACATAGCTCCAGGTTTGTTATACGTGGTTGTATATGTGTTTTGTTTGTAGAAGTGTTTGGTTAATTGCATAATGTGCATTTGTGCTGTGTTGTTTTAGTCGATTATAACCTCACAAAAATTTTGGTTCGTGGAGTAGAAGTAAGTTTATTGTCGTGTATTGTCGTAGCTGTAAATGCAGTCTTGTGTGTCAATGTTTTTTCTTTATAAGCACCAAAAATCTTGTCCCCGAATTTCCCCGATTCCATATAATCGCAAATTAAATCAGGCAACTTTGAGTTCGAGCATGCAGAATTGCTTGAAGTTTGGCTGCAGAACAAGCATAAAGCATCGTAAATTTTTGACTTTATTTTAAAAAAGTTTAATGGAAGGTTTTTAGAAATTAAGGAGACGGAAATACAAAAAAAAAAGGCATAAATTTGTAACCTACGCTTAAAGATACCATCAAACAAAAAAAATTAGAAAAAAATACGTTTAAAATTTATTTAAATTTTTATATTAGAATTGTGCTGATTGTTTACATATTTAATAAAAGTAAATTAAATGTTATAGTTTAAAGCTTACAAAAAAATTTTTTTTTTTCAAAAAGCTATGTAATCAAAAAATTTGCATATTAAATTATATGGAAAAGGGCGGTGCCACGCCTATTTCCCACAGTCAAAAATTCAATTGGAATCATTAAGTTGAATGCAAGAAACCAGACTAAAAAATATTGTGTGATTCTCGAGTTATTAATTTATGTAAAAAATAAGGGCTTTGGGACCATAGTGCAGTGGTCGGATTTTGATGATCGAGGTGTCATTTTGTATACAAATAGTAAAAAATTAAAAAAAAAATGTCAATCGTTTAAATTTAGCCCCTCCCACTAACACCTGTTTATCTCATGAACCACCCAGTAAAACTTTTGGGAAGGTGTGTTCCCAGGCAACGTGTTCTGTCAGCATTCATTTTCATGCTAAAAAGCAGTATGTGCCTTTTCCATGTGACAATTTTGTTTCCAACGTGAGATAAAGGCAACTATGTTATTTCATGAGTTGGGAAGGCTAAATGTCAGCACTTTTAAAACGTTCGTAACAGACTGCTATATAACATATGTTTCGTAATTCTGGTAAGCCTCTGCTTTCGTAACCAGAAGCACAACATCTGTTAACTAGCAGTCACTGAATATCGGCAGAGCGACGCGGCGAAAATAATGTGTACAGCTCGGATGTTGGATTTGGACTCATGCCGAGGAGTTCGGCAGATTTATTGAAAACTCTAAAACTATCTTAAACTACTTATATCTATTAGAATAGTAACCTAAACAATCAATACTTATCGTCTGCATACGGCTGCAGATGACGTCGTCTTCTAATCATACGCAGATGGTGTGAAGACTCCGTATCTGTTCGCAGACTTTATTTACTTAGGTCTACGGCCTATCTTCATATCGAAGTGTGTGACAATAGTGAAACTATTCTAAGACAGGGCTTATCTGAGGCTCTAGTGGAAAGTTTATGTTTTACAATTATCAGATTAAACAGTCACTGTTGTTTTCTATTTTTCTCTGTTATTTTTTTTCCATAACTGAGGAAGCGTGTGCAAATTATTCATTTGAGACAACATTTAATACATTAATTTGTAAAATTACATTTGTAAATTTGTAAATGTACATACATAAAAAAAAGGAAATGAATTACGGGAGCTCAAATTCCAAGAAGGGGCTTAGCTCGTTTATGAATCTGAATGTGGATCTCTATGGTAAGTAATTAAAAAAATCAGTTCATTCGAGAAATCTTACTAATGGAATCATTTTGTTTTCACAGAAGAGAAGGGTATACATTCAAAAAATATAGAAGAGATGTTCGTGCGGCCTTCGGCAAGGCCAAAATCCGAGTATACAAAGCAACATGTAAAGAAAACAAGAGAAAACGGCAGGCAACCGAAGAGGAGCACAGCAATAACAATAACAATAACACTTAATTTAAAATAATTTGTAATAAAAAGAAAAATATACATAATATAAAGTAAATATATATATGTTATATACGTATTTTATTTTATTTGCAATGGATTATTAAAATTTCTGTAAAATATTTTCTTTTGGAATACATTCCTGGTACCTTCCAAAAGGAACCTTCCGTTCTGCCTTCTTTTTCCACATTCTGGACAGTAGATTTTGGAAATCAATATAGGAAACAGAAATGTTAGTTAGCAGTGCAATAACAGAGCCACTGCCCTTTAGCCTTCTATTTTCCACATTCTGGACACTAGATTTTGGAAATGAGTATGGGAAAGGAAAATGTTAGTTAGCAGGGCAATAACAGACCCCTTCCAAAGTTGCTTCTAAAAACCTAGTTCTATTCCTGTCTCGCCCCTATATAAAAACGAAATGGAGAAGTCAGATTTGGCAACTAATTCTACTCGGAATTTGAACGTGGAAAGTAGTAGGTTTTGGAAAGAGCAAAGTTTTACTGGGCAGGTGAGTTTTCAAAAGTCTTAGTTGTTAGTTGAACTGATACCTTTCGATCGGTATATAACTCGACCTGATCGAACAGTCGAACTGCCGTCGGCAGTGGTAAATGAAATCCCGCAATCTTACAAAACAAAAACAAACTGTCTGGCAACGCCTCTGACTTTTGAAATGCATATGTATGCAGGAATTCCCTATTGGGGCATGGCGTGATGCACACGCGTCCCTGTCTAGCGAGCGTTTTCTACAGTTGGTAACACGAAGGTTGACAGACCTTCAGTCACTGGGTCCTGCGAATGTATCCGCGGTCTGCCTGTACTCCGCTGTCAGCTTACTACCGTATACAGCATCCTACGAGCTGGAGACAGCGAAGTCGTTGTGTAAAAATTCGACAGACTATGTCAGCATCATCAAATAGCATCAAAGACGTCAACAGGTCAAAAGGTTTTACAATGAATTTTCCTCTCGAGCACCATAAGATCAGCTGCATCAGATTGTGTTACTCTCCAGCTATGCGCTCCATATAGAAGCACTTAAAGAATGAGCGTCTTTTAAAGCATTGTCTTCGTCTGTCAAGTGAGAACTCTACTTCTGATTTACATACTGAGCCGAAAAAAGTCCCCATTGGCAAGTGTAAGTCTCCGGATAATCTCCAGGCTGACATTATTGCTATTAGTCACAGCAGAGCCAAGGTAAGTTAACTCCTTGACTGTTTCAAAGATATAGTTTCCTGCAGTCAGCTGTAAATCAAATCGCCGCGATGCTCTGCTAGAGCACTCCATAAACTTTGTCTTGCCCATCTTACTACTTAGAGGAAGACTAATACCACGATAGTGTGCAATGTGGCGTTCCCCATCACTGCGGACGGCAGTCCGCGCTAGTGACGAAAGCAGCACGAAGGGTGCGAAGGCGACTAGCATATATACACAGGAAGAATGGAAAATTTGCTATGACTGTCCGATCAGGTCGAGTTATATACCGGTCGAAAGGTATTAATTGAACTTACAAATGTGCATACCAAGACTTTTGGAAACTCACCTGGTTCGTGAGATAAACAGGTGTAAGTGGAAGGGGAAAAATTTAAATGATTGGAGCAAATGGGGCCGTTGGCGCTTTTTTTTTAATTTTTAATATTCTAATAAAAAAATACGCGTCGAATGACACCTTGATCATCAAAATCCGATCACTGGTTCAGAAGATAATTAATTTTGAAATTTTTAGTGCCCTTCTCAAAACGAGATGAAAAGTCAGTCTGTTTGTTTGTCTGTTTGTTTGGATAAAATCGTTGATTCAGCTTAAAAGTTTGAATGAGGACTTGTTCCCGTTCAAAAATCTAGAAACGTTTGTTTTACGACTTTTTCGAAAAATCGCTAGATTAGCGGGAAATCGCTAAAAACCGCTAAAATTGAACCCCCATAGCATCCAAACGATAGGAGCTACAGATATGATCTATATGTTGTTGGAAAGGCGTTTCGAAGGGCTTTTAGGCATACCTTCAAAGATTTTAAGTAAAGTTTTTAAGTAAAAAGGTAAACAGCTACAGGTGATATAAGATATTTTTTCCCACATTTTGACAATTTAAGAAAAATCTACACATCAAATCACTTTTAAATATATTCAGGTATGCCACAAAAAACACTAGTGAAAGTGATTTCAGAAAAAAGCAATTCCACTTCGAAAATTTCTCCGTGCCACAGAAGCTCGTGCGATTTAGGTTTTTAAGCATGTTCATCAACCTTTTCGTACTAGGCTACTAGGGTTGGCCCCTTCTCAGATTAAATTTCCCAAGGGTTTGTTTAGCAAATTTTTTAAATTTATCATTGCAGAATATACAATTTTTATTTTATTTCTTATCGAATTTATATAATTTAATTTATTTATATAATAATTGATATTGTATAGCTTAAAAAAATTTAAAAGTTATTGGCGCGGCAAACAATACAAACTACTAGACAACTCTAAATTCAAAAATTCGGACAAAAAATGTGCCAGTGAATTGAGCGATGATTTCGTCTCACCCAAAATTGTTTAGGTGATTGGACTGTGGCACGGAGAAATGAAATTGACGTGAAATTCAAGTGAAAGAGATTTATGTGGCATGCCTGATAATATGTTGTAGACAATTCAATTCCGCGTTTTTTTACATATAACACATATCTGTCAAAATTCGTTTGGTCGAGAAATTACCTATCTACTGAATATACCTTTTACCTTTACACTACTGCCTGTACATGTGCAGTATGTACACTGCTTGGAGCGTAATGCGGAAATATACTGCTTGCAAGTGGTGCTCTCAACCAGTGCTTAAAGTAACCAGTGCTGCCAGAAAGTTTGGTTTTGTTATGTGACAACGCGACTTTAATTTATTCAAATGAGTTAAGCATTAGAGTCTCTCTGTAAATTTATTTTATTTATTCTTCTTTACTATTTAATTAATTAATTCCTTAATATTGCAAACAGAAAATTTATCTTTATACTTGTGCATTGCATGTGTACCCAATGTTGCCAGACAGTTCATTTTCGTTAAATAAGAATTCGGGCTATCACTTATAAATACCTTTTGACAAAGTAGTTTTGTCAAAAGCAGAGGCGATTGCAAAAATTTCTGATATCCCCCAAAAAAAACTCTTTACGCGGTAAAAGTCTAGTGACGAAAACATTTCCATGCCACAAAATTTCTGATATCCAATTTTGTGACGAAATATATTAAATTTTTTATATATGTTAATTTATTATATACTAGGGGGCTCCGCCCCCTGCTAGCTTCGCTCGCCAACCCCCGCTCGTTTATTATATATGCCAAAAAAAAAATTAATATACATACAAAGTAAAAAAAAAACTTGGCATTCGGCACTGCGCAAAAAGTTATTTTTTAGGTGCAAAGAAGCTGAAGCTTTTTGCGCAAAGTGCGGAGTGCCAATTTTTTTTTTTACTTTGTATGTATATTAATTTTTTTTGGCATATATAATAAACGAGCGGGGGTTGGCGAGCGAAGCGAGCAGGGGGCGAAGCCCCCTAGTATATAATAAATTAACATATATAAAAAATTTAATATATTTCGTCACAAAATTGGATATCAGAAATTTTGTGGCATGGAAATGTTTTCGTCACTAGACTTTTACCGCGTAAAGAGGTTTTTTTGGGGGTCTTCAAGACAGGGCAAATGAACGACCAACAACAGGAACAAGAATCGGGACAACGAGAAAATCAACTAGCAACAAGCAAAACAACCGGCAAGCGACAAGAACAAGGACAACCAACAAAAGTAACGGCAGCTATCAGGAAAGACGCAAATGGGAAACGGCAGCAAACACTGCGTCGCGTAGCTCGCACGTGCCCGTGCGTATGCGTCTGTGAATGGATGTGAGTGGCCAGCGGAGTGCCAGCAAAAACATATCCAGCAAGCAAAGCTCATGGGGCTCCAAATGATGTGTCTGAAAAGAGCCGAGCTTAAGAGCGTTTTTTTGAAGTAAATACATACATTTAAGGGTTTCTGGGAGGGTGAAAGCTCTTATATCTGTGTCAGAAAAGAGTCAGATTAAACTCGGTAGTCTTGCAAATTAATTGCGACCATTTTCATAGGGAAAAAACGCTCATTCCGGTGAATGCTCATAAAAAAGTGTCACAAAAGTGTCAGAAAACGCACATATTGCTAGCTGGGTAGCGACGCTTTGCGTGTGCACAAGTGCACCAACAACCACTACAATGGCAGCAGCTACAAGGCAATAACGCCAATTGAGACCAGCGATGGTGCAAGTCATATTTTTCTTTGCATCTTCTGGCGCACGAACACCCAGCCGGAAATTCAGGCATGTGGTGAACGAATTCTATACGGCCGCTGTACAGAACGTTTCAGTTTTAAGTTGCACATCCCTGATTCTGCAAACTTTCGAGAGCGCGCTCTGTAGTCAGAATCGATCAACTCTAAGTGTGAAATCCCCGCAGCAAAGTCCGCTATGAGTTCGCTCGTTTGCTTGAGTTTCTCATAGTGTTTGGTTGTACAAGACGCTGCTTAGAATCGTTTGCCTCGTGGTAAAAGTTCCCTGCAACAAAGTCCGCTACGATCTCGAACGTTTTAGTGACTTTCTCATAGCGTTCTGCTGCAGAGAACGCTGCTTGGATTTTTTCTTTGTTTCTTTGTTTGTATTGACGTTTGTAGGGTTGTCATAGGGTTTTGCAGCAGTTATTGCAGTGTACAAAAAAACTCGATCGGCAACATTTTGTATGGGTTGCAACCCTTTTTGTGTGTATTTCTTGCAGTTTTTCTAATGCGTTTTAGTTAAGTGTCAGCTCGTGTTACGTAAACAACATAAGTGAAGCGGTAAGTTAAATATATTTATTGTGTATTTTAATAAAATTTACAAATAAAACACAATTAATATACGAGTATTACAATCTACCACATTCGGCAGTGCTACTGTTTTGTATATACACACAAGCCGCTAAAATTGAACCCCCATAGCATCCAAACGATAGGAGCTACAGATATGATCTATATGTTGTTGGAAAGGCGTTTCGAAGGGCTTTTAGGCATACCTTCAAAGATTTTAAGTAAAGTTTTTAAGTAAAAAGGTAAACAGCTACAGGTGATATAAGATATTTTTTCCCACATTTTGACAATTTAAGAAAAATCTACACATCAAATCACTTTTAAATATATTCAGGTATGCCACAAAAAACACTAGTGAAAGTGATTTCAGAAAAAAGCAATTCCACTTCGAAAATTTCTCCGTGCCACAGAAGCTCGTGCGATTTAGGTTTTTAAGCATGTTCATCAACCTTTTCGTACTAGGCTACTAGGGTTGGCCCCTTCTCAGATTAAATTTCCCAAGGGTTTGTTTAGCAAATTTTTTAAATTTATCATTGCAGAATATACAATTTTTATTTTATTTCTTATCGAATTTATATAATTTAATTTATTTATATAATAATTGATATTGTATAGCTTAAAAAAATTTAAAAGTTATTGGCGCGGCAAACAATACAAACTACTAGACAACTCTAAATTCAAAAATTCGGACAAAAAATGTGCCAGTGAATTGAGCGATGATTTCGTCTCACCCAAAATTGTTTAGGTGATTGGACTGTGGCACGGAGAAATGAAATTGACGTGAAATTCAAGTGAAAGAGATTTATGTGGCATGCCTGATAATATGTTGTAGACAATTCAATTCCGCGTTTTTTTACATATAACACATATCTGTCAAAATTCGTTTGGTCGAGAAATTACCTATCTACTGAATATACCTTTTACCTTTACACTACTGCCTGTACATGTGCAGTATGTACACTGCTTGGAGCGTAATGCGGAAATATACTGCTTGCAAGTGGTGCTCTCAACCAGTGCTTAAAGTAACCAGTGCTGCCAGAAAGTTTGGTTTTGTTATGTGACAACGCGACTTTAATTTATTCAAATGAGTTAAGCATTAGAGTCTCTCTGTAAATTTATTTTATTTATTCTTCTTTACTATTTAATTAATTAATTCCTTAATATTGCAAACAGAAAATTTATCTTTATACTTGTGCATTGCATGTGTACCCAATGTTGCCAGACAGTTCATTTTCGTTAAATAAGAATTCGGGCTATCACTTATAAATACCTTTTGACAAAGTAGTTTTGTCAAAAGCAGAGGCGATTGCAAAAATTTCTGATATCCCCCAAAAAAAACTCTTTACGCGGTAAAAGTCTAGTGACGAAAACATTTCCATGCCACAAAATTTCTGATATCCAATTTTGTGACGAAATATATTAAATTTTTTATATATGTTAATTTATTATATACTAGGGGGCTCCGCCCCCTGCTAGCTTCGCTCGCCAACCCCCGCTCGTTTATTATATATGCCAAAAAAAAAATTAATATACATACAAAGTAAAAAAAAAACTTGGCATTCGGCACTGCGCAAAAAGTTATTTTTTAGGTGCAAAGAAGCTGAAGCTTTTTGCGCAAAGTGCGGAGTGCCAATTTTTTTTTTTACTTTGTATGTATATTAATTTTTTTTGGCATATATAATAAACGAGCGGGGGTTGGCGAGCGAAGCGAGCAGGGGGCGAAGCCCCCTAGTATATAATAAATTAACATATATAAAAAATTTAATATATTTCGTCACAAAATTGGATATCAGAAATTTTGTGGCATGGAAATGTTTTCGTCACTAGACTTTTACCGCGTAAAGAGGTTTTTTTGGGGGTCTTCAAGACAGGGCAAATGAACGACCAACAACAGGAACAAGAATCGGGACAACGAGAAAATCAACTAGCAACAAGCAAAACAACCGGCAAGCGACAAGAACAAGGACAACCAACAAAAGTAACGGCAGCTATCAGGAAAGACGCAAATGGGAAACGGCAGCAAACACTGCGTCGCGTAGCTCGCACGTGCCCGTGCGTATGCGTCTGTGAATGGATGTGAGTGGCCAGCGGAGTGCCAGCAAAAACATATCCAGCAAGCAAAGCTCATGGGGCTCCAAATGATGTGTCTGAAAAGAGCCGAGCTTAAGAGCGTTTTTTTGAAGTAAATACATACATTTAAGGGTTTCTGGGAGGGTGAAAGCTCTTATATCTGTGTCAGAAAAGAGTCAGATTAAACTCGGTAGTCTTGCAAATTAATTGCGACCATTTTCATAGGGAAAAAACGCTCATTCCGGTGAATGCTCATAAAAAAGTGTCACAAAAGTGTCAGAAAACGCACATATTGCTAGCTGGGTAGCGACGCTTTGCGTGTGCACAAGTGCACCAACAACCACTACAATGGCAGCAGCTACAAGGCAATAACGCCAATTGAGACCAGCGATGGTGCGAGTCATATTTTTCTTTGCATCTTCTGGCGCACGAACACCCAGCCGGAAATTCAGGCATGTGGTGAACGAATTCTATACGGCCGCTGTACAGAACGTTTCAGTTTTAAGTTGCACATCCCTGATTCTGCAAACTTTCGAGAGCGCGCTCTGTAGTCAGAATCGATCAACTCTAAGTGTGAAATCCCCGCAGCAAAGTCCGCTATGAGTTCGCTCGTTTGCTTGAGTTTCTCATAGTGTTTGGTTGTACAAGACGCTGCTTAGAATCGTTTGCCTCGTGGTAAAAGTTCCCTGCAACAAAGTCCGCTACGATCTCGAACGTTTTAGTGACTTTCTCATAGCGTTCTGCTGCAGAGAACGCTGCTTGGATTTTTTCTTTGTTTCTTTGTTTGTATTGACGTTTGTAGGGTTGTCATAGGGTTTTGCAGCAGTTATTGCAGTGTACAAAAAAACTCGATCGGCAACATTTTGTATGGGTTGCAACCCTTTTTGTGTGTATTTCTTGCAGTTTTTCTTATGCGTTTTAGTTAAGTGTCAGCTCGTGTTACGTAAACAACATAAGTGAAGCGGTAAGTTAAATATATTTATTGTGTATTTTAATAAAATTTACAAATAAAACACAATTAATATACGAGTATTACAATCTACCACATTCGGCAGTGCTACTGTTTTGTATATACACACAAGCCAGGTAAGTTAAGTACAAAACACATAAAATACCATATTTGTAATTATTGTTTGTTTTTTCTTTCTTTCCAGTGTTCTTATAGTATATGTCTAAATTAGTTTAAGTAATTGTAAGGATGTTATAAAAGAATGTAAATCAATGTTTAAATAGCGTTCTGCTGCAGAGAACGCTGCACAGAATTGTTTCTGAGCTGTGCGAAATCCCCTCAGCAAAGTCCGCTATGAGTTTGCTCGTTTGCTTGAGCTTGACATTGCGTTCTGCTGCAGAGAACGCTGGTTGGATTTTTTCTTTGTTTCTTTGTTTATATTGACTTTTGTAGGGTTGTCATAGGGTTTTGCAGCAGTTATTGCAGTGTATAAAAAAACTCGATCAGCTACATTTTGTATGGGTTGCAACCCTTTTTGTGTGTATTTCTTGCAGTTTTTCTTTTGCGTTTTAAGCCTAGTACTGACGTCAGATAAAGTTTTAGCGGCGTAAAGTGCTCATTCTTTCGCTGTCGACGAGCGTATGGACAGTGTTGTCAACGCAACACGAAAAAATAACAATAAGTTGAATGGTAACTCTATGCGTCAACAGCGGTTGATTTTAAATATGAACATGCAGAACTGATTTGGATAAAAGAGGAGAGAATAGGCATTGAAAAATGCAAATTAAAGTTAATAGAGGAGAAAATATGCGATGGCACGCAAGCACAGCGGGTATTGGGTGAACCCATCGCTTTTGAACTTTTTACGTGGATTCTCACTCTATATTAATGAAAAAATGCAAAGTCTTTGGTTTATATCTATAAAAACAATTTTAGTTTTCGCTCTTGCTTATAATTCATTAATATTGTAGTCGTTATTGACAATGTCGCTGTTTTTTGTCAAAGTTGCGGCCATTTTTATGAATTTATGTGAGTGAGCGAGAAAGGTATATCAGCGAAACTCTAAACAGTTCGTTGTTACGCCAGGCCAGTCAGCTTTTTCAAGCAGTGCTGGATAACGCCCGTTCCTTATCTGGCAACTCTGTTTTTAGTTTCAGTTTAGTTGACGTCCGGACCGACAAGCGGAGATAAATGTCGTCTTCTTCTTATTCACCTTACGCCAGCGTTTTTTTTATATGGAGTTTGACCTTACGCTAGGCCCTTTTTCTGACGTCAGTACTAGGCTTTAGTTAAGTGTAAGTTAAATAATATGTGGCAACCTCGTCGACTCGATAAACCCTTTCGATGATATCGATAACTTTAGATTAACCATTCTCATTCTCCAGCAACTCACGAAGAGTACAGAACTCAATCAAACATTGTTAATTTTAGAAGTAAGAGAAAATAGATGAATAAATAAAATATATTCAGATAACATCTTACATTGGTGACCCCGAAGTTCCGATTCACGCAAAGTTTGCAGTAATCCTTCAACTACTTCGACAGAAGTACACAATTGCTAAAATTGGCTGACGCAACCGTGCACGCTTATTGCACACGCACACATTGCCAAGAATTGTGAAATAAGGCGCATTATTGCAAACTCACACAACGCGTTGAAAATGACCAACGAAACCGATATGGAGCAGAAAGCCGGAACCAGCGCCAACATTCATGAACAAGGCGCACACGGCACATCCCAGATTCAGACAAGTCATGAAATTTTTCGTGTCGGCGTCAAGCCGCCATCTTTTTGCAAAGAACAACCAGGACTTATACTTCATACAAATGGAGTCGCAATTCGCAGTATCAGGTATATCTACTGATGCCACAAAGTATCACCAAGTGATCGCATCTCTGGAGCCGCAATATCTGGTACACATTGCTGACATCATCCGAGACCCACCACAGGTCAACAAATACGATGCAATCAAAACGGCTCTCATCAATGAGTATACAGATTCTAATCAGCGCAAGCTAAACAAACTCATACACGAGGTCCAGTTGGGCGATCTCAAACCATCACAGCTGCTGAAGCGCATGAAGGATCTGGCAGGCACGCAAATTTCTGATGAGGCCATCAAATCACTATGGCTGGAACGTCTTCCAGAAAACGTTCGCGCGATCGTGTCTATTGTTGACGGCGACTCGGCCAAGGTATCTCTGCAAGCAGACAAGGTTCTGGAAAGTCAACGCCATTCAACAGTTTGCGCTCTACAAGAAAACGTCAGCGATGCCAAACTTCGTACAGAAATTGACGAGTTGCGCAAGGAAGAATTGCGAAAACTTAAATCTGGATCAGCATCAAAGAACCAGTCACGCAGCAACTCGAAATCACCTGACCGCTCAACGTTCTGCTACTATCACGGTAGATTTGGGGCCAAAGCCAGACGATGCACAGAGCCTTGCGATTTCAAAAAGCTCAATCCGGAAAACTAAGAGCCACTCTGTCAGAGACGGCGTACAGAGTGGGCGCAACCAGCCGTCGATTATTCGTCACAGACCAAGCAACAAAAGTCAGATACTTGATCGACACAGGCGCAGATTTTTCAGTTTTACCTCCCACAGATCGCAACGCTCAACCCACAAATTATTTATATGCAGCAAACGGCACCCCAATAAAAACGTTTGGCACTAAAATCGCTACAGTCAACTTCGGCCTGCGCAGAAAAATGGACTGGCAATTTGTCATCGCCGACGTCACAAAACCTATAATAGGAGCTGATTTCCTACACCACTACGGGCTACTCGTCGACGTACGCAGAAAATTACTCAGAGGAGACAGCTCTACAAAGCTGCACATACGAGGTACAACTTGCTGCGTAGAATTCGAAAAGCTGCACACTGTTTCCCCAATAAGCAGCGACCGCTTCGAATCACTTCTACGTGAGTACACAGACTTGACCTTGCCCTGCAAATATGCTACACACGATGTAAAAACATCAGTACAGCATCACATCTTCACAAAGGACCAGCCAGTGGTTTCAAAAGCGCGTCGATTAAACCCAGAGAAGTTAGCAATAGCTAAGAGGGAATTTGACTACATGCTTAAACAAGGCATTTGCAGTCCAAGCAGCAGCCAGTGGGCAAGTCCGCTACATATGGCACCCAAGAAGAACAAAAACGAATGGCGACCTTGCGGTGATTACAGACGATTAAATCATATCACAAAGCCTGATAGATATCCATTGCCGCACATTCACGACTTTTCGTACAAGCTCAATGGCAAGTCAATTTTCACAACAATCGATCTGGAACGAGCTTATCATCAGATACCAATCTCGCCCCAGAGCATCGCAGCAAAACCGCAATCATCACACCATTTGGCCTGTACGAATTCAATGTGATGACATTTGGCTTATGCAACGCAAGCCAAACGTTTCAGCGCTTCATGGACCAAATCTTTCGAGATATGGACAACGTCATAGTCTACATAGACGACATTTGCATCGCATCGCAAAACGCAGACGAACACTACCAACACGTCAAAGAGGTTTTCAGCAGACTACGGCAGCACGGACTGCGCATAAACGCTTCAAAATGCATCTTTGGACAACAGCAGGTAGATTTTCTTGGCTACCACATCACGCAATCCGGTATCACACCAACCAACGATCGGATACAAGCCCTCATCGATTTCAAGAAACCCGCACTGGCGCACGAGCTCAAAAGCTTTCTAGCAATGCTGAACGTCTACAGACGATGCTTACCCAACGCAGCCTTCAAGCAAGGGCAACTACAAAAGCTGATCATAGGCAACAAAAAGAAGGACAAGACGCCAATCTCGTATGGAATGCCGAAGCAGACCAAATGTTTGAGCAATGCAAAACCGATTTGGCACACATCACCACACTAACGCATCCTTCTGCAAATGCTAAGCTCGTGCTACACGTCGACGCGAGCAACTTCTGTGTTGGCGCCGCCTTGAACGAATTGCGAAACGGATCACTCAAGCCGCTCGGATTTTTCTCCAAGCGCATATCGGAATCACAGAAAAAACAAAGCACCTACGATCGTGAGCTACTGGCAATTTTCCTGTCCGTCAAGTACTTCGCACACATGATCGAAGGGCGCAGCTGCACAATTCTGACCGATCACAAACCGCTCACATTTGCTTTTCAACAAAATCCAGAAAAATCTACACCCAAGCAGACTCGACAACTCAGCTTCATCAGCGAATACACGACAGACATTCAGCACATCTCGGGCAAAGACAACATAGTTGCAGACACATTGTCGAGAGTTGAAGCAATTTTTAACGATGACCAGATAGATTTTGAAAAGCTTGCTCTCAGCCAACAATCGGACGCAGAATTGACGGAACTAATGAAAAATTCTTCTTTACAGCTAAAACAGATTCAGCTCGGCGATTCAGAGACGTCCTTATACTGCGACATATCCTCAAGACGTATACGTCCATATGTCACACACGGTTACCGCAAGCAAGTCTTCAACTCTATCCACAGCTTATCGCACCCAGGAAAGCGCGCTACAGTGAAGCTCATCACCGAACGCTTTGTCTGGAAGGACATGAAAAGAGACATTGCTCAGATGGTAAACAACTGCATCAGCTGCCAGCAAGCCAAAGTCAGCAGACACAACAAAGCAGCACTGCAGAAGTTCGATCTTCCCGACAAGCGATTCGAGCACATAAACATCGATCTCATTGGACCTTTGCCACTTTCCAACAACTTCAGGTACTGCCTAACGTGCATCGACCGGTATTCACGATGGCCCGCCGCAATTCCTATAGCAGACATGACTGCAGAGACAGTAGCCAGAGCACTTTTACATGGTTGGATTGCACACTACGGCATGCCGCACGCTATAACCACTGATCAAGGAAGACAATTCGAATCCAAGTTGTTTAAGGGAACTCACGCAGCTGACTGGCTCCAAGCATTTGCGAACAACGGCATATCACCCGCAAGCTAACGGCATAATCGAAAGAATGCATAGAACATTGAAGAGTGCCATCAAATGTCACACTGATTCCAACTGGATCGACAGCCTTCCTATCGTACTACTCGGCCTGCGTTCAACATTTAAGGAAGACCTCAACGCCTCGCCAGCCGAAATGGTATACGGTACAACACTCAAGCTCCCAGGCGAATTTTTCGACGACCAAGCCGACAATTACATAGAGAGCGAATTTGTCAAACAATTACGTTCAACTATGTCCCAGCTAAAGCCTGTAAACACGTCACACCACGACACCGCCAAAGTATTCATTCAAAAGGATCTCAAAACATGTACACACATTTTCCTGCGCGACGACACAGTCAAAGCGCCGCTCAAGGCACCTTATGATGGACCTTATCTAGTCGTCAGCCGCAACGATAAAAACTTTGTCATCGATATCAATGGCAAGCAAAACACTGTCACCATCGACCGAGTGAAGGCAGCCCACATAGAAGCCGACGATTCAATAACACCCTCGCCTACTTTATCACCTTCACACCTGCAGCTAACGGCAACAAACAGCAGCCTGTTACAAAAACTCGAAGCGGACGCGAAGTGCGTCCACCAAAAAAACACGTACATTTTGCACCTTAGCTGCAGCATCGGAGGGGGAGTGGTGTGGCAACCTCGTCGACTCGATAAACCCTTTCGATGATATCGATAACTTTAGATTAACCATTCTCATTCTCCAGCAACTCACGAAGAGTACAGAACTCAATCAAACATTGTTAATTTTAGAAGTAAGAGAAAATAGATGAATAAATAAAATATATTCAGATAACATCTTACATATATTTATTGCGTATTTTAATATAATTTACAAATAAAACACAATAAATATATTACAGTCAACCACATTCGGCAGATTCGGCCAGATTTCATACTAGAACCATCCAGAATTCCAACTAGAATTTGTATACAGCAGAAATACGCATACAGAAAAGTACGCAGCCGAATCCAGTGAAGACCTCACTAAAACGTTCGACTTCGTAGCGGAGTCTGCCGCGCAGTTTTCTAACTTTCCTACAGAGAATTTTGGCCACGCATGTAAGTAGTATATAAATGCGGCTGCCAGCACAGATTGGGGGTGGGGGTGGGTGGTGTAGCTCATTAAGAGCTCATTAAAAAGGGTCAAAAGTCATTAAATTTAATTGATTAATCAATTAAAAAGGGTCAAAAGTCATTAAATTTAATTGATTAATCAATTAAAAAGGGTCAAAAGTCATTAAATTTTATTGATTAATCAATTAAAAAGGGTCAAAGGTCATAAAATTTTATTGATTGATCGTAAAAATAGGTCAAAAGTCATTAATATGTTAATGAGTTGTTGTGATTGATCGTAAAAATAGGTCAAAAGTCATTAATATGTTAATGAGTTGTTGACAAAAGCGTGGGAAAAGGGTTAGAATGTGTAGAGGGTGGGGTAGGGAGGGGGTTCAACTGATCCCTAATTGGTCATAATGACCCCCTACTCCCTAATTAAGTGGTCATAAATGATGATCCTTATGAAGGGATCATAAAGGGAAAAGGACAGAATGTGTGGGCTGTTGTGACAGAATGTATCTTTTGGTTAATTAGTTGATGTGTGTTGTTGTATACCTGCTACTGTTATTAGGCTGTTTAAAGCTGTTGTTGAGTTGTTTTGAGCTGCTTTTTAGCTGTTGTTGAGCTGTTTTTTTTAGCTGTTTTGAGCTGTCTTAGACTAATGAAACTGCTGTTGCTGTTGTTGTTGTTGATCTGTTAATCCTCGAGCTGTCCTTGATATTTTCTGAAGTCGGTCGGTTCCTTACACTTTTCACTTCACTGATATGTTCTAACTGAAAAGTCTAAGAATAAAGCTCCCACATTTATACCTTCGGTATCATACATTCTAAGGCGCATTTTCTTATGCACAAGACAAAACCAGTTAAATTACTTTATTCAAAAACAATTATCAATTTTCTTTTCATTGTCATTGATAGAAAATTTTCTTACAACCCGTGCCTAATCACATCATCAGACCCTACACTGCACCTGTACATATCCCGTGTCTATCCCATACCTGATTACAACCCGTACCTAATCACATCATCAGACCCTACACTGCACCTGTGCATATCCCGTGCCTATCCCGTACCTGATTACAACCCGTACCTAATCACATCATCAGACCCTACACTACACCTGTGCATATCCCGTACCTGACCCGTGCCTGTCCCATGCCTACTCCCTACCAAAACTCAAATGTGTGGACTGTTGTGACAGATACATTGATTGCTCGATCAACTAATTAACCAAAAGATACATTCTGTCACAACAGCCCACACATTCTGTCCTTTTCCCTTTATGATCCCTTCATAAGGATCATCATTTATGACCACTTAATTAGGGAGTAGGGGGTCATTATGACCAATTAGAGATCAGTTGAACCCCCTCCCTACCCCACCCTCTACACATTCTAACCCTTTTCCCACGCTTTTGTCAACAACTCATTAACATATTAATGACTTTTGACCTATTTTTACGATCAATCACAACAACTCATTAACATATTAATGACTTTTGACCTATTTTTACGATCAATCAATAAAATTTTATGACCTTTGACCCTTTTTAATTGATTAATCAATAAAATTTAATGACTTTTGACCCTTTTTAATTGATTAATCAATTAAATTTAATGACTTTTGACCCTTTTTAATTGATTAATCAATTAAATTTAATGACTTTTGACCCTTTTTAATGAGCTCTTAATGAGCTCCCCCACCCACCCCCACCCCCAATCTGTGCTGGTAGCCGCATTTATATACTACTCATGTATAAAAGCGAATGAGGGTTTTACACGAACTCGGCGCGCAGAACTGTGAGCGCGCTGTATGAATTCTGTACAGTTTTTTGCGACAAATTTACTATTGGGAAAGAACAAAGTCTCAAAGTATTTGGCAAATACGACTACTCCCTATACTCTCCAGAGACGCTGAGGAAGACCTTATTCCAAAATGGCTGCCCAGAAGGCCGACAAAAGGTTACCAATCGGAGCTCGAGAGAAAATCTCATCTTCCTTTGGGGCCGTTTCTGGGCTCGGACGGATAATGCTATCCAATCTTTTGCACGAGGCCGTCTGTATCTCCTCTGACGCCCCTTATCTCACAGTGGTCGGTGTTGTCCAAGAAATTACAAACAATTCTTTAATTTACTCTGGCTGGACTAAGACGCCGACACTGGCTGAAAAAAAATTTCTTACAAATAAATGTCGCACTTTTCCCAGGCTGTAAACGTTCTACCTTTTTGTGCCTACTAAAAATGGGCAAGAAAGGGTATAATGGTCTTGGGGAAGGTATAGAACAAGCAGAAGAAGGCGTGGCAGACCCTAGAAAATATATATTCTTTATCAGTATCAACAGCCGACTCAATGAAACAAACCAACATATCATAAAGCTACCATAGGAACGATTAGTCAAAAGTCAAGCTTTAGCACATTCTGAGCAAATGATCGGTTGAAATCGGTCTACTTTATCGTATAGCTGTCTTACAAACAAACCTTGAAAATCATTAAAAATCTGAAATTTGGTCTACCACTAAAAAATAAGGCCAGCGAAAAAAGTCACCTTGTCAACATGCGGCTCTTGATTATAAAAAAAAAGAAAGATTTTATTTAATAATTTTAGTAAATACAAATTAAATACAAACATTTTTTAATAAACCAAACATTTTTTAATTTTAAATTAAATTAATATTTTCCAAACGAAAAAAGTGAGCTGATCAATAAAAAAAAAAAATTTTTTTTTTAAGTATTCTTTTTGCCTTGGCATTTTTTGTGTGATAATATGTTAAATCTGTCCTCCATTGTTTTTAATCACTTTTAATATGCGACCTGGCATAGAGCTTATAAGGTTTTCAAGAAGGGATTCAACTCTTTAAGGCAGTGGTCGGCACCAACACATTCATATGTTTGCAATGCGTTAGTGTGCATTTTTGTTCGCCTAACAGCGGAATAACAGCGACGTTAACAGGAACAAATCGTGTACGTGAGTGTACGTGAAAATTTCCTATGCGCACGAGATAGGGCCGTGCCGATAGCTGCTTTAAGGGGCCCATATTGTTTGCCATGTCTATAAACTTTGCTGGAAAGGATTGCCCAAGGGTTCTCAATGGGGTTAACCCTCTAGTAGGGCTGCAAAACTATCGATGTTACTATCGATAGTATCGAGGTTTTCAAAATGGTCCGATGTATCGATGTTAAAAATTGAACATCGATATATCGGATGCTTCACTGCATCAGTGCTGCCAGATTTTTTGGGTCCATTTTTACAATTATTATTAGTTGAAATACGACAAAATTTGATTAATAAGCAAAAAAAAAAAAAAAAGGTCAATTTGGTTAAACGCAGCATTATCAAACCGAAATTTGTGTTCCAAAGTGCAAATAAACGAAATGGCTAGAAGTGGCTAGATCATTTTGAAAAAAAAAGCTAGCCCGCTCAAAAAGTGGCTAGTTCTAGCCACAAAGTGGCTGAGTTGGCAGCCCTCCACTGCATGGTGACGCTTCAAGCTACGCGTAAGTGTTTGTTGAGTTAAAAATGTGTATAATTTTATAAATTCATTTTTTGGTAATAGTTTCTTACAGCAATAATTGGCGGCTCTTCTGTATATATAATGGATAAGTTTTTGTGCACATCAAGTAAGTAAAAACCTTAAAAGCAGCAGTGTATATTATTACAAATCTATTGCGTTTTAGACAAAGTTAACGCTGCTTCTTCTTCTGATTCTGCTTTGTGCGCCGAGGAATCAGCTGATGCCTCGTCCAGCAGTAATCGGAAGCGCAAAGGAAATTCTGATGTTTGGAAACACTTTGATAAGATATGAATATTAATGAGTGAGATTTGAATTATGAAGACATAATTTTTGTTTTTTAATTTTAAGAAATGAGCCTTTATATTTGTTTTATTTTAATATTAAGAAATAAATATGAATAACTAAGCTTTAACTTGTGAAGACATTATATTTGATTTTTTATTTTATGAAATGAGCATTTAATATTTGTTTTTTTAATTTTAAGAAAAAAAATTTGAATAAAAAAGCTTTAAATTGTGAAGACCTAATTTTTGTTTTTTTAAATTAAAAAAAAAATGAAAATATAAATTTTGTTCGTTTATTATTAAGAAATTAATAACATTATTTTACACAAACAAAATTAATGTTTGCCTTTTCTATATTTTTCTTAATATAGCATAAGATAAATGGTATTTACCGCAATCTAAAATATTTGAAAAATTTTCGATGTTTTAACGATATATCGATGTTTTTTTGGAAAACAGTTAGTAGTTTGTATTGTTTGCCGCGCCAATAACTTTTAAATTTTTTTAAGCTATATAATATCAATTATTATATAAATAAATTGAATTATATAAATTCAATAAGAAATAAAATAAAAATTTTATATTCTGCCATGATAAATTTAAAAAATTTGCTAAACAAACCCTTGGGAAATTTAATCTGAGAAGGGGCCAACCCTAGCAGCCTAGTACGAAAAGGTTGATGAACATGCTTAAAAACCTAAATCACACGAATGTCTGTGGCACGGAGAAATTTTCGAAGTGGAATTGCTTTTTTCTGAAATCACTTTCACTAGTGTTTTTTGTGGCACACATGTATATGTGTTTATTAGGCATATTATAATATATATTTGGACAAATTTTTTTTTTGGGTATATAGTTTAGGAAAAAATAAATGAAGAACCATACATTTTTTCGCCGATTTTTGCAAGAATTAGTATATATAATGCCTACCTTACAGTCAAATTATATTTTTTTATGAAAGAAAACTTTATTTTCTTTTGGAAAAAATTATTCTTCAACAAAAGAAATGTTTTTTTTGGAAGATATAAAATTAATTCGAAATTCAGCAAAATTCACTTTCAAATTCACGCACAAATTCACGCGAGACGCTTAAACAAAACTCATAGAAACACGAAGTGAAGCAACTCAAAATTTTTTTTCATATTTTATTCCAATAGAAAATAGTGCAAAGAGAATGACCAATAACAATCGACTTCGCTTAAGTACCGTTTTAACTAAAAGAAATTTCATTAAAAATTGAAAGCCATATATGGCTCTGTATGCGGTAGAGGGTTAAGATCTGGACTTTTAGCGGACCACATCAAAATCGGAATGTTGCGATGTTTTTTTGCAGTCCTAGAAACGTGAATTGGCGCATTGTCCTGTTGAAATTTCCTTACATACCTACCCCATTTATTCATGAATTTTATTCAATAATTGCTTGTTTTTTTCGTAGCAGTGTCGGCTTTACATAAAAAATTAAAAGTAATTTTATCTTTGCGATTTCTATTTTTTCAGGACAATATATTAGTTTTCGACCCCGAAAATACAAATTTTAGTTAAATTTTCGTATTAAGTGGGCCAAAATCCATCAGAAAATCACTCTGAGATATGGGAAGCAGATAACTTTTTTAGAACCTGTACTTAACAAAAGTACAGGGATCTATTAACTTTGTCTCAAAAAAAATGCGCGTAACAGGCAGAAAGAGGCGTGGCAGACCCTAAAAAGTACATATATTCTTGATCATTATCAAAAGCCGAGTCGATATAGTCATGTCCGTCTGTAAGAGCACCTAGATCTCAGAGACTGTAAGAGCTAGATATTCCAAAGTTGATATCTAGGCTCGTCTATATTGTACTCAGATCAAGTTTGTTTGAAATTTTTGATCGGAATACTATATCATATAGCTGTCAAAGGAACGATCAGTAGAAAATCAAGTCTCAGTATGAACAACTTTTTTGTTGTTTCAGATATCTCAGCCAAACTGACAAAATATGCAAACGGGATGGTCCCATACGTTCTGATTAAATTTGGCTGAAATCGGCCTACTATGTATATCATATAGCTGTCATAGGAACGATCTGTTGAAAATCAAGCTTTATTACGAAAAACTATTTTGTGTATTGAGACAACTCAACCAATCTAACAAAATACTTAAGCATTTGGGATGGTCTTATACATCTTGGCCAAGTTTGGTTAAAATCGGTCTATTATAGCTTATAGCTCCCATTGGAAAAATCGGTCAAAAAATAAAGTTTGAGTATGCAAATTTTTGTTGTTTCTTGAGATATCATCCCAATCAGACTCGCAAATTGGTTATTTTCTATTGTCTTTTACATACCGATCAAATTTGGTTCAATTCGGTTTACTAAGTCATATAGATGACATACGAAGAATTAGTCAAAAGGGCATCATTACCTCAGCGTGCCTATTCTCGGCTGTAGCCGCACCTGTGTATTCTGTAATTTAATAATTAATTTATAATTGTTGAAATCTAAATATCAAAATATTAAGTACATAATATTTGATATTTGTAGCAATTTATATACTCCGACAGTCGATAATGCTTCGACTGTATTTCATCAAAAGCAGACAAAGTTTTTCGATATTATTTAACACTTGGACGGGCAAGATTGGTCCATAGGACCCTGCGAGTATCTATTTTATAATTTCTCCGAATTCGTATGGAGTTGATAATAGAAATTCTTTTAAGTGGATTAAAACTGCTTCCGAATACTTTTACAGTTTTCATATTCCAATTGTAAATAATGCTACATGGGTATTTTCAACTCTTTACCGACAGGAACGGACAAGTGGGGTCCAGTGGACCCTGCCTTGTTATACGGCAACAGCACAACTTAGTGAAATAGAGCATCAATTGAGCATAATTTGCTTCGCATTGAACCTTTAAAATCATTGCAAGGGTCAAGGTTTTCGGCACTGCGCAAAAAAGTAATATTTATTGGGTATGAAGAATTAAGCGCAATGTGCCGAATGACAAAAATAAAAAAACCTCTTTACGAGGTAAAAGTCTAGTGACGAAAACATTTTCATGCCCCAAAATTTCTGATATCCAATTTTGTGACGAATAATATTAAGTTTTACATATAAATAATTCAAAAAAAAAATTTTGGCACTCGGCACATTGCGCTAAAATGTCTCAGCTCTTCATACCAAATAAAACTCACTGTTTTGCGCAGTGCCGAATGCAAAAATGCAGTAGTGTTAAGGAAAATGGTATATTCAGTTAATAGGTAATATCTTGCCCAAACGAATTTTGACAGATATGTGTTGTACCCCCAAAAAAACCTGGCATGGAAATGTTTTCGTCACTAGACTTTTACCGCGTAAAGAGGTTTTTTTGGGGGATATCAGAAATTTTTGCAATCACCTCTGCTTTTGACAAAACTACTTTGTCAAAAGGTATTTATGAATGATAGCCCGAATTCTTATTTAACGAAAATGAACTGTCTGGCAACATTGGGTACACATGCAATGCACAAGTATAAAGATAAATTTTCTGTTAGCAATATTAAGCAATTAATTAATTATATAGTAAAGAAGAATAAATAAAAAAAATTTACAGAGAGGCTCTAATGCTTAACTCATTTGAATAAATTAAAGTCGCGTTGTCACATAACAAAACTAAACTTTCTGGCAGCACTGGTTACTTTAAGCACTGGTTGAGAGCACCACTTGCAAGCAGTTTATTTCCGCATTACGCTCCAAGCAGTGTACATACTGCACATGTACAGGCAGTAGTGTAAAGGTAAAAGGTATATTCAGTAGATAGGTAATTTCTCGACCAAACGAATTTTGACAGATATGAACGCGGAATTGAATTGTCTACAACATATTATCAGGCATGCCACATAAATCTCTTTCACTTGAATTTCACGTCAATTTCATTTCTCCGTGCCACAGTCCAATCACCTAAACAATTTTGGGTGAGACGAAATCATCGCTCAATTCACTGGCATCCGATGCCATGAGAATAATGTCACATTTTTTGTCCGAATTTTTGAATTTAGAGTTGTCTAGTAGTTTGTATTGTTTGCCGCGCCAATAACTTTTAAATTTTTTTAAGCTATACAATATATACAATATATTATAATATGTTTTATCTGACGCAAAAAGAATACACCACTTGCAAGCCGTATACTTTCGCAGTAAGCAAGCAGTTTACATACTGCATATGTACATGCAGTAGTGGAAAGGAAAATGGTATATTCAGTTGATGTGTAGATTTTTCTTAAATTGTCAAAATGTGGGAAAAAATATCTTATTTCACCTGTAGCTGTTTACCTTTTTACTTAAAAAAAAAACTTTGAAGGTATGCCTAAAAGCCCTTCGAAACATCTTTCCAACGACATATAGAACATATCTGCAGCTCCTATCGTTTGGATGCTATTGGTCAATTTTAGCGGATTTTAGCGATTTCCCGCTAAACTAGCGATTTTCCGAAAAAGTCGTAAAACAAACGTTTCTAGATTTTTGAACGGGAACAAGTCCTCATTCAAACTTTTAAGCTAAATCAACGATTTGATACAAACAAACAAACACACAAGTAAACAGACTGACTTTTCATCTCGTTTTGAGAAGGCACCAAATTAATTATCTTCTGAACCAGTGATCGGATTTTGATGACCAAGGTGTCATTCGACGCGTATTTTTGATTATAATAGTAAAAAATTTAAAAAAAAAATCAAAAAGGCTCCAACGACCCCATTTGCTCCAATAATTTAAATTTTTCCCCTCCCACTTACACCTGTTTATCTCACGAACCAGGTGAGTTTCCAAAAGTCTTGGTATGCACATTTGTAAGTTAAATTGATACCTTTCGATCGGTATATAACTCGACCTGATCGGACAGTCATAGCAGTCATTTTCCATTCTTCCTGTGTATATATGCTAGTCGCCTTCGCACCCTTCGTGCTGCTTTCGTCACTAGCGCGGACTGCCGTCCGCAGTGATGTCAAAAAACGCGGAATGAAATTGTCTTCAACATATACCACATTTAAAAGTGATTTGGAACACAGATTTTTCTTAAATCGCCAAAATATGAGAAAAAATACCTTTTTTTCCCTGTAGCTTTTTACCTGTGTTCTTCAGCAAAAAAGTTTCTCATTTTCGGAAGGCGACTAAAAATTTCAAAATTAATTACTTTTTGAACCAGTAATCGGATTTTGATGATCGAGGTGTCATTCGACGCGTATTTTTGATAAGAATAGTAAAAAACTTAAAAACAATTCAAAAAGGATCCAACGGCCCCATTAGCTCCAATAATTTAACACATTTGTAAGTTAAAATAAACCTTTCGATCGGTATATAACTCGACCTGATCGGACAGTCATTTTCGATTCTTTCTGTGCATATATGCTAGTCGCCTTTCGCACCCTTCGTGCTGCTTTCGTCACTAGCGCAGACTGCCGTACGCAGTGATTCTAATGTCGCACCTTTTTTGTGTTATCCTTTAAGACACAGTATTGACTAATTTTTTTTTACATTTTCAATTGTAGTTTTTCTTAGTTTTAAAGATTGTTTACAGATATAATATATACGCGAAATGCCGTTACTAATATAGAAATACTGATGAAAAGAGATGCATTCTAGTTTTTTCGATATCCTTAATTGTTTCGCAGCTATCGGATCTGTGGGCCACTATAAATAGATTTTAAATTTTCTGAAAAAAAAACCTTAACAACCAAAATTACTGATATCCAATTTTGTGACGATTAATATTAAACTAAATACATAAATTATTTAAAAATGTATAGTTTTTTTGATCAAAATATTAGAGTTTCAAGGAATCAGCATTTGTCATATGTCTTGATCAATTGAGCAACTGAATAGAAACAAATGTCGTTCATGAGGAACTGAACAACTGATCTATTTGTTCACTGTTCATCGATCCCGGGAGAGCAAAAAGTTTAATTACAATCATTAATATGTATGTACAGTGTACACTCATTTTCTATACCTCAAGAGCTATACTAAGTCAGGTTTTCATAGTTAAGGCCTGTCTCCATCTCTGCCGAAAATGTATGTCAGAATTTTTCTAGCTATTTCGAATGTGTAAAACATAACTAAAACAGTGTGACCATGTACCTAAAACGTGCATGGTCACTCTGTCGAATCAGCTGTGTTTTGTAAACAGCGGCAATTTTAAAAGTTCAACAAATTTAAATCTAAAAAAAAGAAAGAAATGAACTCTGACGATGAAGTGGTTGTGTTGGTGGCGACATATATTGTTTCAAAACAATTATCATGAATATATTCCTGAGCTGTGTATCAGCTGTTTTCTCAGTGCACACACGCTATCGATAGGCCATTCATCGATGTGAATCTGTGGATTTCGTTCACGTTACTGGATACACAAGCAACGAAAACGTACAATCAAAACTTCTGGCCCATTTTTTTTTATATGAGTTTTGACAGGAATTTTTTTTCTGTACTGGATACTTGGCTTTGACAATAAAAAATTTTTCAGATAATGAGAGCAGATACTTTTAATAAAATCCGCAAAAAATATTGGCATCTTTTTTTTTCTGAATAATTAGAATAACAAGAAAACTAGAAAATCAGCGCATAAGCTTACACAAATCCAGTTTAAAAAATAAATCTTTTCATGTCAGGTGTACTTTGTATGTGAAGACAAATATTTCAATATTTCGGGTGTATGAATAAGTATGTATGTATGTACATATGTAGAAAAAACGTTTCCGTTGTTCATTTTATGGTTATGTAAAGAAACAGAGCGGACCTTTTGTCTTATTAAAATCTGGCTCAAGCTTAGGGCCTTAATATGTTTTAAATGTTTCAGCTCAAAGACCTTAGAAAGTTTATCTTTTTTTTTGTTGTAATTTAAATATAATTTTATACATCCAGTTGTCATATTTCTAATTTCAATCTTCTAAAAAAAGTCAACTAAACACCTAACGATTCTTCCCATGCCTAATTATTTACCATACGTCGGATTTAGCCGTGTTTAGTTAAATCACCTACACTGCCGCTCAACTGAATAGGTTCACGAAGTTATTCAAAAAACCATACTTTAAACAAAAAAGATTTGATGCAGATTTCTTAAAATATTCTTATCATTTAATTTCCGTTTGAATGATAAAAAAATTTTGTTAACCCATTAAGTACCCATGGATCATTTCGAATTTTTGTAAAGTGTTTTTTTTCCACGTTATTCCTCGATTTTTAACAAAAAATGTTATGATGCAAAAAAATTCTTCAAACAATTCTAAGAGTATCTGCAAAAAAAAAATTTCAAAAATATTTTTGCTAGTATTTTTGAAGCTGCCAAAACAAAGTGTTGTAAATCAAAATTAATGTTGTTAAATTAATTGAAGTTGCTTTATAAACTAGGTTATTGCTGTACTTAGCGTACTCCCCAAAAAAACAACAATACAAAATCTAAAGCACTTTAAGGAATCCCGCTATTGGGAAAATATTCGGAAAATATTGTTCGACGAAAAGATATCGGTATGTCGATGATACATTGATTTATCGTCCAGCACAAATCAGCTGATTTAACAACTCTTTGTTCATAGTTAACATTCTCATAAATTGTCACAATGAGTGTATTAGAATGGAAAAGCGTCGAACTGTTTGAAATAATAGCTTTACCTTCTACCAGATTACAGAATATAAATGCTGATATTACGGCTTCCTGTTCCAACTCAACCAAAAGTGTCAACGGAACAACCACTACGACCACAGTAATTTGTGACAAAAATGGATTTGTTCATGTCTTTTCTGAGAATGACAAAAAACAAAAGCCGATAAGCTTTAAATGCAATAACAGCCAACACCCAATTAAATTGTGTGCACTTACGACAAACAATTTACTTGCCACAATACAAGAGGATAACGAAAAATGTTCACTGTGGGTTCATGTACATGACCTGAGGAATTTAACGAAAAAGGACACACCATGCATCTCTTCTACTATCATCCCAACAACAAGTGCGGCGACTTTTATTCAAGCGGCTGTCGTAGGATCCGATAAAGTATTTGCCCTAGGCGTAGGATTCGAGAAGGGCGACATGATGCTGCATTTTGGTAAAATTACCCGCGATATATTGCTGAATTTCCGCCGTCATATTATTGGTACAAGCACTATTAATGGAATACAATTTGAAAACAATAATCAGGAATCAGATATTAAAGTTTACAACATGTTTGTAACCTGCCTTGATGGCATATATTGCCTTGTTATAAATGATAAAGGCTCCGTTGAATATAAATTTGTTCTGGACAACAAGAAAAATATTCATAATCATTGCTGTACTATATCTCAAACTGGATTGACTGGATCAGAATCTTTTCTCGTCGTGGGCCGAGATGATGCTATTTACTGTTTCACTCGTGATGGCCGAGGACCCTGTTACGCTATTGGAGGAGAAAAGGAATTTATTTCATGGATAGGACATCATCTTGTCGTCGTAGTAAAAACTTTATTTGAGTGTGTTGTAATATGTGTGGATGTTGAAAACAAATTAATTGTCTTCCACAAACGAATCAAAGATTTGGTCTGTGTAATCAGTGGTAAAAATGTATACCATATCATAACTAAAGGGGATAATTTCAAGAATAATTGTACTTACAACATATACAAATTGCAGGAACACAATACCGCAACTAAAGTAAGGCTCCTCATTGTCAAGTGTATGCACGATAATGCCCTTCGAATACTAGAAAGAACCGAAAATGACAACTGTGAGAATGCTGCACATGTACGATTGCAATACGGTAATAATTTATTGATGAGAGGATCATTTAACAGAGCAATCAGCGAATTTGAAAAAACCGTTGGTGTCATCAAACCGTACGACATAATTTCCAAACTGTTATATTCCAGACACAATGATAATCTAAAGCAATACTTAACTAAGTTACTCAAAAGTCAAAAACATACAGTCGAGCACAAGAAATTACTTGAAAGATGCATTGATCGCGAAAACCTTAGCTTGAGGATTCAACAGTTATGGGCTTCTCGCAATGATACCACTCACATTTGTGATTTTAAGCAATTATTAGTCCGACCCATAAATTTCTCAAGTCTATTAAATGCAAGGCATGAATTGCAAAGCATATTATCCGTTTTTCAAAATGCCGATGAACATGATATATTAAATTTTTTCCTAGAACATGGTAGGGAGCTTTTATTAGTGGATAGCACGGTTTTAGAAACTGTGAAAACATTAGTAAAAAACGGACAGATTAAATATATACTCCCTTTTCTAATTATTTTCTCAGATCATGCAGAATTTTGTGCCAGCTTATTAGTTGACTTTATAAATCAATTTTCCGATCGTGACGAAAAAGTACATTATTATTTGCTCGTTCTCTATCTAGGCCTTTGGCGTAATAAGAAAATATCATCAAAAAAAATTCATGAATATTTAAAAGAAACACCACTTAAATTTGATATGATATTAATATTATGTAAGGCTTATTTATTTTATATTGAAACTGAAAATCCGCAAGATAGTGTCCAGCAACGTCCACTCACTCGCCACGAAAAAAGCATTGAGCTCCATATCAAATCAAATCCGAATCTTGCCAAGTTGCTGGCAATCGGTCCTCGTTCATTACTGATGATACAGCACAAAGTGTGTAGTACGCATAACATACAAATCTCAGACATAAGATCACTTTTTATAGACACATTTATAAAAAATGGGAACGACGCTAACTCTGAGCTTCAATTAATTGAAGGACTCAAGAATGAAATACAACAAAACGGCTCTGTACTATCCCAATTTAAATTAAATCCAATTGAGTTCCGCAATAGCTGCTGTGATATATGCCGTCAATCGTTGCACATGCCCTCAGTCTATTTTCTATGTCAGCATTCATTCCACAAAGAGTGTATTCCGTATAATTATAATGCAACTTCTAAAGAGGACGCAATACTCTGCTTTTTATGCAAGGAAAATAATAAATACAATTCGGTATCAGAACACGTCAAAACTAGTATTTCCACTAAACCTGGCGATATAATTGAGGGAGTGTCAAATGTTTTTGCTTCAGGGATAGTAAAACTAGGAGATGGTGAGCACTTCGCGAATAGACTGTATTGCAAGGAAGATATGGGTCATGATCCATTTGTTAGTAATACGACAGAGCATACCAAAAACCCATTTGATGAAAATTATGATTCAAACTTTAATTGCTTTTGACTTTCTTATATACCAGAAATTATCAATATGTATTGTACACTTTAAAAAATAAAGTAATTTAATTTGTATAGAAAATGTTTAAAATATTTGATTGATATATTTGTGGTTATATTTAAAATTAGCAGAAAAATAATATATAAAAGCGATTTTTCTAAGTCTCTTTAATAACAACAGACAGCTAGTTATATTTATTATTAATATAAGGCCTGTATCCTCTTTTGGGGCATGGTCTGCTCCTGTTGCTAAAACCAAGGGTTGAAAGGGCATCAGTCACTTGGTCCTGCCAATGTATCCGTCGACTTCATCTCCTCCGCCTACTATCGCATCCAACACCTTACGAATTGGAGTGTTTTCTGCCATACGTCCGACGTGACCCAGCCAGCAAAGTCGCTGGGTGTTCATTCGATTGACTAAGTCAACATCATCGTACAAGGCATACAGCTCGTCATTCCACCTGATACGTAAGTACTGCCAACGCAAACAGGTCCGAAGATTTTACGACGAATTATCCTCTCGAACACCCCAAGAGCAGCTGCATCAGACTGTATTACTGTCCAGGCTTAAGCACCATACAGAAGCACTGTAAGGATGAACGTCTTGTAAAGTGTTGTTTTCGTATTTCAAGAAGAGGGGGCTTACTAAAATCAAGCCGATATGGAGCCCCACAAGACAAAAAAATACAAAACACTTTTCTGGGTATAACTTTATTTTATCCTTGTAAACGGTATTATAATTTTGTCATAAAATGTGTAACGCATGCGAGGAGGCATAATAGACCCCGTAAAGTATATGCATTCTGGGTCAAGACGATGACTCGACTCGATATAGCGATGATAGTCTGACCCTATGCGAACTAGTCTCTCAGTTTCAAAGCTGTCTCAATGAAACCCGGTACGGGCTCGCCTTTTTGCTGCGGTCGAAGATCAACTTTAGAAATATATCTAGTCGAAATCATCACTCCACAGTCACTGTAGGCTGCAGGCCACCAGCTATTCAGAGGCACACACAAATATTGGCACAGCAATTTGCGCCGATAACGCTAACATGCAACAATTTCTTCCTGAACAAGCCAACTAATTTACTACCAAAATCAGAAAAAAAATTAATTTTATGTTTAAATTATTTTATTTTTATTTCGAAAATATTTTATTTATTTGATTTGATTCCTAGCGCTACAAGACAAGTCTTACTTTACGAGGTAAAAGTCTAGTGACGAAAACATTTTCATGCCCCAAAATTTCTGATATCCAATTTTGTGACGAATAATATTAAGTTTTACACATAAATAATTTAAAAAAAATTTTGGCACTCGGCACATTACTCTAAAATGTCTCAATTCTTTATACCAAATAAAACTCATTGTTTTGCGCAGTGCCGAATGCAAAATTTTTTTTTTTAATTATTTATGTGTAAAACTTAATATTATTCGTCACAAAATTGGATATCAGAAATTTTGGGGCATGAAAATGTTTTCGTCACTAGACTTTTACCTCGTAAAGAGGTTTTTTTATGGGATATCAGAAATTTTTGAATAAGATCAGAAATTTTGAAAATTTCAATATTTTTTGACAGTATACCTTGTCAACTTTGTTTATTGTTTGTACAAGCAAAAACAATTTGCGAAAAAAGTGTTACGAAGAGTTGCCAGACTAATGGCAGAAAATTGCTAGAGTTGTCAAGTATTTTTTATTTTCTCGCGCCAATTCCTTTTAAATTTTTTTCATCTGAATAAAATCAATTATTATATAAATAAATTAAATTATTTAAATTAAAACGAAACGCTAAACGCTTCGTAACTACGGCCTGGCTTCTATTGGTCAAGTAGGAGTTTATTAGTCTGACTGCCGAGTTAGAAAATCCAAAGAGTTTTTCAAGTTTTGTGCACAAGACTTCGTGATTGACTGTGTCGAATGCCTTACTGTAGTCTAGAAGTGTTAGAGAAGTTAGTTGTCCATCGTCTGAACTTTTGCGAATATCCTCTGTGATTTTAAGGATCGCAGTAGTACAACTTCTGTGCTTCTTAAATCCGGATAGCTTATCGCTTGACAGGTTATAAATTGTCAAGTAATTATTAATTTGTTTAGCAATAATGTGTCCAAACGCTTTGCCCAAAAATGGAAATGGGCCTATATTCGTTATTGGGTTTAATAATTGGCAAGATCTTCCATCTTTCAGGAAAAGTTGAGGTCATTAACGCAGTATTTATAATATGCGTAATGTAAATCAAGAGTTCTGGTAATACTATTTTTAAAAATTTTGGGTATTTTCAATACAAAACAAAGGTCACTTTTTCAGAGAACAAAAGTTTTGGTACACTTAACTTATTAACTTTAAAATTCTTAAACTAAAACTTAAAATATTACAAATTAGTATTTCGTTGGCAAGCCTTTTTGCTTAATCACGGCTTCTAAGCGTATTGACATGGAAGAAACTCATTTTTGGGTTGTCTTCACTCCAATACTCTGCTATTCCTCAAGTAAAGCTGTTTTTAGCTAAATTTTTGTAGAAATGGCCCTTTTTTTCACCCTTCTGTCGAGCTCATCCCACAGATGCTCAATTGGACTGGGGTTTGGTGACTGCGGTACATATATACACGTAGTTTTGGATTTAGAGATTGGCTAGACCGATCACAATGGATAAAAGGTAAATCATACATATAGAAATAGGTGTAAGCATTTTCATTTAAGTGAATTGAATTCCTATGTTTTTCTTGAAAACTTCAATTAGTTTGCAAAGTAGACATAAATTAAAATTTAACTAGGGTGCGGTGCTACAGTCGAGCATACTCGACTGTTGGAGACCCCGTACTTACTATGGAAAAGCTAACACTGCACTATGGTCCCAAAGCCGTTTTATTTTACGTAAATTAAAAAAATCATAATCGTGATTTATGCAAGAAAAACATTTTATTCCAATAGCAAATATTCCAATGAACTTAGAAATAAAATTCTGTTTTTTAATCGGCCCCCAAAATTTACTGTTTATTTTGTGCTCACGGGGTTGAGATTTACACAATATATTGTTCACTTTTATTTCCTCTATAAAATAAATAGAAAAAGGCCCAATAATAAAAGTAACTATGGAAAACATAGCTCCAGGCTTGTTATACATAGTTGTATATGTGTTTTGTTTGTAGAAGTGTTTTGATTATTGTTTAATGTGCTTTTGTGCTGTGTTGTTTTATCCGACTATAAACTCACATAAATTTTGGTTCGTGGAGTAGAAGTAAGTATATTGTCGTGTATTGTCGTAGCTATAAATGCAGTCTTGTGTGTCATTGTTTTTTCTTTAAAAACACCAAAAATCTTGTCCCCGAATTTCCCCGATTCCATATAATCGCAAATTTCACCAGGCAACTTTGAGTTTGAGCATGCAGAATTGCTTGAAGTGTGGCTGCAGAACAAGCATAAAGCATCGTCAATTTTGTACTTTATGTTAAAAAAGTTTAATGGAAGGCTTTTGGAAATTAAGGAGACGGAAATACGAAAAAAAAATGGTATAACTTTGAAGACTACGCTAAAAGATGCTACAAAAAAAAAAAAAAATTTTAATAAAATACGTTTAAAATTTATTTAAATTTGTATATTAGAATTGTGCTGATTATTTACATATTTGATACAAGAAAGTTAAATGTTATAGTTTAAAGCTTAAAAAAAAAAATTTGATTCAAAAAGCTATTAATTCCCTAGTCAAAAATTCAATTCGTATTATTTAGTTAAATGCAAAAAACCAGACTAAAAAATATTGTGTAAATCTCGAGTTATTAATTTATGTAAAAAATAAGGGCTTTGGGACCATAGTGCAGTGTTTCGACTAGTCGAAATCTTTTAACAGCAATGGCGGGAAAAAATAAGCACCAAATTAAGAGCCGAATAGATATCTTCGAAAATGAATAACGAACGAATAAGGCTAAGTGAAGAGGTGAGAGAGAGGCCATTAATATGGGATATGACCGACAAAAAACATTTTGATGGGTTTTTTATAATTAAGAACTTTTAATTTAATAACTAGTGTATTAGTCGCTGCTACTCCTTTTATCCTATCCAATTGATCCATTTTCTCTTTTTTGTTATTATCAATGTTATGTATTTGTTTATAGTGCACAGCTGACGCAACAGAGTGACCACAGCAGCATACCACCGACAATCTTTCAACTCTTTAGGGATTTTTGGTATTATGCTGTCACACTGAAGTTTGTAGGGCCTGACTTCAAAACACCGAACATTTTGAGCGCCCAAAATGTTTTCAGCTAGAGCGTACTACGCTTTAAAATGAAACCTAAAATTATAAACTGAAAATTATAATAATGTTGAGCATTTTAAGAATCTATTAACATCCCTACTTCAAGTGTAAGCAGTTGAAGTATTTTTGAAAAGAATTTTTTTAAAATCATCTTTAAAATATCTAGCTGAAAATCATGTTTCTAAGGTAAAGCATAGTATCCAGTTGTTGAAAATTCAGTTTGAAAGGTGTCAACTCCATATAAAAAAAAGGGTTGCAAACTGGCTCGAAATTATTTTGTAAGGCTATTTCTAAACCCTTGTATCCAGTACCTAAATATGGGCAGCTCAGAAAATTTTCGGGTGTTTCACAACACTATTTAATGACAGCTGGCAGCTTTTTTTTTTTACCTTTCAAAACATCGATTCGTTCAATGTTTCGACTAGTCGAAATCATTTTGAGCAGCAATGGCGACCAACAAGCAGCAAAATAAGAGCCAAATTGAGATCTTGGAACACAAAGAGCGAATTTGACTTATTGAAGAGGAGCAGCAGAGGTCAATATTGTGGGACTTGACCGAAAATAAATATTTTGATGGGATTTTTATAATTAATAATTTTTAATTTAACCCTCTAATGCCTTATTTTTCTATCGTGCTGGAAAAATCATTTTAGACTAATTTTTGGTCAAAATGAACGAATCTGAACTTAGTTTTTTAATCAGACGCTTAGTTTACCTGTTACAGGTAAAAATACGTACCCCGCCTAAAGGCGGGGTTGGGCATTCCCGCCAAAAAATTTTGAAAAAAACATTTGTTTTTTATTGGATATAAATTTATGAATATATGTATACATATATTATATATGATATTCAATAATTGCTTTGCTTTATAAACATCCTCCACCCACACAATATAGAAATTAAGTTAAAAAACATCGTACGATGAAATCGATAGCTTCAACAAATTTTTCATCCCTTGCAAATACTCAGAAAAATTTTTGGCGGGAATGCCCAACCCTGCCTTTAGGCGGGGTTACGCTTAAAGCGATTTTAGTGCGCTTAACTTATATTTTCCCTATATGTTGTTACATCATTTAATAGGTGACTAAATTTCCTATCCGCCAGTATTTTTCTTAACTGTGTACGATAAGATTTACTGCTTATTATCTTTGTCTAAAAATCAGTGTTTGCCAAAATTTATTTAATTGCGCCCAAAACCTGATTTTTTGACTTTGATGTCAAATTTCTGCAAATCGAATTGGATAAAAGTCATTTTTCATATGTAACCACATGCGGGCATATATTAGCAATATATTAATGGTCAAATTTTGTCAATATATTAATTTTTGTAGTTTTGATGGAGCTTTTTGTTAACCCCGCCTAAAGGCAGGGTTAGGCATTACAGGGTTAATGATTTGGGTATTAGTTCGTGCTACTGCTCTTATCCTATCCATTTGATCCATTTTCTTTTTTTTTTTGTTATCAATGTTATTTATTTATTTGTTGTGCACATCTGACGAACAGTGTGACCACAGCAGCATAAGACCAACAATCTCTCAACTTTTTAGTGATTTTTGGTATTATGCTGTCACACTGAATTCTGTAAGGTCCGACATCAAAACATCGAACATTTTGAGCGGCCAAAATATTTTCAACAACTGGATATTATGCTTAAGGTATCAACATCAACAAATCAATATAAAAGAAAAGGGTTGCAAACTGGATCGAAATTATTTTGTAAGGCTATTTCTAAGCCCATGTCCGCTTTAACTAAATATGAGCAGATCAGAAAATTTTCTTGCGTTTCACAACACTGTTTAGTAAACAGCTGGCAGCAGATTTATTTTTACCTTTCAAAACATCGATTGAATCAGTGTTTCGACTAGTCGAAATCTTTTTGAACAAAAATGGCGACTAACAAGCAGCAAAATAAAAGCCGAATTGAGATTTTTGAACACAAAGAGCAAAAGAGCAAGAGGTGCAACAGAGGACAATATTGTGGGATTTGACCGACAAAAATATTTTGATGGGATTTTTCTAATTAATAATTTGTAATTTAATAATTAGAGTATTAGTCGCTGCTACTGTTTTTATCCTGTCCATTTTCCCTATTTTTTTTATCAATGTAATTTATTTGTTTGTTGTGTACAGTCACTAAGCAAATAACCTATAGAGAACCCATCCTATACAACTAAAATGTCACAGAAAAAATGCTTGCAAAGCGTCCACCGCGAAGTGTTACCGATCTGGCAATATTGTTCGAGTGGAATTTATAAAAATTAAGGGTGTTGTTTTGAATAAAATAATGTGGGTTACAAGTTTTAAGGGTAGAGGGTATTTCATATTTCACATGTTTTAATTTCGCAAGCAACGGCCCCAAAAATAAAATCGCTTCTCTTATAAATTCCACTATAACAATATTGCCAGATCGGTAACACTTCGCGGTGGACGCTTCGCAAGCATTTTTTCTGTGACATTTTAGTTGTATAGGATGGGTTCTCTATAGGTTATTTGCTTAGTGGTACAGTTGACGCAACAGTGTGACCACAGCAGCATAACACCAACAATCTCTCAACTTTTTAGTGGTTTTTGGTATTATGCTGTCACGCTGAAGCTCTTGTAAGCCCGACATCAAAACATTGAACATTTTGATCACCCAAAATGTTTTCAGCTAGAGCGCACAATGCTTTAAGCCTAGTACTGACGTCAGAAAAAAGGCCTAGCGTAAGGTCAAACTCCATGTAAAAAAAACGCTGCCGTAAGGTGAATAAGAAGAAGACGACATTTATCTCCGCTTGTCGGTCCGGACGTCAACTAAACTGAAACTAAAAACGGAGTTGCCAGATAAGGAACGGGCAATGGGCAGCACTGTTTGCAGGCCTCGCGGAACATCGAACTGTTTAGAGTTTCGCCGGGTATATCTATCTCGCTCACTCACATAAATTAAAAAAAAATGGCTGGAACTTCGACGAAAAACAGCGACGTTGACAATAACGACGACAATATTAATGAATTATAAGCAAGAACGAAAACTCAAATTGTTTTCTTAGACATAAACCAAACACTTTGCATTTTTTCATTAATATAGAGGGAGAATCCACGTAATAAGTTCAAAAGCGATGGGTGCACCCAATACCCGCTGTGCTTGCGGGCGTAAAGTGCTCAATATTTAGCTGTCGATGAGGGTAGGCCCAGTGTTGCCAATGCAACACGGACAAATAACAAAAAGTTGAGTGGTAACTCTATGCGTCAGCGGCGGTTTATTTTAAATTTGAACATGCAGAACTGATTTGGATAAAAGAGGAGAGAATAGGCAATGAAATATGTAAATTAAAGTTAATAGAGGAGAAATATGCGATGGCACGCAAGCACAGCAGGTATTGGGTGCACCCATCGCTTTTGAACTTGTTACGTGGATTCTCCCTCTATATTAATGAAAACAATGCAAAATCTTTGATTTAAGTCTATAAAAATACTTTTAGTTTTCGTTCTTGCTTATAATTCACCAATATTGTCGTCGTTTTTGTAAACGTCGCTGTTTTCGTCAGAGTTCCAGCCATTTTTTTTAATTTATGTGAGCGAGCGAGATAGATATACCCAGCGAAATTCTAAACAGTTTGATGTTTCGCTGGGCCTGTCAGCTGTAACAGCTCTGTTATTTTCTTGAGTCTGCGGACACCCGAGCGTAGCTAAATGTCTAGTTCTTCTTCATCCCCTTACGCCAGCGTTTTTTTTATATGGAGTTTGAGTTTACGCCAGGCCTTTTTTTGAGTTTGCGTACTATGATTTAAGAAAAATAAAGAAATAATAATTTAAAAAAAAAAATGTATATAGTAATATCGGGCCGGGCTCGGGACAGGCCGGGCCTCTTGAAAATTTGACCGGGCCGGGCCTGGATCGGGCCTGAAAGATTTATTTCGGGCCCGGGCCGGGCCGGGGCTTGAGAACGAGGCCCGTGCCCATCTCTAATTCCAAGACTTCAATGGTTTATTTCTACAATGTACAACTTACAATGAAAAACTTAGTTTCGCACAGTTGCTTTTAAGCTTGGCAAAATTAATAACACTTTTATCGCTTAATTCCATTTTTATGGCATGTTTACCTACAACGGATTTGTCAATTATTTGGGAATTTGATATTTGGGCTCTATAAAAGTAAAGTAATAAGCAGACGGTTATATTGACTTTGCAGTCCAGAATTCATGAAATGCTTCGTGTAAACGTAGATTGTGCAAAGGAAAAGGCCAATGAATTTCCAAATATCGATTATTTGACTGACATAGTTAGTTATTGATATATCGATAGTGCAGGCTTACATCACTAATACAATATATTAAATTGTGAATAAATATTCATAACCGAAAATGTTTGCAAATTTAAGAACATTTCGAAATGTTTTGGCTAGCGGAAGAGCATTACAATCTATAAATTCTAGCACAAAAATAATCAATAGAAAAAGTCACGTGTAAGCATAAGAAATTTTAATATTGGACATGGTTATATAATACAATCCACATAAATGAACATTTGTTTATAAATGGGAATATTTCAGTGTATCCTACCGAAGCGCACCTCCGCCCCATTCAAAGGCTACTAAAATTGGAGCTGTCGTTGTTGGCGGGGCTATGTGGTGGTGGGTAATTTGGCACTTATGGCATGAACCTGATCACATTACGGTTGGTATGAGTATGCATAAACATATATCTGAATTAATAACATTTACTTACAGGGAGAGTTTGACTATCCCGATGCTTCAAAGTGGACCAATGCTCAATTGGGTATTCCTCGTGATGATGTGTAATGTAGGCTGTAATTACATTCAAATAATATCAATAAAAACTTGTGCAGTTTAAAGTATTATGTTGAATAGAAACGATTCCAATGATGCTGTAAAGTGATTAAATACTTGTGAGTCCCGATTTACACGACGCAGTTTTTACCATGAAAAAAGAAATGATAGGCTTATATTTGGTTAAGACCAGCAATGGCGTTTTGCATGTAACACTATGACGATAGGTAAAAGACGGATAGATCCATGAAATTTGCTTAAGATATTAGGAGCGGCAAATTTTATTAGTGTGGACTGCAGGCAGTCCACGTTAGCTTTACGAAGGGTGCCAAAGGCGACTGGAAGTATATACAAAGAATATGTACAAAGAAAAAGGAAAAATTTGCTACGACTGTCCGATCAGAGTTAAATTCCGATCGAATACCTAAGACAAGTCCATATACATTGTTCATTGTTCATGTTAATCTTTGAATCTATCGGGGGTGCTACAGAAATCGATTTCGCTTGAATTTCACTTAAATTTCATACAAATTCCAGTGAAATTCAAGCGAAAGCGATTTCTGTGGCGCCCCTGTATAATTATTCTTGTACAAAATACGCGACGAATGATACCCCAATCATCTCAATCCGACTATTGACTCAAAAGATATCTTTATCTTTTATAAAAAACAAAAAACTAAACTCAGAAATAATGATTATGATTGATTTTTGTAACAGTCTAGTAGCAGTATCCACTCTCAAAAAAAAAAGAACACAGAAAGAGGGCAATTTATGATGAATTTAGGTGAAAATATTTTTAGGGTGTCTCCACTAGTTTTTTTTTTTTAAATGAATTTTGAAATTTTAATACAAAAATGAACATATTAGTCACAACATGCACAAAACAACTATGCAAAAACTCATTTTGCATTGAAAACTTCCATTTTTCCAAATTCAAAAAAAAAAAAAAAAACTAGTGGAGACCCCCTAAATTCATCATCAATCGCCCTCTTTCTGTATGTTTTTTTTTTTAGAGTGGATACTGCTACTAGACTATTACCTTGATTTTTATTTGTTTCGCTCAAAATAAAACTCAGCAGTAATTTACGTCTTCTGTGTTAGATTTTTCATTGTGATTGTTAAGTACCATTTCCTACAAACATCAGTTTTAATATCCCCAAATATTACTTTGGAGAGAGAAATATTAGTTTATTATTTATTCAATTTTTAAGACAGCTATCCATTTCGAAATCGTCTTCAATCTTCTACTTTTATTGTAGCTTAACAGAAACATAATGAGGGAATTCAGCAGATAACTTTGATCACAAAACCTAATACTACACATAATTACTACAATTAATTACGATTAAAAAATTTACCTGATACTGATTGTTTTGTACGCTGAAAATAGAATTTACACAAACATTTTTAAATCGTAGAAGGCTGATTAAACAAAAAGTTAGGATATCAGTCAGCAGATACTAATTACTGATCCATTAAAAATAGAATAAAAAGTGAAAGATCTTCTGAATGCGTTCAATGCCTCGACTAAAACTAAAGTATAAATATGTTAGAAGTAAAGAAAAATCTCCTGGTGTCCGGATTATAGAAAATATTTTGAGTTGTCCGAATTAACGAGTGTTACAGTATTTATTCAAGAAAAATATAAATATATGAAGTATTTTGGTATGGTTTTTTCTTTTTTAACGCTGCTGAAATAAAAAAGTAAACAGGTTAAGAAGCTAAATTTTATTGCTTGCACATAAAAAAAAAATCTATACATCCAGATCGGTTGTATAGTTTGTCTACAATTTCGTTCAAAAATTGGTATTTTATGTAAAGAGTTGCAAAAGAAAAGGTTTAAGATATTGTACCACCCACAATAGATGGAGAGAATACGTTTGTTCTATAATTGCTTGTTCGGCGGCTTGCTCTCTTAGATGCGCTGCCTCGGCTTTTGTTCTCTCACGAAGCATTTGTGTGATTTTGGACAAATCCAAATCCAAAGTAACTCAGACATCCCCAGATCATCGCGGTGCCACCACCAAATCTATTGATTGGCTGGAATGCATAGTCCTTTTACTGTTTCCGTATAAGAATAAAGTGCTTGCCAAATAATCCTTGGAAGTCAAATGAAGCCACATCTGTCCATAACACATTAAAGCAGAACCTAAGATCTATTTTCAACGTCCATTAGTTGCGGCCACAGTCGAGTGTGCTCGACTGTAAGATACCCTGTGTCCTGGCACTATTAGGCACGCTGAAGGTTTGATGATGCCGCATTTAGTTTTCGACTAATTGCTTGTATTACAGGGACTGCGAATAATAGTTATGAGTTTACAAAAATTGAAGCACAGAAAAGCGTCTTAGAAGAGTGGGAAAAACAGACATATGTTATTTTTTAACGCCAAATTCGAAAAGAGTTTACTTTTATTTTCAATTTTAAAGAAAAAAATTATTTCTAATTGTTAAAATTAATTTAAATGATAAAAATCAAAAACAATTATTTCAAAAAATTTCAAAAATATTTTTGCTAGTATTTTTTTAAATTGGTTGAAAACTGCAAAAAAGGCACTTTTTGCATGAAAATGAGGGAAAATGGGTTAAAATGGTAATTTTTAGGATTTTCAAAAAATTATAAAAAATACTAGCAAAAATATTTTTGAAAATTTTCTTTTGCAGTTACTCTTAGAATTGTTCCAAGAATCAAAATATTGCATCAAAATATTTTTTGTAAAAAATCGAGGAAAAAAGTTTTGAAAAGTGACATTTACATAAATTCGAAATTTTCGAAGGGTACTTAATGGGTTAAGGAAATTTTTGCAACATTCAATCGAAATTTAAACGACCTTTCCAAATATATTTTTTTTATAACTTGACTAACATAGAAGTTAAAGCAAAAATAAGGGTGCATACTTTAGGCTGTGAGCCACTGTATATGATCTACGCATTAATATCTTTCATTAATAGTATGATACATATTAATAAAAGAATACGCAAATGACCAAGAATAGAGATCCAAAAAAAAGTTTGGCATTGGACAAGTAAGTTATTTTTATTGGGTATAAAGAATCGGGAATGTGCCGAATGCCAAACTTTTTACTTACAAATATTTATTTGTTCAATTTATATCGCTCGACACAAAATTGGATTGCAGAAATTTTGAGGCACCTTGTAAAGAGAGTTTTTTTTATAAGATCTAGTTATTGTCACTTAGATTAGATGGCTTTTCAATGAAATTTTCATTACAAAATAAATTTATAGTCATTTTATTTTATTTACATTCAATATGAATTAACAAAACACAACAATTCATTGTTCATTAAAGTATACACCCAATTAATAGTTATTTGTTATTCATAAAAGTGTTTTTCGACCCAACGAGGCAATGTGAAAGCAGCGGAATGAACTTGGCTTGTATAGTATCTTAAATTTAAAGAATCTACCTCAGATTTTGCAAACTTTTTTACGGGTTCTTCAAGACGACTGTTTGCGTCTAGAGATCCTATGACGAATCCAATGTGACCGCACGGATAAGATGGAACAGAAGTTACGGCGTATGCAACTTTTGGAAAATGCTGTCCACATCCCTTCATTGTTTTCTTTACGTAATCAAAATCTAACCAAAAACTTCCCCCTTGAGAGCACACTATACCTCCTTCTCTTAGGGCATCTTTTAGCAATCCATAGTAGCTTTCCTGAAATAAACTGACCGCAGGGCCAATCGGATCAGAGCTATCAGTTATAATCACATCAAATTCGTTTTTGTGGTTTTTCATGTACTCAAAACCATCGCCGATGGTAAGCTTTAACTTTTTACTATCGAAACCACATGCCATAGCTGGTAGGTACTTCTTAGATAAATCCACAACACGATCGTCTATTTCTACTTGATGAACTTCTTTGACCAGTGGATGTTTTACAACTTCGCGAGCAACACCTCCATCACCGCCACCAACAATTAAAACCTTTTGTGGATTAGGATGACAACATAGCGGCAAGAAGGATATCATTTCCTGGTACGAGAATTCATCTCTGGACGTGCATTGAATGATTCCATCCAGAATTAGGCACCTCCCAAATGTTTCGCTGCAAAAAGAATCTTTTATTAAATTACTTTGAAAAAAATTTAATAGCTATAGCTATGTACCTATATCTTAATTATTATAGCCATTACATATACCCCAAAATATTAAAATTGTATTAACGTATTCCTACACAAAAATATTTTTAAATTAATTATTTTTTGGTTACTTGAATGGTTATTTGTGTCATAATGATTTTTTTACTAAAGCTACTTAGCAAAAACAAAAGTTAAAATAAGATAGTTATAAATTAAAAATCACGCTTTATTCATTTCCACGATATAACTAAAATTGCTCTTACAAAATAAGCTGTGATCCACTGTAAGGCATGTCCAGCCCTATGGGAATAAAATGATCAAGAATTAAGCAACATCATCAGAAAACAAGCGGAACAGTCGAGTGCACTCGACAGTAATATACCCTGAGCCTAGGCCCCGGCACGCCGAAGATTTGATTCCCATGCCATTCCCATAATTATCCTTATTTATCGACCTAACGTTTTTTTGGCAGCTACATCCATTTAAATCTTAAAATATAAATGAGTGATTTTAACCAATTGGCACGATATTTTAAAAATGTAAAAATGATAAAAACAACAAAAAAAAAATTGGATGACCAATCCAGGATTCGAACCCACGACCCATTGCGCATGGGTGCGTATCTCTATCATTAGAAAGAAAATTTAAATAAATGAAAACATTTAATAATTAAAAGTCATCTGCACCGCGCCTATACCGAGATTCGAACCGCGATCTCCCTGGTTGCTAGTCGAACACTTATCACCTCGGCTACCGCGAGACATTTGCTGATGCTGGCAAACTCGATATACTTAAATACTTAATGTACATTCCGTCAGAGTAAATACAAAACGAATTAATTCATTATTAATTCTATTTATAGAATTGCATTTAAAAAGGGGTTTGAAAAATCGTTAATATCTTCCCTACTTATGGCCCAATCATGTTGAAATTTGGTGATTAGTCTCTAGGCATGATCCTACACCCGTTGAAATAAAAAAAAATTTCAAAATTTAACTCAAATCCCGAAATTAAAGGTGATGTCAGTTTTTGATGAATTACGCCCCCCACAGTGGGCGTGGCAAAATTTTAACATAAACTTGTCCTGCCTGACATTATAGGGAGTCTTCATTCCAAATTTGGTGGTCCTAGCTCTTACCATCTCTGAGATCCTTTCGTTTACACGGACCGACGGACAGACGGACATGGCTATATCGACTCGGCTGTTGATGCTGATCAAGAATATATATACTTTATGGGGTCGGAGATGCTTCCTCCTGCCTGTTACATACTTTTGAACAAACTTAATATACCCCTCAGGGTATAAAAATAGCTCGACAGGTAACTATCGTTATTTACAGAAGCAAAAACCAAAAATTTGAAGCATATTACAGTTTTTTAAACACGGATTAGCTTATCGCTCAAACGCTATGTCATCCATTGCGATACTACGTGTAGCTAGTGACCTCCAGCCCAACACACTATACAACGTGTTTGATTTTAGGGTCTGCTTACGTCACTAGAGAGGACTGCCGTTCACTGTGATGAATGATAAGCTGTGTACTTGGCAGACCTTGGAAATGCACAAAACCCTCTCTTTATTTCTAAACGCAATGGTATACTCGCTTATATTTGGTTTGATAAATCTTCTATAATTTTGGTATAGTGATACTGATAATCGGGGGTGCCACAGATATCGCTTTCCCATGAATTTCACTTCAATTTCATTTCGCTGTGCCACAGGTCAAATCGCACAATAATTTTGTGCGGAATAAACTAGCGCTAAATCCGCTTTCGTCCGATGCTGCCACCTAGTCCAATTTAGATTTTCAAAGTCGGGGGAAGCGATGCCACATTTTTTAGTCAGAATTCGAAGCAAGGTATTTAAAAAAAATATATGGAACCACTTCAGTTTTCTTTAAATTAAGCATTAAAAAAATAGGTCTTTTGAGGTAAATATAGTTTTACTGAAAAAAAACCTTTAACTTATTGTGCAATTTGTGAAAACATTTTTCACGAAGAGTTGCCAGACTAATGGCATACAATTACTAGAGTTGTCGAGTAACTTTTATTTTCTCGCGCCAAATACTTTTAAATTTTTTTTTAGCTAAACAAAATCAATTATTGCATAAATAAATTAAATTATGTTTATTAAGTAAGAAAAAAAAAAGCTTATTGCTCTGCAATGATAAACTTGAAAAAGTTGCTAATTAAACTCTAAACTCTAATTAAAAGTTGGTGAAAATGCTAAGAAATATTAAATCTCTCGAAGTTCTGTGGCATCTCGGAAATTTCCGTGCGGAATTGCTATCTGCGGATTTCTATTTCGCTTGCGATTTCCGTGGCATCCCTGATTGTATAAATTCACCGTAAATTTTAAAAATAATTCGTTCATGTTTAAAATTTCATCAATTAGTCAGCAATGGGGGTGGAAGTGTTACATTTGAAGTGAAAGATTTGATTGTCATTCACTAAGGAATGAAGACCAATATTTAAGAACAATTTACGTTGAATCAAACATTTTGACTCTTTTGGAGGAAATGATACAGTTCGTAGATAAGTTGATCGTAAGGGCTACAGTCTGTATGTCCGTCCACCACCATACCATATGTATAGGTTTCCACGGGAACGTTCGGTAGAAAAATAGTAGGTTTAATTAGGTTTAGTTTAAAATTAGGGTTTTTATCTAAATCAGTCAATTTGCATTTGTTTTTTATTTCCTGACCCAATTACAGTCCCCGGCATAAGTATTTTGGCATCATTTAAAGTTAATTCTACACATAGTTTGAACTTCATTCATGCAAAGTTTGGCATCAATGGAAAGGTCATTCCAATACCTTTTGACCCATTATGTACCCATTGAAATTTTCGAATTTTTGTAAACGTCTAATTTTTAAACTCTTTTCCTCGATTTTTTAAAAACAATGTTTTGATGCAGAAAGTTTCTCTAAACAATTTAAATAGTGTCTGCACAAAAAGTGCCTTTTTCGGCATTTTAAAAAAATTATTAAAAATACTAGCGAAGAGATATTTAAAAATTTTTTTTGCAAACACTATTTAAATGGTTTAGAGAAACTTTCTGCATCAAAACATTGTTTTTAAAAAATCGAGGAAAAAAGTTAAAGAATTAGACGTTTACAAAAATTCGAAAAATTTCAAAGTGTACATAATGGGTTAAGAAAAATTGTATGTCATGTAGAAACAATCAGTCCAAAATTATTTTCCGCAAGGTCATCAAATCTTTGGCTTGTTTTTCACTAAATGTCATACATTTTTAAATACGTTTCATACAAATATTTTAATAAAAGTAGTGTGGAGCTTGAAAATTGATTTGAGCGCTATAAATTTGGTCAAGATCAGTGAACCTCTTATCTAATCAGTTGCTATGTAAAACTTTGAAAACAGCAATAAAGCGTTTGCTGGACATCACGAAAATATTACAATATTATTAATCAAACACGTGCATCTTATGTATAAGCAGCTACTACAATAATTCACATTGAACGCATTTTATTTTCAATAACCTCGGTTCCAATCGCAGCCAGACAAATTTCGTCAATTTATCAGGTGTGCTACGGAAATCACAAGGAAAATTGAATTCAGCGAAAAGCAATTCAGCGCGGAAAATTTCACAGTGCCACAGAATTTGGAGAGATTTAATTTTTTTTAGAATGTTCACCAACCTTTTCGAACTCGGCTGCTTCCAGGCCCTTTTCATATTAAACGTTGGTTGGTTTAGCAACTTTTTTAAGTTTATCTTTGCAGAATAATAGGTTTTTATTTTGTTTTTTTTTTTAATTAATATAATTTAATTTATTTATATAATTGATTTTGTACAGCTTAAAAAACTTTAAAAGTTATTAGCGCGACAAACAATAAAAGCTACTCGACAGCTCTAAATTTTAAAATTTGGACAAAAAATGTGACATTCGGGGGTGCCACAGAACCACTTCAGTTTTCTTTAAATTAAGCATTTTGAGGGTAATTTGAGGTAAATCAAGTTTTACCCAAAAAAACCTTTAATTTATAGTGCAATTTGTAAAAACATTTGTCACGAAGAGTTGCCAGATTTTTGGCATACAATTGCTAGAGTTGTCGAGTATCTTTTATTTTCTCGCGCCAAATACTTTTAAATTTTTTTTAGCTAAACAAAATCAATTATTGCATAAATAAATTAAATTATGTTTATTAAGTAAGAAAAAAAAAAAGCTTATTGCTCTGCAATGATAAACTTGAAAAAGTTGCTAATCAAACCCTTGGGTAATTTAATCTGAGAAGGTGTCAACCCTTAGCAGCCTAGTTCGAAAAGGTTGGTGAAAATGCTAAGAAATAATAAATCTCTCGAAGTTCTGTGGCATCTCGGAAATTTCCGTGCGGAATTGCTATCTGCGGATTTCTATTTCGCTTGCGATTTCCGTGGCATCCCTGATTATTCTCATGGCATCGGACGCCAGCGGATTGAGCGCTGATATCGTTTCCGTCAAAAATGTTCAGCGGAGTTGACTGTGCAACAGTGAAATGAAATTGAAGTGAAATTCAAGTGGAAGTGATTTCTGTAGCACACCTGTATATTCATATTCTTAGTACTTTAATAAAGAATATTCACACAAATTTTCATCATTATCAGGTATGCCACAGAAATCTCTTCCACTTGAATTTCACGTCAATTTCATTTCTCCGTGCCACAGTCCATTCACCTGAACAATTTTGAGTGAGACGAAATCATCGCTCAATTCACTGGCGTCCGTTGCCATGAGAATAATGTCACATTTTATGTCTGAATTTTTGAATTTTGAGTTGTCGAGCAACTTTTATTGTTTGCCGCGCCAATAACTTTTAAATTTTTTTAAGCTATAAAATATAAATTATTATATAAATAAATTAAATAATATTAATTAAAGAAGAAATAAAATAAAAACTTTCTATTCTGCAATGATAAACTTAAAAAAGTTGCTAAACAAACACTTGGGAAATTCAATCTGAGAAGGGGCTAACCCTAGCAGCCTAGTTCGAAAAGGTTGGTGAACATGCTAAAAAACCTAAATCACACGAATTTCTGTGGCACGGAGAAATTTTCGAAGTGGAATTGCTTTTCTCTGAATTCGCTTTCACTTGTGATTTCTGTGGCATACCTGTATATCTTCGGAACTAATTGGAATTTCGTTTTGTATCTTAAGCTACTTATGTACATATTCTTGAATAGTTGTACTTCACAATTGCAGCAATATAAACAAACGACTTGATTGTTTTCATAAAAAGGCAAGAATTCCACAAAAGGACTTGTTTTGGTTCTAGTGCCTTTATTTTTTATAATTATCCAATTTATTGTTTTGGTTGCAAAATAGGTTTAGCTAATTAAGGTCTATTATTCTTTCCTGTTCTTTTTATTTTTATTATTATTATTACACGTGAATATTGTATCTAAGAAATACGCAGGATATACTTAAATAAATTAAACACTTACGTTTCAACGACTTGAATATCTTGGAACTTTGACTTTTCCTTATGGAGAACTTCTTTAATTTTTAATGAAAATGATTGCCCGGGCCATAGTTCATCCTGAATTTCACTAAACCAGCCATTTGAAATCGCATCCATTGTGGTTGTTGCCTTCAAATTAGAAATGTCGGTGTGAAGATACAATTGCATATGTTTACATGTACATACGAATAAGAACTAATTTGAGATTAGAGATAATCGAATCAACACGTGGTAATGGCTCAAAGTAACCGTACTTACCGTAAAATACCAAAATATACCAGCTTAAAAAATACTGAAAAAGTTACTTATCATTTGTTTATGTCGCATTTGAAAACTGTTTTTTAACCACTGTGTAAATGGAGACTTTGCTTCAATATTTCATTCACTACTTTTTATGTTAAAAAATCGTTTTACAGGTCCGTTTTTAAATCGGATTTTCTTCTCATATAACTGTCATAAAGCGATCGGTCTAAAATCAATCAATATGCGCCATATAACAAAATTTTATTGATTACAACTTGAGATAAAAAAGTCGTGGAACAAAACTTGATGAAAATTTGAAAATATCAATATTATATAATAACAAACAAACCAACCAACAGACGAACAAGTTTTCTATATCGGAAAATTTATATGCCACATTAAAAGTATACAGTCATAGGCATAAGTATTTTGGTATCATATTAAGTTTATTCTACTCATAATTAGAACTTACTTCATGCAAAGTTTGGCATCAATGGAAAGGTCATTCGAATACCTTTTGAATGATTTAAAATTTTCCTTAACCTATTAGGTACCCATTGAAATTTTCGAATTTTTGTAAACGTCTACTTTTTCAACTTTTTCCCTCGATTTTTTTAAAAACAATGTTTTGATGCAAAAAGTTTCTCTAAACAATTTAAATCAGGGGTGCCCAAAACAGCCTTATGGATGTGCATGCACCAATACAAATATAAGAAATCACACGCATACATGTAACGAACATTTAATTTTATTTCAATGTGTACACAGAAAAAAAAAAGATAGAAACATGTTTACAATTGTTTTTGTTTTGCAAGCAACGAAAGCGAACGGAAAGCAACAGTGCAAACGTTGTTCTTGTTTTGCAAGGAACGAAAGTTGACGGCAAAGCGGAATGTCAAAATTGTTTGTGTAAATTTCAAAGTGCGCCAGAAGCTTACCAATGTGTATTCATGAAGTAAGTTCAAATTATGAGTAGAACTAACTTTAAATTATGACAAAATACTCATGCCTATACTGAATGTATCAGGGATGCCACAGAATTCGCAAACGAAATAGAATTTCGCTGAAAGCATTTCCGCGCGGAAATTTCCGAGGTGCCACAGAGCTTTGACTGATTTAATTTTATTAGCATTTTCACTAATCTTTTCGAACTGGGCTGCTAAGGGCTGACACCTTCTCAGATTGAATTACACAAGAGTTTGCTTAGAAAATTTTTCAAGTTTGTCATTGCAGAGCAATAAGCTTTTAATTTATTTTTTTAATGAATATAATTTAATTTATTTATATATTATTTAATTTTGTTAAGCTAAAAAAAATTTAAAAGTAATTAGCGCGAGAAAATAAAAGTTACTCGACAACTCTAGCAACTGTCTGCCATTAGTCTGGCAACTCTTCGTGACAAATGTTTTCGCAAATTGCACAATAAGTAAAAAAAACTTGTTTTACCTCAGAGGAGCTAATTTTTTGAATGCTTAATTTAAAGAAAACAGAAGTCTTTCCATATATATTTTTTAAATACTTTGCTTCAAATCCTGACCAAAAAATGTGGCATCGCTGCCCCTGACTTCGAAAATATATATCGGACTAGGTGGCAGCATCGGGCGCCAGCGGATTTAGCGCTAGTTTGTTCCGCGCAAAATTATTCAGCGAGTTGACCTGTGGCAAAAAAGCAAAAGCGATTTCTGTGGCAGCCCTGTATAAATTAAATCATATAAATCTAGTTTGCTTAATTAAATTTTAAAACCACTTAAGAAAAAAAATTTTAAATGAAACGTCGATATGTGTCGATGTTTCTCTGTAAAAAAATCGAATACATCGATGGGGTCAAATATCCAATATGTTTATACAAAATTTACGCCTTCAATTTCACTTATTCAAAGGATTTTTTTTTTGTTACGCGACCGTTTCGCTTTAAGTGGATAGTACACTAAAGTCATTTGAACTTGTGATCATTTTTTTTAGCTTAAAATAAGATTTGTGCATATATCTGTCACTTTTAGGCTAATAGGCTAATTATTCAGGCCTGTTCCGGTTTTCACTTTCGGCAAGATTTTGCGAAAGTGAATTTCCCTCACTTGTTCCAGTTTTCACTTTCGGCAAGATTTTGCGAATTGAATTCACGTGACATTGAGCAAGTGAGTTTGAATTCGGAAGGGTTAAATCGATGGTTTTGGCATGCTTAGCATAAAAGTAAAGTGAAAATAAAATATTTATAAAATACTTCAATGTTTTAGTAATTTTTATTTCATCATACCCCAAAATCGATAAGACTCTTACCTAACATTTTTGTCGGATTTGTTCGACCTGTTCTGGTTTCCGCAAATATTTGTGAAAATGAATGGCAACTTTATTAGGGCTGCCCTTGTACATGAAGAAAGTAGTAAATACTTTGGTACATATTTTAAACCACAAAACTGTTTGTAATTTAATGCAAAAAAGAACTGCTTATTTATGTAAACAAACACTGTGCAACAATTGACAACTCTGCAAAAAGACATTTCCAGCACTGAAATCAACCCGCGCTTTCAAAAATACAAAAGTTATAACAAAAGTAGGTTTTACCTTTGAAAAATGTTTCGACTTATGATTAAATAAATATTTGATGAATAAATTACATAATTAATAATTATTTTAACAGGTGAAAATTCTTTTGACGCAAATGTCTGATTCGCTTAGAACATTTTCCAGCACTGTTCTGCAAAAAATTACCCAACACAATATGGAAGGGAAATTCGGAGGGTAATTCGTAGGAAATGTAAAGGAATTTTAAGGGAAATTCGGTCAAATCTTGCGGATTGAAATTCGCATTAGGCCTGATTAATTTCTTACAGTTTCAGTTAACTATACAAAAATATTTAAGCTGTAAGACTACATATTAATACATATTGTTATTAATTAAATTTTGAATTAAAATTTAAACATACAATAAATATATTTAATAGTACTAAACTCTGTATCTATATATATAAAACTCTTTGTCCTGACTTACTCACTGACTGACTCACTGACTGAGAATCAACGTGCAGCCCAAACGGTAAAAGATAGAAAGCTGAAATTTTCACACAACATAGGTGAGATAATTTCATCGTGCAATAGTATGAAAAACATTTTTGTTTCTTAAGATATCTCAACCAAACTCACAGATTGTATGTTTGGGACTGTCCTTTACATTGTGACCAAATTTTGTCAAAGTCGGATGACTATATCATATAGCTGCCATAGGAACAATCGGATGCAAAATAACCTTTAGCATAAAAAACTTTTTTGTATCTTAAGAAACATCCAAACTCACAGATTGTATGTTTAGGACTGTCTCTTACATTTTGACCAAATTTGGTCAAAGTCGAATGACTATATCATATAGCTGCCATAGGAACAATCGGATGCAAAGAAACCTTTAGTATGAAACACTTTTTTGTTTCTTAAGATATCTCAACCAAACTCACAGATTGTATGGTTGGGACTGTTTCTTACATTCTGACCAAATTTGGTCAAACCCGGATTACTATATCATATAGCTGCCATAGAAACAATCGAATTCAAAATAACCTTTAGTATGAAAAACTTTTTGGTTTCCTCAGATATCTCAACCAAACTCACAGATTATATGTTTGGGACTTTTCTTTACATTCTTACCAAATTTGGTCAAAGTCGGATGACTATATCATATAGCTGCCATAGGAACCATCGGATGCAAAATAACCTTTAGTATGAAAAACTTTTTTGTTTCTTAAGATATCTCAACCAAACTCACAGATTTTATGTTTAGGGCTGTCTCTAACATTCTGGTAAAATTTTGGTCAAAGTCGGGTTTCTATATCATATAGCTGCCATAGGAACAATCGGATGCAAAATAACCTTCACTATGAAAAACTTTTTTGTTTATTGAGATATCTCAACCAAACTCACAGATTGTATGTTTGGGGCTGTCTCTAACATTCTGGCCAAATTTAGTCAAAGTCAAAGTTACTATATCATATAGCTGCCATTGAATCAATCGGATGCAAATTTACCTTTAGAATCAAAAACTCTGTTGTTGTATGAGATATTCTTACAAAACTCACAGATTAAAACTTTTTGCTAAGTTTTGTCTTTTTCCTCAAATTTAGCTTTTTTCCGCCAAATTTAGCTTTTTCCCGCCAAATCACTAAATTTGACTTTTAGCCAAAGTTCAATTGCAAGGAAGAAACATTAAAACCGCGGACAGTGGAAGTTAAATATTTCCGTTTTTTACAAAAAATGCTATATTATATTAATATGTTAAAGCGGACTACTAAGGACCTTCTTTTCAATTTTGCGAGCGAAACGAGCTGGGGGTTGGCGAGCGAAGCGAGCATTATAAATTTTTTAAACCGGACAACAAAGGACCCTATTTTCAATCTTGCGAGCGAAGCGATCGGTGGTTGGCGAGCGAAGCGAGTAGGGGGCGGAGCCCCCTAGTTTTCTTATACAATTAATAAATTAACACAAGTGAAATATTTATGCTGGATGGACTTAATGCTAGATTCATTCTAATGTTCCATTTCACTGTTCCACAATCCACTTTGACATTGCTATCTTGACATATTTTGTGTATTGACTTTTGTTCGTGCAACTTTTACGATATTTATCGATATAATTGACATTGACGTTTGTTGTTGTGGGCAATTTACATCCGGCTGTCAAATCTCTTTCCTTTCGTTTTGAGCTGCGAAGTGAGAGGTACATATTATGGCTGTGAAAAAATCCGATTGCATCGGCGTTTTATAAAGTTTTAAAGTGTTCATTTTACTCCAATCTTGACTGTGGAGTTGGACACACTAAATTGTATCAAACATTTTTATTAATTCATGAATATTCTTCATCTATTTCTAGGTTCAAAATGGGTCGTCGGCCTGCAAGATGGTATGTACATTTCAACACATATATTGAGCGTTTTTGTTATTAATAACATTTTATACGTTACAGTTACCGCTACTGCAAAAACAAGCCGTATCCCAAATCACGGTTCTGTCGTGGTGTACCCGACCCAAAGATTCGCATTTTTGATTTGGGCAGGAAGAAGGCCAGCGTAGAGGACTTCCCTCTCTGCGTCCATTTAGTTTCCGACGAATATGAACAACTGAGCAGTGAAGCACTTGAAGCTGGACGTATTTGCTGCAACAAGTATTTGGTGAAATTCTGCGGCAAGGATCAATTCCATATCCGTATGCGTTGTCATCCATTCCATGTCATTCGCATAAACAAAATGTTGTCATGTGCTGGAGCTGATAGGTAAGTGCAAGCCGTATTGTGATTCAGGTACTTACAAGTCTGTACGGCGTGATGTTTTTTTTTTTTTTTTCATTAGTGGTACAACAGCTATTCGTACACCCAAAATTTGCACGTAATTACTGTACGTATAGTACTGTTAACTAACAAATTCTTATAATGATTAATGAGTATTTGAAATGAATTTTTAACAAACAAATTAAAATATTTATATTTAAAATACCTAAAACTCAGGTATAGGAATAATTTTCGTGCAAATTTCATGCTTTTTGGTATGTATGCTATATTAATTGCGTACTGACCTACAATAGACATTGAAGTATAATGGCAGTTTACGAATGTGCCGAGTGTATTACAAATTTCTAATCTAAAAAAAATAATTGTATTTTCTAGGCTTCAAACTGGAATGAGAGGTGCCTTCGGCAAGCCACAGGGCACAGTTGCGCGTGTTCGCATTGGACAGCCCATTATGTCTGTGCGCTCAAGTGATAGGTACAAGGCACAAGTTGTCGAAGCTCTTCGCCGTGCCAAGTTCAAGTTCCCTGGACGCCAAAAGGTAAATACTTTCTTGTTTTGGTGTTTTTCAAGTAAAAAAAAAAAAATTCTTTTTATTTTATAGATCTACGTGTCTAAGAAATGGGGTTTCACCAAGTACGATCGCGAGCGCTATGAGGAGCTGCGTGATGATAACCGTCTGGAAAATGATGGATGCAATGTCAAATACCGCCCAGAGCACGGTCCAATGGCTGCTTGGGAAAAGGCTCAGCGTGAAGTTTATGCTTAATGTAAACCTCATAATGAATTAATAAATTCAAAGTTTCTGAATTTTGCACTATTCTTTAGTAGAATAAATGTTAACGCGAAACTAATTTTATGGTTATTTTTGACGAGATTGTATTAACAAGACCCAATTCCGACCAGAAGTAAAAAGGCGAAAATTGAATGCTTTAATTCTCTTATATGCAGGGGCGAAATATGAGCTGAACTGTTCTTTTGAGCACAATTTTGGCATTGGGTCTGTTGCTCTGTAAACTTTAATTTCTCATTGGATTGCCTATTTCCAATAACCACAAGGCTTGAAAAGCTGAGGGGCATGGCAGGCGTCGTTCGCCACAAATAACATCCAAAAGGCATTCTTCAGGAGCGTACATTAAGGGGGTATTGCTGGTTGGAAGGCTGTTTTTGGACCTTTTTTAAAAAATATCTTTTTTGAAAACGGAAATAGTTTTTTGAATTTTGTTTTTTTTAATGCATTAAGAACATATTGAATTAAACAAACAATTTTTTTTTTTCCTTTGTACAAGGGCTGTTCAAAAAGTTGTCGGCCTTTAAAGTTGGACGTCGAAAAAAAAGGTATGCTGTCTGCGGCACGGATAACTCCACTTCGGATCATCAGAAATGGAAAAATTAAACGGCGCACAGTGGGGCCTTTGCTCATTTTACTTTGCAAAAATCATAACTTTTGAACCAAATGAGATAGTTGAAACATTTTAACGGCATATGATAGAAAACTTTTCAACCTATGAAATAAGTGTTTAAAAAAAGTGCCACGCCCCCTAGATACTTACTCAGGGGCTATCAAAGTTGAAACTTGTGAAATTTGTGAAAAAAATAAATTTAATGGCACCTAAAAAGAAATATTTTTCAAAATTTTTGATTTGTTTTGTTTTATTTTTAAGGTTTTTATATTTAAAAATTACTTTCAAAAAGTTAAATAAAAAAAAAATTTTAAAAATTTTGTTGAAAAATTTATTTTTGTATTTTTCGGTGTAAATTATCAGAATTGCTTATATCGACCTAATTCCTATTGCATCTATATGATAACCTAGTCCGATTTGAACCAATCTGACATATTAAGAATCTGGGGTAGTCTTATACATCCAGACCAAATTTGGTTCACATCTGACCACTATATCATATAGCTGCCATAGGAACAATCGGACGAACTATGCAATTAAGCCGCGTGTTTTTTTGTGAGGTTGCCTTAGTTTTTTTGATCTTACTTAAATAGTTGGACACGGACATTACAAAACCATTTATATTTATTTAGACAAATGAATACTAAAGCGTTTTTAAGTTAGTGTACCTCGGGACAGTTTTTCTATCATATGCCGTTAAAGTGTTTCAATTATCTCATTTGGTTCAAAAGTTATGATTTTTGCAAAGTAAAATTAGCAAAGGCCCCACTGTGCGGCGTTAGATTCAATACAGATGTAATTCGGGTACCTACCTCAATCATAATTTTGCCATTTTTTTTTTACAAAATGGCGGCCATTGAAAAATTTAAAATCGGCTTTGGGCCATTTTTTTTTTGTAGTTTAGTGTAAAAAACAAATAGAAAAAAAATTTTAATATTATGATTGAGGTAGGGACTAGAGATGGGCACGGGCCTCCTTTTTAAGGCCCGGCCCGGCCCGGGCCCGAAATAAATCTCTCAGGCCCGGTCCAGGCCCGGCCCGGTCAAATTTTTAAGAGGCCCGGCCCGACCCGAGCCCGGTCAAATTTGAAGAGGCCCGGCCCGGCCCGGCCCGAGCCCGGCCCGATACAACTAAATAACAAATTTTTTTTTTTAATTATTATTTCTTTTTTTTTTCAAGATTAAATTTTACTTTTCCTCTGCTCTTTTTTTTGCGCAGCATAAGAAATTTTGTTACAGAAATTTGGTTATCAGCGATTTGAAAAGTATGTGTTAAATCGTGACTTTTCGGGCCTACCGGGCTTCGGGCTTTATACCTAGGCCCGGGCCCGAACGAAAAAAAGCCCGTTTCCGATTTTCATGCACGAAGCCCGGTGATTTTTTGAAGAGGCCCGCGGGACACGAAGCCCGGCCCGGCCCGTGCCCACCTCTAGTAGGGACCATAATGGTGACAATTCTGCGTCGATTACACTTTGTTTCATTAAAATCGGCTCAGAACTACGGGCGCAATCCGTGCCGCAGCTTCGAAAAAAGTGGTTTCGAGATAAACGCGTTTAAAGCTTGAAGTTATTTTTTTGCATCAAAGCATTTTGATGCATTTTGGCAAAAACATTGCTGGACAAAAACGGCTATATCTCCTAAAGTATTTCGAATTTCAAAAGCTATAAAAAAAAATCTAAAACAAATTTTTGCCAACCAGCAATACCCCCTTAAAGCACAATAGATATTGAAAAAATTAAATATCTTTTAAGTTCATATTTTTTGAATCATTTTTTTTTTACTACAATGGCTTCCGGCTGGTTTTGTATATGTACATCCACGCTTAGAGAAATGAAATGTTTAATCTCATTACATAAAACTGACTAATCATTGTATAGGTCAAACATAGAAAGCTGAAACTATCACAGCACATATCGCTCATTTACTAGAAGAGTGACATACATATCTCAAAAAATGGCGTTTCGAGAAAAACGCATTTAAAGTTTTCAAGTGTCGCCTGTGTTTTTTAAAAAGCGGCCAAGCTTGTAAATTTGAGAAAAAACAAATGAGCTTTATGAAATATAAAGAATCTTTTCTAGTCAACGATTGCATTGCAACTGAGATATATCGTTCTTTTGAGTTAATAAAGTCGAATCTTTGGAAATGAAAAAAAGACATACTCTTCTCAAACTCTCGGCTTTAAAGATAGAATAATGATATTTTTACACAACATAGATTGTCACATTGCGAACGTTTCTGCATCATTAACTCAATCGTGTTTTTCGACTTACACTGGCGAATTGGCACAGCAAACATTTTGAGATTTGGGGGCTTCATTGTTCCCTTATCGTTAACATATTGGTAGCAATGGAAAGGTCATTTAAATTCCGTTTGAATGATATAAAACTTTCCTTAACCCATTAAGTACCCTTCGAAAATTTCGAATTTATGTAAAAGTCAATTTTCGAAACTTTTTTCCTCGATTTTTAACAAAAAATATTTTTATGCAAAAAAATTCTTCAAACAATTAAAGGAGTGACTGCAAAAGAAATTTTTCAAAAATATTTTTGCTAGTATTTTTTATAATTTTTTGAAAATTGCTAAAAATGCACTTTTTGTGTAAAAAGTAGGAAAAAGGGGTTAAAATGGTCATTTTTAGGATTTTCAAAAAATTTTATATCATTCAAACGGAATTTAAATGACCTTTCCATTGATACCAATATGTTAACGATAAGGGAACAATGAAGCCCCCAAATCTCAAAATGTTTGCTGTGCCAATAAATATGTTCGCCAGTGTATGTCACTCATTTAGTAAATGAGCGATATGTATCTGAGACAAATGTAAATGTACATATGGGCTAATCCGAAAATTTTTAAGCCAAGGGCAAAAATCGAAAGTTGTGAAAAAACTGCATATATTTTAATAATAGTTATTTTTTGGGGTAATGGTCCAGTGTATGCGGCACACCTCCAAACAAAAAAACAAAAAATCCAAAATTAGAGCCTGATTTATCATGAATTTAGGTGTAAAAATTATTTCCGGGTCTTTTATAGTTTTTTTTTTAAATAATTTTGAAATTTTAATAAAAATGAACTAATTTTTTGTTCTTTTTAAGCAAAATGAACTTTTTGAATGTTCTTTTGAGTTTTCCAGAGTCAATTTGAGCTTTGTACATATCGATTATATGTAACGTTTACCAACACTACTTTCATCCTCATGGCGTTTTCCAACACTTTTTAACATCAGCCGTCCGTCATTTTTATTCGCTTTTTATGGCAATTGGTAGATTATATGACCCATATAAAGATGCCATAATCAATGAAGATGCTCTTACAATCCTGGTTAGTAAAATGTGATTAAAGAGCCGCAAGCGAAAAATTTTTGAAAAAAAAAAATCGCGCGCGCTTTTATATCACACTCCCTTCCCCTTAGACAACAGATAATGGCCGTGTTCACCAGAACAAATCGACAACAGAATATCGATGAAATTTGTATGATTATTCTGGTGAACGGCAGTGATGAGCAATCATGATTTCAAATTTTGTGATTATGATGACTGAAAATTTCATCACCAAAATAGTACGCTGAAATTCTCTGATTGTGATGCTTTGTTATCGATACAACAAATCGTAATCAACAGAACACAAGATTTGAAAATAAATAGGACAAAATTAATAAGGAAACCACTTTATTAATATTAATTTGGTCTTCCTAAAAAAAAATGGAAAGAATACGCTGGAATTTGCGTATTTTTAATGAGTATGGTTATCAAAAGTGCTTTAAACTTTCTTATATAAGATATTGAATGTGCATACAATGTTGGCTTAGTTATTGATTAATGTAACATATCATTAATTATTTAAAATCTGGCCTCTCGCTGTGTTCATTCCCATTACATTAAGTTTATTGCGCCAAACTGTTTTGAATTTTTTTAATAAATATTAAAAACTTTGACAAAAGAAGAAACGACAACTTTGATTTTGCCTTAAAATTTTATCAAAGCGTTCACCAGAAGCCCATCAGAATTTTTTTGATTTCTGATACTTGATTACTGATTGATTAGTTCTGGTGAACACGGCCAATGATTCTATTTTGATGATTGATTGATGATGACCCTATGCCATTTCACCTGACCTTGCGCTTGACCAATATTATTGATGATGCCTTGGCATCAAATCGGTCCTTTCCAGGACCACCAAATTTTATCCAAAGAGATTTGCTTATTTTCAATAAGTTACATTTTTTTTTTATTCAAATCGATGACATGATTCCGTTGTACAGTGTTGGAAATCACGCTAAAAATGAATATGAAAAAAGTTGTGTTGGTAAACGATCAAAATTATTCAACATGCACAAGACAACAAAAAATTAGTTCATTTTTTTTTAAATTTCAAAATTATTTTAAAAAAAAACTATATAAGACCCGGAAATAATTTTTACACCAAAATTCATGATAAATCAGGCTCTAATTTTGGATTTTTTTTTTGTTTGGAGGTTTTCAGGCTTCGAATTACAAAATCAAAAAGGTTTTACGGTGGTTTGGTTGCTCATGGCCGAGCCTAATAAATTTATTCCTCTTTTTGCCTCTTAATTTCAATAATTCTTGTAAAAAAAAGGGTGTTTTCAATGGCATAAAAAATGGGCAAAACAGTCGTCTGAGTGTTTAGAGCTTAGCTCATCTTAAACTTTGTTTCATTTTCTTTTATTTAAGATAAAAACTATTTCGGAAATATATTTAATATATATTAATAATTTGAACAAAAGTGTGTGTGTAAAAAAACTAAGATTTTTAATTAACGAGATTGCTTATCTTAATTTTTGATGCTGGATTGATATGGTCATATATTCCACTTAATTTTTTGTATTTGGATATTTTTTGTTTACTATGCAAAATTCGCTAATATATGTATGTGCAAATGCACGTTAACCTCAAATCGACTTCCATTCTTTGTAACGGGCGCAACGGAACTTTCAGCAAGCCTTATTTTTTTTTTAAAAACAGTAAAGCTTTTATCTTTAAATAGGTTTAAGAGTACTCCCAATGAAATGCATTTTCCAGAAAATTTCATAACAATTCACCAATCTGAACGGGAGCTTTATCAGTTTAAGCATGAAAATTTGCGTGCAAATGTAACGTCCGCAACTCAGGATTAGCCCATATGTATGTATATTGCATTTGGCCACCGCACGCGACAAATGTGTCATGGCATAGAGGATGAGTGTTGGGCACATACTGGTGAGATCTAAGTAAGTAATCTCGGAGGGTGGAGGAAAATTGTTTGTTACATTTTTTTAATTGACTTTTTAGTTAAAAAAAAGAAAGAAATTTGTCTCACTGGGCTGTGCAATGGGCCAAACCTGTTGAGCATATATCGCTCTGACTGATTGAAGAGGTGCAACAGAGGCCAATATTGTGGGATTAGACCGGCACAAAACATTTTGATGGGATTATTATAATTAATAATTTTAAATTTAATAATTAGGGTATTAGCCGCTGCTACTGCTCTTATCATGTCCATTTGATCAATTTTCTTTTTTTTTGTGTTCTCAATGTTATTTATTTGTTTGTTGTGCACAGCTGACGCAACAGTGTGACCACAGCAGCAAACCACCAACAATCTCTCAACTTTTTAGTGATTTTTACACTTTTCATCCAATTTTTCAAGTGCACCCATTTGACTAAACCACATAGCTTGATACAAGTCAATCCAGGAAAGAGATCCGCGTCGAAATTTATAAATAGATCTCCATTGCATTTGTGTAGCTTCGTGCGCATCTAGTGTGTACTCCAAGGTTGTCACTTTAGGAAACTTATAAGGCGTAAAGCGTTTAAGGCTTTCGAATGAGAACCCATATAGATCCGATCCCTGCACCATTGGGCTTTTGATAGACACAAAATCATCCATCAGTGCTGGTGTCTTGTCAGTTAACTTAATATATTTGCGGGTTCTCCCTTTGTTGCTTCGAATAGCGGTAACACTTGTTCACAGCCAAAATGCAAAGTGAATCAAAGTATTTTTTTCTTATTCTCGCTTGGGAGACCAAATGTTGTCGCCCATCATGGCTTCGTCCCAAATGCCGTGATACCGCCGCTCCATGGCCTTCATATGTTGGTGAAAGCGTCCTCATTCAAATTGTTTGGACTTACCTTTCATTTAAGTGCTTGCTTGGCAAAAGCGGATAAGTAGAAATGGAAATAAACTCAAAAGTGTTGAAGTAACCTCGAAAATTCAAAAAAAAAAAAATAAAAAATTGTATATTTCGAAAACGCTTCCATAAAAAAATTGTAAGTGCCATTTTCGTGTTAAGCGGGCAAAAGTCCATGAGAAATAAATACTTGATTCACTTTGCAAAAAAAAATTTTTAATTTTGTAAACTAATGTAATTGGTCATCAAGATCTAATTGCTTTATTACTTATGTGCAATTGGCAATCGTCGGTCGTTGTATCCATCTTAATAAATATATTTTTTAATTTAAGTCGTTTGAATCAGTTTGGTTTTTTTCCATGAACCTGCATTTTTTATCAACAGAAAATATACAACATATTTTAATACATTTTTTTGTACATTTTCTGTTAATAAAAAAAAGGTTAACGGTAAACAAAATTTTTGGGCCAAAAATAAGATTAAATTCGGACTAATTTGTTAGGATAGAAACGAATCGCAAAATCGTCCTTCCAAGGATGACAATTATTTATAAAGGAGACTTGGTAATTTGGAATTTTAAAACTCCTGGTTATAACAAGAGTCGGACCATGAACACCCAAGATATAAAATTTCGAAATTACAAATTTTTCAACTCAAATAGCGCGGACCAGGAATTCATTTTAGAGTTATAGTTTCTTGGTGAAAACATCTTAGAATTGACCATATGCACTCTACTACCTTTTGACTAAGTTATAATGTCAAATTTTAGATATCTTATTCGAAAATATCTTATGTCTATAAATTATGTTCTTAAAACCGGTAAAATGTGTGGAAAAAATACCTTTTTTCACCTGTACTTTAATAGAAAAAATTTAAAGGTATGCCTAAGAGCCCTTCTAAATACCTTTCCAACGATTTATGGATCTTATCTATAGCTTCTTTCGTTTAAAGGTATGCCTTAGAGCCCTTCTAAATACCTTTCCAACGATTTATGGATTTTATCTATAGCTTCTTTCGTTCTACAAAAGTTTCTAGATTTTTGATCGGGAACAAGTCCTCATTTACCCTTTTAAGCTATATTAACGATTTAATACAAACTAACAGACAGACTGACTTTTCATCTCATTTTCGGAAGGCAACTACAAATTTCAAAATTAATTATCTTTTGAACCAGTGCACATTGGGCCAGAATCCCTTTTTTTTTGGCATAAAGTCTAGTTGTAAAGCTAGAGACTTGAAACTTTGCATTAACCTTAGTTGGACTAGTTTAAAATTTAGTATTTTTTTCTCCCCCACCACATGCGACTATGAGAAATATGTGGAAAATATTTTTATAAATTCTAAATGTAAAGATGGGGACTTGAAATTTGGCATAAATCTTAGTTAGGCCGCAGTCGAATTTTTAATTTTTTTTTTTTTTAAAGTTGGACCTTGTCCTCACTAGACGTTTACGCCGCCGCGCCACGCCGCCGATTTTTGGTCTTTTTGACGCGCCGCCGCCGAATCACGAAAATATCGGCGCGGCGGCTGCGGCGTCCGGCGTTATAGCTTTTAATACAATTTTAAAAAGCAGAAAAAAAAATTTTGAAATATTTTTTTTTTTAATCATTTAATTTTTTATAAAATTGCAAATGTAAAATCAAGACTGTGAAAAATTACTGTTTATTGATTTTGAAAAACTTTTTTTATTTTAAAAAAATTTAAAAAATGTTCAGTGGTCTTTTTTTAAATTTAAAAAGGAAAATTTTATTTAATTACTGCATACGCCGACAAATTCGACGGCGGCTTGGCCGCCGCCGATCCTCTCTGCCGGCTAAGCCGCCGCCGCCGGTTATTTCTGGCCTCTACGCCGCCGGCGAAGCTAACACAATCGGCGTAAACCTCTAGTCCTCACCTTCCTATTTTTTAGCATAAATGCACAGTTATACTCTGTGTTTTTGAAGAGAATGGGCAAAATTGGGCAAAAAGTGCTAATGACAAATTCAAAATGCCAGTTAAGAGTAAACATTTGCATAATTACTTTTTGGCAGAAATTGGGTTTTTACTCTACGGTACACGAGCACTTCGGTTAGTTTTCTTCTAAAATAAGACAAAACATAGACAATCCACAATTACAACATTAAACTTATGTATGCTGATGAGGTGAAACTTTTATTATCATATTATATAAGGAAGCCGATTGCCATAAGCTTTTACAAGATGACTTAAATGCAATGCATCTTTGGTGTATAACTAATCATCTGAATTTAAATTTTTCTAAATGCCTGTTCATGACATTTAACAGGGTTTCTCCTTACTTGACAACTTACTCAATTAATAATGTTGAGATCTTGGTGTCCTTTTTGATAATAAGTTAGGTTTCTCTCTTCATATCTCCTCTATTGTTAATAAGGCTAGGGGTACTCTTGCATTTATAAAGCGTTGGTCTAAAGAATTTAATGACCCCTATATCAAAAAATTACTATAAACATCTTTAGTTCGACCCATTCTTGAATATTGCTCTTGCGTTTGGAATCCTCAGCATAAACTTTACCAGGATAGGATTGAGTCTGTACAGAAACAGTTTTTGCTCTTTACACTCCGGGATTCACCTTGGAATCCAAATCTTCGTTTGCCACCTTACTCTAGTAGACTTCTTCTCCTTAATCTCCCGACCCTTGTCCACCGTAGAACAGTTCTTGGTGTTATTTTCCTCCATAAATTAATTATTGGGGATATTAGTTCTCGTTTAAGATTTAATATTCATTTTAGGACGACTAGGAACTTCGCTCCTTTATCTTTACCTACATGCACAAGTGACTACGCTTTACATAATCGATATCGTGTATTATGCTCGGATTATAATGAATTTCATCATCTAATATCACTCAATCTCTCTCTCGAGCGAATTAAATCATCTCTTTTTAATCACCTCCGGTAGATTTCTGATCTTAATGGACTGAATTTGACCTTGTGTTAATTTCTCCCGCGTTGGATCAGTGATCTTCCAAGAGGTCTCTAACTAATTTTTCTTTATTGATCTGATTGGGTTTTTCTGGGTTTTCCCCAACCCTTGAATCAAATGTTGGATAAATTTTTAATTATTTTCATATCCCAGGCTTAACTTTATTTAACTTTTTTCTTTTCAGTTTATAGCTTAAAGTTTACATAAATTTATTTTATTATTTTGTAAGTTTAATTTAATTTTAATTTTTAATTTTAATAATTATTTTACTTCTGCAGACTGCTTTTAGTCGTGCTAAATAAATAAATACATAAATAAATAAACATATACGGGGGTGCCACAGATATCGCTTTCACTTGAATTTCACTTCAATTTAATTTCGCTGTGCCACAGGTCAAATCGCACAATAATTTTGTGCGGAATAAACAAGCGCTAAATCCGCTTTCGTCCGATGCTGCCACCTAGTCCAATTTAGATTTTAAAGTCGGGGGAAGCGATGCCACATTTTTTAGTCAGAATTCGAAGTAAGGTATTTAAAAAAAATATATGGAACCACTTCAGTTTTCTTTAAATTAAGCATTAAAAAAATAGGTAATTTGAGGTAAATCAAGTTTTACCCAAAAAAACCTTTAACTGATTGTGCAATTTGTGAAAACATTTGTCACGAAGAGTTGCCAGATTAATGGCATACAATTGCTAGAGTTGTCGAGTAACTTTTATTTTATCGCGCCAAATACTTTTAAATTTTTTTTAGCTGAACAAAATCAATTATTGCATAAATAAATTAAATTATTTTTATTAAGAAAAAAAAAAAGCTTATTGCTCTGCAATGATAAACTTGAAAAAGTTGCTAATCAAACCCTTGGGTAATTAATTCTGAGAAGGTGTCAACCCTTAGCAGCCTAGTTCGAAAAGGTTGGTGAAAATGCTAAGAAATATTAAATCTCTCGAAGTTCTGTGGCATCTCGGAAATTTCCGTGCGGAATTGCTATCTGCGGATTTCTATTTCGCTTGCGATTTCCGTGGCATCCCTGATATATCGAATAACTTAACAATAATTATATTTGGCATACCTTGACCTTTATTTTCCATATTTTAAACAATGATTTGAATAACTGGTCTTTCCACAGCAAAAGCGCAAAGTTAAGTAAAAGCTTTCCGCCAATTTCGGTTGAAAATCAGCTGACAAAACATCAGACTTCGCTAGCGCGGAAAAAATACTACGTTGTCACCAAAAATTTGTTATTTATTGATTCGATTTACCTAATTTATGCCCTTTCAAAATATTAAGTCTAATTCAAGATATTTTTTACAAACATTTTCGACTTTATGCCAAAAAAAAAAGGCATTCTGGCCCAATGTGCAGTGGTAAGCATAATTAAAAAGTAAGGGATGTTACCAAAACGCATCAACGGCCCCAAAAGTCTAAGTATGTACGATTGTAACTTAAAGCTATACCTATACTGTATATAACTCGATCTGATCGAACAGTCATAGCAAATTTTCTATTCTTTCTGTTTATATTGCTAGTCGCATTTCACACCCTTCGTGCTGATTTCGTCACTAGCGCGAACTGCCGTCCGCAGTGATAAGAAGTGTATACTCACATTTTTGTTGCCTAGGGATATTTAATATAAATATTTAAAGGCTTCATTAAATAAATTAGAAAAAATTAATGAACAAAAAAAAATCAGTTTCTAGCATGCTTATAGTAGTTTGGAAGCAATGGGCGACACATAACACAATTCAGGAGTCCTGTTTAAGTGATGAGGAGAGCATATAGCATCGGCCTCGTAGGTCCTGTTCTAATAATCTATGTTTCTCATTGTTGCCTTTTCAGACCAGACCAGACCAACCAGAGTAATCCTTGCAATATTATTGTATTGATTTAATTAGGGGATTTTATTATTTTTTTACTTGTAAAATGTATCTGTTAATTTTTTTCGTTTAATCATTTATTACAAATATAGAAATATTTTATTCGGATGATTCATCGTCAAGTCCAGAATATTTATTGGAAGACTGCAAAACCTAAAACGAAATAAAATAAAATTAATAAGCTAACCATAGCATGTAAATAACTTATCGAATTAAAAGGATACTTTGATAACCACTAAGCTGAAAATATAAATATCGATCTTACACTTTTTTAACAGACTGTATATACACACAAGTGGACGCTAAAATGGATGTGAACTCTTTAGACCTTTTAAGTATTAATTGTAAAGTTCGATTACGGCTTACAGTTTAACAAACTATTTTGGATATATTAGACTAAATTACAAATGTAAGCAGATGGCGCATTTACAATCGAAATAAAAAGAACAGTATATATAAAAACTGTTAGGATAATTTGATCATAGCAAGTTCAAGTCGAAATTAAGCTGTGCAAAAAAATATGCCTAAATTAGATTTAATAATTTATGAATCTATAAGAACGTAGCATCTGAAGATTAGAGTATTCGTTCAAGTATTTTCTTCTCCATTCCATAATTGCCGAGAATTTTCTGTCAATAGCATCCCTTCTTTTTTTCTTAGTATCATCCATTGGATTAAGGCTCGGCGATTAAGCTGTTGTCCATAATATTCTTTGGAATAAGATAACATTTCTAATTCGGCAAAAAGGTTTTCATCCTTTAAAGATTGTCTTAAGTGTGTTGGGATTTTCTCTATTCTACATTTTTCTTTAACTCCTTTAAATTAATTTAATTTTCATTCCTTGTTTAAAAATGTTTAAGTATATATAAATGTGTATCATGCCATAAAACTATATCTAGATAATAAAAACAGATGATTTGACTACTTACAGGTTCAGCCTGTGCATTCTTAGCCTGAAGACGGTCTCCTTTATATTTATTTTCCTCTTTAGTTTTTCCTTCATTGATGTTTTTAGTTTTAGCATTTTCAGATCTGTAAATGTTTTCAATAAGAATCTAGTTATTATACAGTAAAAACATATTTAGGCCATTCTCGATCACATAAAACAAGAAATTATAAAATTATTAATCGACTTACAATTCGAACTTAAACTTTTGCATTAATAAACAAAATGTATTATTCAATATGTTACATATGTACATACACACGTACAAATGAATGTGTTGAATTTTAAGCTGCTTAAACTGTTTACGGATAAAACCTTGAAGTACATATTTTATATAGCTAATCGTTGCCATTTAGAACAAAATTCATCGCAACTAAAATGTATCGTTAAGCAAAACGTATAGAGCTATCATCCCATAAAACTGAAAGTGCCCTTGATATTTATTTGCAATATAGTCCACGGAAATTTTTACCCGTGGACGCCATGTCGACGGGGAAATTGCTTAGTTGCCGATGCAGTCGGCCTGCAGAGCTCGGAGCCGGCACTGCAACCGAAACATAAAACAGATGCACTATGAAATACCCCTTACCCTTTCCGAACATTGCGCAAAAAAGTTACGCTTTTTATACCTCAAATACCTTTGTGTCGAATGGCAACTATTTTTTTTTTATTTTGGAACAATTCATACATATTTCGAAATGTTCACTAAACCAAAGCCCCTTGAACAAGGTTGGACAAATAGAGCAAATGTCTATAACTCGAAAAATATTGGACCAATCGGACAAATGTCACATTAAAAAAATCTAATTTACCTTTCAAGCTCTAGCTATCTGTATATCCAAAACTACGTCTATACACATCTAGTGGCCTGCAGCCTAGCAGACTGCCCTGCGTCTGTGTTTTGTGGTCAGCTTTCGTCGATAGCATGGACTACCGTCCACAGGGACAATCGCTAAATCAATTGATTATAAGCCATGTTTATATGTTTGCTTAAGCCGCTTTGAGTGAGCACGAGTTGAATTAAACCACCTTTATAAACACTATTTGATTTCACTAATCGTTCAAGCCGCTTTACATTGCAGTCTAAACACCTATCGCATTGAAATTTATCCATAACACTTAAAATTAGCTGCTTTATAAACTATGACGCTCAATAATCAAATAGTTGAGGATTGAATTAAAAGATTTAAGATAACCATTTTATACAAAATTGTTGCACTTCACCTGTCATTACGGTCCCGCGGTTTATTGAATTTATTAGAGTCTGGATCATCTCGACGCCTTTCGCCTAAAACGAAATTGAATAAGTAACATTTAATTGACGGTAAAATGCAGCCTGAAATGTCTATATACCCTGTACGCCTGAACTTTTATTATCATCACCAGTTGACACATCTTGAGTACGACGCCAGCTGATAGCTGTTGAATTAGCATTTTCACTATCATTTTTGTCAACATGGATCTCGGACATTTTATCATTTATAACTTCTTCATCATGACGAACTTTTTCCTGTCGTCGAGCTTCTGCTAAACGCTCTTCAATCTCTAGCTCCCTTGTGGCTGTATCTACAGGTTTAGCTGATCCAAATACATTTACAGATGGTGTACCACTTGGCTTAACAGTTGGCTTTGGGTCGATTTCGTTGTCATGTTCCTCATCCGGTTTCGTAACTATTTCCGGCAGTGGTAGTGTTCGAGGTTTTAAATTTAATTTTGGCCTTTCTTCAGAATCTGCAGGCTCCTCTCTAATGTTGGAATCGTTATTTCTACCACGGAATTTATCAGACATTTGATCGCGGTCCCTTCTGGGAGGCGAATAATCTGTTGACGGCTGCCGGCTATTTGTACGCCATGAACCAGGAGTATTATTTTCATCCCTTTCTGTTATTGGTTTTCGATCACGATTAAATCCGCGATCGCGATCGAAATTTCCAGAATATCCACCTCCTCCTCCTCCTCCGTAGCTACTTCCATTATTTTGACTATCCCGCCTCCAATTTCCAGAATCTCGATTTTCACTAGAATTTCCAAACCCTTCAAAACGACGATTGCCTTTTTGACGATTTTGTTGATCATTTTCATTGGACAGCTCAATGCGAATACGACGCCCTTTAATGGACGGATCTGGTAAACTGAGAACGTGTATTAGGTCTTCCCTATTCTCCAACTCAACGTAGCCAAATCCTCTAGATCGGCCAGTTTCACCATCTTCACGTGGCAACCTCAATGAAGCTAGATTAATAGACCCAAAAAATTCGTAAATATCGTCCTCATTAGCATCAAATGGTAAATTATTAATGTAGGCTATGAAAGGCGCCCTGTGGGGAATAGAATCATCGTCAAGTATCCTATTTGCTCTTGGTGCGGTAGGTAGTTGATAAACAACCGCGTGGCTCCCGTCGTCACTGTCATCACCATCAAAATTTCTGACTTTTTTTGAAACTTGTGTAGTTCCTACGGGTGCATCACCATTGGAAAGGAACGATTGAAGAGAAATGACAGTTCCTTTATTCTTTTTCCCCTTTTTGCCTAAATATGAATAAAAAAATATATACATACAAGGAATTTTTAATATTAATATTCGCAATTGTACATTGACATGAATAAGATATGAATAATCATTTACGTTATGTATGTATGTGTGAGCACATACATACGCATTCTGCGTACAAATACCCATGCAAAATCGAACATTATTACGTGTCGAAATGACAAACCACGAGGGCAAGCATCAAAAAATATATTAACTTACTTTACTTAATTTAATAGAATAAATAAATAGATATTTATTAGATCTAAGGTTGTTATTTAAAATATGTTTAAAACATACCTGCAGAAGCCATCTTGATGAAAAATCCAAACAAATATTAATTTTGAAGAGAACTTTTATGTGTTATCTACAGACACATATCAATGTTTATATTTGTTATCGATTATAAAGAGCCGCCGATTAATATTATATATCCAACACGCATTAGGCATATTCCCACACAAAGCATTTTACTGTAAGAACACAGTAAAAGATGTAGCAAATAATCTGATGTATAATTTTTAATCATATATTATTTTATCATTCACTAAAATTTAATGGTTTCATGCTTAAAGCCACTGAATGAAAAACTTTATAAAAATAACAGCTTCAAAGTTTTTACGCTTGGTCGTTGCAAATTTGCTTATCATATCATGGCACATGGGCATTTTTTCCTGTCAATTTTGTTGTCAATTTGCGCTGACGTATTTAATTAAGGCACTGTTGCCATGTTATTTTTTTTGCTGTTATTTTTTTTTTCCCAGTTTATTTTTTTTTTATATTAGTTTTTAAGTTTTGTTTTATTTAAGTTGTAAGGTTTTTTAAATTAAATAAATCGACTAAGATTCCAAAATATTCATTATGTATTGTTTACATTTAAGCTTAGCCATTTTTTTATTTTAACTATGTATTATTATATAATTTTTTTAGATCTGGCTATTTTAAAATGTCAAAGTCTGTGCGAAAAATTGTAAAAATTACCTTGGACGAAAAGTGAAAGATAAATGTTTGCTGTTGCCAATTCAGTCGGCTACCAGAGATCGAATGTGAAGCAGCAAGCAAAACACCGAAAACTTTTCAAACTCATATAGGGTCATAATAAAAAAAAAAACAAAAAAAAAAACATTGTTTTCTCAGTTATAAGTATTTAATTTAAATTGAAAATGCCTCATAATAAATTTAATCTGAATTGGGAATATGGGTTCCCATACATAATCAAAACAGCACCGACAACGAGAACAAATGCGACGTTGCCAGTTCTCACCATTAAAATTAACATTATTTTAACAAATTTAATAACGCATCTCGAATGATGCGAAAGGCGAGTAGCGGGAAGTAGTAGTGGAATTTATAAGAGAAGCGATTTTATTTTTGAGGCCGTTGCTTGCGAAACTGAAACATGTGAAATATGAAATACCCTCTACCCTCAAGACTTTTAACCCACATTATTTTATTCAAAACAACACCCTTAATTTTTATAAATTTCACTATAACAATGTTGCCAGATCGGTAACACTTCGCTGTGGACGCTTCGCAAGCATTTTTTCTGTGACATTTCAGTTGTATAGGATGGGTTCTCTATAGGTTATTTGCTTAGTGATAGTACCCAGTAGCTGAAAATTCAGATTGAAAGGCATCAACTCCATATTTATTTATTTATTTATTTATTATTGTCTGGCTAAAATCAGCCGACACAGCAAATTATACATTCAAATTTTATAATTTATATTTTAATAATTATAATAATATATATTCAAATTACAAAATAAATTAAAATGAAGTTTAAAATTAAAATATTCTGGGGAATCTAAAATGAAAAAGAAAATGATTGGCCCAACATTTGTTGCTAGGATTGGGGAAAACCCAGAAAACCCCAATTAGACCAAAATGATATTAATGAGTAGTTAGTTGGTTATATTAGTTAGACATGATAGTATAGAGGCTTTAATAGTGAGCGGAGAACACTCGAAACTAATCGTAGGGTACAGTCTATTATAATCTGCACAAAGAGTACGAAGAGGTTCGTGCAATTCCCAGTTAGTGAAACAACGTTGGAGATATAAAGGATTAAAGTTTCGAGTTATTCTAGAAGGTACGTTGAAGGTTATTTCTTTCAACAAATTAGCCGAGTCTATATGACCGTGCAGTAATTTGTGGATGAACATTACTCCAAGCATAATTCTACGGTTAGTAAGAGAGGGAAGATTGAGTAAGAGAAGTCTATGAAGGCAACTGAATTTCCGAGTTCCAACTCAAGCCGCGTAAAGCAAAAATTAAAAATTTTTTTGAACAGATTCTATCCTGGCGCGATAGGATTCGTATTGGGGAGACCACACACATGATTCATATTCAAGAATCGGACGAACAAGAGACATGTATAGAAGTTTAGTAGTAAAAGGATCATTAAATTCCTTGAACCATCGCTTAATGAACCCGAGAACTCCCATAGCTTTATTGACAGCTATAGCAATATGCTTATCAAACTTCAGTCTATGATCAAGAACTATACCCAAGCCATTAACTGAACTTTCGGAATCATTTAAGCATTCCAATATAATGCCATTAAGTAAATACTGAGAAATATGGCGCGAAGATCTGTAAAAAGTCATAACTTTACATTTCGAACTATTAAGATTTAATAAATTAGCTTGGCACCAAAGATGGAATGGATTTAAGTCTGCTTGCAAGAGAATATAAAAAGAAGGGTCACAGACAAACCTTGACGTCATCCGCATACATGAGTGCATGGGAGTGAGGTAATACAGATGGAAGATCATTTATAAATAACGTGAAAAAAGGGTTGCAAGCTGGCTCGAAATTCTTTCGTAAGGTTATATTCAAAGCATTGTATCCAGTACCAGAATTTGGGGTGCTCAGAAAATGTACAACACAGCTGGTAGTTTTATTTTGACCTTTCAAAACATTAATTGATTCAGTGTTTCGACTAGTCGAAATATTTTTGAACAGAAATGGTGACCAACAAGCAGCGAAATTAAAGTCGAATTGAGCTTTTCGAACACGAAGAGTGAATTAGACCGATTGAAGAGGTGCAACAGAGGCCAATATTGTTGGATTTGACCGACAAAAAACATTTTGATGGGATTTTTATAATTAATAATTTTTAATTTAATAATTAGGGTATTATTCGCTGCTACTTTTCTTATCCTGTCCATTTGATCTATTTTCTCTTTTTTTTTGTTGTTATCAATGTTATTTATTTGTTTGTTGTGCACAGCTGACGCATCAGTGTGACCACTCAACTTCGCAGAGATTTTTGGTGTTATGCTGTCACACTTAAGTTTGCAAGCTCGACATCAAAATATTGAACATTTTGAGCGAACTTAACATTTTGAGCTGCTGGATACTATGTTTAAATCAAGAAAATTTTGTTCTACAGCTTTTTAAAAAAAATCGCGTGTCTAGCGGGAAATCGCTAAATCCCGATAATATTGACACCCCTCAGTATACAAATGAAAGAAGCTACATATACGTTAAGTATGACAGGAAATTGCTAAAACCCGATAAAATTGACACCCCGTCAGTATACAAATGATAGAAGCTACATATACGTATATCGTTGGAATGGTATTTTAAATGGCTCTTAGGAACACCTTAAAATTTTTTTTCCAAAGTACATAAAGAAAAGGGCACGGGAGAAATATGGCTTTTATCCCACATTTTGGCGAATCGCACAATACTGAAGCATATATCGATAACCGGCTTGTTTAGACCAGTGATGGGCACAGTCTCGCACGCGTGCGAATCAGCTGATCTCTATTGATATTCAAAAAATTTGTTTGACTAGAATTTTTATTGCAAGCCATAATTCTTGGTGTGTGACCACGAAGTTACATGCTATATCGAGTTTTAAGTTAAGGTTAAGTTAATTTGGGTTGTCATTTGGAGTATAAAAGTACCGACCGCATTCCGCATGTATTGTCGCATAAGTTTAGCTTTTTTTCTCAGCGCAGTCCAAAGACAACTTGAAAGCCTTCAGTGCGTGCTAGCTTGTTGATGCAAAAGGTTGTGTGCAGACGATTTTTTTTTTTTTTAAATTTTAGCCCTTGTGCAAAATAAAAATGACTTCTTGAAGTTTTTATTTTAAAAATGCTCAATATTTCGCTGTCAACGAGCGGAAAGACAGTGTTGCCAATGCAGCACGAAAAAATAACAAACAGTTGAGTGGTAACTCTACGGTTTATATTAAATTTGAGCATGCAGAACTGGTTTGGATAAAAAGAGGAGAAAGTTAATATAGGAGAAGTATCAACGGCACGCAAGCACAGCGCGTATGAGTGAACCCATCGCTTTTGAACTTTTTACGTGGATTCTCCATTTATATTAATAAAAAAAAAAAAAAAAATTTCTAATTTATGTCTATAAAAACAATTTTATCTTTCGCTCTTGCTTATAATCTACCAATATTGTCGTCGTTATTAGCCAAATTCAATTATACTTCATCGCTTTCACTTCTGTGCCAGACATTTATCTCCTATATACCTAGCGAAACTCTAAACAGTTGATGTTTCACGAGGCCTCTCAGCTAAATGCAAACAGTGCTGGAAAACGTCCGTTCCTTATCTGGCAACGCCGTTTTTAGTTTCAGTTTAGTTTACGTCCGGACCGACAAGCGAAGATAAATGCCGTCTTCTTCTTTTTCACTTTACGCCAGCGTTCTTTTATATGGAGTTTGGGCTTACGCTAGGCCTTTTATCTGACGTCAGTACCAGGCTTTTCAAAACATCGATTGAATCAGTGTTTCGACTACTCGAAATCTTTTAATAGCAATAGCGGGAAAAAAAAAGCACAAAAATAAAGAGCCGAATTGATATCTTCAAAAATGCAGAACGAATAAGGCTAATTGAAGAGGTGAGAGAGAGGCCATTAATATGGGATTTGACCGATAAAAAGCATTTTGATGCGACTTTTATAAAAAGTGCATGGGAAAGCATTGCATTAATCCCAAAATTAAGGTATTAGTAGCTGCTACTTCACTTATCCAGTCCATTTGGTCTATTTTCTCTATTTTGTTGTGCTCAATGTTATTGATTTGTTTGTTGTGCACAGCTGATGAACAGTGTGACCACAGCAGCATAAGACCACCAATCTCTCAACTTTATAGTGATTTTTGGTGTTATGCTTTCACACTTAAGTTTGTAAGGCCGGACTTCAAAACATCGAACATTTCGAGCGCCCAAAATGTTTTCAGCTAAAGCTTACTACGCTTTATCGATAGAAAAAGAATCTGTGACATTATAATCACAATTGGAGATTTATAGCACTAAGCAAATAACCTATAGAGAACCCATCCTATACAACTGAAATGTCACAGAAAAAATGCTTGCGGAGCGTCCACAGCGAAGTGTTACCGATCTGGCAATATTGTTCGAGTGGAATTTATAAAAGTGTAGGGTGTTGTTTTGAATAAAATAATGTGGATTAAAAGTTTTAAGGGTAGAGGGTATTTCATATTTCACATGTCTTAGTTTCGCAAGCATCGGCCTCAAAAATAAAATCGCTTCTCTTATAAGCTTTGAGCCACTGTAGAAGCTAAGGGGCTAAGTTTGATATGAGAAAACTCGAAATCTCTTTTTGGAATATCACTAACTGATCGATATATCATAAAATTATCAGTTCATAACTTACATTATGGACTCCCAAATTCTAACCCACTAGATTTATTCATCTTACGGCCAACTGTTTTTACAAACGTAAGCTGCATTAAATCCATAAGCACATCTTAAAAAAATATGCGACACATCCCGAACATATTTTTGTATGTATGTACATACATGTACAAATGTTTTTATGCATGAACAAAATTTGTTTTGCTAAAGAAAAAGAGATTTGCAATGTTAAATAATAAACATGTTTGTATATGTATATTGAAAATTATTCTCATTTTATATAAAAATAAACTTAGTTTGCCGTTTCACACGCATCCACCCAATCATTATATACGTCTATAGGTTCAGATAAAAAGTTAATTCCAGTTTGAAAATCTTCAAGACATACGCGACATGTAATTTTTGCTGTGTTTCGTCCTTTATCCCTGTGAAGTAAAAAAATGCCATTACAATTTATGATTAAAGTGAAGCGCATGCTATTTACATTTTTACTTCACACGACTTTTCATGATTACAGAATGGACAGTTAAATTGTTGATCCAAAGGCTCGATGTTTTTCCTTTTCGGCGGAGGTTTTCTTTTTGATTTTCTTCTTCCCATGTTATAGACGGGTAATTGCCATTAGAAAATATGAATAAACAATGTTTTGTGATATTTCGTGAAATAAAGAAACACTTTAAAGCATAAACATATCGATATAATAAGTTATCGATATTTTCGAAAACTAAGAAAATATTAAAGGTATAGCCTAGTACTGACGTCAGAAAAAAGGCCTAGCGTAAAGCATAGTATCCAGTTGTTGAAAATCCAGTTTGAAAGGTATCAACTCGATATAAAAAAAAGGGTTGCAAACTGGCTCGAAATTATTTTGTAAGGCTATTTCTAAACCCTCGTATCCAGTACCTAAATTTGGGCAGCTCAGAAAATTTTCGGGTGTTTTACAACACTGTTTAATGACAGCTGGCAGCTTTTTTTTGCACCTTTCAAAACATCGATTCGTTCAGTGTTTCGACTAGTCGAAATCATTTTGAGCAGCAATAGCGACCAACAAGCAGCAAAATAAGAGCCAAATTGAGATCTTGGAACACAAAGAGCGAATTAGACTTATTGAAGAGGAGCAACAGAGGTCAATATTGTGGGATTTGACCGAAAAAAAAACATTTTGATGGGATTTTTATAATTAATAATTGTTAATTTAATAATTAGGGTATTAGTCGCTGCTAAGAGAAGTCCTGTCCATTTTGTCCATTTTCTCTTTATTTTTGTGCTCAATGTTATTTATTTGTTTGTTGTTCACAGCTGACGAACAGTGTAACCACAGCAGCATAAGACCAACAATCTCTCAACTTTTTAGTGCTTTTTGGTATTATGCTGCCACACTGAATTCTGTAAGGTCCGACATCAAAACATCGAACATTGTGAGCGGCCAAAATATTTTCAACAACTGGATATTATGCTTAAGGCCAAACTCCATATAAAAAAAACGCTGGCGTAAGGTGAATAAGAAGAAGACGACATTTATCTCCGCTTGTCGGTCCGGACGTCAACTAAACTGAAACTAAAAACGGAGTTGCCAGATAAGGAACGGGCGTTATCCAGCACTGTTTGAAAAATCTGACTGGCCTGGCGAAACATCGAACTGTTTAGAGTTTCGCTGGGTATATCTATCTCGCTCACTCACATAAATTAAAAAAAAAGGGCTGGAACTTCGACGAAAAACAGCGACGTTGACAATAACGACGACAATATTAATGAATTATAAGCAAGAACGAAAACTAAAATTGTTTTTATAGACATAAACCAAAGACTTTGCATTTTTTCATTAATATAGAGGGAGAATCGACGTAAAAAGTTTAAAAGCGATGGGTGCACCCAATACCCGCTGTGCTTGCGTGCCATCGCAAATTTCTCCTCTATTAACTTTAATTTGCATTTTTCAATGCCTATTCTCTCCTCTTTTATCCAAATCAGTTCTGCATGTTCAAATTTGAAATAAACCGCCGCTGACGCGTAGAGTTACCACTCAACTTTTGGTTATTTGTCCGTGTTGCATTGGCAACACTGGGCTTACGCTCGTCGACAGCGAAAGATTGAGCACTTTACGCCGCTAAAAATTTATCTGACGTCAGTACCAAGCTTATGGTTTGCAACAGTATTCTTTCAGCTAGGCCTCAACTCCATATAAAATAAAAACAACGGCTGCCTAAAGAGAAGAAGAACTTAATAATTTTGTCTGCTAGCCGATATAGACTTTTATTTTTAATTGCTAAAATAAAAATTGGAAAATAATTTTTAATTTCTAATTTTATTATAAAAATTGAAAAAAACTTATTTTGAATTTTTATAATAAAAAATAAAAAATAACTTTTATTCTACAATTTTTAAATAATAATTAAAATCAAAAGTTTATCCAGTTTCTCATAACTCTTATTTGCGGTCCCTGATATAAATTAAATAAAACTAAAAATGCCGATGGCATTTGCACAATAACGACGGCAACAACAACACACAAAGGGCTAGATCAGCTTCACAGCTATTTTTTCACTTTTGAGGCTTAGAATTCACAACTGGTTCTGGCTTCTCAAAGGTGACATTAAGCTTGGATCGTTGGTCAAGTCAGCACAACGGTACTGATGATAGAGATTGGCATCTCTTGAAACAGCGGTATACCGAGCCATGCTCCTTGCGTTCTGTAAGTGTTTTGTGTGTTGTTGCTTGTGTGTTGAGGTCTAGTAATGTCTATAAGACACCAAAGTTAGCTAAAACTTACTTCTACAAATTAGAAAGGTCATAAAAAACAAACATTTTAAATAAATTTGTATATATAATATAAATGGAGAAATGCCATTTCGCATTTCTTCTTCTTTTATCCAGATCATTTGTGCATGTTCAAAATATGAACAATCCATAGACAACTAAAATGTGTGATAACTCAACATTTTGTTATGTATTCATGTTGTATGGCAACACTGTCTTTCTGCCAGCCAGCAAATTTTAAAACACATTTAGCCGGCGCACAGCCCTTCTTTAGTCCATAGCAAGCTTTAAATACAACAAGTGTTTAAAAATTTCAGAAAAGTTTCTAGGGTTGTATTTATAATATTGTATATGTATTAGATTTTTAAAATATCGTATCGATGATATTTTCTGTTTTAAAAAAGTATCAAAATCGTTTTGAAACATCGATATATCGATATAATTGAAATTTTTTTTCCACCTTTGTTTTCAAAAAAAAAAAGTCATACTGTGCCTCACAATAAAAAGAGATAGTCTTATTATTCAAACATAACAAAATAATTAATGAAATTCCAGTTTTGTAGGTAATATATATTTAACATTAATATATTAGGTAAATATAAATATGAGATTCGAGTTTAAATGTATTTATTTAATGCATTTTTTTTCTTTCCGCTGCACTAAATGTGTTACCTCCCTTGCTTTACAGGTCACAGAATTCAAGCGAAAGCGATTTCTGTGGCACTCCTGATAATATAAAAAAAAATATCGCATATTCGATTTATCGGCAAATCTGCTATCTCGATATAAATATATAATTTTTTATCAAAAATACCGATATATTGATATTTTGATATATTATCAACAACCCTAAAAGTTTCTTTATTTTGTATTACTTCTGCATATGCATCTGAAAAAAAGGAAAGTCACAGTCAACGCAACACTCGAAATACACAGATCACTGACGAAAAGCGAAGCAGCAGTCGTAGAATTGTAATTTTTGATTTTGCTGTGCAGTTCTTTTCAGTCAGACTTAGACCGGAGACTTTAAAAAATTTTTAGCGGCGTAAAGTGCTAAATATTTTTTTTCGACGAGCAGAAAGACAGTGTTGCCAATGCAACACAAAAAAATAACAATAAGTTGAGTGGTAACTCTATGCGTCAGCTGTGCAAAACCAAAAAAAAAAACAAAAAGCAAATTTATCATAACAATTATTAAAAAGGAATTTGGAAATGTTGCAATCGCAGGATTGTTAACCTGTTATAATGTTCTGAAGGAAAAGGAAGAGGAGGAGGAATTAGTTCAGTACATATTAGCTTGAAAGGCGCAGCAAGGGGTCTTTTCTACCTCTGTTACAAACATACTTCGACAAATTCCTGGAAGACACAGAAAGGGCTTTGATTAGCGCGTAGCGGGTTCTTAATAACAATACCAAATGTTATGTACACCAAAAAGAAGCGCAAGAGTCGCCCAGAAGACTCGCATTTAAATTTTAATATTTTGTCTTTCGGTCATATATATTTTTTATTTAGCTATATTTAACTAGTAAAGTTCCAAATATTAATAATAATCACAATAAAGAAAATAAAAATCAATTTTAAGTGAGAAAGGAAAGAAGTAATTTAAAATATAATAAACTGTGGATATAAACTTTTTCTAATTTTGTATGTTGCTAATTGCTGAACACCTTACGCCAGTGTTCACTCCATACTAGACTTTTCAGAGCAAAAGTAAATAGCAGGGCAAAATCGAACAGAGCAAAATGAACAATCATGAATGAACATATTAGTGGTATTCCGGAAAGCGTTTTAGATTTGGTTTAGATTTCGCAGTCAGCTGTTCACAGCTGCTCCATACAAAATTTTCAGTGTGCCCAGAGCAAATCAGGGAAATGTGGTCTTATTAATTGATTTCGTGAAATCTGCTCTGAGGCTGATTTCGTTTTGATTTGGTTTCAAATGAAACTGTGACAGCTGTGTGACATATGGTGTTTGTTTACATTGAAAATCTGCGAATATTCAATAGAAACATATTCGTTGAGCAAACTTTCGTTTAATACTTTTATAAATTTCCTTTGCTGACTTTCTTTTGACATTTTGTACAATTACGCCCCTTTCTGGATACTTTTTATAGGCAATTTACACTGAGCCCCGAATGGGGCCGTAACGAAAAAAAGCCGGTATAAGGCCCGTAAGTAGGCCTTTACCATACAAAATTTGACAGTTAGGTTCAAATATAAAGGCTCTACGGCGTGCCGGTATTTGATACCGGCGTCATTACCGGCCTACTTTTGATCAAAAAGGTGGCAGCTCTGGCTAAAATTGACAAGAAATCGATTTACCACCATAAAAAGTCTGAGGGCTCGAATTTTAAAAATGAGCTCAATATGCAGAAATGCTCAACGAAAACCATTAAACATATGTAACTCCGGACATATTAAAATAAGGCAATAGAATTAAAAAAGATAAATTGATATTCTTTGTTCCCCCTCATTCAAAATATCCGCCAGGATCCCTTATGCAGATTTTAATTTCTGGTTGGTTTATTTGTGATAAGTGATATTTGTTTTCTATACAAAAAAGTACGTTAAACGCAACATAATTAGGGGCGACTTCAAAACGGCAAAGGAAATGTTGGTCACAAGCTTCTATGGGTCGTTCCTATAAAACATCATTGAACAAATTTAGCACCACCTTAAATCACTTTCACGCCGCCAATGTCCGGCTACTGCTTTGATTTACTCGCACGAGCATCATTGTCTTTGCTGCACTAATTTTTCGATCTATTTTATGCATTTGCCCATATTTTTGGTTTAATTTATAATAGAAGTAAAATAAAAATTTTCACAATTTGACACTATACTTCAAAACATCGGTTTTTTTTACCGGCCTACCAGTGTAAACGACTTTCGCCGTAAGCTAAGGCTTTTTGCTTACCGGTCTCAGTGTAAATTGCCTATTAGTTGTCAATCAGCTGTTCGCCCCGGCTGTCAGCTGTTCACGAAATCTAAAACTAATCAGTGTTCAAAGAGTAGGTCTTTTTGTTCACTATTTGGCTCCTCTTCTGTGATTACAAGTGATTCATATCGCCACTAAGCAAATAACCCATAGAGAACCCATCCTATACAACTAAAATGTCACAGAAAAAATGCTTGCGAAGCGTCCACCGCGAAGTGTTACCGATCTGGCAATATTGTTATGGTGGAATTTATAAGAGAAGCGATTTTATTTTTGGGGCCGTTGCTTGCGAAACTAAAACATGTGAAATATGAAATACCCTCTACCCTTAAAACTTTTAACCCACATTATTTTATTCAAAACAACACCCTTAATTTTTATAAATTCCACTCGAACAATATTGCCAGATCGGTAACACTTTGCGGTGGACGCTTCGCAGGAATTTTTCTGTGACATTTTAGTTGCATAGGATGGGTTCTCTATAGGTTATTTGCTTAGTGATATCGCAAAGTGTCAGCATATCAGTTTTATATACTCATAAATCGATTTCAGCTGTATTTATCGAATGATATGCGATGCCATTGTAATTTTCAACACTGCCAGATACGTAGTCAATTTTGATTGGTCCACATGTACCCAATCAAATCGTTCCACCGATATTTTAAAGTTAATAGAGTCATCTCATTCTTACTGCTGGTTGAACTTACTTATTACTTATACACCTAGCCGGCTTTTTCGACAAAATTATATGAATTGTTCAGTGAGTGGAATAAGTTCGTTGCAAGCATTTGGTGAAGTAACACGTGTGCGTCATGTATCTTAAAGCAATAGTTTTATTGTTGACGATAGGCTTTCTGAATGCCGAAGTATTCTTTGAAGAAAAGTTCGACAACGGTAATTTCTGATTTTTTTCATACCAGAAGTATTTGCCATTTATATATTTTAACGTTGTCAATCCATATAGACAATTGGAAGGAGGAATGGATTTACAGCAAGCATCCCGGCAAAGAATTTGGAAAGTTCGTCCACTCTGCCGGCTCCTTCTATAACGATGCTGAAGCAGATAAAGGTAAGGATTATGTGAAACGATTTTTTTGTTTATAATTTGCATCTTTATTTGTACAATACATACATATATTCAAATACATACATACATATAAAAATATAGAAACTAATATATTTAAAATGTTATCCATAGGCATTCAGACTTCACAGGACGCCCGGTTTTACGCGTTGTCCAAGAAATTCGATGGATTTTCGAACAAAGCCAAGCCCTTGGTTGTCCAATTCTCAGTGAAACACGAGCAAAATATCGATTGCGGAGGTGGCTATGTGAAGTTGTTTGACTGCTCTCTGGAGCAAACAGATATGCACGGCGAGTCGCCTTATGAGATCATGTTTGGCCCCGATATCTGTGGACCTGGCACTAAGAAGGTCCATGTTATCTTGAGCTACAAGGGCAAGAATCACTTGATCAACAAGGATATCAGATGCAAGGATGACGTGTACACCCACTTCTACACTCTGATTGTTAAGCCAGATAACACATATGAAGTCTTGATTGATAATGAGAAAGTGGAGTCTGGAAATCTTGAAGATGACTGGGATTTCTTGGCACCCAAAAAGATTAAGGATCCAAATGCCAAGAAGCCCGAAGATTGGGATGATAAGGTAGTTACACTGAATTTTTTTTTAATTACTTTTCGTTACAAGTCTATAAGCGTCTTTCAACTAAATCTGACGATGAATTTCTTGTTATTTTTTTTATTCAGGCTACAATTCCCGACCCTGATGATAAGAAACCAGAGGATTGGGACAAGCCAGAGCACATTCCAGACCCAGATGCTACCAAGCCCGAAGATTGGGACGATGAGATGGATGGTGAGTGGGAGCCCCCAATGGTCGATAATCCTGAATACAAAGGAGAGTGGCAACCCAAGCAACTGGACAACCCGAATTATAAGGGCGCTTGGGAGCATCCGGAAATCGATAACCCAGAATACAGTGCTGACGATAATTTGTATCTTCGCAACGAAATATGCACGTTGGGCTTTGATTTGTGGCAAGTGAAGTCTGGAACGATATTCGATAACGTCCTCATCACCGATGACATTGAGCTGGCATCGAAAGTGGCCGCTGAAGTAAAAGATACACAAGCCGGTGAAAAGAAAATGAAGGAACTGCAAGATGAAGTACAAAGGAAGAAGGATGAAGAGGAATCTAAGAAGAATGCTGATAAGGACGACGAGGACGAAGATGATGATGATGAGGACAATGCCGAGTCTAAGCAAGAGACTGAAGACAATAGTCATGACGAGTTGTAATTGTAATCGACATCTACAAAACATGACAACAAAGTATTTAGTTGTGCATATTTAAGTTGTTTGACAAGTACAAACAAACATTCTGGATAATATTTATGTAGAATTACAATTTGCAAGACTTATAAGTTATAAATAAATGAATTGCATATTAGTCTTCGAAATATGTATGTGTGGAAAACCAATTGCAGTTTTCATTTTTATTTTCATTTTATTCAACTAAGATACACAATGCTGACTTCACACGACACTGACCGGTGAAAAGCCCTCGTGTGACGCGGTTTTAAAAATAATAATGCCCACCAGTGATGCCAAACATTTTCTGGAAAAAAAAGAGAAAACGACCAAAAAAAGAGGAAAAAAAAGCTAAGAAACTAAAAATTAAGACAGAAAAACAGGCCAAATTTTGTTTATTACTTTTTTTTTTATATACATTTAAACAAACATAATATAATTTAAAAGTTTTAAGGCCTCTTCAATGATTTTTTAGTCTTAATTTTCTTTGTTTTCATTGTACGTCGCCATGGTGCCTATAAACTTAAGGTATTTGTCAGGCAAGTTGTACGACTGGCAACACGATTTGTGTCGACGCCATCCGAATCTGCAGAAGATAAAATATGCATATGCATATAATTGAAAATACATTTACCCAATTGTCAAAATAGCATTTAACGTCTCTATTTCTAGACGGTTCCCTAGTTTAGTTTTATTCAAACTGAAAAAATTTAAAAAATACTAACATTGTCATTTAAAACTTAAAAAGGCCAGATTTTCGGATAGAAGCTGTTTGGGATTTTTCTCGGCTGAAGCAGTTAAAAACCAGACAAATCTATCCGAATTTGACATCACTGATGCCCACGCTCACTACTGTGCTTTAAGTACAGCGTACATGGGCTTAGAAATACCCATACAAAATAATTTTGAGCTAGTTTGCATCTCTTTATTTTATATGGAGCTGATACCTTTCAAACATGATTTTCAGCATGAGTGTACTGTGCTTGTAATAAAACTATTTGGAGTAAAAGCCTAGTTATGAAAAAAAATCGATAAGTTGTGATACAAAATATTTAAGCAATAAACATTTTGAAGCCATTTTCTTTTAAAATAGGAAGTATAAACTCCAGAGCCTTGTTTGTATTTATTTCCTTGCTAAACCATGCAAATTTTTCACAAGTCTTTAGGGTATTCCTGAAACAGCTTAATATTAGAATAAATTTTAATTTTGATTTCGACGTTGAGCTGCGCACAGCTGTTTCATACAAAAGGTGTAGTGCGGCCACCAAATAAAGAAAATCTGGTCACTCTAGGTCTTCGAAAATAAAGCTTAGTATGGAGACCTAACATTATTATAATATTAAGAATAATATATTAGCCGGCGTGTTGCCAATGCAACACGAAATAAGAACAAAAGTTAAGTGGTAACACTGTGCGTCAACTATGGTTTGATTTAAATTTGAACATGCAAAACTGATTTGGTTAAAAAGAGGCGAGAAGAGGCAATGGAAAATTTAAATTAAAGCCAATAGAGGAGAAAAATGCAATGGCAAGCAAGCACAACTCGTATTGGGTGCACCCATCTCTTTTAAACGTCTAATGTGGATTCTCCATTTGTATTATTTAAAAAACATACAAAATTATTAAATTTATGTCCATAAAAACAATTTCAGTTTTCGTTCCTGCTTATAATCTTCCAATTCTGTCGTCATTAATGACTGAATGCAAAAACTGTTCTTAGTTCTCGCTTGTTTTTCTATTGTATGATTCGTTTAAACAAAAAATATTTGAAAATTACTTCGAATTTCTTCTATTGAATGCAATTGGCTTCTTTAGTTTTTTAACAAATATTTTTCTAGTGTCTGCCCTGACCGTGGGCGAGTGAGTAGTGTGCTCCGATTCTGGCGTTCCAAAATCATTGTTAAGGTTTTTTTTTTCAATCAGACGTGCGTTTGATAACACTGGCAGAGTTACATTTTTCAATACAACTCTGATAAGTTCGTGCCGCTGACAACTTAACTAGTTTCCTTCTTTTGGATTTTGGTCGACCTAAAAGGTGGGTGTCAATTTATACTGCTCTCAGTAAAATAACTTGTTTATTCGATGATCACTTTATTCCAAAGTTAATAAATATTATATTTTGCTTACAGGTAATTGCATCTAATAGATGAAATATTTATTTCCGTGTTTCTGTCAAAATGATGATACTTCCATGCACCACTCTGAAGCTTTTGAGCTACGTGCAGATTATGGATATTCTGATAATAGACCGTTGTATAGAAAATCTTTCAAAGCAAAACATATTTAACATATTTCCATTTATTTTCAATTAAAGGATTAATTGCAAAATGAAGAGAAAAACATATCGAATAGACCAATGATGTGACATGTTATTAAACATTAAAATAACAAATTCCATTTGTTGCTAGGTCTATCGGCTATTGGAAATGGGTGCCTACCGGTATATGCAGGAATTGTACAGGAAGAAGCAGAGCGATGTTATGCGTTACCTGCTTCGCATTCGCGTATGGCAGTATCGTCAATTGACAAAACTGCACCGCTCGCCAAGGCCAACTCGTCCAGACAAAGCTCGTCGCTTGGGATACCGCGCCAAACAAGGCTTCGTCATCTATAGAATTCGTGTGCGCCGTGGTGGTCGCAAGCGTCCAGTGCCCAAGGGATGCACATACGGAAAGCCAAAAAGTCATGGTGTCAACCAATTGAAACCATACCGTGGATTGCAATCCATTGCTGAAGTAAGTTAAATAGTTGATATACGTGATTCTGAATTCTATGTGATGTGAACATACATATCTCCTGAAGATCCATGTTGTGTACTAACTTCCTTAGATGTCTGATTTCAATTAATTGTTATTTGTATATATGTGTAATATGCCCGATAATAATGAATATGCGTTAATTTCAGGAACGTGTTGGCCGCAGACTTGGTGGACTCCGCGTTTTGAACTCCTACTGGGTGGCTCAAGATGCATCTTACAAATATTTTGAGGTCATTTTGGTAGATATTCACCACAATGCCATCTGCCGCGACCCCAAAATTAACTGGATCTGCAAGCACGTTCACAAGCATCGCGAGCTTCGTGGACTCACTTCTGCAGGAAAGAGCTCTCGTGGCCTCGGAAAAGGCTACAGATATTCGCAGACCATTGGTGGATCTAGACGTGCTGCCTGGAAGCGCAAGAACCGTGAGCACATGCACAGGAAGCGTTAAGTTCATCTACGTTTCTTTGACTACATTTCAAATACGAATTGAAAATCCATTAAAATTAGTGGTTTTTATAACGTATACGTATGTTAGCTTCAGTTCAATAAACGTTTGAATTTATTTAACAAGAGTTCATATTTGATTTAAAGGTGATAGCCTTGGGAAGATGAAAAAGAGCAGCGTTGTCAAGCTTCAGAGTTTCTCTGCTAGAGAATCTGGGATGAGGTACGTGGTATCTTGCGTAATGAGGCTGGGAATATTTAAGTTAAACCACGATGCAATAAGTACATATAAGCTGGTCTCGTCGAGCCGAGTCGTTCTTCTTTTCGTTCAGTGCGTGTTTGCACATTGTGCGTGTTATTGTTAGCATCGTTCTGAAAAAGTTCTAATGATCGGGTCATTAAATGAAATTATTCAGTCAAACGGCCGAGTTTTAGCTGTTTGTTTTTAAAATCGTTTATATTTTATAATTCTTTTTTTTTTTTTTGTATTTGGTAGGGAAATTAAAAACCTTATTTCACCTGTGACCTTTTACCTGTGTACTTTAGGAAAAAAAGGTACAAAGGTAGATCTAATCGCCCTTAAAAATACATTTTTAATGATAAATTGTATTCATACGTGTCTATAGCTTCTGTGGCTTAGAAACGGGCTTGGCGATTTTCAAAAAGTCGAAGAACAAAAATTTCTATTTTATGATAGGGAATAAGTCCACATGCAAACATCTATACTATCTCGAAGTTTTTATATAAATAATTCATAATAATAAGACTCCAACTTACCAACTGATCAGAATGACCTATTCATTTATAATTTTTCATGACCAACTGCATAGAATCACTAAGCAAATAACCTATAGAGAATTCATCGCATACAAAAAAAGTGTCAATTAAAATTGCTTAAACTTCACGTGAACACCAAGTCGAAGGGAAATTTTTTCTGTTGTCGATTCATTCGGCTGGCAGAGCTCGTAGCTACATATGTACATATCGCTCATTTACTAGAATAGTGACATAAGTCAAAAAACACAATTTTTGAGTAAATCCTGCAAAAATGTTCGCAATGTGACAATCTATGTTGTGTAAAAATTTCATCATCCTATCTTTAAAACCGAGAGAGTGAGAAGAGTATATGTCGTTTTTTCATTTCCAACGATTCGACTTTATTAACTCAAAAGAACGATACATCTCAGTTGCAATGCAATCGTTGATTAGAAAAGATTCTTTATGTTTCATAAAACTCAGATGTTTTTTCTCAAATTTACAAGTTTGGCCGCTTTTCAAAAAACACAGGCGACACTTAAAAACTTTAAATGCGTTTATCTCGAAACGCCATTTTTTGAGATACATACACCAACATTTATTCGTACACCCTTTTTTTTACTTTAACAGCTATATAAGTCAAGTCTTCACATTAAAAAAAATATATTTGGAAAGGTCGTTTAAATTCCGTTTGAATGATGCAAAACTTTCCTTAACCCATCAAGTACCCATTGAATATTTTGAATTTAAAAAAAGTTAATTTTCAACTTTTTTCCTCAATTTTTTACAAAAATGATGCAGAAAAATTCTTCAAACAATTCTAAGAGTGACTGCAAAAAGAAATGTTCAAAAATATTTTTGCTAGTATTATTTATAATTTTTTGAAAATCCTAAAAATTACCATTTTAACCCCTTTTTCCACTTTTCACACAAAAAGTGTCTGTTTAGCACTTTTAAAAAAATTAGAAAAAATACTAGCAAAAATATTTTTGAAAATTTCTTTTTGCAGTCACTCTTAGAAGTCAATTTAGAAATGTTCCAATGGTACGAAAACAAGCACAAAAGCAAACAAACTATTTTTGTTCAGAAAATACGGTTCTTAAACCGGTGCATGTTAAATGCATGCAAAATTGCATCGCACAACGAGCAACAGTTGACAAAGTTTAGTCTTTTCAATTGGATCGTGTGACCACTGTAAGCAGTCAAATTTATTTTTCTCATCATTTTTGATTTTTAGAAATATAAAAGAACTTTACAAGTCGCTAGAAAATATTTATTATTTGTTGGAATAAGTGCCAAAAGTGAGTAAATTTTTAACAATATTCTATTTTTGATGGAAATAAACTAACTGTACTCGATCGTATTCATAAATTTGCAAAAAGTAATTTCGCTCAGTACTTTTATTAACTTTGAGTTGTTTTTTTTTTTTAATTTAAAAAATTGTGAAAAATATGAAAATTGCTTTTTTCTTTCAATACATTAGTTATCGTTAAAACAAAACCATTTTTAATTTTTTTTTCTTTCAATAATCTTGAAGTTGCAAAAGCATAAAAACAAAAAAAATTAAAATGAAAAAAAAAATTTTTTTTATATTTTTAATTAAAATAAAATATTTTTTAACTGGCTGCTAGTCTGTTTTCTTGCATTCTGAGCTTTAATAGCCGTTCATTCTCAAATCATGCGTATTTGTAAACTATTACGGTAAATTTTTATCTTAATTCACCGATTGTTATAATGAAATTATGCGTATTCACTGCATTCGTTATTACTTTTTAAGTGAACGTCGGAGACATATTGAAGAAGACATATTGAGAATACATATTGAGAAAAATATGAGTTTCAATATAGAAAATTTGATTTCTGAAATATTTTGCCACTCAGTGCTATGTGTGGTCCACTAGTGCAAAAATTACCACAACCGAATTATTGTTGATAAAAATTTGACTGAAATTGAAAAAGCATTGGGAACACCAAGTAAGTAAAGATTTATTAAGATGTGTAGGTCTTAATATATTGTGTGTGTTTTATTAACATATTGTTTCAATCATTTTATTTGTGTGTACATACAAAGTCGCGAAAGGCTTCCCTAAATATTTAACCTGATCTTAAATTTATATGATTAAATGTTTCGGCGCCATTATTATTTACAATATTGGTCTGAAAATTTTTCTGATTCAAGATTCAAATCATAAGCTCTTTCGAGGTCAATAATTGTACTATGCAAAATGCATATGGGTATTTCCAGGATCGCGAACGCGACATTTGTACGACTTTAAATTAAAAAAAAAATGGCAAAAATTGACATTTTCAAAAATGTTTTCTCACGTGTTTAATGCATTTTATCAACTCTATTTTTATGATAAAAGACAATCTTTGAAGACTTGTCGTTTTTTAATTACACTGTGATAGTTTTTTTCAAAAAAAAAAAAGACATGACCAAACTCAGCGGTTTCTCCCTATTTCGGGTCCTACGAATTAGAGGTCTGCATGAATGCACTCAAAATGACAAATTAAGCGTTCACACTCAAAATGAACGAGTGAATATGAATTCGAACTTGAACAGCTTTGGCTCAATGAAGAGCCCGTGTGTGACTCAGTAGGCTAGCATTCAAACGTAGAGGCCTGAATGTGAATGACAAGGAAGTTGAATTTGGTTTGAGTTCATTCGAATTAACCAGAAACATTTTATTTTAAAAAACCTTCTGAAATAATATGATGAACTATGAGCACTTCGTAAAAAGGAAAAAAATCCATTTATTTCTCAGAAATTAAAATAACTATAAAATATGTATTAACATACATATATGTATGTGATTAATCCCTTTTTTAATGTAGAAACATTATTTTTTAACGTTGTCTAGTTTGGTGGCAATCACACTTTTTCACTTACAAAATTTCGTGCGTCTGAAAATACTTTTTAGCGGTTTGCTGGTATAGAAAGTATTTTGCAACTTGTTTTGTCTAAAAGCGGAAAAAAATCTTTATGCATGTGCCACCAAGTCATGTTTATTATTGGCTTGATCTTGTGCGTTAATTTTTCCATCCATTTTTGCCATAAGTCGTAAAAAAAGGCTAAACTGAAATAATACATTCGAGTGATTCGAATTTGTTTGACAATGCCAATGTCACCTATCGTTTTTACACCTTAGTTCATTCGAACTCATCTGATATGAATGCCGAACGTTTGGAACAAAACTTCACTCAAATACATATAAACTCAATCATAGTATGCTTTGCATTCAGCTCATTCAGAACCATTCAATTGCATTCAATGGGACTCACAATTTGAGTACATCCATGCAGACCTCTACTACGAATCGAACTGCATCATTAGTTTTTTGAGTAACAATGATGGTTTCATACAACATTTTTTCGCGAAGTTTTTGACCAAAATTGCTATTTTGAAGAAAATAGGACATTCTTCTTCGGTCTCTAACTTGTAAGATGTTGTTTTTTTTTGCAAAATTTCTTCGACAAAGTTGCTTGTAATAGTTTACGCTACAAGTTTTGGGAACATACCAAGCCTCTAAAACAGCTATCGGCACGGCCCTATCTCGAGCGCATAGGAAATTTGCGTGGCGACTGCGCTGCCGCTCACGTATACGTCGCTGCTACGATTTGTTTCTGTTACGTCGCTGTTATTCCGCTGTTAGACAAACAAAAATGCACACTAACGTAATGCAAACATATGTATATTCAAAAAATATACAGGTATCCAAAATATATTTTTTTTTATATTTTCACAATGATATTAAATCAACACTATTCGATATTACACATATAATGAGCTTATCTAATATGTGTTATAAATGTGTTTTATGTTATTTAGTATAATTTTACCACTTTATCTATTTTTAATAATAAATTTAAAAGATTATGGATACCGAAAGCGACAGGGCCAGATATTAGACTATTTCGAACTGTATGGCGACAATACTTTTGCGTAATGCAATAATATTCCTGCCTGAATGAAGCATATGTATTGCAAATATAGTCCAGAGCTTGACGTTCATGCAATGATTTTTTAAGGAATCGTTAAAAGCTCTAACACAAAGGAAGCGTGATGAAATTTATTTTTAATAGGGTCCAGTACATGCAGAATCATAGTACGCAAGCTCAAAAATGGCCTGGCGTAAGCCCAAACTCCATATAAAAAAAACGCTGGCGTAAGGGGAAGAAGAAGAACTTGACATTTAGCTACGCTCGGGTGTCCGCAGACTAAATAAAATAACAGAGCTGTAACATAAAGGAACACTGTTAGAAACAGCTGATTGGCCCAGCGAAACATCGAACTGTTTAGAGTTTCGCTGGGTATATCTATCTCGCTCACTCACATAAATTCAAAAAAATGGCTGGAACTTCGACGAAAAACAGCGACGTTGACAATAACGACGACAATATTAATGAATTATAAGCAAGAACGAAAACTCAAATTGTTTTTTTAGACATAAACCAAACACTTTGCATTTTTTCATTAATATAGTGAGAGAATCAGTGTTGCCAACGCCTCTACCCAAAAAAAGGCCGGTTAAGCCAAAAAAAAAGACAAAAAACGGACAGATGTTTTTAAAAAGGACAAAAAATCTGGACAAACAATGTTTTCTTATTAATAAATATAGTAATAATCAAAAAAAATTATTAGAGCTTTAAAAATTGCTATAATATTAGAAGTATTAGCTCTTTATTACCCAGTAAAACATTTTCCACAGGAAATTCATCAATTTTTTTTTTTATATTACATGACGCATAGATGTATTTGATAAATTCTATGATCGACTTAGAAGAATGAAAAAAGGATAAATAAAGGATAAAGTAAAATAAATTAATAAAAACATTTTTTCAGATAGATGACGTTAAAAGATTTGTCCAGAAATCGCAGTCTTAAAAAGGACAAGGCAGCACTAGCTGCTGCATTAATTCGTGAAAGGCTTATCGATATTGGAAAAACAATATGAAATCGTTGCCACATAGTGGCAATTAACAAATTGTATAAGCGGCTTAACAATTAAAAACGGATGAATAAAAGGATACAACAAAATAAAAAAGGAATTTTTTCCGGATAGGGGATGTTTTAAAATTTTTCCGGAAATCGCAGTTCCAAAACGGACAAATCTGTCCGCAAAAAGGACAAATTGGCAACACTGGAGAGAATCCACGTAAAAAGTTCAAAAGCGATGGGTGCACCCAATACCCGCTGTGCTTGAGTGCTATCGCATATTTCTCCTCTATTAACTTTAATTTGCATTTTTCAATGCCTTTTCTCTCCTCTTTTATCCAAATCAGTTCTGCATGTTCAAATTTAAAATAAACCGCCGCTGACTCGTAGAGTTACCACTCAACTTTTGGTTATTTGTCCGTGTTGCATTGGCAACACTGGTCTTACGCTCGTCGACTGCTAAATATTGAGCACTTTACGCCGCGTAAAAGTTAGTTAGCTTGCGTACTAAGCTAGAACCTATAAAAGATATTTGCCTACTTTTATTGCATTGCTTACTGGTTTACTGTCGGGATATACCAAGAAATATGCTTAAATTGCCATTAGAATAACCGACTCCGATGACATTAGTATAAATTATGAGATTGGTTGTTTCGGTCAAAGTTTAATCAAAATATCGTTTATGTAAGTGTGAAAATTTTATTGCCACCCCTTCACATCACGTTGGGAATTGTAAGATGCTTCATCAAAACTATTAATCGAAATGAAGAAGCTTTTAAATGTTTAATAAAAATACATATATCCAAGATTATGCGTGGCGAAGGTGAAAGAATGTATTATATTTCGATTTATTGTTGTGAGTATAACTTTAATTTCAAATGTTATCAACGGACATTGGAAAATTAATGAAATATTATGAAATTGGAACGTTAATAAAAATAAATGAAAGATTGTATAGTATTCTGTATTGGCAGTCATTAAAAACTGTTTTGGAGTGCATTGATCTGAAGATTGGCAGAATTTTACTATTGACAATATATAATAACAGCTTTTGAAGACAAAGTTGTTAACATGTCTTTATAAATCCACATTCTACATTACCAAATTTGGAAGCAAGTTCCAACAGAGTCAGATGAGCACGGAGAAAGATTTCACCAGGTTGCGGCTCCATTAAAGCATTGGTATAGTGGTAAAATGCTCGACTCATTGCTTGCGGACTTTTGATGGAGCTTAAAAAACGAAAGCTATGAGTAATAAGAATAATTTTATGCTTAAATACGTTAATCATATTTATATTACATCTTAGATACACTCCCTATATGTGTAATATAAAATAGTGTTGACATAATAATATTGTGAAAATAATTAAAAAAAAATATTTTTTGGATACCTGTATATTTTTTGATAGTGAATTTTTTTACCATGATTTTTTTGGTAAAGCTACTTGTAATATCAGTATCTTCATTTTGGTATATGTATCACAAAGGAAAAGTCGATTGCAGGACAACATGAATGAAAAATCTTAAAAAACAAGAGGTAAAGATTTGATTTTGTTGACATATTGACCCAAACACCACCAAAACAACCATTTAGAGGCTTGGTATGTTCCCAAAACTTGTAGCGTAAACTATTTCAAGCAACTTTGTCGAAGAAATTTTGCAAAAAAAACCAACATTTTTTTTGACTTGCACAGTGTTATTTTTAGAAAACAATGCATCGCGAACGCGACGAAACATGGAAGTCATTTTTGACTTCATCTTGACAAATGCGAAAGTCTGCAAAATGTGGCGAGTAATTTGGAAGAAAATACTCTTAAACCATAATAAAATATTGTAGTTTTCCATTTTAGAAATAATTTTGATATGTAACTACCGTTTTATATATTTTACAAGTTTTATTAGTAATTTGTAACGTGACAAGATTTCCACCTAGTTTTTCCAAGAGTTTGTTCATCAAATTTAATTCTATATTCAGATATATAGCTCTAAGAACTTGTTTTAAATTAAACTTTCAATATATTTCTATATATTAAAATGGTTTATGTTACAATCTTACTCCCTGACTTAGTGTAATCGTTAAAATACAAACGGTCCATTTTGAAAATCAATTTTTAAGAAAATAGGCAAAAATATGGAAAAAGTGAATTTATTCCAATGTAGAATCTATATGTTCATCCTATTGAATTTCTTCTAGCGTATATTGATAAAATAAACAACTTGAATACATTTTTGGAAGAAAATTTCACAAGATGAGAGTTTTTAATCAATTTTACGTTTTTTGGCAAGGTGGACCTTTTTCTGGAAATGCCCATATACTTACTTTTTACAATAACAGCAACAAAATCTGGATCTGTTTCAATAGGCTTCCAGAGAAGACGCCATTAAGATGTTACTATTTCAAAGTCACATTCAATGCATCTTCGAGCTCTGGAAACACGTCTGTTAAAATACTCGTTATCAGCATTTATGTCACTTCCTGAATATGACCCTAAAAGAGTTTGTAAAAGGGGATAGGCCTCATCACCAACGAAGACATATGGCATCTTTACATTTGTTCCCGGCAAAAAATGCATTAAATGTTCCACCATCACTTAGCTTGCCATAGCCTCCAACTTCAATTGTTATAAATTTACAATTGGAATCAGCCACTCCTTCAAATACAATGGAAAAGAACTTTATATCATTGTAATACATAGACCCGGAATGTGCTGGACACCTAACACGATTGTGATTTCCATCAATAGCCACAGCACAATTGGGAAAGTTCCAAATTTTCCAAAATTCCTCTGCCGTCTGTGTAATAATTTCTGGGGCATATGCAGTGGTTGTAAGTAGTTCCTCCCAAAGAGCGGTTATTACGGTTTCTCTTACTAGAACTGAAATGGTAGTCCTTCCAATTTTGAATGAATAGCCCAATGATGCAAAAGATGCCCCAGTAGCTAAAAATCTGTAATTAAAAAAAAATCATTTTTATTACAGAGGACTACTTAAAGAAGAAGTGGAAAAATATCCTTGACCAATGCCTTAATGATTTGAAAAATCTCCAGTTGCAGAATTTAAAGACTGTGGAATTTCACAGGAGCAGTTTAGCAAATATACACCTTACTTTTTCTAAAAGACCAATTGAAGCCACGGAAATCAGTCGGAAATTTAAAGGAACTTTCATTGGAGGCTTCATGTTCAGGATTTCCTTCAGAATACTCGTTAAAAGACGTTGAACAAGAGATAATTATATCTGAAAAAGTTAATAAAATTCTTTCCGAAGATGGGATTAATAATAAACCAAAAAAAAAGCAGATAAAGTTGAGTCCTGCTAAAAAATTGTTGGCTATTGAGCAAAAAAAAATTATGTTTGCTTCAAGAAAAAATAAGTAACCAAAACGATTGAGATGAGGAATGGAAATTCAAAAAATTGTTTATAATTATTCCATTGACGATTAATCAGCTGTTAATTTTTAAGTATATTAATTTCACTTTATTAACAAGTAGATTTTCAATATAAATATTAGAGTGCATCGATTTGTATGGGCCCGATAAAATGAAAAAATGGTAACTCATTTTCATTATCTATGGTCAATTCTAAGATGTTTTCACCAAGAAACTATAGTTCTAAAATTAGCTCCTGGTCCGCGCTTATGAGTTGAAAAATTCATTTTTTCGAACATTTATATCTTGGGTGCTTATGCACCAATCCTTACAAATTTGGTGTCAATACTCTTGTTAGGATCAGGACTCTTAAAACTCCATAGAATCAAGGGATGAAATGACCTTTAAACATAATTTTCATTCAGGAACGATGATTTCGCGATTCGTCTCTATCTTAAAAAATTAGTCAGAATTAAAGCAATTTTTTTGCCAAAATATTTTTTTTTAATCTTCAACCTGTTTTTTTTTGTTTGCAGAAAATGTAAAAAATATTTTATTACAATTTTTATAAAATATGTTTTACATTTTCTATTAATAAAAAATACAGGTTCAGGGAAAAAAAAAATGGTTTGGGCCAAAAAATAGCTTTTTTATTTTTAATTTTTTAAGATAGAGACGAATTGCGAAATCGTTGATCTAAGGATAAACATTATGTTTAAGGGACATTTCGTCCTTTGGCTCTGTGTAGTTTTAAAAGTCCTGGTCCTAACAAGAGTATTGACACCAAGCCAAATTTTTCAACTCAAAAAGCGCGGACCAGGAATTAATTTTAGAACTATAGTTTCTTGGTGAAAACAACTTAGAACTTATTATAGATTACGAAAATGGGTTACCATTTTTTGTGAAAAAAATCGATGCACTCTAATAAATATTCTTAAATTTTAATATGTATTAATATAAATATAAATAAATAAAATTATTGTTATCTGTTAAAAATGTTACCTCAAGGTAATTATTAATTTCTGGCAAGGGATATCTAACAAAATATGACTAACGCTTCTCCAGTCAACTGCTAATTTTATTAAATATAGTCAAAAGTTGAAATTGACATCCGCGTAAAATTAAAAAACTTTTCTGGATGCTTTCGTAAATCATTGTATAAATTACGAAACTCTCCTTTTTCATTTATACTGCTTTTGAGTGGGTTGACACTTCTTTTTTTGTTTAGAACAAAATTAAGCGCTCTAACAGAAAGATTCCTCGTCTGAATCCATCACCCCCACATTAATAACTAAAATAGAGCAATGCAACTCGCTTCATGCAAAGTTTTCACTCTGACATCTAATCGCACGCAATATTATCGCTTCTCGCATCGCATCGCTTCTCGCGCGCACTCTGACATCAGCCTTACAATGTGCCCCATAGAGGAGTGGAAGAATATACCCCCTAGTGTATCTAAAGTTTGTTTTGCCAACTGCATACTTGCTGTATTGAGTCACAGTAAGAAACTTAGGAAAAGTGTGATCTCAAAAAACGCAGATATTTTTTTAACCGATTTAACATGGCAACTTCGAACCAGCAGAAATTTGCCTACATTAAACAGCTGTGTATTGGAAAATCTAATACTGCCCGCTTCTGTGATGCTATCCTGATGAACTTGATACAAAATTATTAGACTGCAAAGTTTTTCATGTGCAACTGACTCACTGGAGTTGACGATATCTTTCCCGAGAAATTAATCGACAGCCTAATAAAAAATGGCCCTGCAAAAAAACAAATAGCCAAAAATAACAAAACTTTAATAACTTTACCACATTTGGCTTTCGAAAAAAATTAACTTGGCGATTATTTTGTAGCAATTTTTCCGTAGCCCTGCTATATTGATTACTATCGTAATAATTGCTAAAATAATAAATTGCTTAAATAACACAGTGCTATAGTAAAAAAACTTCTGGGATGCGACATAGCGTAGGTTGTAGATAAAGTTAAATGAAATATTGTGTAACATTCTAGAATTTTTCGCTGCGCATCGAAACTTTAAATTTCGGTAAAGAAACCGTTTTTTCGAGGTTGATAGAGATACAAAATCCTATGTTTTAAACTATGCATCCTACAATAAATTGTAAAACGTCTTTCTGGAAAGTGAAAAGTAACACCTAAACCTAAATACCGAAGTTTTTTCTTTCCAATACCGTTAAAAAAACTGAAATCAGTTAATATGTATGAAAAAACGGTTTGTTTTACCGTTATTTAAAATTTAGATGTGCACCAAAAAATTCTAGTATTCCAAAATAAGTTTGTTATCTATACCTACAACCTACGCTATGTCCCACCGCGTAATAAATGTGAAAACGTGAAATATTTTGGCCCTTCCCTTAATGAAAAGCTGCCGACGCCCTTGCCAATAACTTTTAATTTTTTTTTAAACTTAACAATATCAATTATTATATAAATAAATTAAATTATATTAATTAAAAAAGAAATAAAATACAAACCTACAATTCTTCAATGATGAACTTAAAAAAGTTGCTAAGCAAACCCTTGGGAAATTTAATCTGAGAAGGGGCCAACCCTAGCAGCCTAGTTCGAAAAGGTTGGTGAACATGCTAAAAAAATAAATCACTCAAAGTTCTGTGGCACTGAGAAATTTTCGGAGCGGAATTGATTTTCTCTGAATTCGCTTTCACTTGTGATTTTTTTAGCACATCTTTATATTTATATAATTTAACAGGTAACTAAGTTACCTATCAACCAGTATTTTCTTAGCTCTGTACGATAAGATTTCCTATTTATTTTCATTGTCTAACAAATCTGTAATTGCTCATATTTGTTTATTTACACTCAAACCCTTGATATTTTGACTTTGATGTCATATTTCTGCAAGTCAAATTGAGTTAAGATCATATGTGATATGTAATCACATGCGATCATACTAGGTGGGGTGAAAAAAACCTCCTTGGGATTAAAAAAAAATGTTTTTTAATTATATTCAATATAGTTCCCTTTTAGGTCGATACACTTATTCCAGCGATTTTCCAACCTTTTGATCCAGTCCAAAAAGTAATTTTCTGGAAAGTCTGCAATATGCCTAACTTCCTTCTTTGCGGCGTGGATGATCTCCTTGCGCGAGCTATGGATGGGGATTTTAATTTTTTTATTTTATTTGTCTTCAAAATATTGATCACAATTCGTGTAAGATATCTTAAACAATCTTACAGGATATGCATCTGGGATAGTTCTATACATCCTGACCAAATTCTGTTGAAGCTGTCATAGAAATTAGGTAAAATTATGCAATTCTGACAATATGTACGTGTCCACATAAAATTTGTGCCTACCTGTGGCGATCATAATCAATATTCTTCTGTGATTAAATGCTTGATTATTTATACGCCAAACACATTTTTATTTTGGATGCGTACCTGTTAATTTATTTGTGCATCCTGCATCTGTACCTGAAGCAGACTTTGACAGTTTTAAAACTATTAGATCAAACTAATCGTCATTCAAAACATTACAGAGTGAAAAAAAATATATACAGGGATGCCACGGAAATCGCCAGCGAAATAGAAATCCGCAGATAGCAATTCCGCACGGAAATTTCCGAGATGCCACAGAACTTCGAGAGATTTAATATTTCTTAGCATTTTCACCAACCTTTTCGAAATAGGCTGCTAAGGGTTGACACCTTCTCAGATTAAATTACCCAAGAGTTTGATTAGCAACTTTTTCAAGTTTATCATTGCAGAGCAAAAAGCTTTTTTTTTTCTTACTTAATAAACATAATTTAATTTATTTATGCAATAATTGATTTTGTTTAGCTAAAAAAGATTTAAAAGTATTTGGCGCGAGAAAATAAAAGTTACTCGACAGCTCTAGCAATTGTATGCCATTAATCTGGCAACTCTTCGTGACAAATGTTTTTACAAATTGCACAATAAGTTAATGATTTTTTTGGGCAAAACTTGATTTACCTCAAATTACCTATTTTTTTAATGCTTAATTTAAAGAAAACTGAAGAGGTTCCATATATTTTTTTTAAATACCTTACTTCGAATTCTGACTAAAAAATGTGGCATCGCTTCCCCCGACTTTGAAAATCTAAATTGGACTAGGTGGCAGCATGGGACGAAAGCGGACTTAGCGCTAGTTTATTCCTCACAAAATTATTGTGCGATTTGACCTGTGGCACAGCGAAATGAAATTGAAGTGAAATTTAAGTGAAAGCGATATCTGTGGCACCCCCGAATAATTTCATAAGACGGCGTTTGCGAAATTTGACCTGTAAGTGGGTCGAATTCGGGGTCAAAGATCAGGAAATTGCTTAACATGAACAACTTTTTTGTTTCTTGCGATATCTCAACCAAACTGTCAGATTGTATGTTTGAACTGTCTTTTACATCCTGACCAAATTTTGTCTAAGTCGGATTACTATATCATATAGCTGTCATAGGAACAATCAGATGCAAATTAACCTTTAGAATCAAAAACTCTTGTTGTATGAGATATCCTAACAAAACTCACAGACTAACTCTTCTTGTTAAATTTTGACTATTTCGCTAAATTTAGCTTTTTTCCGTCAAATCTGGATTTTCCCGCCAAAATCTGGCTTTAAGCCAAATTTCAATTGCAAGGAAGAAACATTAAAACCGTGGAAAGCGGAAGTTAAACATTTCAGACATCTTAAGACCATCCTTTAAATTTTGCAAGCGAAGCGAGCAGGGGGCGGAGCCACCTAGTAAATCATATATCTTAAAAAAACAACGTTGACTCCGGTTTCCATGTCGATATATGTATGTCTTTATAGACACCATACAATTTCTGAAACCATTTTTTTTTTGCCTTTTTTACGACTAGCAGAAGTGAAGAAAAAGGGGCAAAAACGAGAAACTGAAACTTTTTGAATTCGGTAAAGAAATAATAATAGAACATATTTTGAAAATATGGCAAGTATAGAAAATTATAGTTTTTTTTCTATCAAAGTTGAAAAATAGTGAAAATTTTTTTTGTATTATACATTTAACAAAAACATAAATTAATTGAAACAAATAAATTGAAGGTACGTTACCTAGTTTTCATGATATTGTCCCTGAAAGATTACTAAATTATCTAGGGCTATATCTTCTCAGCTAAATATCTGATTTTATTAAGGGTAGCAAATTTGTAATCGTTAAACAATTTCCTATAAGATGGGTTTATTGAAATTTTCGTAGATGCATGACATTTTTGATTCTTTCAACGTTTTATCTTCTACGCTCCACTGTGAGTCGCTAATTGCGCTTTTCAGGGCATTACGGTTTGATCCCTTCCTGCATTGAAGATCCAAGGAGCAAAATGGTTTGATTCATTTAAGAGTTTCTCAAATCTGTCTGATTGGGGATTGGAATATTAGATAATACTGTTGAAGAAACAGCTGTTATTGAAGGATTTACACAGACCATCTGTCTATCCCCTCGTCCATCAGTTCGTCCTACCAAATATCCATTAAAAATAACTACATTTTTTTTGGAAAAATAGGTATCATTGTAAATTATAGGATTTTGACGGGCATTGTGTATTATGGGATCAATCGTTCAAAACGATTTTGTTGCGAACTTTTTGGTAGTAACAGCTGCTGAATGCATGTTCCAAAATTCCGATGCTTAAAACAAAAACACAAAAAACACATACATACAAGCTTAAACATACATATGTATATAAGCATAGGTATTCGTAAAATTACATACATACATGAAAGTTCAAATTGTGATAGACAAAGGTCGTGTTTCCCATATTTACACCAAAAGCTTTGGATCTGCGCATGCGCAAGCTTTCAAGCACTTGCAGTAACTTTGACAGGTGTAGTACTCTTAAATTTGTTAGCTTAGTTTCGGGACTGTAATCAAGAAATATTAAAACTTCTGTGGGCAATTAAAATTAAAATTTGTTTTCTGCACATATATATGTACATATATTTTTAATATATGTAGGTGTGCCCGCTTATATACATATAGTTGTCTATATGTATGTAATTTGTTACATGAGTGCAAAATGTAACTATTTGCAAAGTAAATGTGTGTGGATATGTACATACATATGTATGCGTATGAGCAAAGGAATACACATATATATATATATATTCAAGTATACATTTTTCAACCTATTTGAAAGTTATCATAATCCAAGTGCAAATCATAGATATACACATTAAAACATATTCATTTGTACACACACAAGTATTTGTGTATATTTCGATGTAGAAGAAATAAGTAATTTCAGAAAGTCAATTTTTCGCAAATGTATGTATGTTTGAGTGCGTATCCACCGGTACAATCAGTGTTAATGAACGCTCCTACCTTATAATTGGTTCGGTTTCTTATGACGTTTTTAAATAATATTTCAGTAGTGAATCTCTCATCGCGTCGGAAGTATATGTATCTATCTACAAATATAAGTAATAATCGTATCAATTGACTTTTACAATCTATATATGCGTATATTATATACACTATACTATGCATATGAAAATAAATATATACTTAATGTGTCAAATTTGTCTAATAACATAAGGAGGCTCAATTGCTATACATATTATATACAAGCATAAATGTATTTATAAAAAAACCTAAAAAATGAAAAAACCGGTATTGCTGCTATTTTTGTGTTTTTTTAAAACAATTTTCGGAATGAGAGATGGTAAGTTGACAAAGTTTTTTATATTTTTAACACAGGGATAGTGTCTAATACTGAAAGCGAACATGAATATAATTAGGTGCCAACATACCGAATTGGGTGTTTCATTCTTTATAATTTCATTTTTATTATATTAAATTAGATATCAATTTCTGAATCTGCAGCTCTTACAATCTCAGAAGGACAGTTATCGGTAGGCGGTCATAACAATAACATAACGACCTATAAACAAACAAATCTCTTTATATACTAGTAAAGTGTATTACTAGCCAAAAGATTAAATATACAAGGTGGCGCAAAAGAAGTCACCCTATTGGAAGATGCTCTCATTTTTGCAAATGGCCGCCAATGTCAAATCTGTTTTGACATTTGTGGACTAGACAGATACAGAATACAAGTGAATAAGCCATGGAGCGATACACTCCCCAAGAACGCAGAATAATTGTAATAATGTAATAATAATAACCGCTTTATCTCTCGTTTTTGATATTTGCACTGGCCGGCCAGATCACCCGAATTAACCATTCCAGACTTCTTTTTATGGGGTTTTTTTAAAGTCGCAGGTTCACGTCAACAAGCCGCAAACTCTTGAAGCCCTTAAGGAAAATATTCGCCAGGAATGCGAGAACCTGTCGCCCGAAGTTCTGGCAAAAGTGATGGAAAATGCCATAAAACGGGCGTATGGTCAGGAGCTCTGGCAGCGAACACTTGGCCGATGTCATCTTCTCGCCTAAACCAATAAAATTCTTAAGGTTCGAATAAACATAATCAAAAAACAGAATCAAAATTTTTCATTTAGAAAAAAAATGAGAGCCAAACCACATCGGATGACTTCTTTTGCGCCACCCTGTATAACTGAAGTAATTCAAACCAGAAGACTGTCAATTTATGGCAGTCAAAACTATCACTCTTACTTAATTATAATTTAATTTACAATCTATTATTTTATTATTACAGTTTATATGTACAAACATATATCCTTTCCATTCCTCTCTTCTTGTGCTTGGCATTGAGCTACGGGTATCGGCTGCTGAGCATTAGGGCTTCTATTAATTTATGGCGGAGTGTTGGCATTCCTACATTTTGCAGGAAGGAATGTTTTTTTTTTTAAGCTTCATCGTCTCGGAGTCCGTAGCAAAAAAATATCGAGACTCTGCAGGCAATAACCCTTTTTCAGAATTGGTCAGTTTCGGTCTGACTCTTCTATCGTTGCCATGGTTAAATGCAGAAGTAGAGAGGGCTTTTAGCCAAGTTAGTTTGCATATGTATATTTTATCTTCTGAAGATTCGGATTGCGTCCACACAAATCTTGTTTTTATTCATTAAAATTGGCTGGCAAATACTTAAAGTTAATAGGCGACATGGCGACGTACGATAAGAAAGAAAAGGCCGAGGAAAAAATCATCGAAAATGCCCTGAAACCTTTAAATCAAATAAAAAAAAACAAGTGGGAAAGGCTATACTCGAGCTCCCGACTAGAGGATACCCGGTATTTATTTAAATAAATATAAATATCAGCCATTACTACCGTTCTGGGCGGCCGATTTTGTTGCGTTTGAGTAGGATAAAAGCTTATCATAATAGATAACGTTAATTACCAAGAAATACGTGATATCCTAAAAACTGTGCGTGTGGTGGCTTTTCGTGATTTGTGGAGGCTGGAAGGAGCATGAACAAAATTTGAAACAAACTTGATCTGCGTGGGGTTTACGGAAGTCTATTTGCCAAATTTAGTTGCTCTAGCTCTTATAAGATCTAGGCGATCACAAAGACGGACAGACGGACATGGCTAAATCGACTCGGCTGTTGATGCTGATCAAGAATATACATACCTTATAGGGTCGGAGATGCTTCCTTCTCCCTGATACATACTTTCAACGAATACAATATGCTCTTTTACATATCTTTTAAGTAACGGGTATAAAAATATATTGTCCTGTTTTTCTGTCTTCCTTTAGCTTTTCAGCTTTTTCCCTGCTTATTGGTCGATTTGTCTTTTTTTTCCCGAAAAATCCACCTGTTATTCGTCTCCGAATTTTGTATTCAAGAGATTTCAGCTTCTTTCCGAGATAATAAGCCGCTTCAGATAAGTAATCCGTTGGCACCCGACGCACAGTGTACGATTTTGAGAATATAGGGGGACTTTATTCAATAGCAGTCGTGATTTTAAAGCTATCGTGACGCATACTTTTTTTACAGATCATTATTTGTTCAGACATTGTGTTCAAAGGAAAAGGTGAATTTTTAATTTTCGCGGGCTGTGTACATTTGATAATCGTTATTTTATTTTTGTTATAATCGGACATATATGTTTATCATATGGTTGCATTAGCAGCCAATTTCGATTAGTAGTTTGTTTTTGACAACTGAAAAGTATGAAAAGTAGAAAAAAGGGTTTAAAATAGTCGTTTCAATGCATGTTCGTGGTTTTTTGGCCAAAAACAACACCGTAATCATGCCCCAACCACCGTATTCACCAGATTTGGCTCCCAGCGACTTTTTCCAATTCCCAAAACTGAAGAGACCAATGAAAGGCAAGCGTTTTGCCACAATTGATGAGATCAAGTCAGAATCGAAGAACGAGCTGATGGCCATACCGAAAAGCGCATTTTAGAAGTGCTTCGAGGATTGGAAAAAGCGTTGGCACAAGTGTATTTTATCCGCGGGCGATTACTTTGAAGGGGACAAAATAGATATTGATGAAAAAATAAGTACTTTTCAAAAATATTCAAAATTCACCTTTTCCTTTGAACACACCTCGTATATGGCCTTTGCTGTGGAGAGAATTCAATGTCAAGTCATCTACATACGCACCCTGAGCTCTTCTAAAGCTAGGTATCTTGCTTGGAGAAAAAATGATGATGACAGCCAAGTATTTTTAAAGACATCTATGGGCTTAATTATGAGTACAACTCTTCTTTAGGAGACCAGCGCTATATCAACATGCGTTATGGAAGTTTGTTGAGAATTCCTTAAGGTCCCTAAGATTAAACCTCAATAGGTAGTCTATTGAAATGTAAATATCGGCAACTGACTAACTTTTTATTGACATACTTTAGCACTGTAAGTAGATCCTGTAAGTGTTTATTAAAATTAAATTGCTTCCCTTGTTACGAATTTAATTAAAAATATAATCGGATACATCACAAATAATTTAATATTTTTATATTTTCGTATTTCAGTGTTCGTACAAAAAATAGAATCTTTAATTGGAGAAAATGTTTACCTGCCATGTAATGTAACAAGCTATGAAGGAGACGAAGCTGTTTTAGTTTTATGGTATCGGGATGACAAAGGTACCCCAATTTACAGGTAAATATATTAATTACAATTAAATTGAAGGGTGAAAGCCAGTTATGAGCCTTACCTATTATTATCAATAACCGAAAACGTTCGTAACTTATAAAATAATTATATGGGTATATCACTGTGGAGGGCAGTCCATGCTAGTGATGAATTCACTACGAAGGGGGCGAAAGGCGACTAGCCATATATACAAACTTTTCACATTTTTACAAAATTGGCATGAATAATTATGACTAAAGAGTGCGTCTGTGTTTTATTCAAAATTAAAAGTTTCTGCCTTGAAAATGGCTCTTGTGAAGGGATTTTTCCGATTTGTAGGCGAAAGCCTGGCAGCCACAACTAAAAAATAAACTCTACTTGCGTATGGTATCCAGGAGCTCGACTGTTAATGCTGACCAAGAATATATATACTTCATGGGATTTGTCGCGTTTTTTTTTGCCTGCTACATAGACTTGCACAAAACCATTGCAACCTTTTTTTAGATTTTCATGTGTGAAGATCCTTCTTTTTAGTACTCGGGAATACTATAGCGTTCTTCCTTGCTTGCCAAAAGGTTTCTGATATCTTGTTAAAATAAAACCTCGACAAGAGGTAAAAGTCTAGTGATAAAAGCATTTTTACTCCCCAAAATTTCTGATATTCAATTTAAAAAATTCTATGAATTATTCTTAAATGAAATAAAAAGTTTGCCTTTCGGTCTAGCGCACAAAGGTACTTTAGGTAACTTTTTGTGTTATATGCGGTTATCTATTGTTTTAGATAATCCCGGCGCGCCCTCGAGGGGACCACGTGCTTTAATGATAGTTTAATCAATCGGTTTTAATAGCTGGAGTTATTACTTTATTTGGTTGGTAGTCATGGATTTTGTTGACAGTGCTCAATGTGTAAAAAAACAAAGACCGTTTAGCGCAGAATAATAATGACAGAATAGCTAAGTTAAAAAAGTCGCAAGTCGTTCACCGAATATTGTTGTGAATAGCACTGACCGTTGGTAAAAAGAATAGGGATAGGATAGGATAGTCAGACAGCTCAACCGAAGTCGAGAGCACCCAGAAGCCAAGTGGCCCATTGTGATGTCTGATGTGCTGTAGGAAGCGAAGGGGGTGTGGAAGGGTTGATGGGATATGGGGAAGGATGCGTTGTGTCATTCGGTGTCAACCAGCTGGTCTCTTTGGGCTACGCCCGCCCGTGAAACCAGCCGGTGTAGTCTAGAAAGTATACCAGGTCCTCCAGTCGCACATTCACGAGACTGCCCAGATCAACAAAGAAGGGTTTTCCGAGGAACCGGGTACGCCTTTTCTGAAGTGCAGGGCAGTCACAGAGAAGGTGTTAGACACTTTCCATCTCTTCTTCGTCCCCACAGCTGCGACAGAAGTCTTGGTAGGGCCCGCCATATCGCTGTGCCATATGGCCGATATGGCAATGTCCTGTCAAGACCCCCGTCAGTAGCCTTATCCTGTTCTTGTTGAAGTGTAGGAGCTCGGCAGTTTACTGTGGGTTATATCTTGGCCAGAGTGCTTTTAAGACAAGACAGCCCAGTATCGCTGCCCAGTGTCTATCTGCCGTCGCCCTTTCGGTTCTTGTTAGTTCCGAGAGTGCATACTGGATAGGCTTGCATATATCTGTCACCGCGCAACTAGCCGGCAGCGCTGATCCGGCTCTAGCACACTCGTCAGCCATCTCATTACCAGACACTCCCGTATGTCCTGGCACTTAGACGAGTCTGATGAAGTGATGCTGACATTGGTTCAGAGCTGCGGCCGTGTTCCGGGCGAGTTTGCTCTTTACTGTGTTCGTGGACAGAGCCTTTATTGCGGCCTGACTGTCGATGTAGATTGATATGTTCCTTGCAGGTCCCTCCAAGGTGTATATCAATTTGATCGCTTGCCAGACAGCATAGATCTCTGCTTGGAACACGCTGCACCAATCTGGGAGACGAAACGAAAGCTGCACAGCTGGGTCGCTGGCGTAGACCCCCGCTCCTGTGCCTTCTTCCGTCTTTGATCCGTCTGTATAGAATGACAGCTCGTTCCGCCTTAAAGGGGTTTCTTGCTGCCATTCTGTCCTGTCCGGAATGACTGCTGTGAAGCTGTACTAGAGCTCCGTAGGTTAAGATGGGTCTCACGACTGCAGTATAGAACCAGTGAATGATTCGCGGCTGCAGTCCCCATCTTTTCCCAAACGTTTTCTTGCATATATAGAAGGCTTGTATTGCCTTTTTCATCCTCTCCTCCGAGTTTCTCTTCCAAGAGAGTTTAGAGTCGAGGATTACTCCCAGGTACTTTGCCTCCTTTGATAGCTTGAGCTGCGTTTCTCCCAGTGTAGGAAGTCTGAAGCTCTCTATCTTAGTCTTCCTTGTGAACAGAACGAGTTCAGTCTTTTGTGGGTTTGCCCCCAGGCCGTTCTTTTGCCAGTTATCAGTAGAACAAGGTCGTCCGCATAGGCTGTGACGTTGCATCCTGTATTTTTTAATCTTAACAGAAGGCCATTGAGGACAAGGTTCCACAAAAGGGGAGAAATGACTCCCCCTTGTGGGGTTCCTCTAGTAGCCTTCCTTCTTATTGTCGAGGTGCAGAGCTGGGCGTTAATCACCCTGCAGCGAAGCATATTGCCAAGCCATTGGGTGATCGTCGGGTGTGAGCCAATTTTGACTAATGCAGTCATTATTGACTCGATCCTGACATTGTTGAAGGCACCTTCTATATCAAGAAAGGCCGCCAAAGCAAACTCCTTTCTCTGCAAGGATCTTTCTATTGCCCAAACTACCTCATGTAGAGCGGTCTCAACGGATTTGCCTTTGAGATAGGCATGTTGAGCCCGCTAAAAACTTGAGGTGTAAGCTTAGTTCTCAGGTACAGATCTAAGGCTGCGCGCACATTGGGAGCTGAAAGCGGAGCTTATCAGCTCGAAAAAAACAAACACACTGCTTGTATGAACGTGCGCACACTGAAAGCTGAGCAGATTCTGTAAGCTTTAAGCTACGCTCCTCTCTGTTTGATCGATCAAGCATGTTTGTTTATTTAGCGGCTGAGCTGAGCTTTTGGATAAGCGTGTGGGATAAACAACATAAGAGCTATTTAAATACAATATGTATATTAGGGTGTCCCTTATTTGGTCAAAGTCAATATTTTTAAACGCATACGGGCTAGTTCTGTTCATTAGGTCCTAAAGCACTCAGAAATAAATTTTTACCCTAATCGGAGTATGATAACCCGTGCCGACTTGGATCGGAAAATTTTAAAATTATATGGGACAAAAAAAAAAAAAAATTTTTTTTTAAATTTATTATTTTTTTATTTTGTCCATTTGGTCCTAAAGAACTCAAATCCAAGTTTTCACCTTAATCGGAGTACGATAACCCATTCAAATTTGCATCGAAACATGAAAAATCATCGAAAAATGCATAATCAGTGTTAAAACACTGCTTTTTCATGTTTCGATGCAAATTTGAATGGGTTATCGTACTCCGATTAAGCTGAAAACTTGGATTTGCGTTCTTTAGGACCAAATGGACAAAATAAAAAAATAAAAAATTTAAAAACAAAATTTTTTTTTTTTTTTGTCCCATATAATTTTAAAATTTTCCGATCCAAGTCGGCACGGGTTATCATACTCCGATTAAGGTAAAAATTTATTTCTGAGTGCTTTAGGACCTAATGAACAGAACTAGCCCGTATGCGTTTAAAAATATTGACTTTGACCAAATAAGGGACACCCTAATGTATATATTTATATATATCGCATAAGTATAAATTTATATGTACTTGTGTTTAAGTATTTGTGTTTTAAGAAAAGTACAGTATTAACATGCATTAACATGCTTGTATAAGTACGTTAAATTTATTAATTTTGTTTTGCTGCCGCTGCGAAGCTATATTGGTTAAAAAACAAAGAGTGACAAACAATAAAATGAGCATCAGCATCAGCTTCAGTTTAAGCTTTCTGTGTGCGCAGCCTAAAAATTTCTGCTCGCTGATAAAATCTGAAATTATCAGCTCGCCTATAAGCTCAGCTGTAAGCTCCGCTTTCAGCTAAAAGTGTGCGCGCAGCCTAAGAGTCGTTACAGCGTTTTAAGTAACAACGAGGATAGACTGATGGGTCTGTAGTCTTTTGGTGAGCAGTGGTTTAACTTTCCTGCCTTGGGAATGAAGGCCAGTCTCACTTCTCTCCAGCTTTTTGGGATGTATCCCGTGACGAGACATCCCCTCAAGATTTCTAGGAGCCATGGCAGGAGGTGTTGACACACTGTCTGCAGCATGACTAGTCTGATATCATCCGGTCCTGCAGAGTTGTAGGGATGGAATGACATGACAGCCCAGATTATCTTTTCTTCACTTACGATTTTGTCTATTGTTGCCTTACTCTCCAGACTTATCTCGCCACCCGGTTCCCCGCTGATAGTGAGAGTGGAGGTCCCACTTTCGTCATCAGCTGCCAGGCAACCCGGGACTCACTTCATGAGGAGTTGCAGAGACTCCTGGCTATCCTTCGCGAAATTGCCGTCCTGGTCGCACAAGAGACCAGGTTTGGCCGGATCCTTTGCTAGCAGCCTTCGAAGTCTGGACGCCTCAGTGGTGCTGGTCAGATCCTCGCAGAAGGCGGCCCATGAGTCTTTTTTGGCCCTTCTACATTTCTTTTTGAAAATTTTGAAGCCAAGGTGATAGGCGTTCCAGTCACCTTGACAATTTCCTGCCTTTGCTCTATTGTACAGTCTTCTCGTTTCCTTCCTAATCTGGCCAAGCTCCGGTGTCCACCACGTGCTGCGATTGGGCTTTGGTGTTCGGCTGATAGGGCAGGATTTGAGAAAGGCTGTACAAAGTGCTTTTGTCACGATCTGGGTTGACCTCTCCAGAATGTCGGGAATCGCTGTTGGTCGCTAGGGTTACATCAATAACCTCTGCACGGTTCTTGTTGCGGAATGTGGGGTGATTACCCCTATTACACACAACAAGGTTCGTGAGCAATGCGAACTCTAGCAGCGACTCCCCCCTCTCATTGGTGTCCGTGCTCCCCCACAGAGTGTGGTGAGCATTGGCGTCGCATCCCAGGATAACGTCGAATGCTTTGAGGCTACCCATTCCCATCTTCAGCTGGCCTTTCTTCCGCAGGAGGTGGCTCTTGGATTCTGGACCAATGCTGATCCAGAGCTCCTTGCCGTTTCCTTTGTCACGGGCCAATCCTCTTTTGATCGTCCAGTCCCCTGTGACACAGTCCTCGTTCTGGCGTTTGATCATGTCCAGGATGGTTCGATCCTCCATGATTGGAGGTGGGATAAAAACCTTAATGATCGTTCGCTCAGGGACTTGGTCTGTGGGAACGACGTCAATCTTTGCACCAGGCCAAAGTTCACCAACGCTTTGGATAGTGTCTTTAAGGAACCGCAGGGATTCCTCGTTGGCACAGGCCACAGCTTTGGCGCCCTTAAACCACTTGATGCCATCGAACTCGGCCAGGAACGGATTCACTGACCGGCACATGGAGTCATGTAGTGCCTGGTTGATCTTCTCCTCCAGTTTGAGCCAGTTCTCGACTGTGAACTTCCCTTCCGGGTCGTTCCTGTCGATAATGACTACTTGCAGTTCCGGCTTGGAGCTGAGGCTGGCCAGAATTCCTTCTGGGCGCAGCCGTTTGCTATCCGACGCCTTCCCGACCTGTCCCTCCTTCTTGAAGGGTTTGGTCGGAACAGCTGCTGTCTCAGTGGCCTGGGAGCTGGTCACCGGTGCTGTAGCCGTCTTCGATGTGGAAGGAGTTTCCTTCCTGCTCGAAGTAGCTGCAGCTTGCGTGCTTGCATTCCCTGGGGCCGCTGTCTTTGCACTCGTACTTTGTGCTTCAACTTGAGTGCTGCTAGAATTGGCCAGCCTCTCGAATCTCCGCACATTGTACTCGTGCTTCTTCTTAAGCCTAGTCTCCTGCGCGGTCAGCGTCTCCGGACTGCGGCCTTCAAGTCCCCTAAGGAACTTGAGTGCGGCCTTGTATCCGGAGCGCTGTTTGCGCCGGAGTTCGGCTGGGCTTGATTGCCTCTTTTCTTTGGGCGGGTCTGAAACCGGGGTCACGTCGACGGAGTCCATGTTCTGTGGCTCATCATTTAACGGCATCCGAGCCAACGCTTGCGCTAGCTCTGTTTCCGTCAGTGATGGGCCTGTGAACACGAACTCCGTGTCCGTGACCAGGGGTTCCAGCACCACTCCATCCTGTCTTTGCAGCGGGGTTGCTGCTCTCGTTGAGTGACCGCTGGCGACACGCAGAGAGGATTGCTCCTCACCGTGCCCGCCGATGGTAGCAGTCACGCCTCCCACCGACGTTTGGGCTGATATCCCAGCCCAAGCTTGGTCCTTAATCTCCTTCTCCATAATTGTCATACGAGATGACAGGGTTGGCTAATTATTTTCTGGGGGGCCACCACATAGCGTTTTATCCTTGCCGCCAAGTATACCTCTAGCCATGGTTTCGGTTCGAACTCGAACTTCCACCTTAGCTAGACACCACATTGCCTCGGGCGAGCAAGAGACAGAGACAGAGACAGAACAAAAGTAAAGAAATTATGGCTAAAGATTTGGAGGTCTACTTATTGTGAATAAGGGACGTCAAAGGAGGCAACCAGAGAATTCAGACGCACCAATACATAAATTATCTTACTAATGTATGCTTGTAATACCTAAAGATTGCAAGGGCTAACACCGAACATGCGCCTGAAATGTTTTAGTAAAAATATAAAAAACTGTCTATTTTAGAAAGAAAAAAAATAAAAGATATTATTTTGATTTTGTTTTTAGAGACGCGAAGACTGCAAAGAACAATATTGTATTAAAACCATACCTGTTAAATAATGATTAGTAATCATAATCATTAGTAATTAAATTATTTTTGTTTAAAAGTCGAACCAATGATTAAATTACAATTATTTTGGGTTTTGCCCAATTATTTAATGATTACGATTAGAAAAAATCCAAAAAAAATCTAAAATTATTACGATTATTCAAAATAATCAGAAAAAATAAAAAAAAATCAAAAATAATCGCTTTGACAGTTGCTGGATTATTTTTGATTTTTTCTGATTATTTCTGATTTTTTAGATTTTTTTAGATTTTTTAGTAAAAATCAAATTATTTTAAATTTTCACAATCAAAGTAGCCAAAGCTTTTCATTAAAGTTGCTTTTTGTGCTGTCTAAAACAGTTAAATTCAGAAGAAAACAGGAGTAGCTAGAATAATCCCGTAGCTCACTAGATAGAGTTGCCGACTAGAGCCCTGCATGAGTGCACACTAAACTCAAAATTATTCAATTTCTCTCAAACGAGTCATGTGAATCACACAACACTATCAATAGTCACACTGTCTATACAATCACTTTGACTTACAAGTCATTCAAAATCATGATTCAAATATCCAGTCGATCATAGATTCAAGTGTTCGAGCTGACACTGTCAACACTGTGCACACTAATATAAACTGAATGTTTTTTAGGGTGATTAAGCAAGTATTAAATTTATTTAAAATTAAACTTGTGTTCATAGTTAATTTATTTTAACTATTTTTTCATGTCCATATTTAAAAATATTATTTTGTTTACCATATCAGCGTTTCCTGCAGTGGAGCTTCTTTTATCGCAGTTTACACATATATATTCAACTACACAAATCTAATAAAACCAGATACATTTGTTCACTTACATTATCATCTTTAGAACCAATTAGAGATGGGCACGGGCCTCATTTTTCAGGCCCGGCCCGACCCGAACCCGAAAATTTTGTAAAAGGCCCATGGGTCCCGAGGCCCGGCCCGGCCCGGCCCGTGCCCATCTCTAGAACCAATGCTCGAATTATTTTCCATTCTTCTATTTATATTAAAACAAATCAGAAGTAATTTTTTTTCTACTGTGTGTGCTTGATTCACACATTCAACACTGTTTCAACTGTCAGAACGACTTGAATTACAGCAAATTTTCATAACAGTGTGAAACAGTATCATACGAAATGATTCGAATCACACGACAGCTTAGCTTCGAGTCAATGAGTCCGAAAAATGAATGTATCATAAGGAATTGAAATTATGACTTAAAAAGCACACTATGTCGTTTTGAATGTGTGCACAGTGTGATTTCTGACTGTTAACACGATTTAGTGTGAGCTCATGCAGGGCTCTATTGCCGACCTATTATACTCCAAACTTTCAACGTTGAGGTTCGATTCCCCTGTTGTGTTTAAGAGTCTAAATATCGTCAAAGCACAGTCTTTACTTAAGACTGTTACAAAATCTTCTTTGACTATATTTTTTGTGCAAAAGGTGAATTTATTTTAGTGGTTTTTCTGAATAATGGAAATGTGTACTAATATTTGTTAAGAATTAATGGCGGAACAGTTGTGAAAAACATTACACAACAATTTTAATTTAGGATAAAATGCCACGACCATTATTTGAGAGCGATTGCGATTTTTCAGCAGATAACGCTTTCGAAGATGCATATCTTAAACCTTCCCTATAAGATACGGTCGATAAGAGGAGCGCTCAAGAGGTCTACAAAAGCAACTTTAATCAAAAGCTTTGGCTACTTTGATTGTGAAAATTTAAAATAATTTGATTTTTACTAAAAAATCTAAAAAAATCTAAAAAATCAGAAATAATCAGAAAAAATCAAAAATAATCCAGCAACTGTCAAAACGATTATTTTTGATTTTTTTTGATTTTTTCTGATTATTTTGAATAATCGTAATAATTTTAGATTTTTTTTTGATTTTTTCTAATTGTAATCATTAAATTATCACAAATTTTTCAACAGTGAATTATATAATCACTACGATTATTTCGAATAAATAATCTAATTGATTAGTAATTCTAATCGAGATTTAACAGGTATGATTAAAACCAATACAATATTGATATTCAACAGAATATTTTAGTTTAGTAGTTCACTTTCCGAAAAATCGCAAGTTGCAGGAAATTTAAAGATCCGGAAAAAGAAAGAAAAGGCTGTCCAAGAGGATTACTGCACTGGCTACTTTAAAAAGAGCACAGAAATAATTTTGATATGATTTTTATTGTTTACAATACAATATTGTTATTCAACAGAAAACTTTAATTGTTGTTGGTTGTTGTAACGATGGGACGAAGAAGAACAAGAGTGCTAAATTTATGCTGAGACAACATCTCAAGGATTTTTGAATTAATGCGAATTAGGCAACAGAATCAACAGACGAACAAGAAACTGTGGCTTTGTGCGGAACTGTTTTAATTTAAAACGACTGAAAAACTTGACATCGACATAATATGGAATACAGCCTTTTGAAATATCTGCAATTGAAAGCATACAGGAACAGCTTAACAAGTTACTGGCGTTATTGAAAATCTGAATTTACATGCAAATGGGAAAGCCATTTTCACCAAAGCATTTTTTGATGACAGATCAGCAGTCTCGTTGATGAACGAAAGACTCGCAGAAAAACTGGGCCTAAAACGGTTTCCGACTGCACTGGCCGCTTTGACACCTGTATGTCTAACGATCGCAATTTATATGTTGAAGGGTGTTTGAATAAAGAACTTACAGTTTTCAAATAATCTGTTAACGCATCGAAATTACGTTTGAAACGATAACAATGCACAACGTCATCCCCGAAATCCTGATAGGTTTGGAACGCACACTTGAGAGTACCAGAATCGTTCCGTTCGGTTGTGCATGACAGTAAAATTGTCGCTGCAACCAAGGTCAACAGTGTATGGTCTGGAAAATGTTCAGCTGGAAACTTGCTCGAAGAAAAAGGAATAATCACTGCGGACGGCAGTCCGCGCTAGTGACGAAAGCAGCACGAAGGGTGCGAAGGCGACTAGCATATATACACAGGAAGAATGGAAAATTTGCTATGACTGTCCGATCAGGTTGAGTTATATACCGATCGAAAGGTATCAATTTAACTTACAAATGTGCATACTAAGACTTTTGGAAACTCACCTGCTTCGTGAGATAAACAGGTGTAAGTGGGAGGGGAAAAATTTTAATTATTGGAGCTAAAGGGGCCGTTGGAGCCTTTTTGAATTGTTTTTGAATTATTACTTTAATAAAAAATACGCGTCGAATAACATATCAATCATCAAAATCCGACTACTCGTTCAAAAGAAAATTAATTTTGAAATTTTTGGTGGCCTTCCGAAAATTAGATGAAAAGTCAGTATGTCTGTCTGTTTGTTTTTTGTTTGTCTGTTTGTTTGTTTGGATCAAATCGTTGATTTAGCTTAAAAGTTTGAATGAGGACTTGTTCCCGCTCAAAAATCTAGAGACGTTTGTTCTATAACTTTTTCGAAAAATTGCTAGTTTAGCGGGAAATTGCTAAAAACCGCTTAGCTGTAAACTTTTTTGCTTAAGAACACAGGTAAATGGCCACAGGTAAAATAATAATAAATTTTTTCTCACATTTTGGCGATTTAAGAAAAATCTACGTTTCAAATCACTTTTAAATATGGTATATATTGAAGACAATTTCATTCCGCGTTTTTTGACATACAACACATATCTGTCAAAATTCGTTTGTGCAAGAAATTACCTATTAACTGAATATACTATCATTTTCCATTACACTTCTGCATGTACATATGGGTATTTCCAGGATCGAGAACGCGACATTTGTACGTCTTTAAATGGAAAAAAAAAATGGTAAAAGCTGACATTTTCAAAACTGGTTTCTCACGTGTTTAATGCATTTTATCAACACTATTTTTATGATAAAAGACAAGCTTTGAAGACTTTTCGTTTTTTAATTATTTATAGAAAACAATGCATCGCGAACGCGACGAAAAATGGAAGTCTTGTTTGACTTCATCTTGACAAATGCGAAAGTCTACGAAATGTGGCGTCTAATTTGGAAGAAAATACTCTCAAAAAATAATAAAATAATGTAGTTTTCGATTCTAGAAATAATTTTGATAAGTTGCTTTCATTTTATTTATTTTACAAGTTTTATTAGTAATTTGTAACGCGACATCGCGAACGTGACAAGATTTCCACCTAGTTTTTCCAAGAGTTTGTTCATCAAATTTCATTCGTTATATCGAAAACAGCTTTTAAAACTTGTTTTAAATTAAACTTTCAATATATTTCTAAGAATTAAAATGGTTCATGTTACTATCTTACTGTCCTACTAAGTGTAATCGTTAAAATACAAACGGTCCATTTTGGAAGTAAATTTTTAAGAAAATGGGCAAATATATGGAAAAAGTGAATTTATTCCAATGTAGAATCTATATGTTCATCCTATTGAATTTCTTTGAGCGTATATTGCTTAAATAAATAACTTGAATACATTTTTGGAAGAAAATTTCACAAGATTTGAGTTTTTGATCAATTTTACGTTTTTCGTCGTGGTGGACCTTTTTCTGGAAATGCCCATATACAGTATGTACACTGCTTGCTTGTAGAACCTCTCTTTTCAGTAGAACCCCAGAGTGGCAGAGCGTCAATGAGAGAGCGCACACAAACAACGGAATGCTCGGTCACCGGTAGAAACATACCCTGTGTAGTAATGACAAATGCACGTCCGTTTATGTTCGTAGCTTGATCCAGACTGATCTCGCTCTCTCTTTATTAATTATTATGTATCCCTATGTGCTCTCTCAGCAAGGCTGTTGAGAGAGTGCTAACAGTTATTGCACAGTAAGCTTACAGACTATGTTAATGTTATGTTATTGCTACAACTCGGCCAGTCCTGACATTAAGGAACTCCTGGTCCTCGCTGTCATACTTCTTGTTATCATACTACTTTGTACATTTTCAATTTTATCTTTCCTCTTATCACTGTTTACATTTTCATTACAATTTGTTTCATTATCACTATTTACATTTTCATTACAATACGTTTCATTATTTCTATTTACATTTTGCTGATTATCATCATTGCTAGTCTCATTTTCATTAGGTGTTAATTCTTTATCCATTTCTAAGTTATTATTAATATTTTCATATTGTTCACTGACTTCGTTATTTGAATCTCTACTTTCATTACTTTTATCTTCAATCCATGGTTTCATGTTGTGAACAGCCCATATCCCAGAACATGGAATTTGAGTTTGTTGGAATCCTTCAACGTCTTGAACCACGTATCTGTCATTATCTAATGCTTTTATAACTTCGTAGGGTCCCTTAAACTTGGGAATAAGTTTACTAGATACTCCTGCTTGTGAATTAAAGTTTCTTACCATAATATAATCACCCTTTGAGAAAATTCTAGGTTTTTGCCTTTTTGAATCTACGTAGTTTATATTATATTCTTGAGTTTTTAGTTGAACCATTTCAGCTTTATTTCTGGTGAGTTCCAGATCTCTAACTATTGCATCTTCATTCTCTTCAATAACGTTTTCTTTTAGGGTATCTATCGTATCGCCCTTTTGCATGACTCCAAAAAGCATTACACTGGGGTATTCATCTATGCTTCTATTCTTGGTGTTGTTCATTGCAAACTCTACTTTATCTAAAACTTTGTGCCACGGCTCATTTTTCTCTACATTTTTAATTTTAGCTATCATTGGACCTAGGTCTCTATTGATTCTTTCAACTTGGCCGTTGGCTTGGGGGGATCCTGTGGCAATTTTAATATGATCGATGTTATTTGACTCTAAAAATGTTTCAAATTCATTAGAAGTGAAACAGGTACCTCTGTCTGAGACTATATATTTGGGTCGACTATATGACTTAAAGTAGTCTTTAAGGGCATCTATTGCTTCTTTTGAACTAGTCGTTTTCGTAGGGAAGAGTCTTATGAACTTTGTACACGCATCTATTACCAAGAGTATGTGCTTTTTCTTTGAGTCATTGCTATTAATAGGACCATAGTGGTCTATATGAACAACTTTGAATGGCGTTGTACCTTTCGGAATTGAGTGTAGAAAACCTTCCTTCTTGCCTGACTTTGAAGAAAATGCAATACATTTAACACAATTTTTAATGTGGGTATCTGCTTTCTTTCTTATATTTGGGAACCAGTAGCTTTTGTTTATCAAATCTGTTACCTTGTCTAACCCAACATGCCCCATTTCATTGTGATACTTGTAAAGTACACTATCTTCCATGGATTCTGGTACACAAAATAAGATTCCACCGTTCTTTTTTTTTATATGACTCCATTACGCATTTCATAATGTTCGTCTTCTTTTTCCACTAGCATTTCTTTTATTTTTTTCAACTTTTCGTCTCTACTTTGAGAAATTACTAAATTTTCTTCGAAAGTATTTGTTTCTATTGTTAATATATTATTATTGCGACTAAGTGCATCAACATGTTGCATTCTTTTACCGGATCTGTGCTCAAGATCGAAATCGTAGTTTTGTAATTCAAGTGCCCATCTGGCTATACGAGGGTTCAGTTCCTTTTTGTTTAGAGTGAGGGTTAACGAATTGCAATCAGTGACTATTTTAAATTTTATACCCTGTAAATAAACACGAAACCTTTTCAGTGCATTGACTATCGCTAACGTTTCTAGCTCGAAGCTATGATACCTTGACTCTACTTCGGAAGTACGTTTTGAATAGTAAAATATCGGGTGAAACTTTGTATCTTTCTTCCTCTGTAGGAGTATGGCTCCATAACCTAATGAACTCGCATCGCAGTGTAGTTCAGTCTCATCTCTTGGATCATAAATGGATAAAATCGGGGACTCTACTAATTTTTTCTTTAACTCATTAAAAGCTTCTAACTCTACTTCTTGGAACTTAAACTTCTTATCTTTCTTTGTGCTATCATATAGTGGCTTTGCAATTATAGCAAAATCTTGGATGAATCTTCTGAAATACGAGCATAATCCAATGAAACTTTGCACCTCGTGAACCTTTGTTGGTACCGGAAAAGAATTTATAGCATCTAGGCCGCTATCATTTGCACATATTCCATCTCCATTTACCGTGTAACCTAGATACTTCACAGATGATTGTAGAAATTCACACTTATCTAATCTGAGGTCTAATTTATTTTCCACTACACGTTTAAAAACTTCTTTGAGTACTTCTAAATGTCTATCAACGCTTTCTGTTGCTATTAGGATATCATCTAAATAAATTACAACTCTTCCGTCCTTGACCATATCGGCAAAAATTTTATTTATATATCTTTGGAATGTAGATGGTGCGTTTCTTAAGCCAAAAGGCATTCTTAAATACTCGTATTGTTCTAGAGGGGTGATAAATGAGGTGTACTTAATTGCATCATTATGCATGAATACATGATGAAAACCGTTTTTAAGGTCTAGTTTGGAAAAGACGGTTTTATTTGCTAACGTTTCTAACAGATCGTCAATAAGGGGAATCGGATAATTATCCTTAATGGTGACTTTATTTAATCGGCGGTAGTCTACACATAATCTCAATTCACCAGTCTTTTTCTTAACTAATACGATGGGTGAAACGTATTCTGATTCACTTGCTCGTATGTATCCTAAAGCTAAATTCTCGTCTAGTATTTTTTGTACTTCGGCTTTTTCTGCAAACGACAATCTTCTAGGGGGCAATTAAAATGTTTATCACTTTCTATTGATATTTTCATTTCACATTTCGTCTTTGGTTCTGCTGGTCTAATAGGTAACAAGTAATATTTCTCAAACATATTTTCAAACTTTTCTTTCACATTATAGCTTATTTGGTCACCAACTTTATAAGCAACTTTCCCATCCTGTATAACATTGATCGCTAACATTTGCTCTTCAAAATCATCTGACTCATACATTTCCACCGATTGTTCATTTTCTCTTACATTTATACTTTGTTTTATATTCTTTGGCGCACCGTCGTTACTCAGCTTTGGCTCAACTTTGTTGCTCAACTTTGACTCTACATTTTCGGATAACTCTACGTTGTTCAAAACTTTGTACTGCTCCACATTTAAATTTACATCTTCAACACCTGGATTGGTCACAACATTTTCCATATTGAACTTTACGTTTTCTCTGGGTATTATTTCAACATCATCCAACGATATCAACTTTGTTTTACTTATTCTAAGAAAATCTCTGCCTAGAACCACATCATGCCCTGTAGATTCGTCATCAACAACCATTACTTCGATTTTAATATTTTTATTTAACGTTTCAATAACACAAAATAGCTTTCCATAAATTTTCAATTTGCTTTTGTTGATTCCAAAGTAATTGTTGTTCAAATTATCTTCATTTATCTTTGCTTCTGTTGGAATAATACACTTCTTCATAAAACTTATTGGGCTGCCCGAATCTAGGAGGCATTCTGTGTGATAAGGCTTGTTAGTATCGTTACAATAATATATATTATAATACCTTACATATTCGTTTTTATTAATATCCTTCGGCTTCTTGTATTGGGAACATTCTTTAGCCAAATGTCCAAGCTCCCCACAGGCATAGCAAGCTCCGTCTGCTCGCACCGGCTTACGGCACTCAGCTGCTATGTGTCCCAAGCTGTGACAGTTGTAACACTTACTGGCTCGCTGGTCCGGAGTCAGTAATTTGGTTGTCTCTACTTTAGACGCTGAGTTTTTAGAGACTTCCACCGAGGACGAACGCATCTTAGTCGATGGTGGACGGGGTCTATCCACATGTTGGAATGCACGTAAAATATCTTCGGTTGACTTGAAGCATTGTAGCGTTGCTTGGTTACGCATTTGTAGATCGGGAATGCCATCGATGAGATACTGCACCAGCTCTTCGCGGCTCATGCTGATATTAGTCGCCAGCGCCAGTTTATCATGGTAATAAATGGCAAATCGTTCTCCATGTTGCCACTTACGTTGCTCGAACTTACGGCGAATTTCCAAGATGTTATCCTTGCTTCCAAACATTGTCTTCAACTGCATGAGCATATCGTCTATGTCGCTTGAGAGCAGTGAAGTTTTCGAGAGTAGCCACAAGTTGGCTTTGCCTTTGATGCGACTGCAAATAAGTGGACGCATGATGTCGTTCTTGACTTTGAACACTTCGCGAACGCAGCCTTGGTGCCGTGTGTTGGCAAGTTTAAACGGGCACACCACATTTTAAGCTCACTTAGAGTTATGTCTTTTATTTCTATATCGTCCATGATTATAGTTCTTGAATTTTGTTATATTTTGGATCGGCCTTTAATTGATTAGTCACGAATTAACTTGTAAGCGTTTGTAAAACCACTTCTGAATTGTAGTAATGACAAATGCACGTCCGTTTATGTTCGTAGCTTGATCCAGACTGATCTCGCTCTCTCTTTATTAATTATTATGTATCCCTATGTGCTCTCTCAGCAAGGCTGTTGAGAGAGTGCTAACAGTTATTGCACAGTAAGCTTACAGACTATGTTAATGTTATGTTATTGCTACACCTGTTTTAAATACAAATGCTTTTTATCATTCTCTTTGCTTTTTATTGTTTTTTTTTATTATTATTTTTAGTATTTATTAATTAATAACCATATGCTTGGGGCATAAAATTATTAAATAATGAAAAAGGCAAAGAAAATAAGAAAACAATTTTTTGTATTTAAAACAGGGTATGTTCCAGAGGGTGATCGAGCCTGCATGTTTACATTTCACGCACACTAAGAAGCGTGCGCATGTTCACACACACAAGTGATAATGGGAGAGACAGCGACACGGCTTTTGCCGAACGCTCTGGGGTTGCACGCTATACAAAGCGAGTGAAACCACTAAAATGCCTGTTTGACACCTCTATGTATTGTTTGCTTAGTGCTGATAGCTTTTGCGCTTGACATGTTTGTTTGTACAAACAATAAACAAAGTTGACAAGTTATACTGTCAAAAAATATTGAAATTTTTAAAATTTCTGATTTCTTATTCGAAAATTTCTGATATCCCATAAAAAAACCTCTACGAGGTAAAAATTTCTGATATCCAATTTTGTGACGAATAATATTAAGTTTTACATAAAAATAATAATAAAAAAAAAATTTTTGCATTCGGCACTGCGCAAAACAGTGAGTTTTATTTGGTATGAAGAATTGAGACTTTTTAGCGCAATGTGCCGAGTGCCAACATTTTGTTTTTAAATATTTATATGCAAAACTTAATATTATTCGTCACAAAATTGGATATCAGAAATTTTGGGGTATTTATTAACCCTGAAAAGGACATAATATTCGATGAGCCAATAAAAGATTACATTGTAAGTTTTGAAATAGACGACCTTGTTGAGGTCTGCTATGTCCTCCATCAGAAGGACATGTTTACATCTACGTCTAGATAGAGAAGTGCATTGTGCTAGAATGTGCATTGAGAATTTCTCCTCGCAGTTGCAGAACCTGCCGGTTCCACTGCTTGCAATTCCTAACTTAGATAGGTGACTCCTCAGTCTACAATGCCCTGTCAATAGACCAGTGAGTATTCTGAGTCTATTCTTCCCCAATGCGATTACTTGTTTGAACCGCGTTGGATAGCAGCTACAATGCAACTGTTGGAGTCGTCTCTTCTCTTTACATAGGTACTCCCGGATTGTGTGTCTTCTTATTCTACAAAACGCTTCAGGATCTATTAGGGGCCTGCATGCACCCATTCTGGCTAGTTTGTCAGCTGTTTCGTCCCTGCTGTACCTGTGGCCTGGGATCGATCTCAAGGTTAGCCTATTATCCGAATCTAGTTGGTTTAGCTTTCTGAGTGAATTTAGAGCTGCTTGACTATCGGATAGAATGGTTACAACTGTATTCCGATAGTTGCGTTTGAGATTTAGGTCAGCACACCTCCCTATTGCACATACTTCAGCCTGAAAGATGCTGGTATATGTTCCTAGAGATTCATGGTGTGATGTCCGAGGGTCTACAAATCCAAATTCTGTGCCTTGGTCTGTAAGAGATCCATCGGTGTATCATTTTATGGTGTGTTGACCCATTGGATGGACTTCCTCAAGTGTTGTCCAATCCTTCTTACTGTTCAGGTTCACTTCGAAATTCTGCATAAGCTTGGCAGTCATCTCGTCGCTTGGCTGTACCATAATGGGAGACTACCTGATAGTAATTCTGCGTCTCTGTGGCCAAGGATACTTCCTACCCCCTCCCGTGCTATCCTTAGCAGAGTCGCTTTGTGTTGCAGTCCATCGAATACATGGAGTTTCGTGAGCTCTATTCAAACTTCTATGGCCGTTGTCGGACAGGTGCTCAAAGCCCGTCATACATTCGCAGGCCATTCGTTAATAGGGAACGATGACTGTCTTGGCAGGGTTGAGGCTGAGGCCCACCTCTCCACACCAATAACTCGTTATCCGTAGAGCTAATTGTACAATGTCGCAGAGTGCTGTCTCGAATTTGCCTAGAGCTATGATGACAATATCATTAGCGTAGCCTTGACATTGAATTCCATAGCTGGCAAGTTTCCTAACTAGTTGTACTAACAGACTCCAAAGTATTGGAGACATAACACCCCCTTGATGTCATCCGTTTGTGGTTGTGACGTGCTGTCTTGAACTGTAGCCATGGCTTGTCTAGACCCCAGCAGATAGGAAATTCATCTGCTTGTGGTTGTGTCTAGGCCCCTCCTGGTCAGGGCAGCCTGGACAGATGTGTTGTCGCAGGCACCCTCTATATCCAGGAAGGCGCATACGGCCACATCCTTATGGTCAACTACTGTGCCTAAAGTGCGGTGTAGTTGATATATGCATGCTGTGTTGGTTGCAGCGGGGTTTGCATCTGAAGAGTGCGTCTTATCTCATATTCCACCAGCTTCTCCATCTTATCCGTTTTCAACAAAAACGATGTCAAGCTGATAGGTCTGAAGGACTTGGGGCTGGTGATCTCTTTCTTCCCTGAAAATAACCAATTGGCAATTGTAATCGTTCCGGTGTGACTGTCGACTTGGCAATTTTCCAGTCTGCAAACACTGGCCTGAACATGTTCCTTATTTCGACTATATGTTCTTGTAACGGGGTGCTCCGCGGGAAGTGTGTCTCAAACAAAAGCTCTAGCCTCGTCATGCTACTGCTAGTGAAGGTGTCATCCCTTCTTTTCAAAGCTAAGTTTGCCTCCGGCGTACGTTTCGAAAGTGTCCTATGGAACCGGGCACCTTCAGATGTACTATCTATACTTTCGCAGAATTCACGATAATTCATCCGTTTGGCCTTTCTGATCTCCTTATTGTAGGAGGTCGGGCTTTCACGGTAAGAGTCTTCGCTCTGTTGAAGAGGCGACGGGTGGTGAGTCGTAGCCTTTCGAGGGTATCGTTTCACCAGGGGGCAATGGGAGATGCCATGTTAAGACAAAGTTTGAAAGGGGATATATTGTACGGCTTGATGTGTGATGCGGAAAACAAAGTGAGTGCAAAGCTACTTGCGCACATAGCGCAAGATTCCCAATTAGATAAACCATTAAGTCCAAAAAATGTGTTTATTAGGTCAGACACAAAACCCAGATGAAGAAGCATACCAACCAACAATGAAGAACTGGCGAACAGTGCAACAACTCTCGCACTGCTTTTGGATGAAATGGGTGAACGAGTATTTATCTGATCTGTGTTGGATCTTTAATCGATAATCCATAAAAAAGGGCAGCATAACTGAAGAAATAAGTGGAAAAGATGGTTAAGAACGCACAGCGGCAGGGATGTCGGAGTAATTCGACGACCAGCCTGCGTTTTGGCTATGCTAAGTTTGAGTGAATCAAGGCCCTGTTGGATTTACGGTTGCGGGAATTTTGTAGGGGTTTTGAGCTCCACTTAAATTCTAAACTCATATTCGATCTCAGAAGTCCCAATGACCCTCAAAAAGTGGTTTTTAACGAAGGGCACAATACAATAACGAATAAGTAAATTTCCTTGAATTTAAAAATAAATGTTTTAACGACACGATAATAATAACTTAATCAGGGAATGTTCCTAATCTAAGTTACAAAGTTTTAAGTGTTTTTCTTTAAGTTAAATCTCTAACAAATTTAATCCAATAAAATTAATTATTTTATTTTCACTAATATTCAGTGTGGACATGCGTGCTGGAATTTCGAAGGCACCCAAACGATGGTCTGACGATGCGATCTTTGGAGACAGAGCTTATTTTGTTTTCGAAAACGAGCCAGGAAGACTTTCTGTAGAAAAAATACAAGCCAGTGACTCCGGAATATATCGATGTCGCGTGGATTTTTTGAAGGCGCAGACATATAATACTCGCATAAGACTGGATGTCATAAGTAAGTTTTAATTAGCTTAATTATTTAATAGAACTAAATTGTACAATGCATTGTGCACATTAAATGCACATATATTTGAAATGTAATCTGTATCTTTTTAATCACAGCACCTCCAAAACAAGTCATAATTCGGGATAGTGCAAATGTAGAACGCTCAACGGTGGTTGGACCATACAGCGAAGGTGACATTATTGCATTGAAGTGCCAAGTTGTTGGAGGTAAGAAACAAAAGAGAATACAAAGCTCTGAAATCATCAATAACTACTTCTTTCGTCTCTTGTATTTTTAAACTGACTACATTCTAAGTACATTTCACACACAGTGCACATTGGGCGGAATTCCTGTTTTTTTTGGCAAAAACCTCTAAATGTAAAGCTAGGAGCTTGAAATTTGGCAAGAACCTTACTTAGACAAATATCGAATTTTGAATTTTTTTTTTTAGTTTTGGACCAAGTCTTCACCTCCCCCTCCCCATCAGACTATGAGAAAAAAGTGTTATATATTTATATAAAATCGCAATGTAAAGCTAGAGACTTGAAACTTGGCATGAATCTTAGTTAGGCTGAAGTACAATTTATATTTTTTTCGGCTTTTTAGTTGGACCTAAAAAAGATTGACCCCCCCTTTTCCGTTTATCCACGACTCATTGAAAAATATATTAATTTTTTTAAAAGCTTCAATATCAAGGAAAATATTTCAAACTTTGCATGATTGCTAATCAGACTAAACTAGAATTTATATTTTTTTTGTTTTTTCATTTGACCATGTTCCTACCCCCCTCCCCATCTAACTTCTGGGATAAATCCAATTTTCAAGCAAAAAAGCACACCCACTTCTACTGAAGTATATCGAAAAACCCCAAAATTCCGCTTATGATTTAAACTCTACATAAATATATACATAATAACGCATACTACCACATAAGCCCTTTTTATAATCCACGTGTATCTTGCAAGATATACTCCACGAAGCACAACTATATTGAAGTTAGACTCGACAAAATCATGGATTATTAATAACATTGAAAACATAACGAAACAAAAGCACATGTAATTAAACCAGCTATCGGCACGGCCCTATCTCGTGCGCATAGGAAATTTTCGTGGCGACTGCGCTGCCGCTCATGTACACTCACGTACGACACACTGCTACGATTTGCTTCTGTTAACGTCGCTGTTATTCCGCTGTTAGGCGAACAAAAATGCACACTAACGCAATGCAAACATATGACTGTATTGGTGCCGACCACTGAATTAAACACATACATAACTCTTTTCTACATACCTTGATGTTCATTTTCCATGTTAAACTATTTAAATTCGTCAAACCGTTTAAAAATGAGAGACTGTCAAATATTTAGAAATTTTGAAATCGGACCACATGCAGACACCGCTTTGCACAAACAGCTGACTTTGAAAGGTTGGTGTTAAACGAGGGTTGCATAATAAAGTTTAAATTTAATGCTTTCGATGAGGAGATACAATTACTTGCATGAAAATATAGTACAGGGTAGGCCATTTAAAGTGGAAGCATCGGGTAACCCTATAACTTTTGACAGAGCTGTCAGATCGACTAATGACATAACGCGTTGGAAGCGTCATTTCAAGACAATTTATACCATGGAACAGTACACTCCAAAAGAACGTGCTGAAATTGTTCAGCTTTACATTCAAAATAACTTCTCGATTGTGAAAACCAAAAAATCGAAAAAAGGCGATTATGACTGGCCACCGAGATCACCAGATTTGACGCCGCCAGACTTTTTTTTATGGGGCTACTTGAAGTCCAAGGTATACACCAACAAGCCAAGGACACTAGCTCAACTCAGAGCCAACATACGCCGCGAAATAAGAGCCATATCGGCCGATACACTGGCAAAAGTGATGGAAAATGCCGAAAAAGGGCACATTTTGCGGCCAAAGCTAATGGTGGCCATTTACGCGATATCATTTTCAAAAACTAACTAGAAAATTTCTCCTTGGACCAAAATAAATGAATGAGATAAAAAAAAAAAATAAAAAATTTTTTTTCCCTCTTTTTTTTCAAAAACAAATGCTTCCACTTTAAATGGCCTACCCTGTATAACCATAAAAATATAAGAAAAAATTAATTTAGGGTTGTTGCCAAAAAGCAGGGAATTCCGCTAAATGTGCAGTGGCTAATTAATACTACCGATTGTAAACGATCGATAATTACGATAGTAAGCCCATTGTCCTCAAAAATGAGGAGAGCGATATTGTTGCTCAAAATGCGCAGCCAAAAACATTTGTCCATAAGCCAGTCCCAGCTAGCAAAACCCAGCATATTGCCAGACAATTGGTCAGGAGGAGCCGGAACTTAAAAAATTTGTTGAATATGTTTCGCATGCCGCAGACTTCAAGCTTCCGACAAGAAAAACCCTGACGAATCCATTGATACCCGAAGTTCGCGATGAGTCTCCGTAACAATAGATGGTTGGACATTCAAAAGTGTTGACTTCCTATACGATAGCTTGCCAGCAGTGGTGCCAGATTCGCTTTTTTCCCGTCAAATCTGGCTTTTTTCAAAGGCCATTTGCTAGAAAAATTTGCAAACAGCGGGCAGCGGGAATTCTGGCTTTTTTTATTGTTGAAAGGTTTATTTTTTTTTAGATATTTTTTTAAATGCCCAAAAGTAGGGGTAATTAAAACCCAATGTAAAAAAATTCGCTTCGTGAAATGGCAAAATAATGACAGCACTACAAAACTTTGGATTGAAGTCAATTCCTATAAGGATTCTCTGGAGGCAACAATACTTTTGCAGATATGGCTAAGGTTGCCATTGATACTTAAATTCGTACGGATGAGAAGAACGGGATTATTATATGATAATGAAATTCAGGAGAATGAGGACAACATTGATGAAATTATTCACATCCGTTTTTTGACATTGAGCGCTGCTTGCAGCGTCATGCAGGAGCATACTGGTGAATTCTTTTTATAATTGATTTTATAGTTGAGATTACAATTCAGCTGAAAATCCACAGCTGAAAATTCACCACTGAAGATTTCGCGCTGAAAATTCACTGCTAAAAATTCAGGGCTGAGGAGAATGAGGACAACAGTGATGATATTATTTACATCTAATGAATAACAGAGCTGCTGCTGCTCAAATTGTTCAGTTTCTTTCCGAGCAACAGATTGTGTGCGCTCACTCTTCCCCTTTTTGGAGAAAATACAGCAATTAATGAATTAAAAGACTTATGGCTATTTTAATTTATTTGTCAGCTATTTTGCATCGTTCCTACCGTCAAAAACAGCTTTTTTTTTTTTTAATAAAAGATGTCAACACTGCTTGCCAGTCTTTTAAAGAGTCGCACATGTCGCTGAATCTTTACAAAAAGTCGTTAGACAGACATTAAAAACAAAGTAACAGCAATTGCATCTGACAATGCCTTTAGCATTGTTGGTGCCATGAATAGGCAGTGTGCTCACAAAAGCGAAGGCGATCGTGAAGCAGCACATCGGGACTCAAGAAATTAAAAGACAAACAAGTTCTTTTAAAGTTGCCAGAGCAGAAACTAACTTGGATGTTCCAACGCGTTATCTACAACGAAAGAAGCGGTTATGGTAACAATCTCGACGATGCGGAGTGACTTAATATTGTCGTCGGATGACTGGAAAGCAGAAGTAAAGAAGTGCTTCCAATATTACAGCCATTTTTTCAAATTACTGAAGAAATATCAGAAAAATGTCACTCTCTCCAAAGTAATAGTATTAGTTGGCATACTGCAAAAAAAAGTTGGCTTTCATAAATCTATTGGCAAGTGATCCAACTTTGGCAGCTGTCATTAATAAAATTATTATGAATATGGAAAAAAATTGTGTATGCAGAGAGGGTCGTGTTTTTAAATCGGAAGAGGCATTTATAAAGTCGGTTGCTGAATTAAAAAAGAAAATTTATACACGACTTTGACTCGATATGTACTGCTGCAAGCTACATACTTCTACAATATCTCGATTGAAATATTTTGCAATATTAGAAATGGAGATTTCATAAGCATTGATGGACTTTCTCAATTTTTTTGACTCTTTTTAAATAACTGTAGGCTATCCAACACCATCAGTTAGCTGGTATCGGGATGGGATGGAAGTACCGAGTCAAGTTACTTACTTATCAGGAGGGAAAGTGCTTCAAAGTGAAATTTCACTAGGGCCTCTTGGAAGAAGTGACCTAAACTCTAGACTGGTTTGCAGAGCAATGAACCATCCTAAAGCATCTGTTGTTGAGGCAGTTGTTCAAATTGACATGAACTGTAAGTTGACACACAATATTTATATCCTTATGCCGGGCTTACAATGCATCGCAGACTGTCACAGACGATTGACACATTTTTACAGCTCTGCACCTATGGCTTCCAAACGCGATAGGCTCAAAGAATCGGCAAATTGGCTTGAAGATTTATTAGAATGTGTCGCATTCTGAGGCTTTAGATGCAGCGCGAGGTACTGTGACAGTTTGTGACCCAGTATGAGCCCGGCATTATACTTTAATATAATTATATTTATATTTTAATTGTGGTATAAAGCTTTGCAAATTTAGTCTATACAAAATTAAGGTTTTCATCAAAATAATAATAAAGGTTCGGTCATGGGCTCAAGCCATAAAGAGTTAAGTTCGGCTTGCAAATGGGCTTATACATATACCCTCTTGAAGCTAAAGTTTCGGTTCGAGCCTTGGCTCAATTTAACACAAGAAAAATATTTTAATTATCTGAATATTCCAATAATTTTCTTAATCAATTACATTTTTTGATAAAAATAAATGAAAATGTTTTAGATAATCAAACTAATTATATGATTTAAAAATGACTTATTGCAAATTTTTGTTTTCTAATTATGTGTTTCCCATTGGTATTACTTTTTTAATTTTTTGACTTATCTGCTACCTATTGTCACTTTAACAATGATTTACTTATTATTTTATTATTTACTGTTTTAATTTTAAATTTTTACTAATTGTCTTGATTTTCAGTTGCTCCATTGAATATACGCTTATTGGGAGCTTATCAACCTTTGTCAGCTGGACGAAGATACGATCTACTATGCCAAAGTGCTGGATCCAGACCGCCAGCCGTAATCACATGGTGGCAAAATGGCATCAGATTGGAGAAGACCACTGAAACCGTAAGTTCATCCCAATGGATTTTTTGTACACCTGTTTAAATTCATCACAACATTTTTATAGAAATTGGATCATTTAGCTAAATCAACATACAGTCGAACTTCCCTAACTCGAATCACCATTAACCAAAAAAATGTTCGAGTTATGGAGATATTCGACTTATAGAGTTATTTTTCTTAAGTTTATTAATTTTACTGTCACTCATTTAGCTCGAGAGAGAAATTCGAGTAATAGAAGTTCGAGTTACGGAAGTTCAACTGTATTATGTTTAACTTTTTGACTAACCTTCTTGTAGACGTTCGTATTATACATGTAACAGGCATTAGGGGGCGAGGCAGACTCTATAAACGACGCGTTCATGCAAACGGAGTCTGAAGATCCTGCAGTTAACTAGCTGCAGGCTCTAGCTTTTTTCGCTTACACATCTTGATTTTATTATTACATTTTGAATTTATGACAATGTGGTATTCCTGTGACTAGAAATGGGTGCCAATTTTAAAATATGTGCAGCCCTTTTCGGAAGTGTTGGCTCCCAATTTGAAATCTTGAAATATTAGTGTGAGTTGTGTCTAGATCTTAGAGACAGTAAGAGCTAGATTTGGCACACAGACACGCCCCCAAAAATTACAAAAAATTCCATCACACTCACAGTTTTGAAAGAATAACGTTATCTATTATTATTATCTACTATCGTACCTTCTCGTATTAGGATCAGCCAATTCCAACAGCATTTAATGCTGTTTAATGCTTTTTAATGCTACTTAAACGACTAAAGTGTTTTTTTATATAAGGTTGTCAAAAAAGTCTTGCGGTATTTAATGCTGTTTAATGCTTTTTAATGCTACTTAAACGACTAAAGTGTTTTTTTATATAAGGTTGTCAAAAAAGTCTTGCGGTATTTCCGCAAGCTTGTCTTTGCAAGCGCGTAGTTCTAGTTGTATTCGTCGCATCGGTTCACGCTAGAGCTTTTCGGAAAGCTCTTTTCACGCGCTAACACTGATTTATTGTTGTTTGTTTTTAGTCGTTCGTGAGTTATAGCGTCGCAAACATGGAGCAAAATAAAGAGAAAATACGGCATATTTTACAGTACTACTACGATAAAGGCAAAAATGCATCTCATGCTGCCAATTAAATTTGTGCAGTTTATGGACCCGATACAGTTTCCATTTCCACCGCACAACGATGGTTTCAACGTGTTCGTTCTGGTGCAGAGGTGATCGAAGATGCGCCACGGTCCGGAAGGCCTGTCTTCGAAAATTGCGATAAAATCGCTGAATTGATCGAAAGAGACCGGCATAGTAGCAGCCGTAGCATCGGCCAAGAGCTGGGCATGAGTCATCAAACCGTTATAAACCATTTGAAGAAGCTTGGATTCAAAAAGAAGCTCGATGTACGGGTGCCACACGACTTGACGCAAAAAAACATTTTTGCCCGTATGGATGCATGCGAATCGCTTCTGAATCGCAACAAAATCGACCCGTTTTTGAAGCGGATGGTGACTGGCGATGAAAAGTGGGTCACTTACGACAACGTGAAGCGCAAACGGTCGTGGTCGAAAAGCGGTGAAGCTGCCCAGACGGTGGCCAAGCCTGGATTGAGGGCCAGGAAGGTTCTTCTGTGTGTTTGGTGGGATTGGCAGGGAATCATCCACTATGAGCTGCTCCCCTATGGCCAAACGCTCAATTCGGACCTGTACTGCCAACAACTGGACCGCTTGAATGCAGCACTCATGCAAAAGAGGCCATCTTTGATCAACAGAGGCCGAATTGTCTTCCATCAGGACAACGCCAGGCCACACACATCTTTGGTGACGCGCCAGAAGCTCCGGGAGCTCGGATGGGAGGTTCTTTTGCATCCACCGTACAGTCCGGATCTCGCACCAAGTGATTACCACCTATTTCTGTCCATGGCGAACGAGCTTGGTAGTCGGAAGTTGGCCACAAGAGAGTCCTGTGAAAATTGGCTCTCCGAGTTTTTTAACAATAGGGAAGCGAGCTTCTATAAGATGGGCATTATGAAGTTGGCATCTCGTTGGGAACTCGTCATCGAACAAAACGGCGCATATTTGACTTAAATCGCATTATTATAACCAATTTTATGAACAATTGAAAATTCAATAAAAATACCGCAAGATTTTTTTGACAACCTTATATTTAGCTACGTTTTTTTACGAATTATTCAAATTTATATTTCTGAACGATTTTCTAAAATTGTCGGCAAGATGAGAAAACGGCCCTAAGAAAAGGTTACTATATTTTTATACCCTGTGCCCATTGAAATTGGTCAAAAAGGGTATATTCGATTTGTGTGATGTATGTAACAGGCAGAAGGAAGCACCTCCTCCCCATAAAGTGTACATATTCTTGATCAGCATCAACAACCGAGTCGATTAAGCCATGTCCGTCTGTCTGTCCGTCCGTCTGTTTGAACGCGTCGATCTCAGAGACTATAATAGCTAGAGCCTTTAAATTTGGTATGTAGGTTGCTGAATACCGGATGCAGATCTAGTTTGGTTTTAATTTTGGATCGGACCACTATATCACATAGCTGCCATAGGAACGATCAGTCGAAAATCCAGTTATAGTATGAAAAACTTTGTTGTTGTTTGAGATACCTAAGCCAAACTGTCAGAACATGCTTCCATACATCCTGACCAAATTTGGTTGAAGTCGGACAACTATATCATATAGCTGCCATAGGAACGATCAGTCGAAAATCAAGTCACAGTATGAAAAACTTTTTTGTTCTTTGAGATATCTCAACCAAACTGCAGAATATGCATACAGGATGGTTCCTTACGTTTTGACAAAATTTGGTTAAAATCGGACTTCTATATCATACAGCAAATTCGAGCGGCTTTAAATATTTATGTTTTACTAGGGGGCTCCGCCCCCCGCTCGCTTCGCTCGCAAAATTGAAAAGAAGGTCTTTTGTTGTCCAGCTTAAACTTAAACTGCTCGCTTCGCTCGCCAACCCGCAGCTCGCTTCGCTCGCAAAAATTTAATAGAACTTCTTTAGTTGTCCGGTTTAGCAAATTAATACAACATAAGGGGTCCGTCCCCTGCTCGCTTAGCTCGCAAAATTGAAAAGAAGGTCCGTAGTAGTCCGCTTTAACAAATTTATATAATATAGCATTTTTTGTAAAAAAAAACGGAAATATTAAACTTCCGCTGTCCGCGGTTTTAATGTTTCCTCCTTGCAATTGAACTTTGGCTAAAAGTCAGATTTAGTGATTTGGCGGGAAAAATCCAGACTTAGCGGGAAAAAGCTAAATTTGGCGAAAAAAAGCTAAATTTGAGGAAAATTTCAAAATTTAGCAAGATGAGTTAATGTGTGACTTTTCTAAGAATATCTCTTGCAACAACAGAGTTTTTGATTCTAAAGGTTAATTTGCATCCGATTGTTCCTATGGCAGCTATATGATAAAGTAACTCGACTTTGACCAAATTTGGCCAGAATGTTAGAGACAGCCCCAAACATACAATCATTGAGTTTGGTTGAGATATCTTAAGAAACAAAAAAGTTGTTCATACTTAAGGTTATTTTGCATCCGATTGTTCCTATGGCAGCTATATGATATAGTAACCCGACTTTGTCCAAATTTGGCCAGAATGTTAGAGACAGCCCAAAACACAGAATCTGTGAGTTTGGTTGAGATATCTTAAGAAACAAAAAAGTTTTTCATACTAAAGGTTATTTTGCATCCGATTGTTCCTATGACAGCTATATGATATAGTAACCCGACTTTGACAAAACTTTGCCAGAATGTTAGAGACAGCCCCAAACATATAATCTATGAGTTTGGTTGAGATATCTTAAGAAACAAAAAAGTTTTTCATACTAAAGGTTATCTTGCATCCGATTGTTCCTATGGCAGCTATATGATATAGTCATCCAAATTGGACCAAAGTTGGTCAGAATGTAGGAGACAGTTCCAAACATACAATCATTGAGTTTGGTTGAGATATCTTTAGAAACAAAAAAGTTTTTCATACTAAAGGTTATTTTTATCCGATTGTTCCTATGGCAGCTATATGATATAGTAACTCGACTTTGTCCAAATTTGGCCAGAATGTTAGAGACAGCCCCAAACATACAATATGTGAGTTTGGTTGAGATATCTTAAGAAACAAAAAAGTTTTTCATACTAAGCAATTCCGTGACCTTTGACCCCGATTTAACCCACTTAGAGGTCGAATTTCGCAAAACGCCGTCTTATTGCACGATGAAATTATCTCATCTATGTTGTGTGCAAATTTCAGCTTTCTATCTTTTACCGTTTGGGCTACACGTTGATTCTCAGTGAGTCAGTGAGTCAGGACAAAGAGTTTTATATATATAGATATGCTTATATACATATTACTAATTCTATTACAACCAATTTTTTATTTTATGAATCTCATGGTATCTCATGAATAGATTTCGAAGTTCCTTACCATTCTTTCAAAAGATCTGCAGTAGTCTTTAATTGATTAAGCATTTAGCGAAACAGAGTTATTGGAGTCTAGCATAGCCTAGCCATCGAAATATGTATCTGCACTAAGAATATGGGGAGTAATTGAAAGCAAACTTTATGAAAAAAACTTCGCATCCAAGGCGGCTCTCCGCCCGATAATTGAGCAGCTAGGGCAGTACGTGGAAACGACTTGTTCGCCTTCTTGTGGTACTCAAGAGAAGTCTTTGATTAGATATCGCCAGCGATCACGAGGGACTTGAGCTTCCTTGGAGCCCCGATCGAAATTCTGCTGCTCGCGATATCGGTAAAGAGGCAATTAGCCGGTTGAGTCAGCCCTCGATAAAATGAAGAAATTGTCTGTTTTAATTTTTCGTCTGCTTCGGTTTTCTTGAGCTCACCTCGGTTATTATAGCGCAATATTCTACTGCACATTTGCCCAGCACCGACGACCCGCTTCGACTTGGTCTTCGCATAACAGAAATCGTCTTGACTTTTAGGATGCCCGACGGTGCTAAAATATTTTGTTATCACTAGTGAAAATATCTATTAATCGGCAGCTCGATTTTTGTCCTGGCGATTTACAAATTTCGATTTAAGACTCGATCCATAACTTGGATTTACATCACTATTTATCACTGCGGAAGGCAGTTTACGCTAGTGACGAAGGCAGACCCCAAAAACACACAGGCAGTGAAGCGTCCTGCTGGTCACGAGCTATATAAACACGCACTTTTGGATATAGAGATCGGGTAGAAAGGTAACTCATATACCTTTAATATGGCATAAAAACAGTTTCGAAACTCGCTAAATTTAACATCATCACAGTTACCAAACCAAATAAATACTTTTGAAGTTTTTTTCCAATGAGCTTTGGAGAAATGGTGCAGCTGAAATAAAGGTTTAAAAGTTAACAAAATTTTTAAGTTTGAATAATTTTCAATATGTTGTAAAGAATAAAGTTTCGCGACAAACGGGGCTTGATTTGCCCATATCTAAATATCCACAAAGATAAAATGGCTTAAAACTCCCGATGGTGTAGCAAGCTGAAAGGAAAATCTTGTGTGTCTGGTTGTTTTTCAAGATATCGAAATAAAACTTCTTGGGTCAAATACTCAGAAACGATTGCTCGACGACTTTTTGAAAAAGCTAGTTTAGCGGGAAATGGCAAAAGACCGCTAGAATTGGCAATCACACATGTTCAAAACCACACAGATATGTTCTATGTTCCGTTCCGTTCGAAAGATATTTTTAAGAGCTCTTTGGCTTGCGTTAAAACTTTTTAATACTCGAAAATTAATTTTAAAAAATAGTTGGTCTTTCGGCAAATTTATATATTAAATTGAATATCATTTGTCACAAAATTGGATATCAGAAATTCGCTATTTCATGATTTTAACATTAAAATAAATCACCTTTTTTATTATTATAAGCTTTAACTTCATTATGTGTATTTTAATTCCATTTTTTATATAAAAGACTTCAAGTGATGGAAATCAGACTACCAGTACACTCTCAATAAACTTAAGCAAAACCGATTCGGGAAAATTTTTATCATGTAAAGCTTACAATCATGCGGTGCCCTCTGATCCCCTCGAAGACGGTTGGAAATTAGACATTCAATGTAAGTATTACTCCAAGCTGTCTATAATTCATTTGAAAATAGTACGATTGCTTATAATATAACAACATATACATATATATAAAATATATACTCTAAAATGTCGGAGAAACTTCGAAAATTCGGAAAAAAATTAATACTTCGAAAACGCTTCCATGAAAAAAATTGTAATTACGATTTGCGTGTTTAGCGGGCCAAACTCCATAAGAAAAGTGCATTGAGACATGTGAAGCAAACAGTTTTTCTGATTTTATAAACTAGTGTTATTTAAGCAATTATTAGCAATCGATATAGTAGGGCTACAGAAAAATTGCCACAAAATAATCGCAGTCTTAAAACCTACTCTGGTTGGATTTCGGAAGCTAAATATGGTAAAGTTATGAATGTAGGGGGGGCAACGATCCCCCCCTCCCCCCTGCCGACGCCCTTGAACCCTTGTACTCTTCTAGAGATAAGGTCTTTGGCTAAACTATTTACTGGAATATTATTAATGACATCTTTACTTATGAATTGCAGATATCCCAGAAGCATACGTTCGTTTGGGAACATCATTAGATGCAAATGCTTTACGTGAAGGAACTGATGTTTACTTTGATTGTTTGGTAGTTGCACATCCGCAGGTGTTTCGAATTGAATGGCGCCACAATGTAAGTATTTGTTCTGACGAACTTGTTAGCATATATTTAAAACAAAGTCTAAAAAGATAAGATTAGATATGTATATTGCAAACTCATGGGGTAAGAATCACTGCGTACGGCAGTCCGCGCTAGTGACGAAAGCAGGAAGAATAGAAAATTTGCTATGACTGTCCGATCAGGTCGTGTTATATACCGATCGAAAGATATAGTTTTAACTTAGAAAAGTGCATACTAAGACTATTGGAAAGTCGCCTGGCTCGGTGCAGGGGCCGTTGGAGCCTTTTGGTAACATTCTTTAATTTTATAAAATTCTTTTTAATATCAAATTCTTTTCCGACTACTGGCTCAAGAGATAATTAATTTTGAACTTTTTAGTGGCCTTCCGAAAATGAGATAAAAACTGAGTCTGTTTGTCTGTTTGTATCAAATCGTTAATATAGCTTAAAAGTTTAAATAAGAATTTATTCCCGATCAAAAATCTTGAAACTTTTGTTCTTCGACTTTTTCGAAAAATCGCTAGTTTAGCGGAAAAACGCTAAAATCCGCTAAAATTTCCGAAAAAAATTTAATATTTTTATGTAAAACTTAATATATTTCGTCACAAAATTGGATATCATTGGAAATAGTTAGTACACTTATTAGTAATAAATTATCAGATCATATTTTTACAATACTTTTTTAATAAAATATTTAACTTATTTACTGCAGGATCACCCATTGCTACACAATATATCGCAAGGAATTATAATCAGTAACCATTCCTTGGTTTTACAAGGGGTTACACGGGCCACCGCCGGCAATTATTCCTGTGTCGGATTCAATGCGGAAGGAGAGGGAATGAGTGAACCCTTCAACCTTAACATACTATGTAAGCTTTACTTGCTCTCTTAAATGTGTGCATTATACGAGTAGTATGTACTTTCAATGGTACTTACATTTAAAACTTATGTGCCTATCTTTTGTTTATGTAGTTGCTCCTACTTGTGCTCAAAATCAGCCTAAGATTTATGGTGTTGCGAAGCAAGAAGATGCACAGATCAAATGCGTCGTCGATGCAAATCCTCACGAGGTGGATTTCAGTTGGACGTTCAACAACTCTGCGGAGAGCATTGACGTTGCAACAAACCATATATCTCGCTTAGGTAATTATTTACAAATTCCAAATAGCCATTAAGTCCTAACACTCTACAAATATTATTAGGTACGACTTCTATCGTAACGTATACACCGATAACTGAACTGGATTACGGTACTCTCCTTTGTGTGGCCACAAATAGGATCGGCCGACAGCGGGTACCATGTGTATTTCACATAATAGCTGCAGGTAAAATTAAGAATGCTTTAATACAATGAACAAGATTTTCTGCAAATCATTACTGCATTAAATACAAATATCAAACAAAAAACACGAGCACATAAATATTTTCATGAAGGATTATTCGATTCGTCCAAAGGACGAATCAAGCTATTCCATAAGTAGAAGTCCTGGATACAATAGTTTTATCTCCACTTTTCGCGTCCCAAGGTCGAAGCACCTCTTCTTATTTAGATCCAGAATTTTTTAGAACAAAGGGTCCATAAAGTCCGAAATTAATTTTGAATAACTTCTGAGAATATTATCCGAGTGCGATGAAAGTTTAGGACAGATTCAGACCATAGTGTATATCATATGTGCTAGAATTTCATAGCTTTCAAATTTATCGTTGTCTTACAGACAAATGAAACTCTGCCTAGATCTCAGAGACTACAATAGATAGAGACACCAAACTTGAAATTACAAAAATTGAAAGAAAAGAGTTTTAAATTCACAAGTGCATAAAAAATTAACATTTATGTTGCATATTTCCTTTAAAGGTCGACCAGATCAAGTACATAATTGTACTTTATTAAATATTTCAATGACATCTTTAACGGCAACTTGTAGCGATGGATTCAATGGCGGATTACCTCAATTATTTTTTTTGGAACTTCAAGATGCAAATAGTAAAGTAAGTTTACATTTGGTTTATACATATCAAATGATTTACTTATTATCATGACACATTTTTTAATCCTTTTTAGGAAATCAAAGCAAACATTACATCGACCGTGCCAAGGTTTACTGTGTCGAATCTTCTTCCAGGCAATGTCTATATATTATCAATCTTTGCATTTAATTCCAAAGGGCGATCCGATCCCACAATAGTTAATGCTGCAATGTTAAGAATGCCGGAGAAACAGCTGACATTTGAACAGAGTGAGTAATATTGATTAATTCGTTTTTAGCTGTCCTGGTATTATAGTCGACTCACTAGACCTTCAAATGGAATTCTTAAAACCACGGATTGCAAATAAGAGTAATGAGTCGGAAAAAAATCAAGAATTAAAAAAATTATAGGGACATTGAAAAAATTGCACATACTACTGTGGGCAAAAAAAACGCGGCGCGGTTTTTCTATGAAACTGATCGTTTTTGGCACCAAAATCTACACAAATCATACATTTGGCGTCATAAAAAACTAATCGTAACTTAAACACTAACGAATTTTTTAACGTATAATTTTTCACAGATGTTAATGATTGTTCCAATCGGAATCCCAAAGTTTTTTAAATTCCAATTTCCCGGTACTTTTTGCCCACATAAGGTGCGTTTCATAATCATAAGACACCCCATTTTATGTTAATATTTCAGAAAATACATATTCAGGTATGCCACAGAAATCACAAGTGAAAGCGAATTCAGAGAAAAGCAATTCCACTTCGAAAATTTCTCCGTGCCACAGAAATTCGTGTGATTTAGTTTAGTTAGCATGTTCATCAACCTTTTCGTACTAGGCTGCTAAGGGTTGGCCCCTTCTCAGATTAAATTTCCCAAGGGTTTGTTTAGCAACTTTTTTTAGTTTATCATTGCAGAATAGAAGGTTTTCATTTTATTTCTTCTTTAATTAATATTATTTAATTTTATATAATAATTGATATTTTATAGCTTAAAAAAATTTAAAAGGTATTGGCGCGGCAAACAATAAAAGTTGCTTGACAACTCTAAATTCAAAAATTCGGCCAAAAAATGTGACATTATTCTCATGGCATCGGACGCCAGTGAATTGAGCGATGATTTCGTCTCACTCAAAATTGTTCAGGTGATTGGACTGTGGCACGGAGAAATGAAATTTACGTGAAATTCAAGTGGAAGAGATTTCTGTGGCATACCTGTTTGTATCGAAGTTGTTTTTTAATATTAAATTCTTAGCAATAAAACCAACAAGTTTCAGTAGAATTTAGGATGGTTAGTTTATGCAAACAAAATTAATTAACGAAAAATTAATATTTGGGTGCTTCATAAATATAAGACACTTTTCAATAATGATTTAACAAATTGATTGATTGGCAATTCTTTGGGATTTTGTGCAGAAATTTAACTTTTTGATAGTCAATGGGATCACCTTCACCTTTAGCAATACAAAAAAATATGTTTTTCATCAATTCGTATAACTTTTTAAAAAGAGTGGGATCCAGCTTACCCCATTCGGTCATTGATGCCAGGTTCGTCAATATCGTTAAATTTTCGTTTTTCATCGTAAGCCCATCTTACTTATGTAACCCAAACATTTTGAATAGGATATAAATCCGGGGAACATGCCGGCGAGTCCATTGTTTGGTTAAGGCAATCATTTAATAAGCGTTTTGTGTCTCTGCTAACATGAATGCGGGCGTTATTTTGTTGAAACATAAGAGGATCTACACTGTTTCCTTTAATATAAGGAAGAAGACTGCTTTCTAATACACAAATGTACTTCTTGCTGTTTATTCGAGATGATGTGAGCTGTAAATCCAACATGGCTTTCGATGTAAAAGCACCCTACACTAATTTTTTTTTTTAATTATTTTTATGTAAAACTTATTATTATTCATCACAAAATTGGATATCAGAAATTTTGGGGCATGAAAATGTTTTCGTCACTAGACTTTTACCTCGAAAAGAGGTTTTTTTATAGAATATCAGAAATTTTTGAATAAGACATCAGAAATTTTGAAAATTTCAATATTTTTTGACAGTATAACTTGTCAACTTTGTTTATTGTTTGTACAAGCAAAAACAAACTGTCTGGCAACACTGGTTCCCTTTTCAAACACACATGCCGGGCGCAAAAGCTATCAGCATTCCCAAACTCTGGCTGCAATGACACTTTGTTGCTGCTGTCTTATCAATAATCAAAAAATCAAAAAGGCTCCAATGGCCCCATTTGCTCCAGTCATTTAAATTTTTCCCCTCCCACTTACACCTGTTTATCTCACGAACCAGGTGAGTTTCCAAAAGTCTTAGTATGCACATTTGTAAGTTAAATTGATACCTTTCGATCGGTATATAATTCGAGCGGACAGTCATAGCAAATTTTCTATTCTTCCTGTATATATTGCTAGTCGCCTGTCGCACCCTTCGTGCTGCTTTCGTCACTAGCGCGGACTGCTGTCCGCAGTGATTTTGTAAAACGCTATAAAATCGTAGCATATTTTGACAGCGTAGATCGCAACCAAATCTAAATTTAGCGAGAAAAAGCTAAATTGAGCGAAAGAGTCAAAATTTAGCAAGAAGAGTTAATCTGTGAGTTTTGTTAGGATATCTCATACAGCAACAGAGTTTTTCATACTAAAGGTTAATTTGCATCCGATTGTTCCTATTGCAGCTATATGATAAGTAATCCGAGTTTGACCTAATTTGGTCAGGATGTAAGGGATAGCCCCAAACATACAATCTGTGAGTTTAGTTCAGATATTTTAAGAAACAAAAGAGTTTTTCATACTAAGCAACTTCCTGAACTTTGATCCCGACTTTGACCCACTTACAGGTCTAATTTCGCAAAACGCCGTCTTATTGCTCCATAAAATGCACCTAAAAATAACTTTTTGCGCAGTGCCGAATGCCATTTTTTTTTTTACTTTGTATATTTTAATTTTTTTTTTTTGCATATACGTCATACAAGTAATTATATGTGCATCACATTTTTTCCGAATAAAAACACGTATAATATTTTTCAATTTTTTCTAAGTATGGGGTTGTATACATACCATGATGTAAGATAAGCAAATAAAAAAAAATCACAAATTTTAATTAAACTTATAAGAAAAAAGAGTATTTTAGATTATATTCATAGTAAATAATTATATATGCATTTCTTTATTTTGGTCTGTCAAACTTGCCAATGTTGAGCTATTTTAAATTTTTCTTCATGGTAATAATCAATACTTCTTCCTTAGTTGTTTAATACTAAATTGACACGATTCGGCATAGAATTGACTAATGATTGTACAATATTTATGTCAATATTAGCCCATTCTCGTTCTATTGCCGATTTAAGGTGTCGTACCGTCTCAAACTGTGTTCCGTTTTCGAAAACACGTGCAGACAGAATCCGCCCAAGATTTACGATGGAATTTAGGTCCGGACTCAATGCGAACCACTTCAATACTGGAACTTTTTTGTATTCGAAAAAGTTTTTGGTGACCCTTGCCGTGTGGATTGAAGCATTGTCCTGTTGGTAAGTCCAATCATCGCCATAAGAAATTGCCAACAATGTCTATTAACTCGTAGTCCAGAGCACTACATACATGCTGGCATTAATATGAGTGGATATGAAGCACATAGGGGTCTTTCCTTTGTAGCAGAACGCGGCCCATACCATAAAGGTACCGCCCCCAAAACCTCGCTTATAGCAGGATAGCCGATCCTGGCGCAAATCTCTCCAATATTTTTTGCAGTTGTCTGGGCCATCCAAATTCATTTTTTTTTGTCGCTTAAGACGATGTTGTGCCACCTTTCCTTCCAGAATCAGTATCTATAAGCAAATTCCAAACGAGCCTTAATATGCCTCTCCAAAATCTTTGGTTTGAGGTATGTTTAAGGAATTGGTTTTCGCATAGAATTTGAACGATTCTAATCCTTGTTATTTGGAGTCCCATCTGAGCCCTTATTTGACCGGTCCTCATCGAATCCTCCACTGCTAGACGTCAAATCTGTCGTTTGCATCGTTCGTCGATGTAGGTCTTCCGTCCGCGGCGTCGAGCTGTACCATAATCTGTTGGGTTTTTCAGAAACCTGGAAATGCAGTTCCTTTGAGTGTTGAGTCTGGTTGCTATATCGAAGATCTTGGAGCCGCTTTCATGCATGCCCATGAAAATTCCCTGCTCGTAATCGGAAAATTTTGTACCACGAAGCACTGCGCGTCATCAGGTTAGCACACCCTTTTGAGTTTGTAGTTTTGGCTCAATTCCATTGAAACGCACAGGGCTAAAATTTTTAAATTGATTCCAGATAGTAGCTGATTCAGTTTTCTATTAAATAAAACCTAAATAATTGTTTTTATATTTTTTCTTATATATTTTTTTTAATTTTTTTAGAAAATACCAGAAAAAATAACAATTTATTTTTGGTCATCAGGTTAGCACATGGAAACTATATTTATCTTTTTTAAGCTTTGCTGACATGAACTTATTTTTAAACTTTATTATTTACTTATTTAGACATTTTTTTATAAATTAAGTATTGTGTCGATCCATCCATGTTGACAACGACCGCATAAATTTGGTTGGGAAGCGACTCATTAAACTTTTTAATAAAATTTTAAAGAATGGCTGCCCGAACTCGTTTGACGCCTTCAATTAGTTCCTCTATGGTAGAATATTGTCTTCCAGACACATACACTTTGTGAACAAGCCATCCCCAAACGTTTTCTATTATATTACTGCCGAGTGAGTAAGGTGGCTATTGAAATAATTTTACATTTTGGTCTTGAATCCATGACTTTACTATTCTGGCCGTGTGAATCGGACCATAAAAATGTTGAAAATGCCATGGCATATTTAAAAACAAACTTTTAAAGTGTGAAAATTCATGCCCAAGCAAGGCTTTGTACGATTTCGAGTTCATATTTGTAGTCAAAAATTGCAACTCGCACGCTCCAGAGCTCCCCACGCCATCCCACCCCCATGCAGCAATGAAGGTGTTCCAACTGGTGCTCCTCCTTCCTTAGATCGTGGATCATCCGTCGGGTCCCACCAAATTTACTCTCTTTTCATCCGAACAGACAACGTGGTACCAATCAGATTTCCTTGACATGTACTCTCGTGTAAATTAAGGTGTGCTGCCTTACGAGCATCATTAAGGGGGGTTTTGTTCTTTAGTTTTAGTCTCTTAAAATGTAGGGCCTTCCTTATGACCCTCTGAATTTTAAATAAACTCGCTTTAACACCAACTTTTACCCTGATCTTTGCGGTCGAGTCATGAGAAATTGACTCTTCTCTTTAAATTTCTCTCTTATTAGCATAGGAAAGCACTTTATTGTTGCCTCCTTTATTATTTTTGCCATACCCCGACTTATTGCTGAGGAATGTTGATATAACCTTGCGACTTCTTCCGATTTTTCTTGATATTTAACTTATTGTTAACTTTAAGTGCTCGTAAGCTTCAAGTTTGGCTTACTCCTTGACGGTAAGCGTTTTTCCTTTACCCATATTAAAGAAAATAGACCACTAGAGCAGCAAAAAAAATTTGGATATCCCACGTGCTTGGATGGCAAAGAAAAGTGCAATCGAAATTGTGTGTGCTAACCTGATGACGCAAGAATATTACATTCTTTGCAATCGATAATAAAAGAAAATACCAAAAGGCATATAACGGGACTTTTTTATAACGTAATTTTTTTACTAGTGATAGAGCATACAGAGATGCGAAAAACTGATCACAAAAAAAAAGCCGAATGCTAAAAACAACAAGAATAGGGGCATTTATATTAGTCTCATAGTAGGTGTGCTAACCTGATGACGCGCAGTGTACTTACAATATATATTGAAACAAATTTTCACGATTTAAGCTTAAGCTGCGACACAGTCAGCAAGAAAGTTCAGCTGGAAATGTTTTGCACATATAACTATTTACTACGCAACACCCAATGCACGAAAACATTTTCGAAGCACAGGTACCATGATAGAGACAGAATGGCAGAATTTTGGTCGCATTGCAAGCACAAAGTATAACAAAATCATTCTGCATCCACCAAATTTCGAAAAATTTACTTATAACAGTAAAAAAAAAGAAAAGCAAAAATGCACATATAATTATTTGTACGACGTATAATAAATTAACATATATAAAAAATTTAATATATTTCGTCACAAAATTGGATATCAGAAATTTTGGGGCATGGAAATGTTTTCGTCACTAGACTTTTACCTCGTAAAGAGGTTTTTTTATGGAGATATCAGAAATTTTTGCAATTGCCTCTGCTTATTGCCTTTATATCACATATTTTGAAGTGATTTAAATCGTAGATTTTTCTTAAATCGCCAAAGAAATATTTTTCCACCTGTAGCTTTTTACCTATGTACTCCAGAAAAAATATATATTATTTATATTTATAAATATATTTCGATCTTGCTGTAATCGCAATTATAAAATGTTTTATCTACCACTTGCAAGCAGTATATTTCCACATGCACTACAAGCAGTGAATGTAGTGTACATGCAGTAGTGTAAAAGTAAAAGGTACATTCAGTTAACAGGTAATATCTTGTCCAAACGAATTTTGACAGATAGCTGTTATATGTCAAAAGACGCGGAATTGAATTGTCTACAACATATAACATATTTAAAAGTGATTTGAAATGTAGACTTTTCTTAAATCGCCAAAATGTGGGAAAAAAACCTTATTTCACCTGTAGTTGTTTACCTTTTTACTTAAAACAAAAACTTTTGAAGGTATGCCTAAGAGCCCTTCAAAAAAGCTGTAGCTTCTATCGTTTGGATGCTATGGTGGTTTTCATTTTAGCGGTTTTTAGCGATTTCCCGCTAAACTAGCTATTTTTCGAAAAAGTCGTAGAACAAACGTTTCTAGATTTTTGATCGGGAACAAGTCCTCATTCACCGATTTAAGATATTTCAACGCTTTCATACTAACAGACAAACAAACAGACAGACTTTTCATCTCATTTTCGGAAGGCCCCTAAAAATTTCAAAATTAATTATTTTTTGAACCAGTGGTCGGATTGAGGTGATTGAGGTGTCATTCGACGCGTATTTTTGATGAAAATAGTATAAAATTAAAATGGCTCCAACGGCCCCATTAGCTCCAATAATTTAAATTTTGTCCCTCCCACTTACACCTGTTTATTTCACGAACCAGGTGAGTTTACAAAAGTCTTAGTATGCACATTTTTAAGTTAAGTTGATACCTTTCGATCGGTATATAACTCGACCTCATCGGACAGTCATAGCAAATTTTCCATTCTTCCTGTGTATATATGCTAGTCGCCTTCGCACCCTTCGTGCTGCTTTCGTCACTAGCGCGGGTTGCCGTCCGCAGTGATTGTCTCATCTATGTTGTGTGAAAATTTAATCTTTCTAGGCTTAGCCGTTTGGCCTACACGATTGTATGACAGTCAATCAGTCAGTCAGTCAGTGAGTCAGTCAGGACAAAGAGTTTTATAACGATAGATTACAAATCTTAAATTTTGAACTCTTTATTTCTAAAAATTCCAAATTTACGCGATGTAAAATAATTTTTTCAGTATTTTTAAAAATTTAAGCGACTACAGGGGCACTGGTAAAGGATATAAGTCAAAAAAATTTTAACGAATTTTGCCTTTAAAATTTCGCATTTTCAGATGTCGTCTTTGCCACCGACTCTTATTATTATTTGTTTTCTAACACGGCTTATCAGGTCACAGCCTCCATTTCGTTGTCAGCCTACTTCCGCACCAAAGCTGACATTTCTTCTTCTAAAAATACATCGTGACGTAACAATCATCGCTGTAAGCTATGGTGCAAATGTTTTTGATGTCACTACTAATAGATATGAGATTGATGAATGAGAACTAGGGAGGAGTGTTTACTGGTTAAAAATTGTTCTAAGCTAAAATTTTGAGCTCATTATAAAAGTTACAAAAAAAAACTTAACGTATGAAAATTGTCATAAATGAAGGTATTCATTTCATAAAAATTGGGGTTATACAAAAAAAAAACAATCGGAACAGTCGAGTGCACTCGACAGTAATATACCCTGGGCCTAGGCCCCGGCACGCCGAAGATTTGATGTCCATGCAATTCCCATAATAATCCTTTATTATCGAACTATGGTTTTTGTGGCAGCTACACACATATGTATATAACATAAATGAGTGATGAAATTTCAAAAATTTATTAAAAGTAAAAATATTTTTAAAACCGAAAAAAAATCATTGACCTTATCAGAAATCGAACCCACGCCTCTGCCGCACGGGTGCGTATCTCTAGCATTAGACTGACAATTCATATAATCGAAAAATATTAAATAATTAAAAATCAACTGCACCGTCCCGACCCGAGATTCGGACCACGTTCTTGTGTTTCGCCTGCCTAGCACTTGTCACCTCCACCACTGCGACACTTGGGTTGATGCTGGCAAACTCGATATACATACTCGATGTACATTCTGGCGGAGTTTAAATTGAATTAATTGACCAATAATTATACTTATATACATATTAGAGTGAATCGATTTGTATGGGCCCGGAAAAATGAAAAAATTGTAACCATTTTTCATAACCTATGGTCAATTCTAGGATGTTTTCACCAAGAAACCATAGTTTTCTAAAATGAATTCCTGGTCCGCGCTTTTGAGTTGAAAAATTCATTTTTTTGAACATTTATATCTTATTTATTGACCGATCCTTACAAACTTGGTGTCAATACTCTTGTTAGGACCATGACTTTTAAAATTTCACAGAACCAAACGACCAAATGTCCTTTAAACATAATTTTCATCCTTGGGACGACGATTTCGCGATTCGATTATGTCAAGATATATCCTTAAAAATGTGTCAGAATTTAATATAATTTTGGCCCAAAGGACATTTTTATCGTCCTTGAACCTGTAATTTTTATTTGCAGAAAATTTAAAACATATTTTATTAAAATTGTATGAAAATTGGTATTGACACCAAGTTTGTAAGGATCGGTCAATAAACACCTAAGATATATATGTTCAAAAAAATGAATTTTTCAACTCAAAAGCGCGGACCAGGAATTCATTTTAGAGCTATGGTTTCTTGGTGAAAACACGAGTTACTAATTAATTCCTCAAAAACAGATCAAATTCTCCATACGAAAAGCGAGCAAATCAGCACTGAAAAATTGTGAGGTAACGTGCTAAAAAATTGGATTGGGAAAAGGGCGCACCGAGGCGCACCTTGAGATAAACTATTCTGAATAGAGAAATAATGACTACAACGTGGACAAGGACTCACATTCAACAATTTTCAACAATTTTGTTAAACTCTTTTCAAAGTTCAACTTTACTATCCAAAATTCGACATTGACACCACTTGCATAATATACACATTTTTAAACAGACACGTACAAAAACAACAATATACTAGCATTAACACGTAACACAAACCTGAACAGTTGACATCCATTTCAAATTTGAATTTATAAAATTATTCTTGTTGTGTTTCAACTTGAAAATGCACTTCAATTGTGCAGTTAACAAAAGCACGCGGTCATCGGTTGAAACAGCTGACTTTAACAGCCGGTTTCTTAACATTCGACTGTTATGTTAACATTTTTGGTATGTAACATAACAGTTTGAAGTGTTTATTATAGTTAGCATTAAAAATCCATACATTTGCATACTTTTGAAAAATGAATAAATGACACTTTTTCGGTAAAATACCCCATAGTGCGTTGGTGTAAAAAAAATTGAAAATTTTAACTTAAAACCCTAAATTGAAGGTGATGTAAGTTTTTGATGAATTACGCCCCCACAGTGAGCGTGGCAAAATTTTAACATAATCTGATATTGCCTGACATAATAAAAATTCCAAATTTGGTGGTCCTAGCTCTTACCATCTCTGAGATCCTTTCGCTTATACGAACAGACGGACAGTCGGATAGACGGACAGACAGACAAGATTATATCGAATCGGCTGTTGACGCTGATCAAGAATATATATACTTTTTGGGGTCGGAGATGCTTCCTATTTTCCCTATTTCTATTTCCCTATTTTTCCTATTACATACTTTTTGACAAACTTAATATACTCCCCTCAGGGTATAAAATCGACGGAATCGCCCACAATTTTATTTCAAGCAACCGAACTTGCTCCCAACTTGCAACGTTGAGGTCTAAAGCATGTAATAAAACGACTCTTTTTTATTTTTAATTTTCAGCCAATAAACCACGAGCAGAGCTGCTTTTCTCTCCCATGGTATCATTGACTATTGGATTAACTTTGGCTGTCTTTGTTGCAAGTTTGGCTATCGTTCTCGCACTTCGTATTCCATGTGCAGCTACAACACGAAGACGACAAAAGGAATTATCTAATGAGAATGAATCTAGAGATGTGTCCCCAGGACCGAGTGACCACAGCGCCAGTAAAGATATGGAAGAAAGTGATGAAAGAAATCCAGATGTGGTGCCCGAGCTTATAGATTATGATGAACAGGTAAGTGCAATTACAAATATACTTAAAGCTAAGTATGGCTTGCACCATAATTGGTTCTGCCTCAACTCCAAATATAAAACGTAAAGATAAGAAAAATAACTTGTTAATTCTGACCGCTGCACAGTGGTCGGTTTCATAGGCCAAAAATAAAAATAAAAAAATCAGAAATTTGCAACTCTGTGTATGAAAACTGATTCATAAAAGAACAACAAAACAAACGACGAATTCATTTTTCCGTTATCCTTTTGAAACGCGCTAAGAATAGCAGGAGAAGAGGGACAAAAAAAACGCGCAAGCTGTGCAGTGAACGGAGCTTGAGAGTACGATCTGCCAAAAAAAAACTAATATTTAATGTTTAATTGCGTTAAGTCGCCAAAATTAATAATGAATATTGAAAAAAAAGGTAAAGATGTTGACCTATTGTTTTAAAACTAATGTTTTATCAATGACCTGTGCAAAAGGTGTATTTTACTATGTATTGTGACTTCAGTTAAATAAAAAGTTGTGATCCCCGTCTCGCCCTCAAATAAATCTTGTTTGTTGTTATTAATTAATGTTTTCTTAGTTTGTATTTTTTTTCAGCTCCTACATTTTGCTAATTTCTGTGTTATTCGTATTATTCTATTGTGTTGTCTACGTACGCTTACGGTACTTTTTTATGTATATATACTGTTTTTGTTTTGATCGTCATATTTGATTGTGCTTTGGTTTCAATATTTTCATTTTCTTAATTTAATCAAGCATTCGTTTTATAATATGTTTAGAAATATACAGGTACATATGTGGTGTTTGCAAAAAGGTTCATTTGCTGATAAAGCTTAGTACGCAAGCTAGATAAATTTTACGCGGCGTAAAGTGCTCAATATTTAGCTTCCGACGAGCGTAAGCCCAGTGTTGCCAATACAACACGGACAAATAACCAAAAGTTGAGTGGTAACTGTATGCGTCAGCGGCGGTTTATTTTAAATTTGAGCATGTAGAACTGATTTGGATAAAAGAGGAGAGAATAGGCAATGAAGAATGCAAATTAAAGTTAATAAAGGTAAAATATGCGATGGCACGCAAGCACAGCGGGTATTGGGTGCACCCATCGCTTTTGAACTTTTTACGTGGATTCGCCCTCTATATTAATGAAAAAATGCAAAGTCTTTGGTTTATGTCTATAAAAACAATTTTAGTTTTCGTGCTTGCTTATAATTCATTAATATTGTCGTCGTTATTGTCAACGTCGTTGTTTCTTGTCAACGTTGCGGACATTTTTTTTGAATTTATGTGAGTGAGCGAGATAGATATACCCAGCGAAACTCTAAACAGTTTGATGTTTCGCTGGGCCAGTCAGCTGTTTCAAACAGTGCACATTGGGCGGAATTCCCGTTTTTTTGGCAAAAACCTCTAAATGTAAAGCTAGGAGCTTGAAATTTGGCATGAACCTTAGCTAGACAAATATCGAATTTTGAATTTTTTTTTTTTAGATTTGGACCAAGCCTTCACCTCCCCATCAGACTATGAGAAAAAAGTGTAATATGTTTATATAAAATCGTAATGTAAAGCTAGAGACTTGAAACTTGGCATGTTAGTTAGTTAGTTAGGCTAAAGTACAATTTACATATTTTTCGGTTTTTTAGTTGGACCTAAATAAAATGGACCCCCCTTTTCGCTTTATCCACGACTCATTGAAAAATATATATTTTTTTTTAAAAAGCTTCAATATAAAGGAAAATATTTCAAACTTTGCATGATTGCTAATCAGACTAAACTAGAATTTATAATTTTCTTTGATTTTTCATTTGACCATGTTCCTACCCCCCTCCCCATCTAACACCTGGGAAAAATCCAATTTTGAAGCATAAAAGCACACCCACTTCTACTGAAGAATTTCGAAAAACCGCGAAATTCCGCTTATGATTTAAACTCTACATAAATAGATACATTATGACGCATACTACCACATAAGCTTTTTTTATTATCCACGTTCATCTTGCTAGATATACTCCACGAAACACAACTATATTGAGGTTAGATTCGACAAAATTATGGTCTATTAATAACATTGAAAACATAACGAAACAAAAGCACATATAATTAAACACACTCTTTTCTACATACCTTGATGATAATTTTCCATTTTAAACTATTTAAATTCGTCAAACCGTTTAAAAATGGGAGACTGTCAAACAAATATGAAATTTTTAAATCGGACCACATGCAGACACTGCGTGGCACAAACAGCTGAGTTTAAAAGGCTGGTGTTAAACGAGGGTTGCATAATAAAATTTAAATTTAATGTTTTCGATGAGGAGGGACAATTACCAACTGGAAAAAGTATTATAACCATAAAAATATTAAAAAATACAATTTAGGGTTGTTGCCAAAAAACGGGCAATTCCGCCCAATGTGCAGTGCTGCCCATCCCCGTTCCTTTATGTTACAGCTCTGTTATTTTCGTGAGTCTGCGGACATCCGAGCGTAGCTAAATGTCAAGTTCTTCTTCTTCCCCTTACGCCAGCGTTTTTTTTATATGAAGTTTGGGTTTACGCCAGGCCTTTTTTTGAGTTTGCGTACTATGCTTAAAGCTGAACAAGTATATGGCGACCTGAAACATAGATTTGAATCTGATGGTTATGATTACATTGACAATAGTGTGAAGACAAGACTGGATTGCATATTTAAAAAATTTTGAGAAATGTGGATTAAAAGCCACAGAATAAAATCCAAAGTTGTCGAGAAATATGCGGATTGGTTTGCTCAAGATGCTATTTCTTTTGAGCTCTGATCCTCTGATTACCGGTCAACGAAAATTACCACCTAAAAAATAAACTCATTTTTATCAAAATCAGTGTTTGATTTACTTGAATAGTCAGCAAACATTACATATACACTCAGACCAACATTTATTCGTACACCCTTTTTTTTACTTTAACAGCTATATGAGTCAAGTCTTCACATTAAAAAAAATATATTTGGAAAGGTCGTTCAAATTCCGTTTGAATGATGCAAAACTTTCCTTAACCCATTTTTTACAAAATATATTTTGATGCAGAAAAATTCTTCAAACAATTCTAAGAGTGACTGCAAAAAAAAATATTTTTGCTAGTATTTTTTATAATTTTTTGAAAATCCTAAAAATTACCATTTTAACCCCTTTTTTCCACTTTTTCCCACTTTTCACACAAAAAGTGGCTTTTTCGCAATTTTCAAAAAATTTTAAAAAATACTAGCAAAAATATTTTTAAAAATTTTTTTTGCAGTCAGTCTTAGAATTGTTTGAAGAATTTTTCTGCATCAAAATATATTTTGTAAAAAATCGAGGAAAAAAGTTGAAAAATTGACTTTTTTTTTAACTCAAAATATTCAATGGGTACTTAATGGGTTAAGGAAAGTTTTGCATCATTCAAACGGAATTTGAACGACCTTTCCAAATATATTTTTTTGAATGTGAAGACTTGACTAATATAGCTGTTAAAGTAAAACAAAGGGTGTACGATAAATGTTGGTCTGAGTGTATATAATATATTTTTTATTTTAATTTATAATTATTCACTATGTTTATTATATTAAAATTTGATTAATCTTTATAAAACAATTAGGCACAATTAATTAGTGATCATGGTTGATGATGTTTTTTAGCACGGGTTGTAAGAAAATTCTTTAGCAATGACAATGAATAGAAAATTGATAATTTTTTTTGTGGTTTTTCAATTTGAATAAAATGATTTAACTGGTTTTGTCTAGCGCCTAAGAAAAATGCACCTTAGAATGTATACAACAGAAGGTATAAATGTGGGAGCCTAATGCTTAGACTTTTCAGTTTGAACAAATCAGTGCAGTGAACTGTGTAAAGAACCGCCCGACAACACCGACTTCAGAAAATCTCAAGGACAGCTCGAGTACATCTTATCAACAGATCAACAAAAGCAGCTGTTCAACAGCTCAAAACAGCTCAACAACAGCTTTAAACAGCCCAATATCAGCTCATAACAGTAGCAGGTCAACAGCAACAGATCAACAAGGAAAACTCATCAACAACAACAACAATGAATACTCAAGTTACAATTTACTGTCCCTCATGCAAGAGTTACCTGCCATTGGGACGTCAATGAAAACATCATGTTCGCACCGAAAGGCACAAGATGAATGCGATTGAGCCGGTAGATAGTCGGATCAAAAATATTTCACAGGGATTCAAGGGGCGAATCCTTCATTATATGCATTTGAATGAAGGAGTGGAACTTAGAATCCCTGAAGAACTTTTAAATGAAGCCTGAATTGCATTTATTCCTCACTTGGTATGTGCGCTACAGAGTTATGAATCTGTGAAAGTAAATTTCGAACTTTTCGGTGACTACGTGCTTTTAAAAGAAAATGAATCATTGAAGGAATTTGGTATAAACCGAATGTTAACCAGTATAGACTCAAGCGATTTCTAAATATTAATTATTTTCCGAATTTTCGAAGTTTTTTTCGACATTTAAGAGCATACCACGAGATACAATTAACCGATGTGGCGAAAAGCGCTGGTTTGTATGACATCTATTTGATATAGTTGGCCGATTTCAACCAAATTTGGTCAGAATGTATAGGACCATAACAGATGCTGATCTTGTCAGATTAGTTGAGATATCTCAAACAACCAAAATGTTTTTATACTAAGAGTTGAATTTCGACTAATCGTTCCTATTGCAGCTATATGATATAGTGGTCCAATTTCTATAAGGTATTTGAATATTTTCAATCTGAAAGTTTGGTTGAGATATCTCAAAAAACAACATAAGTGTTTATACTTAATCTTAATTTTCGATCAATAGTTCAATGGCTGCTATATTGTACGAAAAACTTTTTTGTTGTTTGAGATATCTGAACCAACAGAGAACCAAGCCTTCATTTTTGACCAATCGTTTCCATGACAGCTATATGATTTGATCATAAAGAAAAGCAAAAAAATTTTAGATTTGGCAGAGGGAAAATAATCACATTTGTCTAAAAATAGTAAAATTTTGTCTGGCAAATCGACGGATATGGCGGGAAGGAAGATATGGAGGGGAAAAGCCAAAATTGGCTGAAATCTTTCCAGATTTGAAAAAAAAGGATTTGTTGGAAAATTAAAGTCAGATCATGCGGGTAAATAGCAACAAATTACCCGAGGCAACGCCATTCTGGTTTGGTGAAAATATCTCAAAAGCAAAGCTCACAAATAACTCTCAACCCATTTTTCCAACGTGATTTGCGCTCTGAGAAAACAGAACAAAGCACACGCTGTCTTACTGAGCCGAAACCTTTATACTGTTCGCTTGTGCTCTTCGTTCCGCGTTTTCGGTTCAGCAAACCGAACGAATCGTTCTCACAATAACAATTCAAAAGAAACTGTGGGCAAGCGCCCACTACAAAGCGGTTTGCAAAAAGTGCACTTATTTGCTGCGTCCGACGCACGCATACATTCAAAAAATACCCTTTTTGACAAATCTGTATGAGCAAATGATCTGAGAGACACGAGCAAAGAGGAACCGAATAAATCGGTTCGAAAGAGATTTTTTTTTTTTGACACTTGGACTTGACAGTTTTTTTGCGAGCTCTGCTCAAAAGACAAAAAAGTTTATCCTACTAAAGGTTGATTTGCATCCGACAAAAAAATGTAAATGCAGTATATTGAATTCATTTTTTATCTCTCGCTAACAGAAATGCGACGCAAAATTGATTACTCAAAAGACTTCCAACAGCTTGACTTATTGCTAGCTGGCTTATGTTGGAATTAATTAGACGAAAGCCGACTCAAATTACCACGAAAACAATTACTTGGAGGTTTTGTATGTTCCCCGAAACTTTGCTGAGGAAATTTTACCGAATTTCACCTTACAAGCTCGAGACCGAAGAAAAGTGTCTTTAAAAATGGCAAACTTGATCAAACAATTCCGTTAACAATTTTTAATGAAACAGGGATTAAGACCGAAACGAATATCGGTTTCAGTTACGGTTTCGGTTATGTTCGCATTTAGGTTTTCGGCTATCGGTTATCTTTGAAAAAAGGTTTCGTAACGGTGAACCGGTTTTTGTATGTTTCGGTTTCGAAATACCGGTATGATTTCGGTTCACAAAAAAAAAATTCCTTAAAAATTAAAAAAGGCATTACTTTCTTAATGTTTTATTCACACATTTACTTCACATAACTATTCTTCAGTTTGATGTACAGGGTTGCCCATATTCGACGGACCCAATTTTTTTTTTAAAAAATCAAAGAAAAAAATAAAAATTTGGCGGTTGGCAATCTTAATCATTTAATTTGTTCCAAGTAGATTTGTTTACATCAATTTTTGAATATGATATCTCTCAAATGGCCGCCTCTGGCGTTGATGGCGTATTGTGCCCTTTTTGCAGCATTTTCCATCGTTTTCGCCAACATTTCGGCCGGAATAGCGGCTATTTCTTCACGAATGTTGTCCTTGAGCTCTTCTACGGTCCTTGGCTTGTTAACGTAAACCTTTGACTTCAAATATCCCCACAAGAAGAAGTCAGGCGGCGTCAAATCGGGCGAACGCGGTGGCCAGTCCAAATCACCACTTTTCGACATCAAACGGCCCGGAAACAATTTCTTCAGAAAATCGATTGTTATGCGACTTGTGTGCGGTGGAGCGCCGTCTTGTTGAAACCAGAACTGCCCCATACGCTTTCGACGAATAATTGGCATCACAAAATTGGTCATCATGTCGCGATAACGCTCCTGGTTGACGGTAACAGCATGGCCATTTTCATTTTGGAAGAAAAACGGCCCAATGACCGTTTTCGCACTAACGCCGCACCAAACTGTGACTTTTTCGTCATGAAGAGGCACTTCTTCAATCTCCTGAGGATTTTCAGTGGCGTAAATACGGCAATTTTGCTTATTTACGGTCCCATTCAATGTGAAATGGGCTTCATCGGACATGATAATTTTGTTCCAAAATTGCTCGTCATCTTCGGCCATTTCGATGACTCTTTGGGCCCATTCCAATCGACGAGGCTTGTCCGCAGGCAACAATCTTTGCGTCAATTGAATTTTGTACGGGAACAAATGCAAATCAACGCGAATAATCCGTTGTAAAGTGGACCGACCCATGCCCAACTGCTGAGAACGGCGTTTTTGGGATGTTCTTGGGGACCTCTCAACACTGGCTCGTACGGCAGCGATATTCTCGGCCGATCGCCTTGGTCGACTTTTATTTGGCCTCTTCGGATTAGAAAGAGCCTCACCAGTCGAAAATTGTTCGTATAAACGCTTAATGGTGTTCTTAGAAGGCGCACTTTTCACATTTTTTAATTTTTTAAAAGCACGTTGAGTTTTCACAATTGACTTGTTCTGTTGAATGTAAATTTCAACTATTTCAGAGCGCTCGCGTGGCGTGTATTGTTCCATGGTAAAAATCTGCTTGGACTGACGCACAGTGGGGCCATTGCTGATTTTACTTTGCAAAAATCGTAACTTTTGAACCAAATGAGATAATCGATTAATTTAAAAGGCATATAAAAGATAACTCGTCTGCACCAACTTGCACCGCTAAACCTGAGATCAAAAAAACTAATGCAACCTCACAATAAAAACACGCGGCATAATTCCATAGTTCGACCGATTGTTCCTATGGCAGCTATATGATATAGTTGTCCGATTTGAACTAAATTTGGTCTTGATATAAAAGACTACCCCAGATTCATAATATGTCAAATTGGTTGAAATCGGACAACAATATCATATAGATGTCATAGGAATTAGGTCGACATATGAAATTCTGAAATTTCACAACGAAAAAAAAAAAAAAATTTTTCGAAAAAAAAAAATTGTTTTTAAATTTTTTGAAAGTAATTTTTAACAATAAAACCCTTAAAAATAAAACAAAAAAAATCAAAAATTTTAAAAAATATTTATTTTTAGGTGCCATAAAATTTATTTTTTTTTCACAAATTTCACAAATTTCAACTTTGATAGCCCCTAAGTAAGTATCTTGGGGGCGTGGCATTTTCCTTAAACATTTATTTCATAGCTTGAAAAGTTATCTATTATATGCCATTTAAAATTTTCGATTATCTCATTTGGTTCATAAGTTACGATTTTTGCAAAGTAAAATCAGCAATGGCCCCACTGTGTGACGCTTCAAACGCGGTATGTCATTGAGCGACCTGACATCTCTGTCAAAAGTTATGGAGTTGCCAGATGGGTCCGTCGAATATGGGCAACCCTGTAGTTTAGTTACATTTTACCAATTTAAATATTTAATTTAAAAATGTATTTTATTTGCGCTTATTCAGTGCTGTGAAAATTCGATCATGAATATCACAAATAAAAATTTAAAATTAAACAAAAAAATTAAAATCAAAATTAAAAATTTTTTTTTTTTGGATATATGATAAACCGAAACTAACCCTTATAAATGAAACGGTTACTAAACGGTTATTTCGGTTTAAAGAGTTTCGGTTTAAAGGTTTCGGTCAAATGAAATTTTTTTTTTTCAGTTACGGTTTCAGTTTTAAATTTTAATCGGTTTTTATCGGTTAAAGGTTACGGTTTCGGATAGGGTTTTAATCCCTGATATGCAACTCACAAAAACAATGTTGCGTAGGATCCGAAATATAGGGGATAACCGTTTAGTTGGTTCATGTATTTTTTTCATTTTAAATGAAACTAAAAAATAAATGTGTATTTTGACGGCAACAAAGGAAGATTAAGAAAACACCGTTTCTATAACCTTAAAGAGTATGGGGTTTTTAGGGAATAACTACAGAATTGCTTGCAATCGATTTCTTTTGACTATCCTGTTAGTTCATTAATTAAAGATGAACACTTTCTCACCGCCAATATAATTATAATAATATTATTATAAAAAAGAATCTACGGAATGCGTATTTAATATAAATAATTATTTTTTTTAAATTATAGATCGAATATGCACGAAAACGACAGCATATATCAACAATCGACACTACCAGTTGTAATCCTCGCAGAAGTGTTTTAGTAAATTCAGCCGCGGGACAACACATGGATATCACCGAAAGATCTTTATGCGCTGCTCACAGTATTGGTTATTGCACTTTACGCAGCGGAAGGAATGCACAAAACAAAAGACCGGTAGGAACATTGTCAATGGTGAGTTCAACAGTAGCTTACCTAACATAAAATGTTTAAGGGTATTCTTCGTCTCTGGCTGACTATGTAACCAATTAATTATCACGAAAAATTATAGAGTAGCAAATATATTTAATGAATTTGAACAGTTTTTATTTTAAACATATTTGAGGATCATTAGCAGAGACGCTGTGATCACTTTTCGAAAAGAAAAATGTTCTGTTTTGGAAAATAAATTTGCAATTTCATGGTTTATTTTCATTAACGCGTTTATTTGAGGCATTGATTTAAAATTTTATAAAATAGTAAACCATATTGATCGACATTGAAATCATGGATTAAATAAAGAAAAAGAGAACATGAAATTTCAATTATTAAAATGTTAAACATTTTTAAAAGTAAAAATCTTGGGTTCAGAAGTGCATGAAATGGTTTACGAGCCGAATTAAAAACTTGCTCTGTGGCTCAAACCAAACCTTTTCCACCATTTTGGAGGCTTAGAAACATCTATGTATATGTACATATTATTTAAAGAATGTATCAATAAATTTGTATTTTCAGAATGTTACTCCACATGTTTATTCAAATGCCATTGCTCAATGTACTCTTCCTCGGCAATCGTTTCAAAATGAATGGCCGCGATACACAAGCAATGGGACTGAGCCGACCCATATTGCACCTATCTCAACGTTTCATCAACTTCCGATTTCTGCAGAAAAGACCCAACCACACCACTCTCGAGATTCAACGGAGGAGTTTGCTGGCTCATCTTCTTCTACATCAAACAGTTCTATGATTTCAGCAACTAACGCTTGCGCTCAATCCCATGGTCGAACTATCGCCTTGCACCACATGAACCAAGCTCAAACAAGCAGAGCCTGTATTGGAACACCAAGCAACGTCATAAACACTGTTGAACAAATTCAGTCCGACGATGAAGCTACCGTCCAGACCCCGTTAATGATAAAGCGCGATAGCTCCGTATGACTATAGAATTGCCACAGGGTGCACAATACGACCTTGTGATGATCAAAACAAAAAAAAATTAGGCTGTTTTTATAAAAATGGCACACAAATAGAAATACATAGAATTTTTATACAATTAAACTTCAATATATATATTTAAGAGTATTCCAGGCCCCTAAATATCTTCAAAAAATTGTTATTATTTTGAATTTATACTAAGAAATGGGAGCGGTCGTATCCAATTCATGATAACAATATTTTGGTTCCTTGTCTGTTTTTTAACAGAAAACACTATGCCAAATTTTTATAATTGTAATAAACACTAAGATTATCTCCTAATTTACCCGGAAGATTAATAAAATGATGTAAAACAAATATTAAAAATCAATAGAAAAAAAGATGTATTTATTTTAATTCATTCTTCTATTTCAGTATCGGGCCTGTTCCGGTTTTCACTTTCGGTAAGATTTTGCGGAATTGAATTCCTTTAACCTGCTCTAATATCATTTCGGAGAAATTCTTCGGATTTATATCACTTTGAGCTGATGAGTTTAAGTTCGATAAAGTGAAAAACGAGCATCGTTTTACTATTTGCTGTTCCCACTTCCGATCGAAATGGGCTTGTTTTTACTTTTCGAACTCGGTTTCGAAAACGTTTCGAAAACGTTTCGAAAATTCATTTTAAGTATTTCAGGTTGAATATAGCAGATAGAACTTAGACTAAAACTTCGTTGTTCAAATTTAGTTATTCAATTAAAACAACTCTAGCAGCTTTAAATTGCGAGGGTTAGTATCGATAACAAAAATTAAAGTGGAAGAAAAAAGAAACTGGAAACAAGAATAATGACGTAAGTCTGGAAATTGTTAGCGAACAGAGCAAATTAAATTAAAACCAATATGATGAAAATCATAAAGGTCCGTTCATAGTATATGTGGACGCGAAAAGTGACAACAATAAGAGAACGGATAAAAATCAATTTGAGCTCGCGAAATGTCTGTTTAACCTGATAATTTGTGGCATAGAAGAGGTCGACAGAGTAGGTTATGGTCGGTGCAAGGTGGTCTGCAGCTCGGCAAATAACGCATATGCACTAGCGTTGAACAATAAATTAATAGAGTGTGGATTCAATCCGAAAATATTTAAGCATTTGATCTCAAAAGCAGCGGTTTTGTTTAACATTCCTGTGCATTTATCAAATGAGCAAGTGCAATACCTAAGCGCAGCAAAACAGACAGACAGACAGGTTCTATTACCCACCAGCTGGATAAAAATTATTTTCGCGGGTCAGCAATTACCGAACGAGATTAGGTTCATGTACTCAAGAGTGACAGTTCAGCCCTACATTCACTTTGTACAGGGCTGCAGGAAATAAGGCCCCAATGAAATAAGGCCCTAAAAGGGAAAATGAAATAAGGCCCCAAAATTTGGGATGCTATTTCATATGAAATAACACCCCAATTTCAAATATGAAATAAAGCCCCAGTAAGATGAAATAAGGCCCCAAAAAAAAAATGAAATAATGCCTCAAATTTGAGGTGTTATTTCATATGAAATAACACCCCAATTTGAAAAATGAAATAACACCCCAATTTTTATTAAATATTTTTTTTATTTTATTGCTTTTATATTTAATTTATTGTTTTATTAAGAAAAGACTTGCATGAAACTATTCACAGGTTTTCTGTAATAAGAGCAGTTGTAATGCTCGAAGTTCTTTGCAATTGCATCTGCTGCTTGTACATAGCTTTAAATTACATTCTGCACAAGTTTTTAAATGTTTGCATGGCAAAATAAAATTTTAAGAGATAATGAAAATTTTATACAAAAAATCGCGCGATTTTTTGTATAAAATTTTCGCCTGCGGCGCTAAGATTAAGAAATGATAAAAATTGTATATACAAATCGAACATTTTTTTGTATAAAATTTTCGCCGGCGGCGGCTCTAAGATTAAGAAATAATGAAAATTTTATATAAAAAATCGCGCGATTTTTTGTATACAATTTTCGCCTGCGGCGCTAAGACTTACACAATTATAATGTAATTACCTGGTCAAAATATTGAATATAGATCACTAGAAGCTGGTTAAAGCAACCTTTGGGGACTACCTTCGATTCGGCGGAGGTAAATTTTTCTTTATTTCGCTTATTATTTTTAAAGATGAAAATATACAAAAAGCCTGTTTTTGGTCTTCAAAAATACAAGCCGTGTAAAATGGCAGTGAATTTGCTTTATCCTTTTTAAGCATAAACGAAGGCCACTTAGATTCCAAATTGAAAGCCTCAATTACTTGAAGAGGATGGTCAGGCGAATTTACAAATGTTTTGCTGACGATATATTGTCAATATAAAACAGTGTTCGGCACCAACACAGTCATATGTTTGCATTGCGTTAGTGTGCATTTTTGCTCGTCTAACAGCGGAATAACAGCGACGTAACAGAAACAAATCGTAGCAGCGACGCGTCGCGACGTGTACGTGAGTGTACGTGAGCGGCAGCGCAGTCGCCACGAAAATTTCCTATGAGATCGAGATAGGGCCGTGCCGATAGCTGATATAAAATATTAGGGCCCTATTTCAGAATAAAAATGAAATAAGGCCCCAAAAATAGGTTTTGGGGTCTTATTTCATTTCTTCTTTTGGGGTCTTATTTCATATGAAAAAAGGCCCTAATGAAATAAGGCCCCAAAAAATGAAATAACACCCCAAATTTGATTAGAAATCGTTGTTGTTGTTTCCTATACATTTATTTGGGGTCTTATTTCATTTTTTGTTTGGGGTCTTATTTCATTGGGGCCTTATTTCGCAGAGCCCGGCACGGAAAAGACGTGGTATGCTCCGGTATGTCGTGCACAAATTGCGCCAATTTTCAGAGAGTGTCCTGCACGTAAAAAAGCGTACACAATTCAAAAGTGTATGACACTCGAGAGCCTTACAAAAGTTGAGGTGAATAGAAGGTACCCGTTTCTGTTTGAGAAACAAGTGCCAAATATGGGAGATGCAGAAGCTTTTCCAAGCCTGGGCAGGAGTAGGCAAACTACTCCCTCTTTAGTTAACAACAGCACAAAAGCAGCCACGGGAGTCCACAACATGCTTATATGCTAGTATGATTAAACAAACAGGCACGCACAAGGCTGGTAAGGTTGGCAGGTGGGCAACTCATGGGGGCTCTTGAGCTCGCGCAAAAGAGACTCAATTCTCTCCACGGCAAGCTAACTGCATTTCTGACAGGCCAAAACAACACCACAAGCATAGACACGGACACAAAAATATTTCTTTTTGGGTTAAGGGAATTTACCATTGCTACTAACGCCAAAACAGATGCGCTATTAATCTCAAGTTCCATTATCAACCTTAACAGCACACTATAATGATAATCAAAATAATAACAAACAAATCCTTAACATGTTCCTTATAAATAATAATGTTGACATAACTATACTTTCAGAGATTTGGGTAAGGTACAACGCAGACTGTAGTATGTTAGGGTATAATTTTTATTGCAAACCTAGATCGGACGGATACAGGGGGGTAGGAATTTATATTAACAAAAGTATGAAATTTAAAATAATCAATATAGATAGCTCAATAGAAAGTATAGGAATTCAAACATTAAATTTGGAAAGAAATATTAATTTATTTAGCGTTTACTCACCACCCTCGGGCGCTATTCCAATCTTCAAGGCAGGAGTTATAAGCGTTTTTAGACTAGCCGCTTCCCTGAGCAAGATAAGCATAGTGGGTGGCGATTTAAATTAGAGGTCTGCATGAATGTACTCAAATTGTGAGACCAATTGAATGCAATTGAATGGTTCTGAATGAGTTGAATGCAAAGCATACTTTGATTGAGTTTAAATGTATTTAAGTGAAGTTTTGTTCGAAAAGTTCGGCATTCATACGAGATGAGTTCGAATGAACTAAGGTGTAAAAACGATAGATGACATAGGCATTGTCAAACAAATTCGAATTATCAGGCATGCCACATAAATCTCTTTCACTTGAATTTCACGTCAATTTCATTTCTCCGTGCCACAGTCCAATCACCTAAACAATTTTGGGTGAGACGAAATCATCGCTCAATTCACTGGCATCCGATGCCATGAGAATAATGTCACATTTTTTGTCCGAATTTTTGAATTTAGAGTTGTCTAGTAGTTTGTATTGTTTGCTGCGCCAATAACTTTTAAATTTTTTTAAGCTATACAATATCAATTATTATATACATAAATTGAATTATATAAATTCAATAAGAAATAAAATAAAAATTTTATATTCTGCAATGATAAATTTAAAAAGTTTGCTAAACAAACCCTTGGGAAATTTAATCTGAGAAGGGGCCAACCCTAGCAGCCTAGTACGAAAAGGTTGATGAATATGCTTAAAAACCTAAATCACACAAATTTCTGTAGCACGGAGAAATTTTCGAAGTGGAATTGCTTTTCTCTGAAATCACTTTCACTAGTGTTTTTTGTGGCATACCTGTATGTTAGGGTGTCCCTTATTTGGTCAAAGTCAATATTTTTAAACGCATACGGGCTAGTTTTGTTCATTAGGTCCTAAAGCACTCAGAAATAAATTTTTACCTCAATCGGAGTAGGATAACCCGTGCCGACTTGGATCGGAAAATTTAAAAATTATATATGACAAAAAAAAAAAACAATTTTGTTTTTTTAATTTTTTATTTTGTTAATTTGGTCCTAAAGAACTAAAAAACCAATTTTCACCTTAAGCAAGATAAGCATAGTGGGTGGCGATTTAAATTAGAGGTCTGCATGAATGTACTCAAATTGTGAGACCAATTGAATGCAATTGAATGGTTCTGAATGAGTTGAATGCAAAGCATACTTTGATTGAGTTTAAATGTATTTAAGTGAAGTTTTGTTCGAAAAGTTCGGCATTCATACGAGATGAGTTCGAATGAACTAAGGTGTAAAAACGATAGATGACATAGGCATTGTCAAACAAATTCGAATTATCAGGCATGCCACATAAATCTCTTTCACTTGAATTTCACGTCAATTTCATTTCTCCGTGCCACAGTCCAATCACCTAAACAATTTTGGGTGAGACGAAATCATCGCTCAATTCACTGGCATCCGATGCCATGAGAATAATGTCACATTTTTTGTCCGAATTTTTGAATTTAGAGTTGTCTAGTAGTTTGTATTGTTTGCTGCGCCAATAACTTTTAAATTTTTTTAAGCTATACAATATCAATTATTATATACATAAATTGAATTATATAAATTCAATAAGAAATAAAATAAAAATTTTATATTCTGCAATGATAAATTTAAAAAGTTTGCTAAACAAACCCTTGGGAAATTTAATCTGAGAAGGGGCCAACCCTAGCAGCCTAGTACGAAAAGGTTGATGAATATGCTTAAAAACCTAAATCACACAAATTTCTGTAGCACGGAGAAATTTTCGAAGTGGAATTGCTTTTCTCTGAAATCACTTTCACTAGTGTTTTTTGTGGCATACCTGTATGTTAGGGTGTCCCTTATTTGGTCAAAGTCAATATTTTTAAACGCATACGGGCTAGTTTTGTTCATTAGGTCCTAAAGCACTCAGAAATAAATTTTTACATCAATCGGAGTAGGATAACCCGTGCCGACTTGGATCGGAAAATTTAAAAATTATATATGACAAAAAAAAAAAACAATTTTGTTTTTTTAATTTTTTATTTTGTTAATTTGGTCCTAAAGAACTAAAAAACCAATTTTCACCTTAAGCAAGATAAGCATAGTGGGTGGCGATTTAAATTAGAGGTCTGCATGAATGTACTCAAATTGTGAGACCAATTGAATGCAATTGAATGGTTCTGAATGAGTTGAATGCAAAGCATACTTTGATTGAGTTTAAATGTATTTAAGTGAAGTTTTGTTCGAAAAGTTCGGCATTCATACGAGATGAGTTCGAATGAACTAAGGTGTAAAAACGATAGATGACATAGGCATTGTCAAACAAATTCGAATTATCAGGCATGCCACATAAATCTCTTTCACTTGAATTTCACGTCAATTTCATTTCTCCGTGCCACAGTCCAATCACCTAAACAATTTTGGGTGAGACGAAATCATCGCTCAATTCACTGGCATCCGATGCCATGAGAATAATGTCACATTTTTTGTCCGAATTTTTGAATTTAGAGTTGTCTAGTAGTTTGTATTGTTTGCTGCGCCAATAACTTTTAAACTTTTTTAAGCTATACAATATCAATTATTATATACATAAATTAAATTATATAAATTCAATAAGAAATAAAATAAAAATTTTATATTCTGCAATGATAAATTTAAAAAGTTTGCTAAACAAACCCTTGGGAAATTTAATCTGAGAAGGGGCCAACCCTAGCAGCCTAGTACGAAAAGGTTGATGAATATGCTTAAAAACCTAAATCACACAAATTTCTGTAGCACGGAGAAATTTTCGAAGTGGAATTGCTTTTCTCTGAAATCACTTTCACTAGTGTTTTTTGTGGCATACCTGTATGTTAGGGTGTCCCTTATTTGGTCAAAGTCAATATTTTTAAACGCATACGGGCTAGTTTTGTTCATTAGGTCCTAAAGCACTCAGAAATAAATTTTTACCTCAATCGGAGTAGGATAACCCGTGCCGACTTGGATCGGAAAATTTAAAAATTATATATGACAAAAAAAAAAAACAATTTTGTTTTTTTAATTTTTTATTTTGTTAATTTGGTCCTAAAGAACTAAAAAACCAATTTTCACCTTAAGCAAGATAAGCATAGTGGGTGGCGATTTAAATTAGAGGTCTGCATGAATGTACTCAAATTGTGAGACCAATTGAATGCAATTGAATGGTTCTGAATGAGTTCAATGCAAAGCATACTTTGATTGAGTTTAAATGTATTTAAGTGAAGTTTTGTTCGAAAAGTTCGGCATTCATACGAGATGAGTTCGAATGAACTAAGGTGTAAAAACGATAGATGACATATTCATTGTCAAACAAATTCGAATTATCAGGCATGCCACATAAATCTCTTTCACTTGAATTTCACGTCAATTTCATTTCTCCGTGCCACAGTCCAATCACCTAAACAATTTTGGGTGAGACGAAATCATCGCTCAATTCACTGGCATCCGATGCCATGAGAATAATGTCACATTTTTTGTCCGAATTTTTAAATTTTGAGTTGTCTAGTAGTTCGTATTGTTTGCCGCGCCAATAACTTTTAAATTTTTTTAAGCTATACAATATCAATTATTTATTTTTTTTATTTTTTTTATTTATTTTTATTTTGTTCATTTGGTCTTAAAGAACTCAAAAACCAATTTTCACCTTAATCGGAGTACGATAACCCATTCAAATTTGCATCGAAACATGAAAAAACAGTGTTTTAACACTGATCATACATTTTTCGATGATTTTTCATGTTTCGATGCAAATTTGAATGGGTTATCGTACTCCGATTAAGGTGAAAATTGGTTTTTTAGTTCTTTAGGACCAAATTAACAAAATAAAAAAAATAAAAAATTAAAAAAACAAAATTTTTTTTTTTTTGTCCTATATAATTTTAAAATTTTCCGATCCAAGTCGGCACGGGTTATCATACTCCGATCGAGGTAAAAATTTATTTTCGAGTGCTTTAGGACCTAATGAACAGAACTAGCCCGTGTGCGTTTAAAAATATTGACTTTGACCAAATAAGGGACACCCTACTGTATGTGTTATTTCAGTTTAGCTTTTTTTACGACTTATGGCAAAGATGGATGGAAAAATTAACGCACAAGATCAAGCCGCTAATAAGCATGACTTGGTGGCACATGCATAAAGATTTTTCTCCGCTTTTGGACAAAACAAGTTGCAAAATTTTCAGACGCACGAAATTATATAACTGAAAAACGTGTGATCGCCACCAAACCAGACAACGTTAGCAAAATAATTAGGGTGTTCACTTTACCCTAGCAGCCTTGCAGGTTGAAAACGTTGCAAGCTTGCTGCAAGAACAGCGCTTTATTTGGAAAGCGTTGGACATAATCACAGTGGGCTGTTTTTTGTTTATATTTTGTTAAATATGTTCAAAGCATTGCACGTGAAGCGCTGTTCTCGCAGCAAGCTTGCAACGTTTTCAACCTGCAAGGCTGCTAGGGTAAAGTGAACACCCTAAATGTTTCTACATTCAAAAGGGATTAATCACATACATATATGTATGTTAATACATATTTTACAGTTATAAATTTAAAAAATGTATTAAATTAGCTTCAAGTCATATTTTTAATTTCTGAGAAATAAATGGATTTTTTCCTTTTAAAATAAAATTTTTCTGGTTAATTCGATTGAAGTTAAACCAAATTCAACTTCCTTGTCATTCACATTCAGGCCTCTACGTTTGAATGCTAGCCTACTGAGTCACACACAAGCTCTTCATTAAGCCAAAGCTGTTCAAGTTCGAATTCATATTCACTCGTTCATTTTGAGTGTGAACGCTTCATTTGTCATTTTGAGTGCATTCATGCAGACCTCTAATTTAAATGCCAACGCAACGAGCTGGGGCAGAGCTACAAATGACAGTTAAGGACAAATTATAGAGAGAAAAATACTTGACTATGGCTTTGTGTGCCTTAACAATGGGGAGCCGACGTTCTCGCTCAGTCCGACACAGTTTTCCGTACTTAATCTCACTTTCACAAACATTAGAAACCTAGGAGTAAATTGGGAGGTAGGAAAATCAAAGCTGTCAAACAGCAATCACCTGCCCATTCTAATCAACATTAGTCACATACGTTCCGATGCTGCAGTTAGGAAAATTTTACATAATAAGGTAGCCAAAGATTTCTGGAATATGTCTTTTACGGACTTAGTTAAGCTTAACAACCAGGTAAATAAAATAACAAAACAAAACACACTGACGATTCAGAGCGGAAACCGATATAAACAAAAAAAAATGGTGCGATGAAGAGGCAGATAGGCTTTTTAGATTAAAGCTTGGTACTGACGTCAGATAAATTTTTAGCGGCGTAAAGTGCTCAATCTTTCGCTGTCGACGAGCGTAAGCCCAGTGTTGCCAATGCAACACGGACAAATAACCAAAAGTTGAGTGGTAACTCTACGCGTCAACGGCGGTTTATTTCAAATTTGAACATGCAGAACTGATTTGGATAAAAGAGGAGAGAATAGGCATTGAAAAATGCAAATTAAAGTTAATAGAGGACAGTTAAACAAGCACAGCGGGTATTGGGTGCACCCATCGCTTTTGAACTTATTACGTGGGTTCTCCCTCTATATTAATGAAAAAATGCAAAGTGTTTGGTTTATGTCTAAGAAAACAATTTTAGTTTTCGTTCTTGCTTATAATTCATTAATATTGTCGTCGTTATTGTCAACGTCGCTGTTTTTCGTCGAAGTTCCAGCCATTTTTTTTAATTTATGTGAGTGAGCGAGATAGATATACCCAGCGAAACTCTAAACAGTTCGATGTTTCGCCAGGCCAGTCAGCTTTTTCAAACAGTGCTGGATAACGCCCGTTCCTTATCTGGCAACTCCGTTTTTAGTTTCAGTTTAGTTGACGTCCGGACCGACAAGCGGAGATAAATGTCGTCTTCTTCTTATTCACCTTACGCCAGCGTTTTTTTTATATGGAGTTTGACCTTACGCTAGGCCTTTTTTCTGACGTCAGTACCAAGCTTAAGAAACCAAACCAGACAGAAATTCTACAAAACCAAAGCGTTCGTAGACATAAGGAGGGCATTTGAAGCTAACAATAAATTCCAAGAAGTATATATTCAACCAAAGAAAGGTTAAGTTTGAAAAATTTGTAAACGAAATCTCCTCGTCCCCAAACATGTGGGACAAGGTTATAAATGTTAAGCAATACAACCAGGTTAAGAGAACGGGTAACACAATGTCAGAGGAAGACGATATGGCATTTCTGCAGGGAGTTAAAAATGCACCCAGCATAATTACCTAGCAGATTCCTGTATCCATCCCAAACAGTATACTGCAGTAGTAAGCTCACAAGGGACAAGTTTGAATTCGAGGACTTTTCGCCATTCATTGCCACAAGAAACCCAAACTCGGCTATGGGATTGGACGGTATATCGTACAAGATGATCCAGCTACTGTCCCCTACGAAAAACTAGAATTGTTTAAACTAATTAACAAGGTCTGGCACTCAGTGTGCCAGTGCCCAAGAAAAACACTGACACTAGCCTTGCACAGAACTTCATGCCAATATGACTTCTGAGCATTCTCTTCAAGACTGTGGAAGGCCTTATAAAAATCAGTTTTGACTCTTACATAGCTGAAAACGGACTACTGCCAGAAAGATCATAGGCTTTTAGAAAGCACAGGTCGACACAATGCATAAACGACTTAATGAACAAGATACAGGCGCTAAAGGCAAGTGGCAATCAGGTCATGGCAGCATGCCTGGATTTAAAGAAAGACTGTGTGGAAGTTAAGGTACCGGAATCCAAGCTGAAATGCATGAATTTTAACAGGGATCAAATCGAATGGATAACTTTGTTTCTTAACAAAAGGGTGCTGGTTAAGGGGAGAAGTCAGGTGGAAGTGAATAGGGGTGTCTGTCAGGGCAGCTGTCTGAGCCCCACTCTGTTTAATCTGTACACTGCTGACCTACACCAGATAAACGACCCCAATTGTCAGCTCTTTCAGTATGCAGACGGTTTCTTTCTGGTCTGCTTCCATAAAGACTTTCAGACAGCCAGGGATTTGCTTAGGGACAAGATTGCCGACTTTGAAATTGACTGCGCCGAGATAAATCTAACCTTTAACGCTACTAAATCTAAGCTTATTCCCATCAACCTACAAAGACGCGAGCTAAACGTACGACATGGGATGACTCAGCTAACGGAAGTAAGTCAGATTACGTACCTTTTGAAGAACCATTGCACCCAGCGGCTCAGCTTATGCACACATCAATAGGGTAATCTCAGACTCCAATAAAACCGGCGCATTTCTTAAGAGGGCTAGGGTACTTTACAGGGCCTTTGTGCGGAGTAAGCTCGAATATGCGTGCTCATCTTTTTGCAATCTGGGCAAGACAGCTTTGAGCAAAATTGGGGCACACGTGAACGGATTTCTGAGAAGAGCCTTAGGTCTAATTAAGTGCACGCCTGTGCCAATCATTATAAATTTAGCGGCTGAGCTGTCAACAGAGCACAGACACAAGTTCGCCACTGCTAAGGAGTTAGCCAAGGCATTTTCACACAACCTACCAGTATGTGAGACGCTGAGGGAAAGCTGCCAGTTCAACACAGGCTACGCAAAGGTCTTCAGGGAATTTGCGCACATTCTAGAAAACATGGTACTGGTAGGCGATCCGCTAATAAGGTGTGACAAATTAGCAGTTGACATAGACTTTTTCAAGGGAAGCGCCAGAAACAAGCATTCGATAGAAGAAAAAAGTATAATCCTACTGTTCAACGAAAAATTAGCACAATTAAACCAGTTGTTCCGTACTTTACTGACGGATCTGTAACAGGTACATTGATAAGGCGCTAGATCATGCCATCTCTGAAGGCGTAACTCGAGTTGCTTTTTTGACGGACAGCAAGAGCGGCGTTCAATTGCTTTAAAAAAGCCTCCATCGCAACTACATTGCAAGACGCATATTAGGAAAAATAAACAGAAACCCACAAATTAGAGCAGCAGAGTTTCACTATATACCAGGACACGCAAACATACCACAAAATCATACGGTAGACGCAGCCGCCAGGAATGCTCCGAGGGAAGGCACGCTTATAGCACTCAATTGGACTCTAAAGGACGCCACTGCAGCCTTGTACAGATGCATTAAACAAAACTGGGACAGAGATTACGCTGAGTTTTTGGCGGCAAAAAGCAGAGGATTCTGCAGCATTTTTCCAATTACACTCAACAAGCCATGGTTTGCTAACAAGAGTTTAAAAATGCACCCAAAAAGTATAAAAATTTAAAAAAGACTTCTTAGCGGCAACGCATTCGATAATTACATTCGATAATACAGCTGCCACAAGCATAAAGCTTGGTACCGACGTGAGATAAATTTTTAGCGGCAGAAAATGCTCAATATTTCGCTGTCGACGAGCGTAAAGACAGTGTTGCCAATGCAACACTGAAAAATAACAAAAAGTTGAGTGGTAACAGCGGTTTATTTCAAATATGAATATGCAGAACTGATTTTGATAAAAAGAGGAGATAATAGGCAATGAAAAATTCAAATTTAAGTTTATATAGGAGATATATGCGACGGCACAGCGCGTATGAGTGAACCCATCGCTTTAGAACTTTTTACGTGGATTCTCCATTTATATTAATGAAGAAATACGAAATTATCTAATTTTTGTCTATAAAAACAATTTTAGCTTTCGCTCTTGCTTATAATCTACCCAATATAATCTATCCAATGAAAGGACGGGTTTACCCCGTTCACAAGTGGAACTAGAAAGAGTTGTAGGCAATATAAACAGCAGCATAACAAATGCCTTTGAAGAAAGCTGTCCTCTTGGAAGGAAGCGCAAAGAAAGAGATGCCCCTTGGTGGAACGATAGCCTCGAGAGGCTACGACTCACCACTCGTCACCTCTTCAACAGAGCGAAGAGAGACGGGTTATGGGACTCTTACCGTGAAAGCCTTACCTCCTACAACAAGGAGATCAGAAAGGCCAAGCGGAAGAACTATCGCGAATTCTGCGAAAGTATAGAAAGCACATCCGAAGGTGCCCGGTTTCATAGGGCACTTTCGAGACGCACGCCAGAGGCTAATTTAGCCCTAAAACGAAGGGATGGCACCTTCACTGGCAGTAGTTTAGCAAAACTAGAGCTATTGTTTGAGACACACTTCCCGGGAAGCACCCCGGTACAAGAAGATACAGTCGAAACAAGTAACATGTCTAGGTCAGTGTCTGCCGACTGGAAAATTGCCAAGTCGACAGTCACAACAGAACGATTACAGTGGGCAATTGGTACTTTCCAGCCCTACAAATCGCCAGGCCTTGATATGATATCACCATCCTTCCTACAGCAAGGGCAGGATATACTCCTCCCCATCCTTAGGAAGGCAATGATAAGCAGCCTTGCACTCGGACACATACCAAGTGCGTGGCGTAGAGCTAGGGTGGTCTTCATCCCCAAAGCAGGGAAGAAAGATATCACCAGCCCCAAGTCCTTCAGACCCATCAGCTTGACATCGTTTTTGCTGAAAACGCTGGAAAAGCTGGTGGACCATAAGATAAGAAGTACTCTTCTGGTGCAATCCCCGCTGCAACCAACGCAGCATGCATACAGGGCAGGCCGATCCACGGACACGGCACTATATCAACTACACCGCACTTTAAGCACAGTAGTTGACAAAAAGGAGGTGGCCATATGCGCCTTCCTGGACATAGAAGGTGCCTTCGACAACACATCTCACGATGCTGTCAAGGCTGCCCTGACCAGGAGGGGCCTAGACACAACCACAGGCAGATGGATTTCCTCACTGCTGGGGTCTAGACAAGCCACGGCAACAGTTCAAGATAACACTGTTACTGTCACAACCACAAAAGGTTGTCCTCAAGGGGGTGTTTTGTCTCCTTTACTTTGGAGTCTGCTAGTAGATGAACTACTCCAGAAACTTGCCGGCTATGGAATTCAATGTCAGGGCTACGCTGATGACATTGTCATCATAGCACGAGGCAAATTCGAGGAAACACTCTGCGACATTGTACAACTAGGTCTAAGGATAACGAGCGACTGGTGTGGAGAGGTGGGCCTCAACCTCAACCCCGCCAAGACAGTCATCGTTCCCTTCACTAAAAGGTACAAGTTGCAGAGAATGAGGCAAATAAGGCTGTCAAACAGCATAATAGAAACAAGTAAGGAGGTTAAGTACCTAGGAGTCACTTTCGACAGTAAACTTAACTTCGGCCCCCATGTACAAAATGCGATAGCAAAGTGCACTCGAGCACTTTATGCCTGTCGCAGCATAGCCGGGAAATCATGGGGAACATCACCGAAGATTATTAGATGGCTATACCTAATGGTTGTCAGGCCAATGCTCACATACGGAGCAATAGCCTGGGGTGATAGAGCCCAACTCATCACCGTCAAGAAGCAGCTTTTAAAACTGCAACGGATGGCCTGCGTATGTATGACGGGAGCTATGAGCACCTGTCCGACAACGGCCATAGAAGTCCTAATGGAGCTCACGCCACTCCATGTATTCATTAAACTGCAACAAAGGGCGACTCTGCTAAGGATAGCACGAGAGGGGGTGGGAAGCATCCTTAGCCACAGAGACGCAGAATTGCTATCAGGTGATCTCCCCTTACTATTACAGCCAAGGGACGAGATGACTGCCGAGCTTATGTTCGAGCAGAATTTCAAAGTGAACCTGAGCAGTAAGAAGGACTGGACAACACTTGATGAAGTCCATCCAATGGGTCAACACACCATAAAATGGTACACCGACGGATCTCTTACAGACCAAGGCACAGGACTTGGAGTTGTAGGCCCTCGGATATCTTACCATGAATCTCTAGGAACATATACCAGCATCTTCCAGGCTGAGGTATGTGCAATAGGGAGGTGTGCTGATCTTAATCTCAAACGCAACTATCGGAATAGAGACATAGCCATTCTATCCGATAGTCAAGCAGCTCTCAATGCACTCAACAAGGCGAAAATAACGTCTAAAGTAGTGCATGAGGTGCGAAAGAAGCTAAACCAACTGGGATCACATAATAGGCTAACCCTAAGATGGATCCCAGGCCACAGGGATTTAGCAGGAAACGAGGCAGCTGACAGACTAGCCAGAATGGGCGCATGCAGGCCCCTAATAGGTCCTGAACCGTTTTGTGGGATTGGAAGACACACAATCCGGGAATACCTACGAAAAGAGGAGAGGCGACTTCAGCAGTCGCATTGGACGGAGACAACAGGTCTCAGGCAAGCCAAATACCTCCTAGGTAGCTACAACCCAAAGCGGTTTAAGCAAGTAATTACACTGGGAAAGAATAGACTCAGAATACTCACCGGTCTTTTGACCGGGCATTGCAAACTGAGAAGTCACCTATCAAAGTTAGGAATTGTAAGCAGTGGAACCTGCCGGTTCTGCAATTGCGAGGAGGAATCCTCGATGCACATACTAGCAGAATGCACTGCTCTATGTAGACGTAGATGTCGTTTTCTAGGGAAACATGTCCTACCGAAGGAGGACATAGCAGACCTCAACCCGGTAAAAATTCTCGACTTCGTGCGAGAACTAGGGTTGATGGATGAGCTATAGGCTCAGAAGGGGGCACAATAGATCCAAAGGGTCGCAGTGCAGATTTCCCCATTACAATAATAATAATAATATAATCTACCAATATTGTCGTCGTTATTGACCAAATTCAATTAGTCTTCATCGTCTTCATTAGTCTTCTAAACAGCTAAATGCAAACAGTGCTGGATAACGCCCGTTCCTTATCTGGCAACTCCGTTTTTAGTTTTTCTCCGGACCGGCAAGCGGAGATAAGTGTCGTCTTCTTCTTTTCACTTTACGCCAGCGTTTTTTTATATAAAGTCTTTTATCTCACGTAGGTACCAAGCTTGACACAATTCGCAGACTACCCAATACTTCTAAAATACCACGATATCTACTTCTTTTTTGCTCGAGAGAACATGCAAAATTATCAAGAAATAATTTTCTTCTTAAAATAAGCGCGCATTAACTTATAATCTACGACTACAAAGATTATCAGGCCTGTTCCGAATTTCACTTTCGATAAGATTTGTCGGAATTGAATTTCTTTAACCTGCTGTAATACTATTTCAGCGATATTCAGCGGATTGATATCACTTTGAGTTGATGAGTTTAAGTCCGATAAAGCGAAAAACAATAATTTTCAAACACTTTGTCTAAATTCAAAGTCAATAAATGCATATCACAAAAGTTTAAAAAGCAAAAAGTGAAAACCGGAACAGGCCTGTATAACTTGTCTTGGTGATTTCCAGATTACTGGGCGGCCAAACAAGTCCACTTATCCGCAGGGTACAGTGGCAACCTAAAACCACAAAAAAAAAAAGTGGAATTCAGAAGAGCTCGGTTTTGTGTTTTATAAAATATTTTATAGATGCTTTGGAAAAAGTCCTTTAAAAAAATACTTTAACTGTTTAAGCTTGGAGTAGGGATGTTAATCGATTATAAAAATGCTCAACATTATTAAAATTTTGAGTTTATAATTTTAGGTATTCATTTTAAAGCTTTAAATGGCATTTACTTTAAAATCCGGTCAACTCTATTGCTGGCAAAAGTTCGACAAAATAAAAATATTGCCATAGCTGCTGCGTCTTCTGGAATTGCTGCAACATTGCTAACTGGATGTTCGACAGCGCACTCTGCATTTCATTTGATATAATGCGTAAAGAAGTTCCGACAAGCTGACTTTTCATCTCATTTTTAATCTTTTGAGTCAGATGATGAATTAAAATCGGTATATAATTTAATCTGATCGGACGGTCGTAGTAAATTTTACATGTTGTTCTCGCAGAGCTGACGGGTGGAATTGAGAAATTTAAATTTAAAAAGGTAATCAAAAATGTTCTTGCACCGACAGGGATTCGAGCCCTCGACCCCATGAGTGTAAGCCTTGAGCACATTCTCTGTGCTACTATAAAAAACAATCAGGGCTGCAACAGAAATCGCAGCGTTTTAGTGTTTTGCGTTTTCAATAACATGGCTGCTAAGAGTTGACACCTTTTTAGATTAAATTAGCCAGGGGTTTGGTTAGCAACCTTTTTAGGTTTATTATTACAGAACAATAAGATTTTTTTTTTTCGTTTTAATTTAAATAATTTAATTTATTTATATAATAATTGATTTTATGGGGTAGCGACATAAGTCCGCGCGACATATCTCCGCCGATCTAAAAACTACATATCTACATGCGACATAACTCCACGCGGAGATATGACGTTCTCAAAGCGACAAACATAGCTCCGCTGACTTATTGACGACATATCTCCGATCGGAATGTTTTTTCAAAAATGTATTTATTTATTATTTTTTTTTATTATTATTATTTATTATTTTTTTTTTTTTGAATTCATCCCCTCCTGGAAAATAGATGAAAAGCCCGGATAATTGAAAAAATCTTAATTTATCCCCTAAAACTCTTTTATTTTTTTATTTATGTAACGCACATTAATGTGCGTCGACTTATGGCCCTGTGGACCATGAATATGCACCAAAATCTCTGGCTTTGAATAAACGCGAGCCTTATCTGCACTTAAATATACTCGAGAACTCCAGTCCTTGACACTGCACACATATGCGGTGTCGCCAGATTTTAATTGTTTGTTTTTAATATAAATTTTTTGGTCACTTGGGGTAAACAACAGCAAAGAGCAGCCTGCGCGAGTTACGTCTTTAAAATCAAATTGTATATTTTCCAAATTCATTTTATTCGCACTTTAAATAAAGCATCGTAAAGGAGAAACACACTGTTTGAAAGTCAAAATCAAATGATTGCAATCGCAAAGCGAAGATCAGGAAAACATTTTTGGCGCATGCCAATTCCGTTATTTCTAATGCACAGAAAAAATTATACTTAAGTGTATGAACTTATTTAAAATGTACAACAGAATTCATTATCTATTTATTTATATTATTGTAGCTTAGAATTAATCCTTACTATATGGTTGAGAATAAATAATTATTGAGAAAAATTAATAATTAATAATTATTAATTGTGCAAAATTAAAAAAAAAAAAATTGGCATTCGGCACTTTGCGCAAAAATGTTCAGCTTCTTTGCACCTAAAAATAACTTTTTGCGCAGTGCAGAATGCCAATTTTTTTTTTTACTTTGTATATATTCTTTTTTTTTGGCATATACATATAATAAATTAATATACATATATATAAAATATTTAATATATTTCGTCACAAAATTGGATATCAGAAATTTTGGGGCATGGAAATGTTTTCGTCACTAGACTTTTACCTCGTAGAGGTTTTTTTATGGATATCAGAAATTTTTGCAATTGCCTCTGCTTTTGACATTTGTAGAAACAGATATGTTTATGTATATGTCAAAAAACGCGGAAATAAATTGTCTATTAAACAATTCAATAATTATATAATTAAGATAATTAAAAACACATTCAATCAGAGACGTTGCAATAAGACTTTAATAGTTTAATTCATATGAATAAATTAAAGCCCACATTGTTGCAAGACAAAACTAAACTGTCTGGCAGCACTGGTTATATGCGCTTCACATAAATATTTTACATATGCTTCTGGCATTGTTACTTTGCTAGAAGGTTTTCAATATGCACACCCCAAATTTTTTAGAACAAATTATATTTATATCCAAATCAGTTTAAGCAAATAGAATACAGTCTGCTAGCAAAAAACAATTTTTAGAAAACTTGCTCACGCTAGGAGTTGAACCCGCGTCTCCCGAACATTGCAAACTTGACGGAAACCTAGCACCTTAGACAGATCTGACTACAGCAATTCTTTATTTTGCAGCTTAGATTTCTGCCAACACCCTTTTAAAATTGAAAAACATTAAAAAAAATACCTTTGCGGATGATCTACTAACAAATTAATTGCATTTAAAAATTAAAAAATAAAAAGTTTTGGCCGTGCCAGAACTCGAATTCGGAGACACGAACTGAGAATTCATGCAAAAATCGGACGCTCTATACTTTGCGCAACTGTCAATCTTTAAGAACGACTGTCAAATTATAGATTTCATTGTTAGTGAACTGTTAGTCAAATGTAATTGCTGCTGCTGTCCTATTCCAATTCAAAGTAAAACGTATGTATTCAGTTAATAGGTTATGTCTTCCAAGCCAATCCACAAAAATTTATGCATGATATATCAAAAAATGCGAAATTGTACAAACTATAACATATTGAAAATAAAAAAAAATCGTTAGCGGCGTTTTCTCAAAAACCGCCAAAATGTGGAGAAAAAAACCTTATTTCACCTGTAGCTGCTTACCTATTTACCTCAAAAAAATTTGAATGCATGCCTAAGAGCCCTTCGAAATACCTTTTCAACGATATATAGATCACATCTGTAGCTTCTATCGTTTGGATGCTAAGGGGGTTTTAAGTTTGGCGGCTTTTAGCGATTTCCTGCTAAACTAGCGATTTTTCGAAAAAGTCGTAGAACAAACGTTTCTAGATTTTTGAACAGGAACAAGTCCTCATTCAAACATTTAAGCCAAATCAACGATTTGATCCAAACAAACAAACAAACAGACATACCGACTTTTCATCTCATTTTTGGAAGGCCACCAAAAATTTCAAAATTAATTATCTTTTGAACGAGTAGTCGGATTTTGATGAATGAGGTGTTATTCGACGCGTACTTTTAATTAGAATATTAAAAAATTAAAAAAAATAATCAAAAAGGCTCCAACGGCCCCATTAGCTTAAATTTTGCCCCTTCCACTTACACCTGTTTATCTCACGAACCAGGTGAGTTTCCAAAAGTCATAGTATGCACATTTGTAAGTTTAATTGATACCTTTCGATCGGTATATAACTCGACCTGATCGGACAGTCATAGCAAATTTTCCATTCTTCCTGTGTATATATGCTAGTCGCCTTCGCACCCTTCGTGCTGCTTTCGTCACTAGCGCGGACTGCCGTCCGCACTGATAAAAAAATTTGTTTAAGTGCACCTAAGACAGTTAAGAATGAGAGATACAGAGAAAATGTGCACTTTTGGCGCGTGCCTACGCTATTTACATACATACATATGAGAACGCATCAGAGTTGCCAGTATATGTCCGTTAAAACAGAAATGATTTAAATAAATAAATAAAAAGGAAAAAAGTTAAATAAAAAATTAATATGCTTGTGTTTTTTAGTTTCCTTTATTTTATTTGTAAATTATAATACAAAAAAGGTAGAAATAAAATAAAAGTATGCTAAAAAACACAAGCATATTTATTTTATATTTAGCTTTTTTCCTTGAATTTTTGTTTATTCAAATCAGTCCCCTTTTAAATCTGGACAAATCTGGTAGCAGACAGGCTTATGCACATACATATACATATGATGTCACAACGACGCACAGTGGGGCCATTGCTGATTTTACTTTGCAAAAATCGTAACTTTTGAACCAAATGAGATAATCGAATAATTTAAAAGGCATATAAAAGATAACTCTTCAAGCTATGAAATTAATGTTTAAAAAAAGTGCCACGCCCCCAAGATACTAACTTAGGGGCCATAGGAACAATCGGTCGAACTATGGATTAATGCCGTGTGTTTTTATTGTGAGGTTGCATCACTTTTTTTGATCTCAGCTTTCGCGGTGCAATTTGGTGCAGATAAAACTATATACGTTATTTAGAGAAATGATATCTGAAGGGTTTAAAGGCTATTTGATCCCCAAGGATTTTCAATTTTTTTAGCTATCGGGTACCAAAGTCAAAAAAAAATTCCATATCAGGTGTTTTTTAGGGCAGCAGGAAGGATTAAATAGCATAATTAATTTTTTTGGGGTAAGAGTTTGAAAAAAGTAATAAAAGCATTCGATAGAGAATTTTTTAAAGATTAAGAATCCAAAAAGATTTTACAATCAAGTAAAAACTGTGGGTAGTACAACCTTTAAAGGTTGACCCATTTAAACAAAATTCTTTAAAAAAAACACTAGATTTGAACTTTTTTCACACTTTGGCACCAGATAGCTAAACAAATTGAAAATCCTTGAAGATAAAATAACTTTAAAACCCTTCAGATATCATTTCTCTAAATAACGTATATAGTTTTATCTGCACCAAATTGCACCGCGAAAGCTGAGATCAAAAAAAGTGATGCAACCTCACAATAAAAACACACGGCATTAATCCATAGTTCGACCGATTGTTCCTATGGCAGCTATATGATATATTTGTTCGATTTGAACCAAATTTGGTCTGGATATAAAAGACTACCCCAGATTCATAATATGTCAAATTGGTTGAAATCGGACAACAATATCATATAGATGTCATAGGAATTAGGTCAACATATGAAATTCTGAAATTTCACACCGAAAAACAAAAAAAAATTTTTCGAAAAAAAAAAATTGTTTTTAAATTTTTTGAAAGTAATTTTTAACAATAAAATCCATAAAAATAAAACAAAAAAAATCAAAAATTTGAAAAAATATTTATTTTTAGGTGCCATAAAATTTATTTTTTTCACAAATTTCACAAATTTCAACTTTGATAGCCCCTAAGTTAGTATCTTGGGGGCGTGGCACTTTTTTTAAACATTAATTTCATAGCTTGAAGAGTTATCTTTTATATGCCTTTTAAATTATTCGATTATCTCATTTGGTTCAAAAGTTACGATTTTTGCAAAGTAAAATCAGCAATGGCCCCACTGTGCGACGTTATTCAAAATATATAAATTAAAACTGTCGTATACAAATATAGCAGCTATCGGCAAGGGCGTCGGCAGCTTCTCAATGAAATATTTTTTGCACGTTTTTACATTTATTACACTAGTTTACAGTCATTTCGCTTCTCATGTCTCAGTGTACTTTTCCTATGGACTTTGGCCCCTAAACACGAAAAACCATGAGATCTTATTAACCGATATGACCAAAAACGCACTCAAATTAAAGGTTACTTATCCCTCTACAACCTTCTTTCATATAGTTTTGAGATCGGCTTAGTAGCTCAGAAGCTAGCTACTTTTGAGAGGTCACAAATCGTCCCAAAAAAAATAGTTATCTAAGGTGTAAAAATTATTTTAAGTGTTTAACTTAAAATAAGGATCATATCAGATGCTGACTTTGTAAGATTCGTTGAGATATCTCAAAAAATCAAAAGTTTTTCGTACAAAATAGCTGCCATTAAAACTATTGATCGAAAATTAAGATTAAGTATAAACATTTATGTTGTTTTTTGAGATATCTCAACAAAACTTTTAGATTGAAAATATTTTAGTACCTAATAGAAATCGGACCACTATATCATAAAGCTGCGATAGGAACGAGTAGTCGAAATTCAAGTCTTAGCATAAAAACTTTTTGGTTGTTTGAGATATCTCAACTAATCTGACAAAATCAGCATCTGTTATGGTCCTATACATCCTGACCAAATTTGGTCGAAATCGGTCCACTATATCATATAATATTTATATTTCGCCACAGCGGTTAATTGGATCTCGTGGTATACTTTAAAATGTCGGAGTAACTTCGAAAATTCGGAGAAAATTAATACTTCGAAAACGCTTCCATGAAAAAAATTGAATGCACGATTGGCAATTATTGGCAATAGATATAGTAGGGCTACAGAAAAATTGCCACATTGCAGTCTTAAGACCTACTCTGGTTGGATTTCGGAAGCTAAATATGGTAAAGTTATGAATGTAGGGGGGAGCAAAGGCCCTGCCCCCCCTGCCGACGCCCTTGGCTATCGGCACGGCCCTATCTCGAGCGCATGTACACGTCACTGCTACGATTTGTTTCTGTTACGTCGCTGTTATTCCGCTGTTAGACGAACAAAAATGCACACTAACGTAATGCAAACATATGAATGTGTAGGTGCCGACCACTGAAATATAGTATAAATATCGCGAAAAGGAACAGAGAACAATTTCTACAGTTTTCAACATTTTATTTAAATTTTTCCTTATATTTCAAATTTTTTTTATTTAAAAAAAAAAAACAAATTTTAATGGTAACTAAAATAGTTTTTCACTAGCATTACTTAATGCCACTGAAAAATTTTCATTACTTTTCATTTTCAACGCCTACTGAAATGAAATTATCATTAGCACTACTTTTTTCAATGCTAGTTAAATAAAATATCATTAGCACTACTTTTTTCAATGCTAGTGAAATTCCATTTCATTAGCACTACTTTTTTCAATGCCTACTGAAATTCGATTTCATTAGCACTATTTTTTTCAATGCTAGTGAAAATTCGATTTCATTAGCACTACTTTTTTCAATGCCAATGAAATGACAAATTCATTAAAGAAGTAGTTAATTAGGAACAACTCTGGTATTTATACAACGGTGGCCAAAAGTATTTTGGTACCCTTTAAAGTTAGTTCTAGCCAAATTTTGAACTTACTTCATGTAAAGTTTCGTATCAATGGAAATTCGAATGATGCAATATTTCCTTAACCCATTGAAATTTTCGAATATATGTAAACGTCCACTTTTTCAACTTTTTTCCTCGATTTTTTAAAACAAATGTTTTGATGCAGAAAGTTTTTTTGAACAATTTAAATAGTAACTGGCCGAAGTCGCCCAACACAGGTTACTTAACTATTGTTTCGGGATCAAATTCTCAAGAAATTACTGATAATAATAGTAACAAAGTGGAACTCGACAACCTTGCCAAACTAAAGATGCCAGACAAATCAGCTGCCCGAAGGGCATACATTAAAGATATTTCACATGCAGTGCCGGAATTTGATGGGAAAAAAATCCATCTACAAAGATTTATTACTGCAATCAAATTGGTCGACCTTACAAAGGGACCATATGAAGATATTGCAATTGAAGTAATTAAATCAAAAATAATAGGCACAACCCTCTATAAAGTCCAAGATGAGATTCGATCGTTGCGATTATCGAGAAATTGAAGGATACAATTGTCGGTGAAGCCTCCGACGTAGTAAAAGCAAATGTTTACCAAAAGGGAAAAACAGCCACTCAATTTACTAATGAAATCGAAAGTTTAAGAAAGTTACTTAAATCTTCTTATATCGATGAGTGACTTAAATTCGAGCATGCGGATATTTTTAGTACCAAGGAAGCTATCGGAGTTATGATCAAGAATTGTGAACATAACAAGCTTAAAACAATACTTGAAGCGGGTACATTCAAAACAATGAATGCATCTATTGTCAAGGCGCAATTTTTAACTACGCGTTGTATAGTTTGTTAGGATTCAGGCACACGGGTCAGAGCGACTTAAATAAATACGGAGCAGTACTTGTGAGAAGTGATTTGGATACCAGGGATGTCTTCTATGATGATGTATGTAGGTATGTGTTATACAGTTATTTGTTCAAACCAATTTGTTCCGCACTTGGAAATTTTTTGTCAAAACTTGTGTTTATTCTTTGTGCTGTTAATTCTTTATAAGTAATAAATACCCTCAGACCAACATTTATTCAAACAATTATAAAAAATACTAGCAAAAATATTTTTTTTTGCACTCACTCTTAGAATTGTTTGAAGAATTTTTCTGCATCAAAATACTTTTTTTGTAAAAAATCGAGGAATGAATTCAAAATTTTCAATGGGTACTTAATGGGTTAAGCATAGTACGCTCTAGCCGAAAATATGTTTGTAAGGCCAAAACTCCATATAAAAAAAAGGGTTGCAAACATGCTCGAAATTATTTTGTAAGGCCATTTCTAAACCTATGTACGCTGTACCTAAATATGGGCAGCTCAGAAAATTTTCGGGCGTTTTCCAGCACTGTTTAGTAAACATATGGCAGCTTTTTTTGACCTTTCAAAACATCGATTGAATCGTTGTTTCGACTAGTCGAAATCTTTTTGAACAGAAATGGCGACCAACAAGCAGAAAAATTAAAGCCGAATTGAGATCTTTGAACACAAAGAGCGAATTATACTGATTGAAGAGGTGCAACAGAGGCCAATATTGTGGGATTTGACCCACAAAAAACATTTTTATGGGATTTTTATAATTAATAATTTTTAATTTTATAATTAGGGTATTCGTCGCTGCTTCTACTCTTTTCCTGTCCATTTGATCCATTTTCTCTTTTTTGTTGTTATCAATGTTAGTTATTTGTTTGTTGTGCATAGCTGAGGCAACAGTGTGACCACAGCAGCATAAGACCAACAATCTCTCAACTTTTTAGTGATTTTTGGTATTATGCTGTCACACTGAAGTTTGTAAGGCCGGACTTCAAAACATCGAACATTTCGAACGCCCAAAATGTTTTCAGCTAGAGCGTACTGCGCTTTAAGGAAAGTTTTGCATCATTCAAACGGAATTTGAACGACCTTTCCAAATATATTTTTTTTAATGTGAAGACTTGACTTATATAGCTGTTAAAGTAAAAAAAAGGGTGTACGAATAAATGTTGGTCTGAGTATACATTCTAGAATAGAATAACTCGTTTGAAAGCGTTTGTCGTTGTCGAATATTTGTCGTTTGAAAGCGACATAGCTCCGCGCGGAGATATGACGTTTTCAAAACGACATAACCCCGCCAGAAAAAAGCGACATAGCTCCGCTCGAAAATTGTACCGGGCGGAGATATGTCGGCGTAGATATGACGTTATGCCGATTTTATTCAGATGAAAAAAATTTAAAAGGAATTGGCGCGAGAAAATAAAAAATACTCGAGAACTCTAGCAATTTTCTGCCATTAGTCTGGCAACTCTTCGTAACACCTTTTTCGCAAATTGCACAATAAATAAAAGGTTTTTTTCGGTAAAACTTGATTTACCTCAAAAGAGCTATTTTTTAATGCTTAATTTAAAGAAAACTGAAGTGGTTCCATATATTTTTTTTAAATACCTTACTTCGAATTCTGACATAAAATGTGGCATCGCTGACCCTTACTTCGAAAATCTAAATCGGACTAAGTGGCAGCATCGGACGCCAGCTGTCTTTGCGCTATTTCATTCCGCAAAAAATTATTTTGCGGATTGACCTGTGGCACAGCGGTATGAAATTAAAGCAACTTTTTTATGGAACAACTTTATTTTTCTTTAAATTAAGCAATAAAAAAAGCTCTTTTGAGTTTTAGCAAAAAAAAAAATCTTTCAATTATTGTGCAATTTGTGAAAACATTTGTTGACAGACAGTTGCTAGAGTTGTCGAGTAATATTTATTTTCTCGCGACAATTACTTTTAAATTTTTTAAGCTAAATAAAATCAATTACAGTCGAACTTCCCTAACTCGAATCACCATTATCCAAGAAAAAAGTTCGAGTTAGGGAGACTTCGAGTTAGGGAATTTTTTTTTTTAGTTTTTTCAAAGAAACTACTAATGCATTCAATCATAAATACATTTCAAATTGCAAATTTTTCTTGCTATTTTCAACAAAAAAGGATTTCAGTTTGTTCAAGGCCTGTTATTATTTTCAAAAATTGGTTTCTTCGTTCTTTTGCTGTATCCAGAAGAAGTTCCCGATTCAAATGTCATCATAATTAATATTTAATTTTTCAATATAATGAAAAAGGTTTTTGCTGAGATACCATATTTTTCAGCAACTTTAATTTATTTGGTCTACTTTCAAATTCCTTAACTACTAATAAGTTTGAATATTTCCTTAAACATTTTTAAACATTTTAATACACTGATGCGCTGACAAAGAAGTACATTGCGAACATCTTTCCTATAGCAATTTCACAAGCCTAAATAATTGTTGATGCAATGTTCTATCATATTGCATATCCATATGTTAATGTACATCAATATTACATATCCAAACGAGCCGGTAACAAAAGCATATAACAGAAACGAAAAAAAAATTCAAACTTTATTGGAGATTTTCCCGAAAAATTCGACTTACAGAAATACGGGCCAATATTTTTGTTCGAGTTACGGAGAAATTCGACTTATGGAAGTTCGAGTTAGGGAAGCAGATTTGTATGAAATTTGCTCAGTAAAAGCTATTTCCACTCGATTTTGTTCGAGTTAGGGAAGTTCGAGTTAGGGAAGTTCGAGTTAGGGAAGTTCGACTGTATTATATATATAAATTAGAACGGAAAAAAAATTAAAATCTTATTGTTCTGCAATAACAACCCTAAAAAAATTGCTAAACAAACCCCCGGATAATTTAATCTGAGAAGGTGTCAACCCTTAGTCTAGTTCTAAAATGTTATTGAAAACGCAAAACGCTAAATCGCTGCGATTTCTGTGGCATCCCCGAATATTTAAATTTTCATAAATAATTAAATTAAATTAAGCGAATTATTCTTTGCGATTAACAAACTGAAAAAAACTGAATAAAAAAAAAATCAAGCTAAATTTTTTTGTTTATACCGACCGGGACTTGAACAGCCGATCTCTTAGTTATGAGCCCTACCGCACATCCGCTGCGCCATTCAAATGCTGATGATGGCGGTGGCCAAATACAATAAATTACATTATAAAAATATTGAATTTTCATAACTAATTGAACTAAAACAGCCTGAAGGCCTCCGCTGCTCTGGCTATAAGCCATATTATAATTTAAAATTAATTCTAGGCTACAATAATGTAAATAAAATAAAATAAAACTGAACAAAAAAAATTTGTACTATGCGATTAGATTAACAAAATTGTCTATATCGTTTATATTAAAACCAATTTAAGCTCCAATAAACAAATTTTATTTAAAAATTCAATTTAAATTTCCTTGCACCGCCCGGGACTCGAATCTTCGAATCTCCTGAGTATGAGCCCTAACTCTTACCCAATCCGCCACTATGGCAAAGAACTGACCCCGAATTTGACCCACTAACAGGTCGAATTTCGCAAAACAAATCCCTGAAAAGTTGAGTGGTCACACTGTTGCGGCAGCTGTGCACAATAAAAAAATTATATAAACGGCAAATAATAAAAGTGAGAAATCTACAACCAAATGATGAGAGAAGTGGAAACGAGTAATACCCTAATTATGGGACTAACAGCCTCTTACGCTGTTCTGAAAGGGGCGGAGACTTCCTCCGCAAAATATTCAATTAAATCACGTTTTATAAACTTGGCAATCTAAGAAAATTTACTGGGTGTGTTCAGCGCCTCTGACACGCTTTTCCAGGCACTTTTTAGAAAAATATGACACCCTTCAAACTGGATTTCGAGGCTTTAGCGGGAAATCGCCAAAAACCCGCTAAGCTTGACACCCCCACAGTTTCGAAACGACAAAATTTATTTATCATTGGGACGTTCTTTCGAATGTCACTTAGGCATACCTTTAACTAATTTTCCTGGTGAAATAAGGTTGTTTAGAGAAAACGAGTTTAACAATGTTTATAAATTTACAAATATTTACAGTGCAGATAAATATATATACACTCGCCAGAAAAACTATGCGTACACACTTTGTTTTACTTTAACAGCTATTGTAAATCAAGTCATCATAGTAAAAAAAATATATTTGGAAAGGTCGTTTAAATTCCGTTTGAATGATGCAAAAATTTCCTTAACCCATTAAGTACCCTTCGAAAATTTCGAATTTATGTAAAAGTCACTTTTCAAAACTTTTTTCCTCGATTTTTTCCAAAAAATTTTGGGATGCAAAAAAATTCTTTAAACAATTTAAGGAGTGACTGCAAAAAAAAATTTTCAAAAATATTTTTGTTTGTATTTTTTAAAATTGTTTGAAAATCCTAAAAATGACCATTTTAACCCATTTTTCCTCATTTTCATGCAAAAAGTGCCTTTTTTGCAGTTTTCAAACAATTTTAAAAAATACTAACAAAAATATTTTTGAAAATTTTTTTTTGCAGTCACTCCTTAAATTGTTTAAAGAATTTTTTTGCATCCCAACATTTTTTGGAAAAAATCGAGGAAAAAAGTTTTGAAAAGTGACTTTTACATAAATTCGAAATTTTCGAAGGGTACTTAATGGGTTAAGGAAATTTTTGCATCATTCAAACGGAATTTAAACGACCTTTCCAAATATATTTTTTTTACTATGATGACTTGATTTACAATAGCTGTTAAAGTAAAACAAAGTGTGTACGCATAGTTTTTCTGGCTAGTGTATATATGTTCAAGAAAGTCGGCAGCTTTACAAGCTCCCTGCAGCTCCGTTTTTATTTTTCCTCCTTCACATTACGCCAGCGATTTTTTTTTATATGGAGTTTTGCTTTCTTCGAGGCCTTTTTTTCCACGTCCGTACCAAGCTTTTAGCTTTTTCACTTCACGCCAGCGTTTTTTTTTATATGGAGTTAAGCTTGGTACTGACGTCAGAAAAAAGACCTAGCGTAAGGTCAAACTCCATATAAAAAAAACGCTGGCGTAAGGTGAATAAGAAGAAGACGACATTTATCTCCGCTTGTCGGTCCGGACGTCAACTAAACTGAAACTAAAAACGGAGTTGCCAGATAAGGAACGGGCGATGGGCAGCACTGTTTGAAAAAGCTGACTGGCCTGGCGAAACATCGAACTGTTTAGAGTTTCGCTGGGTATATCTATCTCGCTCACTCACATAAATTTAAAAAAATGGCTGGAACTTCGACGAAAAACAGCGACGTTGACAATAACGACGACAATATTAATGAATTATAAGCAAGAACGAAAACTAAAATTGTTTTCTTAGACATAAACCAAACACTTTGCATTTTTTCATTAATATAGAGGGAGAATCCACGTAATAAGTTCAAAAGCGATGGGTGCACCCAATACCCGCTGTGCTTGCGTGCCATCGCAAATTTCTCCTCTATTAACTTTAATTTGCATTTTTCAATGCCTATTCTCTCCTCTTTTATCCAAATCAGTTCTGCATGTTCAAATTTGAAATAAACCGCCGCTGACGCGTAGAGTTACCACTCAACTTTTGGTTATTTGTCCGTGTTGCATTGGCAACACTGGGCTTACGCTCGTCGACAGCGAAAGATTGAGCACTTTACGCCGCTAAAAATTTATCTGGCGTCAGTACCAAGCTTTTGGGCTTACGCTAGGCCTTTAATCTCACGTCAGTACCAAGCTGTAGTGATTAAACTCCTTCATAATTTTTGCAAGACATTTTGATTTAATATTTACTTACACTCGACTTGTGCCACACAACATCCAAAGAAGTCACAAGCCATAGTGTCACATTGAATAGCAGTGAAAGTAGTGATGTAAATTTGAGTAGAAACATCGATGTCGATGCTCATCGATGTTTTCAAAATGAAACATCGATGTGGGTTGATGCATCGGGTCAAAACATCTATGCATCGATGTATGTCCAATTTTTAAAAAACCATACCATTTTTAAAAGAAAAATAGAATTTCTTAGTTAATTAAGGCTAATTTTCTCTTAAAAACGTATGCTTTCATATCAGTTTAAAAGTTTCAAACAGTTTTTATCTTGAATGTATAAACACAAACTACAAGAAGGCTTTTTGATGAGAACTTTGAAAAGACATTAGTAAGCCTTCTTGACAGTGCTGCCAACTCTTTCGGGCAATAAAATGCTAAAGTAACCTTCCAAACCTGCTAGAAACGGCTAGATCAAATTCAAAAATAGCCAGAAAAAAGGCATTTTAGTTTTGATGAAAATTTTTAAAATGCTAAAGTAACCTTCCAAACCTGCTAGAAACGGCTAGATCAAATTCAAAAATAGCCAGAAAAAAGGCATTTTAGTTTTGATGAAAATTTTTAAATATATATTGTTAATTAAAAACATATAGACAATATTATCAATATCAATTTTTTAACTCCTCCAGAAAACATGGTCCCAAAACATTTTTTATTATATTCGTACACTTCGTTCTGTGAACTTTAACTTTGTCTCCATCGAATTTTGTGGCGCACAACCCAAATGGTCAATTGGTGAAATTGCAGAATGGGTGGCAATGTACAAGAAGTTCTGGTAAAGGTCTAGTTGCGGCTCTACTCTAAAAAAAAAAAAAAAAAATTATTAATTAAAAAGAGGGCGATTTATCATGAATTTTGGTGAAAAAATTTTTAGCGGGTCTCCGCTAGTTTTTTTTAATGGAATTTTTGAATTTGTAATGCAAAATGAGCTTTTGCATGGTTGCTTTGTGCATTTTGCATTCAAAATATCAAAATTTCAAAATTCAATTAAAAAAAACCTTTCACCAAAATTCATGATAAATCGTCCTCTTTTTAATTAATAATTTTTTTTTTTTTTTAGAGTAGAGCCGCAACTAGACTGTTACCGAAGTTCTTGTAGCTATAGTATCTCTGACCAATTTTAATAAATTTACTCACTTAGGCACTGCTCAAATTACTATAAACTCACTGTCAGAGCGGCGAAAAGAGCGTATTGAAAGTGCGGCAGCCGATGTCTTGCAAGACATCGATGCATCGCCATGCAACATCGATAAATCGACATCTACAAAAACATCGGAAAACATCGAGAAACATCGCTAAGAAAACATATTTTGCATTTCCGAAGTAGTTATTATTACATCATTTAAATTATTTCATGAAATTCATTGCAGATCATAAACTACGTATATCGTATAAAGGGCTTAGTAAATTACTTATAACACTTAATATTGCATATTTCGCGTTAATGAATCTGTTCACGAATCAAATCCAAATCTGTTTAAGGAAACCCACTAATCTTAAAACACGTTCAACAAACTACTTTTTTTTTTTAGAACTGGCGATAGTTTACAAAAACATCGATACTTCTCAAACTTAATATCGAATTTCTTGATGTTTTTCACATCTCTAGTCAAAATCAATTATCCTAACTAGGCGATAAATATAAATAAATTTGTCAAAAATGGGAGAAAACGTCGACTTATCATCCATAGGTGACTTGGAGGAAAAACTAAATTCTGCTCGACATTCGTTAACTACTCTAAATGATAATATTCGCCGTTTTGTAGGCCGGGGGCTTAAGGATTCCAGGTTATTAGTTGTAATTATGCTGGCAAAGAAATATTATTAGTATTTTTCTTTATATAGAATGGAAAAATATAATCCCGAGGGCGGAAGTAAAAGAATGGAACAAAATCAAGAACGAAATATTCAACGACATGATGGCTTAAAGCAAAAGAGGCGTATGCACGAATCAAGAATTGTATTAAATCGACTCTCTAAGGGAGAAGAGGATGCGTTGTGGCTGCCCTCCCCTAGAATTAATTCCCGTGTAATTCGCGAATTGCCATCAAGAGAAGAAATTGTTGAAGCACAAGGTATGGATTCCGAATCGAGGGCTCGAAATCGTCGTATGTTTGGCTCGCTTTTGGGAACTCTACAGAAATTCTGCCAAGAGGAGTCACGCTTGAAAAAAAATGAGGATAAGAAAGCCCAAATCGAAAAAAAGTTGGAGAAGCAAGAGCTGCAAGAAAAAGAATTACTTCAGAAAGAGCGTGACACATTATTTTTGGATAGAAAGCGAAAGCAGCTTGAAATCAGATGTCTGGAAAAGAAAATGGCACGGGTAAAGGACTTTAAAACTTGGGAGCACTCAATAAAATATCAAAAAAACCAAATCCGAACAAAGACCAAACCTCATATATTTTTTCAACCAAAATTGCACACGGCCCAGACGCAAAAGCTTGTTTTAAAACATAAAAGCGAGTTAGACTGTCAGATAGAACAGCGCCGGAAAGAGTTACAAGCTGAACTCAGAGAAATTGAATTCACGAACAACATGGACGAAGACTATACATTAGACGACAGCAACATCTACGATTCAAGCACAGATAATAAAGAGCCTCACGTAGAAGCTGTCCTGCCCGAAATATGTAAGTCAACCTGCGTTGGATTGCCTTTAAAATAATAAGATAATTATTATTTGCTCTGATTAGTTTTAAAGCTTGTAGTTCATGCCTAATAAATGTGGCTTATATGTATTTTTAAAGGTCGTAAGACCTATTTTTCACATAGAATAAAGGTTAAGTTTAATCGAAGATACTAAATTTTCTTCGAATTGAAAGCTATGAGATAAACTGAACAAGTATACTGTTTTTACCGACTACCTCCACGATGGGTTAAGTGCACGGAGCAAATAACGATGAGCTAAAATCTTGTTACCTAATAATTTGATTAATTTGGTCTAAGTTACGTCGGATCCACCAAGACGAAGCCCTGAATGTATTTATATTCTTTGCTGTATACATAATATTAGATAGGGTCACTACCTAAAAAGGTAATTTTGATTAATCTATTTATACATTAATGTTTTTTATGCTAATGGCTTAGTAAAAATTGCCAAAATATTCGCTACAAACTGACCTTTTACTTTATACTATTATTCACCCATTTTGTTTTCCCTGACAAAATATTAAATATTTTTTAATCCTCTTGTTTTTCAGATGAGAAGATTGCAAAAGAAAATTTTCGAAAGGTGTCAAGTCATCAAGATGCATAGAATATGTATGTTTGAGCCCGAATAATTTATGCTAATTAAGCTTTTATTTTAAAGTCGAATTTAAGACCTTTTTGCGCTCAGTATGCAAAAGTATACATTAATCTTGAAATATTTTTTCCCAGTATGACAAAATAATTGTTCAATAATTGGCCACATTAAATTAAGTTGATTATTTAAAAATTGTTACGATTATTAAAGATTTATAATCCTACAATATAAATTGATTAACACAATCGGTTTTCAACCACAGGCTTTATTGAATTTTCAACTAGGCGCTCAGATACTGTCTATTCGAATCTGGCTTTCTGAAGGATTGGGCGCTCCAGAACTTGTGCTAGTACAGATAAAAGTTAAATAAAGATTTCTGATCTTATCCATATTATGACTTTCTTCAGGTAATTGGAAATCGGAATTTTGCTTAGATCAAAGTCTATACTCAAACAGTAATACGTTTTTTATTGCACATTTTGGAGATTTAAATGAAATTTTAGAGGGTTTTTATAAGACTCGTGGTTCTGATCAGTGATAGGTTCTGCAATTTACGAGGTTCATGAATAATATACTATAATTAAAAGTCAATTAAATCTCCTGATCATTAGAACTAATTTCACTTTGGCAATACTCTGCGGTCTAGCTCTGGCCTTACCTGATGGCAGACAACCAATTTGGCACAGTCCAGCTCTCGTTAAAGACTAAAAAAATCCAAATACACAAAAATGTCTTCATTTAAAAAAATAAAATAAATTAATGAATTGTCAACAGCTAAAAGGCAACTATATATTGGCTAAGGAACAGAATATAGATATTTTATTAGCTATTTATTGATAAGTATCAGATAGGAAATTTTCATATCTCAAAAACGACTTGACCGATCGCTTCGAAATTTATTGGCGAAATATTCCAAATTTAGCAAGAATAGTTAATCTGTGAGTTTTGTTTGATATATCATACAACAACAGAGTTTTTGATTCTAAAGGTTAATTTGCAACCGATTGTTCCTATGGAAGCCATATGGTATCGTAATCCAAATTTGACTAAATTTGGTCCCAAACACATTTTCCGTGAGTTTGGTTGAGATATCTTAAGAAACAAAAAAGTTTGTCTATGACAGCTGTATATGATATAGTAATCCGACTTTAGCCAAATTTGGTCAGAATGTAAGAAACAGTCCCAAACATACATCTGTGAGTTTGATTGAGATATCTTAAGAAACAAAAAAGCCGCGTTATTGTACGATGAAATTGCCTCAGCTATGTTGTGTAATTTCAGCTTTCTATCTTGTAACGTTTGGGCTACACGTTGATCTGTCAGTTAGTCAGTGGGTCAGTCAGTCAGGACAAAAAGTTTTATATATACAGGTGTGCTACAGATATCTCTTCCACTTGAGTTTTACGTCAATTTCATTTCTCCGTGCCACAGTCAATTCATCTGAAAATCATCACTCAATCCAAGATGGATTTATAATGGTGATGTATTCGTTTGACGTGCTCTCTTTTTCGGGGCGCAAACGTCATTACGAAAGCAAACGTCGTAGTAGGCGGCTGTACTATATTCTCCGAAAAATGCTCCGTGTGTGCAAAAAAAATATGAAGCTCGAACTCGAGTCGTTTGGTTTGTGTTCCCAGAGATATTAAGAAGAGACAAATGTGGATAAATGCAACAGGAACAATAAGACAAACATGCCATTGCTTTTTATTTCGATTTTATATATTGCACAGCGACCAAAACGAAAATGAGTGAAGAGTATAGAAAACCAAACAAAACAATTTTTCTATATATCTATCTCTGTCGTCTCTCTCACGTCAGACTCTCTCTGAGAGTTGACAGCAAAAGAGTCGCCCCGAGAGAGAGCGAATACATCACCATTATAAATCCATCTTGACTCAATCCACTGGCGTCCGATGCCATGAGAATAATGTCACATTTTTTGTCCGAATTTTAGAATTAAGAGTTGTTGAGTAAATTTTATTGTTTGCCGCGCCAATAACTTTTAAATTGTTTTAAGCTATACAATATCAATTATTATATAAATAAATTAAATAATGTTAATTAAAGAAGATATAAAATAAAAACCTACTATTCTGCAATGATAAACTTAAAAAAGTTGCCAAACAAACCCTTGGGAAATTTAATCTGCGAAGGGGCCAACCCTAGCAGCCTAGTTCGAAAAGGTTGGTGAACATTCTAAGAACAATAAATTAATCGAAGTTCTGTGGCACGGAGAAATTTTCGAAGTGAAATTGATTTTCTCTGAATTCGCTTTCACTTGTGATTTCTGTAGCACACCTGATAAAGATTAAATTATTTAAATTAAATATAAAAAAAATTAAAAAAGCAATTGTTCTGAAATGACAAGCTTAAAAAAGTTTATTAAACAAATAAAAAAGTAAATACAACTTTCCTTTCTAAATTAAAAAAAAAAACACTTCAAATGTTTTATAAATATTTGGTAAAAAAAAAAAAAAAAAATCAATTCAATTCACAGTCATTTTTATATACTTTATTACATATGTATATGTAATTGTATAAAACATAAAAAAATTAAAAAAAAATACTTCAAATTTTTTTTTTTATAGATTTGCATTAAAAACCAATTGTTCTGCAATGATAAGAAAGTTATTAAACAAACTCTTGGGTAATTTAATGTGAGAAGGTGCCAACCCTAGAAGGCACGTCACACGGGTGCTTTTTCACCGACACGGTGAAAACAGGCTCGTGTGAGGCCAGCTTTAGCAGCCGAGCTCGAAAAGGTTGGTGAAAATGCTAAAAATAAAAATAAAAACGCGGAAATGCTTTCAGGGAATTGGTATCTCACTTGTGATTGTCAGTGAAAAAACGCTCGCCTGACTGGCACTGGCACTCAATTAAATTGAATCTAAAAAGGATTCTATACTGCCCATTTTGAAACTTTTTGAAAATGGAAACGATATAAAGGCGAAAACACTTTCCAAGTACGCCAAAATTCACCTCTCGAAATGGGACAATGTTGAAAATACGTAAACATTTTGGTCCGAAGCAAACAAATATCGAGACTCTGCAGGCAATAACCCTTTTTCAGGAGTGGTCACTTTCTCTCTGACTCTTCCATCGTTGCCATGGTCGAATGCAGAAGTAGCGAGGGTTTTTGGCCAAGTTAGTTTGGTAAAAACTAAATTGAGGAATAGAGACGTTTAATGCTATTTTGACAATTGGGTAAATGTATAAATCACACAAATTTTCAATTATATGCATATGCCTATTTTATCTTCTGCAGATTCGGATTGCGTCGTCACAAATCGTCTTTCCATTCGTACAACTTGCCTGAAAAATACCTTAAGTTTATAGGGACCATGGCGACGTACAATGAAAACAAAGAAAATGAAGTCGAAAATATCATTGAAGAGGCCTTAAAACTATTAAATTAAATAAAAAAAAAGTAATAAACAAAATTTGGCCTGTTTTTGTCTTATTTTTTAGTTTTTTTTAGCTTTTTTTCCCTTTTGTTTTTGGTCGTTTTGTCTTTTTTGTTTGGCATCACTGGCAGGCAGTAAAATCGGAGCCGATATTGTTAAATATAAGGGCTATTCCTGAAACAGATTATAATTGGATATTGATCAAATCTTTGTGGCTTTACCACTACAGCGGCAGCAGCCCGATCTGGCAACGACGCATCGCGAAAACAGATTCTGGTTCCGTGAGCGATCTTCGGAACCGCATCAGTCTACTTACAGCAAACGACACAGCCACACGCATCGGCAGCGGCATTCACAATTATCGCGCTTCGGCGCTCGGATAGACATTAACATATTAGTTATAAGACAAACAAATGGAAATAAAGAAACCTGATATTTAACATCATTTTTTCAATACCCCATATCTTAATCGGTTGCAGAACAACCGTTGAATATAGCTGATTATTTGAAAACTTTAAATGTGACCAGATTTTCCTTTTCACACTTTGTATAGACACTAAGCAAATAACCTATAGAGAACCCATCCTATACAACTGAAATGTCACAGAAAAAAAGGCTTGCGAAGCGTCCACAGCGATGTGTTACCGATCTGGCAATATTGTTCGAGTGAAATTTATAAAAATTAAGGGTGTTGTTTTGAATAAAATAATGTGGGTTAAAAGTTTTAAGGGTAGAGGCTATATCATATTTCACATGTTTAAGTTTCGCAAGCAACGGCCTCAAAAATAAAATCGCTTCTTTTATAAATTCCACTATAACAATATTGCCAGATCGGTAACACTTCGCTGTGGACGCTTCGCAAGCCTTTTTTTCTGTGACATTTCAGTTGTATAGGATGGGTTCTCTATAGGTTATTTGCTTAGTGGTATAGAGATGCTGTAAGCCGGAATCAAAATTGTAGTATAGTATTATCTTAATCTGTGTCAGGAATACCCGATGTAAGTTAACATTCAAAATAAATTTGTGAATGGACAAACAGTTATTTCTTTTAAATATTTTAACAGACTTAAATAAAATTGAAAACTGATGTGAACTACGGTATACTGTAATATCGTAAGTTCGAGGGTTCCTGATTGTGGTCCATGAAAGAATCAAGGCTATAAATCCGTTTAAAGAATACCTCTAATATAACCTGATTGTTTGCAGATGTAGTGAACATAAGTCGATTCAAGTTTTGGTTTGCAATATAACCTTTCCAGTATTATTCTTGTATTCGCAAAATTATTACATTCTTTTCTATTAATTTTTAGCTGTATCCGAAAAATTACTAATTTTAACATCTCTTCTTACAACTCCATACATATTTTTAATAGAATACAAATTATCGATTTATTGCATACATACATATCGACAACGTTATCGAATCAGACATCGATTTTTTACAGGTTTAGGCGTCGTCAAAAAAGTGTAGAGCAAAGAATATATTAACTTTCCTTAAAAATGGGAACTCTATCGGATTTTGGTCAAATTGCATTGAAATGGGATCCAAAAAATTTGGAAATCCGCACTATGTCAGTAGAGAAAACTTTAGAGCCTTTGGTTTTGCAAGTGACAACACTAGTGAACACTAAGGGGCCTAGCAAAAAGAAAAAGGGTAAGTCATTGTAATGAAAGAAGTTCCTCTGATGTGCGTCTACAAAAATGCGTACAAATGTAAATGCCCACTTAAATGTTTGTACCCCAAGGTTTTTATTTATTTATGAAATTCTAAATATTCATTTTGCCTGCCATCCATACCCAGGGCAATATAACAATGCATACACAAATAAGTACATACGTATGTATGTATGAACATGTGAATATACATTTGTATATGCAGTAAGTGCATATGCATGTTTGTATGTACATAAATTTACACGTCTGTAGATGCTTGCATACATGGATACATATCAATGTATGCCATTCTGTACAAATGTTATTGTGCCCGCGAAATAGAGCAATTTTGTTTTGTGAAGCACTTTAAAGGTTGTACATTTTCAGTCAGAGAATGCGAAAAGAACAATGATTCTACGCTTTCTCGTTAATTTTCCGCTTACACATAAAATAAAACTAATAAAGTGACACAAATTACATTTTGATAATTGTACTCAGCAAAATTAACACATCTGCATTAATTTTATTCTGTTAAAATTTGAAGCCTTATTTAATTTTTAAAATTTGTATCCATATTACAGTTTACATTACTCTATTAATAAAACAGACTGATAAACTGATAAAGGCATAATTTTTTTTATGTTTATTTTTATAAATTTGTTTTCATTAATTTGATGAATTAAAAACTAAAGATAGGTTTGAAACTGGCTTTGTCTTTAATAGTTACATAAGTGATTTGTATTATATTTGTGTATTTTGGGTGCAGAAATATTGTCTTAAATATTATATTTTTATTGTTTAAGGCAAATCCAAGCGAGCAAGCGCACTAGTTGCAGCTGTGGAAAAGGCCACAGAAAACTTTATTCAAAAGGGAGAGCAAATTGCATATGAGAATCCAGACATTACTCAAGAAATGCTCTCCGCAGTTGATGAAGTCAGAAAAACCGGAGATGCTATGAGCATTGCAGCCAGGGAGTTCTCCGAGGATCCCTGCAGTTCATTGAAACGTGGGAACATGGTGCGAGCAGCTAGGAATCTGCTCTCAGCTGTAACACGTTTGCTTATTTTGGCAGATATGGTGGATGTTCATTTATTGCTTAAGTCTCTTCATATTGTTGAAGATGATCTTAATAAATTGAAAAATGCGTCTAGCCAGGATGAACTTATGAATAATATGCGGGTATGTAAATGCGAATAAACTCTTCAAAATTGTTTCTTACTATATCACTAACTAAACTATTCAGCAATTTGGTCGAAATGCTGGAGAGCTCATTAAACAAGCTGCAAAACGTCAGCAGGAGCTGAAGGATCCACAATTGCGGGATGATTTGGCTGCCGCTCGAGCAATGCTAAAAAAACATTCAACAATGCTTCTGACCGCATCAAAAGTCTACGTTCGTCATCCCGAATTGGATTTGGCCAAAGTCAATCGTGATTTCATTTTGAAACAAGTGTGCGATGCTGTCAATACGATTAGCGATGTAGCCCAAGGAAAATCGTCGCAGCCAACTGATGTTTACAGTGGTGCAGGAGAACTAGCTGCAGCCTTGGACGACTTTGACGTGAGTTTTGCCAGAGTCTTGACAAATAATAATAGTAAACAAACTACAACTGAAAAATATATTTAAAATGTGAGGCAACAACTTAATTGGAAATTAAAATCAGATAAAAGAAATTGGTAATCAACTTAAGAAATTCTCGAAATCAATAATTTATTCAAAATATAACTTTATTTTTTTTATTTATGCAAATATTTTGGTTGAGTTACATAAATACTCTAAAAAGTATCCAGAATATCATTTTGTTGTAGAATCATTTTAAATCATAAAATACACACAAATGTTTAATATTAATTAACTAGATTGCTAGTCATTTTTGTGCTGTAGTTTTTGCTTCCTTTTTCTCCGTAGTCAATTTGGGGTCTGTCTGTAATTCTTTGTAATTTTTAGAATAATATTCGAAATTTTCGTAAAGTACCTTAGATTTAATTATAGTGTTTTACATATCTTCTTTTTTGTTAATCTTTTAGGAGGGAATTGTTATGGACCCCATGACTTATAGTGAAAAACGGTCGCGTCAGCTTCTTGAAGAACGTCTCGAAAGTATTATCAGTGCTGCTGCATTGATGGCCGATGCAGACTGCACAAGGGACGAGCGCCGTGAGAGAATTGTTGCCGAATGCAATGCTGTCCGACAAGCTTTACAAGATTTGCTGTCCGAATATATGTCGAACGTGAGTTTTCAGAATCTAAAATTCACAATCATACATCTGAATATATTAGCTAACAAAGAATTTTATTTTAGATGGGGCAAAAAGATAATAGCCCGGGACTTGATCGTGCAATAGATCAAATGTGTCGCAAGACAAGGGATCTGCGTCGACAGCTTCGCAAAGCTGTTGTTGATCACGTGTCCGATTCGTTTTTAGAAACAACCACACCATTGATTGACTTAATTGAAGCTGCTAAATCTGGAAATGAAAAAAAAGTTAGAGAAAAGGCCGATATATTTACGAAACATGCTGAGAAGTTAGTTGAAGTGGCTAATCTCGTGTGTAGCATGTCAAATAACGAAGATGGCGTCAAAATGGTTCGATATGCTGCTGCTCAAATCGAGAGTCTATGTCCCCAAGTAATTAATGCAGCATCAATTCTCACGGTGCGACCCAACTCGAAGGTGGCCCAAGAAAATATGTCTGCTTATCGCCAAGCATGGGAGGTTCAAGTTCGGATATTGACAGAGGCCGTGGATGACATTACGACTATTGATGACTTCTTAGCTGTTTCTGAAAATCATATTCTGGAAGATGTAAACAAATGTGTGATGGCTTTGCAAGTTGGTGACTCCAAGGACTTACGTGCAACTGCTGGGTCAATTCAGGGACGATCGTCTCGTGTCTGCAATGTTGTTGAGGCTGAAATGGACAACTATGAGCCGTGTATTTACACAAAACGCGTTTTGGAAGCAGTTAAAGTTCTTCGCGAGCAAGGTTCGTAACGCCATATTTTTCCATAGTGGACAACAAACCAGACACACTGTGTCATAAATTCGAAAACATCTTTCTCACTTACTAGAAAAGTATTATAACCAGGGATTGCAAATAATGATTATTTGTTTTTTTTTTTGTAATCAAATAATCATTCACTTATAATAACTTTGAGAAAGCGAAAAATATACCAATATTCTTTACTTATTACTTTGCTCAAAATATAACTCAAGTTGTAATTTCGATAAAGCTTAATTTAATGCTCTCTACAAGAGTTTTATCTTTTTAAATGGACTATCATTATGGTTTGTCTTGGCTTATTAACTAAGATATATATAATTTTTGCCCTTATACCCTAAGAAAAAGTCGAAAATACAACTTGAGTTTCATTTTAAGAAAAATATAAAACTCATGAAATAATGATTATTATAGTGCATCGATTTGTATGGGTCCGAAAAAATCTATGGTCAATTCTAAGATGTTTTCACGAAGAAACCATAGCTCTAAAATGAATTCCTGGTCCGCGCTTTTTGAGTTGAAAATTCATTTTATGGAACATGTATATCTTAAGTGTTTATGGTCCGATCCTGACAAACTTGGTGTTTATACTCTTGTTAGGACCAGGACTTATAATATTTTACAGAACCAAAGGACCAAATGGCCTTTAAACATAGTTTTCATCCTTGGAACGCCGATTCTGCGCATTTGGTCTTTTGGTTCTGTGGAATATTAAAAGTCCTGGTCCTAACATAAGTATTGACACCAAGTTTGACAGGATCGGACCATAAACACCCAAGATATAAATGTTCAGAAAAATGAATTTTTCAACTCAAAAGCGCAGACCAGGAATTCATTTTAGAACTATGGTTTCTTCGGGAAAACATCTTAGAATTGACCATAGATTACGAAAATGGGTTACCATTTTTTGTGAAAGAAATCGATGCACTCTAATGATTATTCTTTAAGTTTTATTTTTTTGCTCAAAAATAATGATTATTGGTTGAGAAGTAAAGTCTAACTTAAAATGAATCATTTACGGTGTTCACTTTACCCTAGCAGCCTTGCAGGTTGAAAACGTTGCAAGCTTGCTGCAAGAACAGCGCTTTATGTGGAAAGCGTTGCACATAATCACAGTGGGCTGCTTTTTGTTTATATTTTGTTAAATATGTTCAACGCGTTGCACGTAAAGCGCTGTTCTCCTGCAAGGCTGCTAGGGTAAAGTGAACACCGTATTTATTTTGTGAGAAAATCTATAAAACTTGAAATTAATCATTATGTCAAAATTTTTTTAATAACACTTATAATGATTACGGTCCCTGATTATAACTCAAAAAACGGCATTTCGAGAAAAACGCATCAATTCAGTACCACCAGTACAAGTTAAAGGAAGAATTCTGTCTATATAGATTACACACTGCACTATGAGCGAAAAGTCGATTATTCTGGCATAAAATACAATTTTAAAGCTAGAGCTTTCAAATTTGGCATGAACCTTATTTGAACTAAAATAGAATTTGTAATTTTTTTTTTTTGGATTTGGACCACGCCTTAGCTTTCCCCTCCTCACCCGATTATGAGAAAAATTTGTAAAATATTTATGTAAAATCCAAATATAAATCTAGAGACCTGAAATTTGGTACGAATCTTAGATAGGTTAAAGTAGAATTTATGCAGATTTTTGTTTTTTAATTGGATCTTTTCTTCGCCCTCTTTTTCTAACTGACTCAGTAAAAAAGTACAATTTTTTTTTATTCGCTGAAATATTAAGTGAGATATTTAAAACTTCACATGTTTGCTAATTAGACTTTTATAAAATTAACAATTTTTTTGGAATCATAGTTTGACCATGTGTTCACCTCCATTTCCATCCGATTCCGGAAAATTCTGATTTTTCTACCATATTTTAGCATACTTTTAATCGATTTTGCGCAAAAATGCGCAAAAGAAATTAATAACACTATATACTAGAGGCTTTAATTAATAACTTGCCATACTTAGTTGCTTGCGCCATCATGCACTTTATAAGTATTACTCCACGGAAAATAACTGCATTTCATATTTTTTTTTGCTAAAAATACATTTAACAAAACCGTCGACAACAACAACTAGACACAAATTTTAATACATATTACATCAAATAATCATTTTATATACCGTGAGCATCATATTCCATATTCAACTTGATTTCTTTATTAAAGCTTTGCTTATAAAATTACGCTTGAAACACAATGAACTAACGGGCAAATTTTCAAAAGCATGGGCTTTTACAAAACAGCTGACTTTAGAGAGTTGCCACAAGAGAAGAGTTGTCGCATAGCCCGAAAAAGAATATGTTTTAATCTAACTGAAGTGCTAACATTCAATAAATAAAGTCACATTTTGAAAATACTACCATCAATTTTTCGACTTTATGCCAGAAAAATCGTCAAATCGCCCAATGTGCACTATGACAAAAAAAAATCAAAACAAAACTTCTGGGATGGGACATAGCGTAGGTTGTAGGTATAGTTAAATAGAATTTTATGGCATACTAGAATTTTTTGAATCACATCGAAATTTTGAATAACGGTACAAAAACCGTTTTTTCGCACATACGGTAACTTTTACGCCCATAACTTCGTCAAATATCCACTGATTTTCATTTTCTTACAAGTTTTAGAAAGAAGAAACTTAGGTCTTTAAACGTGCCATACACGACTTAACAGGTTTCATTTCCTATACTGGAGTATTTTCTATGTTAACAAATTTTTTGTGTGTTTTTTTTTACATTTTTTTACTTTGGTGATGTTTTTGAACACTATTTTATTAGAAAGCCCTTAGACTTGTACTTTTATTTAAAAAGAACACATTTTCACGAGTAAAACGTGTGTCCATTTTCTAAAATCGGACTATAATTCGCCAAGCTATAATAGATTTTCTGAAACAGAATTGCTCAAAATACTGATATTTGCGACATTATTGCGCCATTTCCCCATCCCCTCATATTCCATTTGTAGTTGCGTAGTTAGCAAAGTAGTTAACAAACGAGTTTTTTTCCATGACTTTTTTTCTAAAAAAATTAATAACTCAGCTAAATATCACTCGATTTTAATAAACTAAAAAGCAGAAGACGAAAAATTTAATGTTTTTTGAAACTACATGCTAAAAGTTAGTTGCTTTCTACAAATTTAACTTATTAATTTACGTTCAAAGTAGGGTAAAGTCGCAAAACATGTACATGTAGCTCCCTCAATATTTATCCGAGATTGCAGTGTAATACACCGTTAGAAAGGTGTTACTTTTCACTTTTCAACGAAGTTTTACATTTTATTGTGAGATGCATAGTTTGGGACAGAGAATTTTTAGACTCCATCAACCTCGAAAAAACGGTTTTTGTACCGTAATTTAAAATTTCGATGTGCAACGAAAAATTTTAGTATGCCACAAGGTTACCTTCAACTATGTCTACAACCTACGCTATGTCGCATCCCAGAAGTTTTTTGGCTGTAACACAGTGTTATTTATAACAACAAATTTTAATTTTTTTTAGCAAAATTTAGCCTGTGTACTTTGGCTCAACTGAATAGGTTCAAGCTATTACCTCATAACGTATATAATTTATTAATGAGTACTAACAACTGAGTCGAAAATATCGCTTTAAAACGACTGTTCTTTTTATTTTTTTGGTATCTCTTAATATGACAGAATGAGCATCTATACCAATTTTTTAATTCGGTTTATATCTGCTTTAAGAACAATAAGTCATGTGTTTAATAAGCGCAGAGCATCAAGACTTCGACATGGCGAACGTCTGCTATGTTACGGCTACTGTTTTTGCAAATTCATAGCAGGGCATCCGAGTGCCTGAGCAAAATGCGCTCGACTGTAACTATTTTCCTGCTCATTACTATATTTTTTGTATATCTCTTGCAGTAATGATCAAATTTGAGCAACGAGTTGACGCTGCTGTCGAAGCTCTTTCTTCTAATACAAATAAAGATGTGGATGAAAATGACTTTATTGATGCCTCCCGTTTGGTTTACGATGGAGTACGTGAAATACGCCGTGCAGTATTAATGAATCGAGTAAGAAAATTTTAAATACATTTCAAAAAATTCTTCTATCAAACTATTGGTTTATGATTACAATCGGGTGGAGTATATGGAGATCTCGAACCATCATAATGTCACTGTTTAAACAAAAAGGACACCCTCTTGGTGCTATCTTTCCGTATTTACGAATGTAACGGTGCCATTTTCAGTTGATTTTCTAAAAACACTCTCTCTTTTTAATATTTTATATATATTTTTAATCATCAAATGTAAATGTTTTATATTTATATTCCTTATTTTATTTCAGAGCTCTGAAGACCTTGATACGGACACAGAATTTGAGCCCGTTGAAGATTTAACATTGGAAACTCGAAGTCGATGTAATACCCTTTTATTTTTATTTTTATCGTTCCTATAAGTGTATTTAAATATTTAGTCATTTTGGGCTGTCGGAGAATGTTTAAAATCGAGCTCCAGTTTCTTTTTTTTTATTTTTACATGACATGGGATGGTCGTTGTAGTTGGATTTCTTGATCTGATTGATAATAATCAACTTTAATCATCAATTCAGTTGTGTAGACATCGAATTTCAGAAAATCAAAGAAAAATTAATGGATGCAAAATATTTCATAGAATATATTTGATAAAATTCATGACTTTTGTCTCGTGAAATTTCACAGTTAATGACATAGCGTTATTCTTCATTCAACCCTAAGATCATACACCAATGTTTTAACCACAAATCACTTATTTACAGCAAGTGCACACACTGGTGATCAAACCGTCGACGAATATCCGGATATTAGTGGCATTTGCACAGCTAGGGTAAGTAATCACGGCAACTGCAACAGCTCCATATTTCACAAATTTTTTAATAATTTTATATAATAGGAAGCAATGCGAAAAATGACAGAAGAAGATAAGCAAAAGATCGCCCAGCAAGTCGAGCTGTTTCGTCGAGAGAAACTTACTTTTGATTCAGAGGTTGCAAAATGGGATGATACTGGCAACGACATCATTTTCTTGGCAAAACATATGTGCATGATAATGATGGAGATGACGGACTTTACAAGGTAATTTATTTTATAAATAGTGAGAGTTATAAACCTTTAAAAATACTGTACCAGGCACCTTTTTAGACGACTGTTGAACTAAATACGTCTTAAACTTTTTCTATTTGTAGAGGTCGTGGCCCGTTAAAGACTACTATGGATGTTATTAACGCCGCTAAAAAAATATCCGAAGCCGGTAATAAGCTAGATAAGCTAACTCGTGAAATAGCAGAGCAGTGCCCTGAAAGCAGCACCAAAAAAGACTTATTGGCTTATTTGCAACGAATCGCTCTTTATTGTCATCAAATCCAAATTACTTCTAAAGTCAAAGCAGATGTACAAAATATCAGTGGAGAGCTGATAGTTTCAGGGGTACGTATCATTTGAAAGTGTACTTTACAAAACAAACTGAATGATAAACTTTTTTTTCTTAGCTTGACAGCGCGACATCTTTGATCCAAGCAGCTAAAAATCTAATGAATGCTGTTGTGCTGACAGTAAAATACTCATATGTAGCATCGACAAAATATACAAGACAAGGCACTGTCACTGTAAGTTGGTTTGCTAAAATTATAAATTCTGTATACCCTTTTCAATCATGCGGCTGATGTTAATTTATAATATAACATGCTACTCTTTCTTTTCAAGTCTCCAATCGTGGTATGGAAAATGAAAGCACCAGAAAAAAAGCCACTAGTGCGTCCCGAGAAACCAGAAGAAGTTCGGGCTAAGGTTCGGAAAGGCTCTCAGAAAAAAGTGCAAAACCCAATTCATGCTTTATCAGAATTCCAAAGTCCCGCTGATGCTGTATAAGGGATGAAGCTTCGAATAATAACACTGTGCGAGTCGAAAAAGAGACATGACCGGACATTTCCGCATATTTTGGGTCCTAGGAATCCAACGTCATTCTTACTTTTTACAATGGTTTCATACACAATTTTATTTAAGTTTTGTATGAAGCTTCTATAAGGCGTTGATTTGTTTGGTAAACTTTCATGACCATGCACCACACCATTCACCTAAAATGGTGTGTTGGTGATCTATTACTACTAGAGTACTTTTAGTACTACTATTTTATTTTTTTCGTAACTAATAATAGTTAGTTTTTGTCGACATATTGACCCTTAAGACCACCAAATCACCATTTTATAGGTGTATGATGTGTCGGTTGAGTCTGGTCGAGTCTTTTTTTTGTCAAAATAATCGCAGTGTAATTTTAAGTATTATATACCTATATTTAAACAAATGGTTTATTATTAAAGATATAAGTTTTACTTTAGATAACTTATGATTTACACATCTCGACCCATGTCAAAAAGTTTAGGTAATGCAAATAAACAAATGGTCTAATAATTATATTATATATCACGACAACGATAACAGCTGCACAAGTTCTCTTGTTTACTTTTTTTTTTGAAACAAATTACAGGAAACCAAAGATATTAAAGAAACGAATAATGCGCACATCTGTCAATATAATTAAAACATTTTTCGAAACATGATAATTACTTTTAAATTGGGTTTTAAAATAAAAAAATTCACTTCACAATAAAGAATTTATATAATCTATTTTATTTAATTGTATTTGGTCAAATGGTATATTTTATATTATATTCATTACAGTTATTTGGCAGCCCCATTAAATTGTTTCATATCAAATGTTCGCTCACAAAATTCTTTGAATTGTGGACAATCTTGAAAGTTAACTATAGTTGAATTTTGGCAAATATATAATTTGTTGTCACTTACGATAAATTTACGTTCATGGGTCGATAGTCTTAAATTAAATATTAATTAATTCATGTATCTTATGAGCTCCTTTCTCAAGTTTAATTTGTACTATCGACATTCTGTTATTTCATAATTAATTTAAAACAGTTATGGTTTTTAGAAAAAATATTTCTCTAACAAATATGAATCTAATAATATTTACACATATTCCATACTTATAATGTTATAACATTTTGATCAAATTGCAACATGAACAATAAATGCACATTGACATTCAAAATATTTAATATTATAAGTATTTTGGTTACATATCCCGTTTCAGGGATATCTTCTATATCTAGATATATAAAACTCTTTGTCCCGACTGACTGACACATCAAAATGAAGACCAAACGGTGAAAGATAGAAAGCAGAAATTTTCACACAACATATCTGAGACAATTTCATCGTGCAATAAGACGGCGTTTTGCGGAATTCGACCTATAAGTGCGTCAAAATCGGGGTCAAAGGTCACGGAATTGCTTAGTATGAAAACCTTTTTTGTTTTTTAAGATATCTCAACCAAACACAGATTATATGTCTGGGACTGTTTCTTAGATCCTGCCTAAATTTGGTCCAATTTGAATTTCTATATCATACAGCTGTCATAGGAATAATCGGTTGCAAATTAAAAAAAAAATATCCTTTTAACCCTGCGAGCGAAGCGAGCCGAGGGTTGGAGAGGGCGGTGCCCCATAGTTCATTTAAATAATTGATTTTGTATAGCTTAAAAAATTTAAAAGTTAATGGCGCGACAAACAATCACTACGGACGACAGTCGGCGCACGAAGGGCGCGAAAGGCGACTAGCAATATATAAAGGAAGAATGGAAAATTTGCTATACTAACTAGATCGTTCAAAAAGTCCCCGGACTGACAGTGAAAAAAACATTTCTTTTTTTTTTTAATCAATATTTTTATTCAATATAGTCTCCGTCTAGCTTAATGCACCTTGTCCAACGGTCTCGATGCCTTTTTTGTAGTGGTCTGAAGAAAGTCCCTCAAAATAGGCTTCAGTTTCCCTTTCAACTTCTTCATTGGAGTAAAATTATTTTCCCTGGAGCCATATTTTCAAGTTTGATAACAGATAGTAGTCACTGGGGGCCAGATCTGGGGAATATGGAGGATGAGGATGCAATTCCCAACTTAATTCTTTGATTTTTTCCATCGTAAAAGCGGCTTTGTGAGATGGTGCATTGAATTGATGAAAAAGGATTTTTTTCTTTGCCAAATGCGGGCGTTTCTTCATAATTTCGTCATTCACACGATCAAGCAATGCTGAGTAATATTCTTTGTTGCATTTTTCACCCTTTTTAAGATCGTCGATGTGTATTATACCATGTCCATCCCAAAATACACTGGCAAAAACCTTACCAGCCCATCGACTTGCCTTCACACGCTTCGAACGGCTTTCACCGGCCTCTCGTCACTCAGCTGATGACCGATTGGACTCCGGAATGTAGTGATGGATCCAAGTCTCATCCATGGTGATATATCGATGCAAAAATTCGCTTGGATTTCGGTTAAACATGTCCAAACAGGACTTGGAATCGGCCACTCGTTTTTCCCTTTGTTCAATATCTAGGAAATGCGGCACCCATTTTACATTGAGCTTTTTCATATGCAAACACCGTAATGCTTATCAAGCCATGTCTTTGCTTCTACGGTATTTTTTCCCATCAAAAAACAGTGTTTAATCAAAACACGAAATTCAGCTTTTTCCATTTTTCAAAAAACTCAAAAAGTTGCACAACAATAATATTTCTAACTCGATGATGAAGCTTCCGATTGCGCTCAAATTTTCACTGCAGCCTAGAAATGAACTAGTCAGTCAAAAAAAATGTATTTCAAAATTTTAGTGGAGTGTCCTATGTGTCAGTCCGGGGACTTTTTGAACGATCTAGTAAATGTCCGATAAGGTCGAGCTTATACCGATCGAAAAGTATAGTTTTAACTAACAAAAGTGCATAAGACTTTTGGAAACTCACCTGGTTCGTGAGATAAACAGGTAAAAGTGGGAGGGGCCTTTGGAGCCTTTTTAGTATTCTTATCAAAAATACGCGTCGAATGACACCTCGATCATCAATATCTGACCACTGGTTAAAAAAAAAAAAAATTAATTTTGAAATTTGTAGTCGCCTTCCGAAAATGAGATGAAAAGTCGTCTATTTGTTTGTTCGTATCAAAGCGTAAATATAGCTTAAAAGTTTGAATGAGGACTTGTTCTCGATCAAAAATCTAGAAACTTTTGCTCTACATTTTCGAAAAATCGCTAGTTTATCGCGAAATCGCTAAAAACCCGCTAAATTTGAAACACCCACAGTATCTAAACGGTAAAAGCTACAGATATGATCTATATATCGTTGGAAAGGTACTGCCCAAAAAAGTTATATTTATTGGGTATGAAGAACAGAGCTCGCAAATAACAGTTGACTCTTTCAAGTTGTTCAAAAATAACTCCCACTTACTAACTTTTTGAGCAAAGAGGCAACATTGTAAACAAGGCAAAGTGAGGAAAATAAAACAAAACGACCGATTGCGCAGAGTATTTAATTTTTTCTCTCTGCTGACTGTCAATATGTGAGCGTTCAATCGGTTCGCTCTCTACAAATTGTTATTGAAAGAGCTTAACTAAAATATTTCAACTGAGCCAACTCAGCCGAAAACAAAAAGGAAGAGAGTCGAAGTGTTCTGCTCAGACAGTATGTTCGTGAGTAGATCGAAAAAGGAAAAACGGTCAACTGTTATCTGCGAGCTCTGATGAAGAATTTAGCGCAATGTGCCGAGTGACAAAAATTTATTTTTAATAATACATGGTATGGGTTTTGTTTTCTTATAGCAGTATGCGCTCAAAACAGACGATCGAGGGGATTATGGACCAAAATGTGTACGTCAATATATTAAGGAACGTTATGCTGTCATATGCCAGTTGGAAAATGTCCTTAAACTGGACATTTCAGCAGGATAGCGTATCAAATCCACCAGCAATCCGGCCAAAACCCGGCGTTGCCAGGAAAGGATCGACCCAATGCCATGGCCAGCTCAGTCCCCGAACCCAAACCCCATTTGAAACTTATAGGGGGACATCAGACGCAATGTCTCAAAACGATTCGGCTCTTCTAGGTCGCAGGTTTAGCAGGTTGTTGAAGAGAAAAGGGCGAAAATTCCGATCAAGCGTTGGCAGGACTTGGGCGACTCCATGCTAAGTAGGTGCGAAGCTGTAATAGCCAAAAAAGCATATAGAACCAAGTGTTAGGGCATGACCAAAATGCTCTCAAGTATTATTTATATTTGTATTTATTTATTTATCATCCTAGTGCTACAAGTTGTAAGGAACTTATGATTAGTGCACTAATCACAACATATTACAATAGATTTAATCCTATGATTGGTATAACAATTCTTCTAAAATATCTTATAATTAATTTTTACAATTCGATTTCAATATAATAATTTTAATAATAACAATTTCTAATATTACTTGTTTTTTAACTAGTTTTAAATAAGTTTGTTAGGTGCATAGAGAGTTTGGATATAAAAAGGGGTGCGCTTCTAATTGTCTTAAGGTCATTTGGAATATTGTTCCAAAGGCGAATAGTTATTTAGTTAATTAATGAGTTATGTTTGATTTTTCAACTTTTTTTGTTAACACTGCTATTTCAGTGAACAGCACAATTTAGCGATTTTTTCTTATTTTTCATCAAAATTTAAAAAATATCTACTAAATTAAAAAAAAAAATATGGTTAGTTATGAAAAAATAAATACATTTAACAATTATAAAAAGTTTTTGTCCTATAATGGTATCTATAATAGGATTTATCGGTCTTAAATGTGCAGGTCATCTGCACTGCTATTTTTGTGAACCCAGCTGTATGTAAAAGTTACTTAACAACTCTAATTTCTAAAATCCGGAGAAAAAATGTGACATTATTCTCATGGCATCGGACGCCAGCGGATTGAGCGCTGATTTCGTGTCCCTCAAAAATGTTCAGCGGAGTTGACTGTGTTATAGTGAAATGAAATTGAAGGGAAATTCAAATGGAATTCAAATTATCACGGTCAAATCTGAAACGAAAACCACGATTCAGCCACACACATATGACATCGATAACACTAGTTTACAAAATTAAAACTTTTTTTTGCAAAGTGAACCAAAGTATTTTTTTCTTATGGACATTGGCCTTCTAAACACGAAAATGGCACTTAAAATTTTTTTTAAATTTAAGTCCTTGTTCGGCCAAATCGGATCTGTAGAAATGGAAATATACTCAAAAGTGTTGGAGTAACCTCGAAAATTCGAAAAATTTCGAATATTTCGAAAACGCTTCCATGAAAAAAATTTTAAGTGCCATTTTCGTGTTTAGAAGGCCAATGTCCATAAGAAAAAAATACTTTGGTTCACTTTGCATTTTGGCTGTAAACTAGTGTAATAGAGTTAATTAATATATACAATTTATATACAGGGTTGCCCATATTCGACGGACCCAATTTTTTTTTTAAAAAAATCAAAGAAAAAAATAAAAATTTGGCGGTTGGCAATCTTAATCATTTAATTTGTTCCAAGTAGATTTGTTTACATCAATTTTTGAATATGATATCTCTCAAATGGCCGCCTCTGGCGTTGATGGCGTATTGTGCCCTTTTTGCAGCATTTTCCATCGTTTTCGCCAACATTTCGGCCGGAATAGCGGCTATTTCTTCACGAATGTTGTCCTTGAGCTCTTCTACGGTCCTTGGCTTGTTAACGTAAACCTTTGACTTCAAATATCCCCACAAGAAGAAGTCAGGCGGCGTCAAATCGGGCGAACGCGGTGGCCAGTCCAAATCACCACTTTTCGACATCAAACGGCCCGGAAACAATTTCTTCACCAAACTGTGACTTTTTCGTCATGAAGAGGCACTTCTTCAATCTTCTGAGGATTTTCAGTGGCGTAAATACGGCAATTTTGCTTATTTACGGTCCCATTCAATGTGAAATGGGCTTCATCGGACATGATAATTTTGTTACAAAATTTTTTCACAATTGACTTGTTCTGTTGAATGTAAATTTCAACTATTTCAGAGCGCTCGCGTGGCGTGTATTGTTCCATGGTAAAAATCTGCTTGGACTGACGCTTCAAACGCGGTATGTCATTAAGCGATCTGACATCTCTGTCAAAAGTTATGGAGTTGCCAGATGGGTCCGTCGAATATGGGCAACCCTGTACATTATCAGGGATGCCACGGAAATCGCAAGCGAAATAGAAATCCGCAGATAGCAATTCCGCACGGAAATTCCCGAGATGCCACAGAACTTCGAGAGATTTAATATTTCTTAGCATTTTCACCAACCTTTTCGAACTAGGCTGCTAAGGGTTGACACCTTCTCAGAATTAATTACCCAAGGGTTTGATTAGCAACCTTTTCTAGTTTATCATTGCAGAGCAATAAGCTTTTTTTTTTCTTACTTAATAAACATAATTTAATTTATTTATGCAATAATTGATTTTGTTTAAAAGTTTTGGCGCGAGAAAATAAAAGTTACTCGACAACTCTAGCAATTGTATGCCATTAATCTGGGAACTCTTCGTGACAAATGTTTTTACAAATTGCACAATAAGTTAAAGGTTTTTTTTGGGTAAAACTTGATTTACCTCAAATTACCTATTTTTTTAATGCTTAATTAAAAGAAAACTGAAGTGGTTCCATATATATTTTTTTAAATACCTTACTTCGAATTCTGACTAAAAAATGTGGCATCGCTTCCCCCGACTTTGAATATCTAAATTGGACTAGGTGGCAGCATCGGACGAAAGCGGATTTAGCGCTTGTTTATTCCGCACAAAATTATTGTGCGATTTGACCTGTGGCACAGCGAAATGAAATTGAAGTGAAATTCAAGTGAAAGCGATATCTGTGGCACCCCCGTATTTTTCTTTACCCCGGCTTTTACAAAATCATTACGAAAGGTGCGCAAGGTGACTAGCAATATATGCTAGAAGTATGGAAAATTCGATATGGATCCGATCAGATCAAGTTATATACCGATCGAAAGGTATAGCGTAAACTATCAAAGGTGCATACTAACTTTTGTCAACTTACCTGCTTCGGAGGTAATAGGGTGAAGGTGAGAAGAACAAAATTTAAATAATTGCAGCAATTGGGGCTGTTGGAGCCTTTTGGTGCAATTTTTTTATTTTTGACGATTCTTATCTTTGCTTAAATAAAAAAAAATTTTAAATTTTTAGTGACTGTTTCCTATCGTAAAATAGGAACAATTGTTGTACGACTTTTTGAAAAAACGTCTGGTATTTGTAAAAATAACCTTTTTTTTTGACAATGAAGACAAAATAATAAAAATTGTGGATCAAAAATATGGCCGCTCCCACTTTTTTCAGTGTCGCATAAAAAGAGTGGAGTTAGAAAAAATGTCCATTACCAATTGAAAGAGCGTCACTGGTGAATTCACCAATTACACACCACTGGTGAATTTACCAACTGCCAATCACTAGTGAATTAACCAATTACCAATCACCGGTGAATTCACCAGTTACCAATCACCACTGAATTTACCAATTACCACTTTCTGCCTCTCTGACAATTCTTCGATATATGCCCGAACTCATTGCATTTGAAGCACTTCGTGTTTTCATTACACTGTTCTTACTTTCTTGTCGCGTGACAGGTTCAGTGATGCCAAACATTTTCTGAAAAAATAAGACAAAACGACCAAAAAATAAGGGAAAAAATGCTAAAAAAAACTAAAAAATAAGACAGAAAATAGGCCAAATTTTGTTTATTCCTTTTTTTTTTAATTTAATAGTTTTAAGTCCTCTTCAATGATTTTTTCGTCTTCATTTTCTTTGTTTGCATTGTACGTCGCCATAGTGCCTATAAGCTTAACATATTTGTCAGGCAAGTTGTACGAATGGCAACACGATTTGTGTCGACGCAACCCGAATCTGCAGAAGATAAAATATGCATATGCATATAATTGAAAAATTAAAAAATATAATATACATATTTACCTAATTGTTAAAATAGCATTTAACATCTCTATTTCAAGACGGTTCCTTAGCTTAGTTTTAATCAAACTAACTTGACTAAACACCCTCTCTACTTCAGCGTTTGACCAAGGCAACGATAAAAGAGTCAGAGCGAAAGAAACCAGTTTTGAAAATGGGTTATTGCCGGCAGAGTCTGGAAATTTTTTTACTTCGGACCAAAACTGTGAAGTATTTTCAACGTTCTCCCATTTTATGAGATTAATGGTGGCGTTCTGGGTAACTATTTTTGTCTTAATATCGCTCCTAATGTCAAATCATTGGAATAATAGAATCTTTTTTGGAACGCAGAGCACGATCTACCGAAAAGGAGTCCACTTGTTTTAAGATTTTATAGTTGTCCGGCAATCTAAAATACAAATATTTGTAGCATAATAATAATATATAACATTAAATCACATACCTCTGTTTTAGTTGATTGATCAACTCGATCACAAAATCAGTACAGGTGTATCGAATTTTTTGCTCTGTTGAATCGTCGATTTTACTTTTTAATCTTTTTAAGTTAGATTCAAACTCGTATCCTAAATACAGATCTCTTTGAATAAATTCCATAAAGTCCTCCTCAAAAACATCAATTTGAATGCCAGATGGGATTATTTTGGATTTGAGACAGTTAATGCTCAGAATCAAATCACCAAGTAATTTGGTAGAATTGGAGTCATTGCTTTGGAAATTTTTGTTAATTCTTTGCATATCCTCAAGAATTGGTTTCATAAACATCAAATATAAATAATTGACTTCATTGTACAGATCGGTCAATATTCTGGCCTTATGACATTTTTCTGTTAAGGCTGCAGTGTCGAAATGCAATTTAAGTTCAATCCACAAAAAAGGCCAGATTTTCGGATAGAAGCTGTTTGAGATTTCTCTCGGCTGAAGCAGTTAAAAATCGGACAAATCTATCCGAAAAAAAGCCAATTTGGCATCACTGGACAGGTTCCTTTCCTTCACATTTACTTCTCATTCAGCTCATAGTAAGAAGTGCAGCAGTACAAATTAAACTCAAAATCCCTTCGCATTCGGAGTCCGTCGACTATGTAGCGGTTTACTGATCTAGTTCTTTGCTAAGCGCAGCTATTTTCATCATCCCGAGCACATTTTGAGACGAATCCCCCTCTGCTTTCAACCGCTCTCTCAGCTTGTTATAAATATCGGCGCTGCACAGTGTAAGATTTTGCCAATCTAGGGGGACTTAATTCAATAGCAGTCGTAATTTTAAAGCTATCGACTTGAAATTTGGAGTGAATTCTCGAATATCCCCAAGTAAATTTTTGGACTAAAATTTAAAGTGGGCGTGGCACTGTAAAGGGCGTTAAATACGGAAAAACCAGGAGTTTTTCATTTTTTCAACACACAAATCGCCATAAAAAATAAAATAAAATTTTTTTTCTAAAAAGTATCAGGTTAGTATTTTTTGTTTTAATTTTAGCCAACTTAAAATAATTTTTTTAAAATTAATAATGAAAAAAAATTGAATATTTTTTTTATATGCTCCTGCTTTTGCTTGTAACTTCAAAATTATTGGCCGAATAAATTAAAAATATGTTTTGTTTTGAAGATAATTAATTTATTGAAAGAAAAAATAAATTTTTATATTTTTCTCAATTTTTTAAATTAAAAAAACAACAATATAAAGTTGATAAAAGGGCTAGGCGAAATAATTTTTTTGCAAATTTATTCAAAATCTGAACTGGAATCTTAACTTTTGTCACTAGATAGACCATAAAATAAAAATTTTGCGGTTTGAGGTTAAAGGCAGGACATCAATCTTATAATGAACGTCTTTTATTGTGTCCTGAAGCGAACTTGCATTCTTGGTCATAAATCTGGATATATCTCTCCTAGATTTACTCTACCTCAACTCAAATTCATGGCACATGTTTGATAAGTGCATCTTTAACTTTATATAATCAATACCATTGCCAAAAATCATCGCTGCGTGCTCTAGGAGTAAGTTAAGCTTAACGGTTCTTACGTTGCTTGACCAAACCTCGAAAAACTCTACGCGTGTTATTTCAGTCATTGCTAAATTGAACTCCCCAGGGCAAAATATGGGCAAAGTTTTATTCCTGATCCTGATTCAGAATGATTTTCTGCAAACGATGTATGTTCTGGTTGATTTGAATGTTATCGAATGTTGTTAGTTTTTTTCCATCAAAAATATAATAATGTTAAACATTTTCTTACTTTTTGGCACTTATTTCCAACAAATAATGAAAGTTTTCAAGGCGACTAATAAAGTACCTTTATATTGCTCAAAATCAATTATGCTCCAAAAATGATAGGAAAAATAATACTTTACTGCTCACAGTGACCAAACGATCTAATTGAAAAGACTAAACTTTGTCAACTGCTGGTCGTTGTCCGATTCAATTTTGCATGCATTTCAAATGCACCGGTTTAAGAGCCGTTTTTTTCTAAACAAAAATTCTTTGTTTTGTTTTGTGCTTGTTTTCGTAACATTTGAACATTTCTAAGTTGACTTCTAAAAGCTCATTGACCTTAAAAAACATTTTTTTTTTCAATTAAGTCCCCCTAGATTGGCAAAATCTTACACTGTGCTCTGGTGTATTTCCAGGTAAACTCTCCAATCATTACGGCCTTACGCTGGTCATATGAGCTGACAAAAACCGATTCGAGCAGCAATTTGGCCGACCTCACCATCTTTGCACTGGCTTGCACGTAGCGCGTCCGCCTTCTCTTCAAAGCTCGCGAACCAGAATTTTGCTGGCACACTTCGCCCATCATAGTCTGAAACCATTTTCGAAAAGGTATCCGGGGAAACAGTCTCCGTCTCCTTGTTTTATATGGACAGCAACTGCAAAAGATCCTTCAAGCTTATCTTAACTCCACGAGCTGCAGGCAGTCCATCCGTCGACTTCTGAACGTTTCCTTCCACTTTCTCCTCTTCGGCTTCAGCCATTTTGTTGGCTCCCACGTCATCTTCAGTGCATATGGGCATTTCCAGAAAAAGGTCTACCACGACGAAAAACGTAAAATTGATTAAAAACTCACATCTTGTGAAATTTTCTTCCAAAATTGTATTCAAGTTATTTATTTTATCAATATACGCTAGAAAAAATTCAATAGGATGAACATATAGATTCTACATTGGAATAAATTCACTTTTTCCATATTTTTGCCTATTTTCTTAAAAATTTATTTCCAAAATGGACCGTTTGTATTTTAACGATTACACTTAGTAGGACAGTAAGATTGTAACATGAACCATTTTAATTCTTAGAAATATATTGAAAGTTTAATTTAAAACAAGTTCTAAGAGCTATATATTGGAATATAGAATAAAATTTGATGAACAAACTCTTGGAAAAACTAGGTGGAAATCTTGTCACGTTCGCGATGTCACGTTACAAATTACTAAGAAAACTTGTAAAATATATAAAACGGTAGTTACATTTCAAAATTATTTCTAAAATGGAAAACAACATTATTTTATTATGGTTTAAGAGTATTTTCTTCCAAATTACTCGCCACATTTCGCAGAGTTTCGCATTTGTCAAGATGAAGTAAAAAATGACTTCCATTTTTCGTCGCGTTCGCGATGCATTGTTTTCTATAAATAATTAAAAAACGACAAGTCTTCAAAGATTGTCTTTTATCATAAAAATAGAGTTGATAAAATGCATTCAACACGTGAGAAAACATTTTTGAAAATGTAAATTTTTGCCATTTTTTTTTTCATTTAAAGTCGTACGAATGTCGAGTTCGCGATCCTGGAAATACCCATATGCGCCTAACCGCCGCTCGCAGCTGCGGAATCGAGACGTCCTCGGCCAGCTGTACACCGTTGCTCTCCATCTCGCGTATATATTATGATCTCCGAATACTTTATCTGACACCTTTTATTCATTCCGCTTTAAAGTCTGCCAGATGCTTGACGGAATTCGTCCCTTTCAACTTTTGACAAACTGTGACTGTGAATGGAAAATTTGCTATGACTGTCCGATCAGGTCGAGTTATATACCGATCGAAAGGTATCAATCAAACTATCAAATTTGCATACTAAGACTTTTGGAAACTTACCTGGCTCGTGAGATAAACAGGTGTTAGCAAATGGGGCCGATTGAGCCTTTTGTTATTTTTATTTTAATTTTTTACTATTCCTATTTAAAATACACGTCGAATGACGATCATTAATATCGGACCACTGGTTAAAAAGATAATTTTTTTTTAAATTTTTTAAATTTTTAGTCGCATTCTGAAAATTAAATGAAAAGTCAGTCTATCTGTTTGTTTGTTTGTCCGTTTGTATCAAATCGCTTATACAGCTTTAAAGTTTGAATAAGGACTTGATCAAAAATCTAGGAACTTTTGTTCTACGACTTTTTCGAAAAATCGCTAGTTTAGTGGGAAATAGCTCAAACCCGCGAAACTTGAGACCTCCACAGTATCCAAACGAAAAAAGTTACAGATATGATCTATATACCGTTGAAAAAATGTTTTGAAGGGCTTTCAGGCACAACTTTTTTCTAATGCACATAGGTAAAAAGCTACAGGTGAAATATGGTATTTTCAATATGTTGTGGTATGTAAAATTTCATGTTTTTCCACATATGACACATACATTATTGCCGGTAGGTTTGGAAGACATTACCTGTTAACTGTATATCCTTGGACGGCAGTCCGCGCTAGTGACGAAAGCAGCACGAAGGGTGCGAAGGCGACTAGCATATATACACAGGAAGAATGGAAAATTTGCTATGACTGTTATACGTTTTACTTAGAATTGGAATAGGACAGCAGCAACAAAGTGTCATAGCAGCCAGAGTTTGAGAATGATGATAGCTTATGCGCTTGGCATGTTGGCATGTGTGTTTGTAAAGGGAACCAGTGTTGCCGGACAGTTTGTTTTCGCTTGTACAAACAATAAACACCTTTTCGACAAAAATTTCTGATATCTTATAAAAACCCCCTTTACGAGGTAAAAGTCTAGTGACGAAAACTTTTTCATGCCCCAAAAAATTCTGATATCCAATTTTGTGACGAATAATATTAAGTTTTACATATAAGTAATTTTAACAGTGAGTTTTATTTGGTATGCAGAATTGAGACATTTTAGAGCAATGTGCCAATATTTTTTAAATTATTTATATGTAAAATGTAATATTATTCGTCACAAAATTGGATATCAGAAATTTTGGGGCATAAAAATGTTTTCGTCACTAGACTTTTACCTCGAAAAGAGGTTTTTTCATAAGATTTTAGAGCACCTTGTCAACTTCGCGAATCGGAGAAGTTTTTAGTCAGATAATAGCATCCAATATGTAAAATGGGAAAAAATTTACAACATAGTCATTTTTGAGCCGAAGTTAATAATTTTTTTTTTTTTTTTTTTTATTATTTATAAGAATATATAACAAGATTTACTTAAATAATAAAAAGTGACAATTTTTTTTTTTCTTTTTAAGTTGCCTCTAAACGAGCTCTCATTAAACTATTTGTATTCCTATTTAAGTGTTCCTTTTAAGAATTATATATTTAACATTAACTATATTTGTGAGTATTAGACTTAGGTAGGATGCGATGAAAAAGGGATTGAAAACATCGCTTCAATGATTATAAACTAAAAGAAAAAGACTTATAAACTATAAAAATTTAGAAACAGAGAAAAAATGGGTTGGGTCAGCTTGTAAATCCAGCAAATCTATGTAACAGAGTTAAATTTTTCTTTGTCTTTACAAGACATAGACATATCGAATCCGAAGTTAATAATTATGTGTATGTGTTATCATTTGTACTGAGCCTTTTGTACTTGCCATATTCAAAACAAATAATTTTTATAAAATTTCCTATTAAAGGGGCAAAGCCAATTTGTTTATATTTTTAGATCATATCGTACCGCAAGCGCAGCTTGCAAACCTAGGCCAATAACTTTTCAGCCCACCCTCGTAATCTCCAAGAATTTTTTCATTATATTGCAATGCTTCAAATTTCATTTTGCGCTTAGCTTTTCTATTTTTAACTCTGCTAATGGAAAATAAAAAGTTGGAGATCTTGAGTCGAGAGTGCTCGATTACGAGATGCCCTGGAGCAGCTCATTAGATATTTACATACTCATCATGTGTGCCATATCTTAAGCCCATAAATTTAAAATTGCTCTTGTAAGTCATGTTGTTTTTTTTTGTAGGCGTAGTGACATTTTAGTAATGACGTTTTCTGGACACTTTATTTTAAGATACTGTAATTCGATTTTTGTGGGTGAATGGAGCGTGACATCTTATTTTGCAATAAACTACACACCAAATATTGTTCTTCTCTAAGATAGACATACTATGTATATACTAATGAAGAGAACGTTTACTTAATGAGATGTGCACCGCCGCTATCTTAGATACCCTCTACCAGGGTATCAAAATACACTTGTTTTCCAATTCCAATTCCCTTGATTTAATTTTATTTTAAGCTTATTTATTTTAGGCTTATCACATTTTTGAATCAGATATTCATACCCTGTGTCCATAAAAGTAAAGTAAATATATCAGTGTCAACAGCCGACTCGATCTGTATGAACTCGTTGATCTCAAAAAAATCTCAATTTTTTTTTTTAGTCTTTGTTGAAGAAAGACCCTAAAAGCTTAATTCATTTAAATAAAATAAAGCCCACATTCATACAAGCAACAACAAACTGTCTGGCAACACTGATTCCAATTGCAATACACAAGTATGAAAGTCAATTCTCTTGTACACAATATTGTTCTTAAGCATAGTATCCAGTAGCTGAAAATATTTTGGGCGCTCAACATGTTTAATATTTTGATGTCTGGCTTCCAAGCCTCAGTCTGACAGCATTTCACCAAAAATCTCTGAAAGTTGAGTGGTCACACTGTTGCGTCAACTGTGCACAACAAACAAATACTAGAAAAATTGAAAAAAGTAACAGTGAGAAAATTGACCAAATGGACATGTTGAGAGAAGTGGCAGCGACTAATACCCTAGTGATTAAATTAAAAATTAATTATTATAAAAATTCCATCAAAATGTTTTTGTTGGTCAAATCTCACAATATTGGCCTCTGTTGCACCTCTTCAATCAGTCTAATTCGCTCTTTGTGTTCAAAGATCTCAATTCGGCTTTTATTTTGATGCTTGCTGGTCGCCAGATCTGTTTAAAAATATTTCGACCAGTCGAAACACTGAACCAATCGAAGTTTTGAAAGGTAAAAAAAAACTGCCAACTGTTTACCAAACAGTGTTGTAAAACGCCAATAAAATTTAGGTACTGAATACAAGGGTTAAGATATAGCCTCACAAAATAAATTTGAGCCAGTTTGCAACCCTTTTTTTGTATGGAGTTGATACCTTTCCAACAGGATTTTCAGCTACTAGATACTAAGAATATCAATTTTTTTTTTTGTTTCCATTATCAGAAAAAGATTGAATATTTTTTCAAACATAATTGCCTAGCTCAAAAGCTAACAGCACTCTCAAGCTCTGGCTACTACATTTTGTTGCTGCTGTCCCCTTTCAATTCCAAGTAAACTGTATATTTTCAGTTAACAGGTAATGTCGACTAAAGTTCGACCAAGCAACGGACGTTGAGTGAGAGTCTCACCGAACACTCGTAGACTGGCTTTAAAACAGAGAAGTTGCGGTCAAACAACGTGCGGCGATCGAGCTTTCGGTAAACATGCCTTGTTGAGCCAGAAGGTGGCCCGAAAACGGATCATATACGAGAGAATGCAGAAGTTCCGCTCAACTATCGCCGCGCAAAAAGCGAGCACGAACGAAGTTATGTTATGTTGCAACGCAACATTTTCGTGGCATCGTATATGACGCAGCTGTGGGCCGGCAGATAAATGACTTCGGCTCACGAAAATATCGTTTGACAATAGACACGACAGAAATTTTATGTCAATGACGCCTTCAAAAAATAAAAGTTAAATTTTATATTTTTAGATTTATTTTATTTAAAACTGTATATTAATGTACTGTAACTTCTCTAAATTTATCAATAGTAAAAACAAAATTATCAGAAAATATATCAATTCTTATTTATACGTGGATGGTCCTGTGTTTTTAGCCTACAAAGGAAAAAAGGCTAATTGTGGAAAAGTGACGATTTATTTTTGCACATAGTCTTCTTTTATGTCGATGCACTTAACCCAAAGATGCTCCAACTTCTTTCACCCCTCTAAAAAATTCGTTTTCTGGAGGTCTTCGAAATAGGCCTCCGTGACGGCGATAACTTCCTCATTCGACTCAAATTTATTCTCGGCAAGTGATTTTTTTAAGTTTGGGGACAAAATAAAGGTCGGACGGGGCAAGTCGAGAGAATAAGATGGATGGGGCTTCAGTTCGTACCGTAATTTGACCAATTTTGCGAGGCGACGGGGGTGGTGTGAGTCGGCGCTTGTTGTCCGGAGCTAGCAAACGCGGCGGGCATCTCGCCGACGAATCGGCTGAAATTTTGACAGTCGGCGTCACCTAAAGAAATGTAAATGTTTCATTCGTCACAAAATTGGATATCAGAAATTTTGGGGCATGAAAATGTTTTGGTCACTAAACTTTTACCTCGTAAAGAGGTTTTTTTTTATAAGATATCAGAAATTTTGGAATAAGATATCAGAAATTTGACATTATCAGGAAAAGAAAGATTATTTTAACGAAAATAATTTCCTAGCTCAAAAGCTAACAGCACTCTTAAGGCTGCTACGACACTTTGTTTCTGCTGTCCTATTCGAATTCAAAGTAAAACGTATATATTCAGTTAACAGTTAATATCTTCCCAACCCACCGGAAAAAATGTACAATATATTGAAATTAAAAACAAATCGTTAGGGGCGTTTTCTCAAAAACCGCGAAAATGTTTGAAAAAATACCTTATTTCGTAGCGTTTTACCCATGTTCTTAAAAAAAAAACTTTGAAGGAGCCCTTCAAAATACCTTTTCAACGATATAAAGATCATATCTGTAGCTTCTATCGTTTGGATGCTGTGGGGGTTTCAATTTAAGCGGGCTTTAGAGATTTTCCGCTAAACTAGCGATTTTTTGAAAAATTCGTAGAACAAACGTCTCTAGTTTTTTGATAGGGAATAGATCCTCATTCACAATTTTCAGCTATTTTAACGCTTTGATATAAACAAACAAACTGACTTTTCATCTCATTTTCAGAAGGCGACAAAAAATTTTAAAATAATTATTTTTTGAATCAGTAGTCGGATGTTCAAGGTCGTCGGCAGGGGGGGGCCGTTGCCCCCCCCTACATTCATAACTTTACCATATTTAGCTTACGAAATCCAACCAGAGTAGGTCTTAAGACTGCAATGTGGCAATTTTTCTGTAGCCTTACTATATCTATTGCCAATAATTGCCAATCGTACATTCAATTTTTTTCATTTAATTTTTCTCAGAATTTTCGAAGTTTCTCCGACATTTTAAAGTATACCACGAGATCCAATTAACCGCTGTGGCGAAATATAAATAATATATGATATAGTGGACCGATTTCGACCAAATTTGGTCAGGATGTATAGGACCATAACAGAACGCACCATAATAAAACGCACTCAAATTAAAGGTTACTTATCCCTCTACAACCTTCTTTCATATAGTTTTGAGATCGGCTTAGTAGCTCAGAAGCTAGCGACTTTAATAAGTCCCAAAATCCGGAATTTTTGTGATTTTTTGGGTTCGAGAGGTCACAAATCGTCCCAAAAAAAAATAGATATCTAAGGTGTAAAAATTATTTTAAGTGTTTAACTTAAAATAAGGATCATATACGTATCAGATGCTGATTTTGTCAGATTAGTTGAGATATCTCAAACAACCAAAAAGTTTTTATGCTAAGACTTGAATTTCGACTACTCGTTCCTATCGCAGCTTTATGATATAGTGGTCCGATTTCTATTAGGTACTAAAATATTTTCAATCTAAAAGTTTTGTTGAGATATCTCAAAAAACAACATAAATGTTTATACTTAATCTTAATTTTCGATCAATAGTTTTAATGGCAGCTATTTTGTACGAAAAACTTTTGGTTTTTTGAGATATCTAATCGAATCTTACAAAGTCAGCATCTGATATGATCCTTATTTTAAGTTAAACACTTAAAATAATTTTTACACCTTAGATATCTATAGTTTTTGGGACGATTTGTGACCTCTCAAACCCAAAAAATCGCAAAAATTCCGGATTTTGGGACTTATTAAATTCGCTAGCTTCTGAGCTACTAAGCCGATCTCAAAACTATATGAAAGAAGGTTGTAGAGGGATAAGTAACCTTTAATTTGAGTGCGTTTTTGGTCATATCGGTTAATAAGATCTAATGGTGTACTCTAAAATGTCGGAGAAACTTCGAAAATTGGGAAAAAAGTTAATATTTCGAAAACCCTTCCATGAAAAAAGTTTTAAGTGCGATTTTCGTGTTTAGGGGCCAAAGTCCATAGGAAAAGTACACTGAGACATGAGAAACGAAATGCAAATAATATTTTAGCCCCCCCTCATTGAGAAGCTGCCGACGCCCTTGCGGATGTTGATGATCGAGGTGTCATTCGACGCCTATTTTTGATTAGAATAGTAAAAAATTAAAAAAAATGTCAAAAGGCTCAAACGGCCCCATTTGCTGCAATCGTTTCAGGTGAGTTTCCAAAAGTCTTAGTATGCAGTTGAACTGATATCTTTCGATCGGTATATAACTTGACTTGATCGGACAGTCATAGCAAATTTTCCATTCTTCCTGTACATATTGTTAGTCGCCTTTCGCACCCTTCGTGCTGCTTTCGTCATTAGAGCGGACTGCCGTCCGCAGTGATGATGGCGTTTAAATTTTAAGGAAACATGGTGGACATGACATGTGGGAGTTAAAGGGACCGTGGCCAAATTTTAAAACAAACTCGATTTGTAGTGCTCCGTATCATATAGCTGCCATAAAAATGATCGGCTTAAAATTATATGGAGCACTCCTTTGCTTAATAAAATATCTTTTTCAAATTCTTATTTGTAAAATAATATTTTTTAAAAGCTTATAAAACTGGTACAAGAAACAACTAGATATTATGGGTGCGTGTAATAACGCCCAGTGTCATAACACCCGCAGGCGACACATTTTAGAAGTGTCATAACGCCCTCAACTTTTTAAAGCTTGTGAAGTGCATCAAGAATCAATAATATCATAAAAGAACCGTTAGTTAATAAAAGTCCCGCTTATTATTTTGTCTCTCTAAACCGCGGGATGTGGTACTTCTGCCTTTTAGCCACTTCAAAATTTGATCTGACTGATACAAAAATCTGGAACAATGTTCAAAAAATGCTCTATTGCCCTGCCCATATTGCAGACAAATAGTTGAAAATAATTTTAAACTGTATCAATATGAATTCATTATTATTCAATCTCAAAATTTACTTTGGTAAAGGTGCAGGCCAAATTTTTTTTTTTTAAATATCGTGCGCGGGCTTAATGACATGCACCCGATATTATATCATAATATGTGTATTGACAGCCAGGTATAGCGAGAACGCATGTGCGTTCATTGCTCTCTTTCTCTTCTATCACCCTGTCGCGTGTTTTTACTGCGAGGAAGCATATTTTTTATTGATTTTACTTTTGAACGGGCCCCTCCGGGCAGACAAATTTATATAAGTTAACTAGAGTATTACCAAAGTAATAAATAAAATAAAAAATTCTTACATTTTTATAATTTTAACTTTGCTAGTATAATCAAAAATATAAAGATCAGTTGCCTAGTTTTTTCAAAAATTTGTGAAAATAAAAACAAAAATATTGGGACAAATTTGCGAGCCTGTACCGCCACAATTTTTATCTTTTTTTAAAGTTTCATTTGGATTCTTAATCTTTAAAGAAATCTCTATCAAATGCATTATTTACGATTTACGAACTCTTCCCACAAAAAAATGATTTTTGTCATGTTTATCGGCTTACGACCCTAGTGTACGTCACTGTAAAGACATCTACTGTAGAGACTCTTTCAAAAAAATAAATAAATATCGATGTTGAAATATGCGCTTACTCGTTGCTGAACTTATTGAAAAGCCTTAAACTTTTCGAATTTTGCCAATATTCTAAAATTGGTGTTTTACAAGCAACAAATGTGGCTAAATGTTGTTTTGTTTCTATATCAATTACATTTTTTTGTAGTTTTATCTCATCTAATCAATCGATATAAAAGTATCTATTAAATCGTGACTTTTAGGCGTGACAAGGTAGGCCCGTTCTTCGGGCTATTGGCTTAGACCCGAGCCCGCACGAAAGAAAGTCCGTTTCCCATTTGTATGTACAAAGCCCGGGGAAGAGACCCGCGGGACACGAAGCCCGAACAGGCACATGCCCATCTCTATTAGCAACTTATAGACACTAGTATGTCCTATATCTCTTTTATTTCAAGTTTGATCCTTTTCTAATTACCTATTGCAAAAGATCTGTAGAAATAATTCACGTTTGTAACCTTTTTGGCACCAGTCTAAGTCTTAATATTTGAATCATGGGTTTATCACACTAGGGTGCATCGATTTGTATGTTTGTTAAAAATTTGGAAAAATGGTATAATTTTGAATATGTACAGTTTTTAGAAACTTATAAAAACTTTGAAAAATGTTAAAAAATTTCAAATATTTAAAAAAAATTTAACAAAATGTTCAAAATTTGAAAATTTAACATTTAACATAACCAAAGTATTGATCCCAATCTTGTCAGGATCGGACCAAAAGCACTAAAGATATGAAAATACAGTAAGCAGTAAGAAACCTTTACACAAGCTACATTCTATTGTTAGAACCTCTGCATTAGCAACTATTTTGATTCCAAAATTTATGTACAAGCAACCATGGTGTTTTTAACATTCTAACTTTTATTTTTCCGTAAAAATGGAGGAGAAAAAAAATTAATTGATTTTAGAACGGGTTTCTTGGTGAAAACATCTTAGAATTGACTGTAGATTACAAATACAGGCTACCATTTTTTGTAAAAAAAAAAAAAAATGGATGCATCCTAATACACATACATACATGCATAAAAACAATCATACATCCATATGTAGATGTCTCCGTGTGTTATATTTACCCTACAGTTCTGTTCCGATCGATCACTTCCAGCTCAGACTTGATTCATGCATGCGAGAATCAGACATAAATGGGCAGCGTGGGATAAATGCGGTCGAAGTCGTCGCAAAATGAGAGTATTTCGAAGAGCTACATGTATTAGAAAGCGTGTTACTTACTTTTTCATTATTAACTTTGATCATGCTCTTACAGGAATACAAACAAAACAAACAAGCGGAACAGTCGAGCGCTTTTGACATTAGGATACCCTGTACCTAGTCACTTAGATGGCGTTCGGCACGCCGCACAGTGGGCCAAACTGCTCTGCTAGCGGAATTTTATTAATAACTCGAGTAAATGAAGAGATATTTGAATGAAAATTAACTTAAGGATTTCAATGCACTCTTCACGTACTCTCTAAATTTCAATATTCTAGGTCAAACATTTCTCATACCTCCCATACAACTGATTAATAACAATACTGGACACTTTTCGGACCTGTGTCTTGGGGCAGAGGTCCCAAAAATTTTTTATGGGACGGCCCATGTCTAACCTTTTTTGTTGAAAAAGAGGCATGTCAAGCCATTTTTGATTTTTTTTTTCAAAAAAGTTTCTACTGTATCTGCATGCCTTCCATTTTTCTGTAAAATGGGCCACGAAAGCTTTCAACTTTTTGTTTTTTTCTTCCAGGTAATTTTTATAAAATATACCAAATACAAATTCTTTGATGGCTAACATTTTATTTTTGGCCACTTTTTCGTTAAGCCAATTAATATATATATATAGCGCTTCGAAACTGACATTCCACCTAAAAAGGGCAACAGACTTAAGAGTTGGTCGTAGTTGGTTAACATTTTGGAAATTTGTACACCACAAGGACTCATACTTTACATATATGCTAAAATTAGCTCGGATCCGATCCGAGCACGCTAGTTTTAGCCCAAAGTTGACAGCATACGCTATAAAAAAATGTATTTTAAAAAGGCATACTTTCACCACATTTTTTTTGCTACACATGAAAAGACGGGTCACAAGCATATAATTTTTATTTAGTACATACCTTATCGTATTAAGAAAAAAAGATATTGATTCAAGAAATTGACAATTGGTTTGAAATTTGGCTCAACCAACAAAGGCTTAAGAATGCAGTCAAATATTGGCAGGCCACGTGCTAAACATATGTTCACTTTGGAAGCTCACATCCGATTAGGAATGCACCGGAAAGCTCATGCAAAAGCTTTTATAAGCTATGACAAGAGTTGTCTATCAAAAGAAATAAAAAAAAAACCGGATATACAAAAATTGAAATTCGACTTATATCCCGCTAGATTGCCTATTTGGGCCACTGTGCGCCGCACAGTGGGGCCTTTGCTCATTTTACTTTGCAAAAATCATAACTTTTGAACCAAATGAGATAATCGAACAATTTCAATTGCCTGTGATAGATAACTTTTCAGGCTATTAAACAAGTGTTAAAGAAAAGTGCCACGCCTCCCAGATGCTTATTTATGGGCTATCAAAGTTGAAATTTGTGAAAAAAATAAGTTTTATGGCCCCTAAAAATAAATATTTTCTAAAATTTTTGATTTTTTTTGTTTTATTTTTAAGGTTTTTATGTTTAAAAATTACTTTCAAAAAATTTGAAAACAATTTTTTTTTTTTCAAAAAATTTTTTTTGAATTCCGGTGTGAGTTATCAGAATTTCATGTGTCGACCTAATTTCTATGACATCTATATTATATAGTAGTCCGATTTCAACCAATTTCACATATTATAAATCTGGAATAGTCTTTTATATCCAGACCAAATTTGGTTCAAGTCGGAACACTATATCATATAGCTGCCATAGGAACAATCGGTCGAACTATGGATTGATGCCGTGTGTTTTTATTGTGAGGTTGCATTAGTTTTTTTGATTTCAGGTAAAGCTGTGCAAGTTGGTGCAGTTAAAACTATATACGTTATTTAGGGAAATGATATCTGAAAGGCTTGAAAGCTATTTGATCTTCAAGGATTTTCAATTTTTTTAGCTATCGGGTACCAAAGTTAAAAATGAGCACTGCTCATTTTACTTTGCAAAAATCGTAACTTTTGAACCAAATGAGATAATCGAATAATATTAATGGCATATTATAGATATCTCTTCAACCTATGAAATAAGTGTTTAAGAAAAGTGCCACACCCTCTAGATGCTTACTTATGGGCTATCAAAGTTGAAATTTGTGAAATTTATATTTATTTAAAAATAAATATTTTTTACAATTTTTGATATTTTTTGTTTCATTTTTAAGGTTTTATATTTTAAAATTATTTTCAAAAAGTTAAAAAAAAAAAATTTGTATTTAAAAAGTATTTTTTATTTTTCGGTGTGAATTATCAAAATTGCATACTACTGTGGGCAAAAAGTACCGGGACTCCGATTGGAACAAATGTTTGTTTTTTTGGGTTGGCACTACTATCATTAGCATCTGTGTAAAATTATACGTTAAAATATTCATTAGTGTTTAATTTACGATTAGTTTTGTACGACGCCAAATGTGCATTTTTCGATTTTGGTGCCAAAAACGCTCAATTTCATGGAAAAAAGACCCGCGTGGAAGTGTGTGAAACAATGTTTTCTAACTATCAGGATAAGATAAAACGCATTATTCCGGGCGATGAGACTTGGATCTACGCTAACTATATGGAAACTACCGATCAATCGAGCGAATATCGACTAAAAGTGAGCCGAGACCGAAAAATCGAGTCAAATTCGCTCAAAAATCAAGGTCATGTTGACAGTTTTTTTCGATTATCATGGTGTAGTTCATTATGAATTCCTTCTGACCGACCAAACTGTCAACAAGGAATATTATTTGAGAGATTTGCGTCGTTTGCGCGAAGCTATGCGTAAAAAGAGGCCAGAACTATTGGCTGACAACTCATGGTTCTTTCAACACGATAATGCGCCCTCTCATACTGCCCCTGTTCTTCGTGACCATTTTGCCAAAAACTCGACCAAAAGTGTCCCGCAGCTGCCTTTTTCGCCTGATTTATCTCCGTGTGACTTCTGGCTATTTTTTAAGCTCAAAAGACCACTCCGAGGACACCGTTTCGAGTCGATTGGGGAGATTCAACCCAAATCGCCAAATGCACATTTGGCGTCGTACAAAACTAATCGTAACTGAATCACGAATGAATATTTTAACGTATAATTTAGCACAGATGTTAATGATAGTAGTGCCAACCTAAAAGTACAAACATTTGTTCCAATCGGAATCCCAAATTTTTTTAAATTTAAATTTTCCGGTACTTTTTGCCCACAGTAGTATATCGACCTAATCCCTGTGGCATCTATATGATATTGTAGTCCGATTTCAACCAATTTGACATATTATGAATCCACGAAACAATTTTCTCAGCTATGTTGTGTGAAAATTTCAGCTGCCTAGGTTTAACCATTTGGGCTACACGCTGATAGTCAGGTCAGTCAGGACAAAGAGTTTTATGTACAGTGGCTCACAGCTTAAAGTATGCAGGTCAAATTTTGACATTTAAGGCTTATTTGAGTCGTTATCGTTAACATATTGACATCAATGGAAAGGTCATTTAAATTCCGTTTGAGTGACACAAAACTTTCCTTAACCTATTAAGTACCAATTAAAATTTTTGAATTTTTGTAAAAGTCTACTTTTTCAACTCTTTTCCTCGATTTTTCACAAAAAATATTTTGCTGGAAAAAAGTTCTTCAAACAATTCTAAGAGTTACAGCAAAAAAAATGTTTCAAAAATATTTTTGCTAGTATTTCTTATAATTTTTTGAAAATCCTAAAAATTACTATTTTAACCCCTTCCCGACAACTCACAAGACGTTCCGATGAAAATATTGAAGCCGTACGAGCCAGTATTGAGGCGGATCCAAGAACATCGAGTTATCGCCGTTCTCAGGAATTGGGAATCGCAAGGACCACGCTCCGACGCATAATTCATGGTGATTTGAAGATGTTTCCTTACAAAATCCAAATGGCACAAAAACTAAACCCAGATGACTATACGCGTCGTCTCCAATATGCCAAATGGTCCATTGAAATGGCTGAGAACGAAGGTGACTTTTGGCGAAAAATCATCATGTCAGACGAGGCACATTTCACGTTGAATGGAGGCGTAAACAAACAAAATTGTCGCTTCTATGCCACTCAAAACCCTCAATTATTTGAGGAGCAGCCTCTATACGACCAAAAAGTCACAGTTTGGTGTGGTGCTTGCGCCGATATGATCATCGGGCGGTATTTTTTCCAAGACAACCGTGGAAAGACCTTATCCATCGATGGTGACCGTTATCGAGCCATGATAACCAATTTTGTGATGCCAATTGTTCGTGAAAATGGTTTGGATGACTTTTGGTTTCAACAAGACGGCGCTACATGCCATACAGCACGAAAAACCATCGATTTATTGCGGCCATTGTTCCCCGGCCGAATCATATCGAAAAAAGGCGATTATGACTGGCCACCGAGATCACCCGATTTGACGCCGCCAGACTTTTTTTTATGGGGCTACTTGAAGTCCAAGGTATACACCAACAAGCCAAGGACACTAGCTCAACTCAGAGCCAACAGAGCCAACAGCCGCGAAATAAGAGCCATATCGGCCGATACACTGGCAAAAGTGATGGAAAATGCCGAAAAAAGGGCACATTTTGCGGCCAAAGCTAATGGTGTCCATTTACGCGATATCATTTTCAAAAACTAACTAGAAAATTTCTCCTTGGACCGAAATAAATAAATGAGATGAAAACAAAAAAAAAAAAAATGTTTTTCCCTCTTTTTTTTCAAAAACAATTGCTTCCACTTTAAATGGCCTACCCTGTATTTACACAACACTTAAAGTTAAATCTACTCGTAATTTAAACTTACTTCATGTAGAGTTTGGTATCAATGGAAAGGTCTTTTGAATTCCTTTCAATTGATATACAGGGTGGCGCAAAAGAAGTCATCCGATGTGGTTTGGCTCTCATTTTTTTTCTAAATGAAAAATTTTGATTCTGTTTTTTGATTATGTTTATTCGAACCTTAAGAATTTTATTGGTTTAGGCGAGAAGATGACATCGGCCAAGTGTTCGCTGCCAGAGCTCATGACCATACGCCCGTTTTATGGAATTTTCCATCACTTTTGCCAGAACTTCGGGCGACAGGTTCTCGCATTCCTGGCGAATATTTTCCTTAAGGGCTTCAAGAGTTTGCGGCTTGTTGACGTGAACCTGCGACTTTAAAAAAACCCCATAAAAAGAAGTCTGGAATGGTTAATTCGGGTGATCTGGCCGGCCAGTGCAAATATCAAAAACGAGAGATAAAGCGGTTATTATTATTACATTATTACAATTATTCTGCGTTCTTGGGGAGTGTATCGCTCCATGGCTTATTCACTTGTATTCTGTATCTGTCTAGTCCACAAATGTCAAAACAGATTTGACATTGGCGGCCATTTGCAAAAATGAGAGCATCTTCCAATAGGGTGACTTCTTTTGCGCCACCTTGTACAAAGTCGATTTTTTTTACTTTTTTCCTGGGTCTCAAACAAAAAATGTTTTGATGCAAAAAGTTTCTTCAAACAATTAAAATAGTGACTGCAAAAAAAAAATTTTAAAAATTCTCGTTGCTAGTATTTTTTATAATTTTTTGAAAACTGCAAAAAAGGCGATTTTTGCATGAAAATGAGGTAAAAGTGCCTTTTTTTGCAGTTTTAAAAAAATATAAAAAATACTAGCAACGAGATTTTTTTAAATTAGGATGTTTGTGTTATGATCATGTCTCGAAAGCGCGTGGAAATTACGATATCAGGCCTGGCCATGCCAATTCACATCTGCTTTCAGCTCTGCGGCAGGCCTTAATGGGTCTGCAGGGCTTATACGGCTACATCCACGTAATATTTAGTCCGTCATAAGAATGTTCATAAGTGTGCACATTAGAGTGGGTCAACTTTATTTCTACCAAGCGTTTGTCAAAATCGTAATCTGCGACTGGCTCTTAGAAGATTTGCCCAAGAAACCATGGGTCTAAAATCAAAATATAGCTTTCCATTTTAAACGAGAAATGATGATAAGTTTTTGCTTTTCATGGTTTCTTGAGCAATTCTTTTTAGAATTCGTCGTAGATTACTCTTGGTAAAAATATAATTGATATTTAGTCCATACAAATTGACCCACTCTAGTGCTCATGCTTACGTATGTACATGAAAAGAACTAGAGCTTGGATATATGCATGTATGTACTTACATATCGCTCATTAATTTCAAGACCATCATAACTAAAAAAAAAAAAAATATTTTTCCATTTGTTATCCATTATCCGGTTCTACATTTGCTGTCTAAAAATTTCATACGTCTATTTCTTGTATAATATTCGCTTGGAAATCGAAAGATTTCTTCTTTTAAATTATTAAGCTCGATTTTTGCAAAATCGTTTTTTGTGATTGGATAGTTTTGAAGTAAATAAGCAATAAGTGTACATGCACATGCACATTGTACATATATGCACACAATTACATATATTTACATTTGTGTATTTGTGGACACGATTGTAAATTTACTTATCTATTTTCAACGTACAGATGTATTCAAAAGCCTAAATTTGCAGCTAGAAGATATTTCCATTTCCATTTCCATTACATACATATATATATAGGTACATATGCAAATTAGTGTATTTACATTTCTACAAAAATACGTAGGTTGTTTTAACATTCGAAAACATATTGACATGTACAAGCACATACGGTCATATGTAGGAACTTTATATCAGCATATATGCATATCCACAGTACGTCAAGTAATTCTTTTGACAATAAAAAATTCACATATGGGCATTTCTAGGATACGGTTAACCGGAACATTTCAGTATGACTTTTTGAATTGTGTTAGCATTTTTTTTTTTTTTTTTATTACTATTATTGTATATAAATTAGACAAAGACTACAGCTGTCTAATCAGATCAAGTTTTACACCGATCGGAATGCTAACTTTATTTGTAATATCATTCGTCACAAAATTGGATATTAGAATTTTTGGGGTATTTAAACTATTACTAATCTGTTATTTGGGATTATAAAAATTAGTTTGTTTCGGTTCCAATCATGAATTCAAACTGTTACCGAACAATGCAACAATGGATAAATTTCAATATTAATTTCTTGTTTAAAGTGTATGACAAAAATGAAATAAGAACACTTCAATCTTAAATCGAAAGAACCTATCTTGTGTATTGAAAATATATAAATCACAATATATAAAACAGATATGTGTACTACGTTGACAAAAAAATTACTTGTCATACTGTACGCGTACAGTGCACATATCCATATGTACATATTTATGAATGTACTTGCGCGCATTCTGACATCGCCATTAAAATAAAACGTAAGAGAAGAAAGTGCTTTGAAAAGCAACTGATCTCAAAGCGAACGGATCGATCGTTGCCCACCGTTTGGTAAATCTATAAAGACTCAGTAAAACGGTTTTTTTATTACTTGATATAATATTGAGATCAATATTTGTGTAAAATCAAGAACGATTAGTTTCATTTAAATTTAACAAAATGTTCTGCATCATATTCTATTCGATTGTCGGATTTGTATTACTCGTGCTAGTCCTATCGTATGCTCTCATTATTTTTAACTGCAAAAGGAGAGCATCTGTTAAAATTGGGTTGCCAAATACCGAACAAATTACCCGTCAAATTGTTCAGGCACCTGGGCCGCATCCTTGGCCAATAATCGGAAATTTGGATATAGTAGGCCGTTTTAAAAATCCTTTTGAAGGATTCGGAGCGCTAACAAATCGTTATGGTGATATTTACTCCTTGACACTTGGTCAAACACGTTGTCTAATAGTCAACAACCTGGAGTTGATCAGAGAGGTTCTCAACAAAAATGGAAAGTTTTTTGGTGGTCGACCAGACTTCTTGCGGTACCACAAACTCTTTGGCGGTGATCGTAATAACTGTAAGTCTTGCCTGTTATTTTTATTGTAATTATTTTTATATTGCTTTACGAGTACCAAACAATACCCTGTACTCAGATCTTAGAACAGATCTAGAAACAGGATTTCTTTTTGATTTGCAAACTTAAAAATTCAATTATGTCTTGCAAAATAAGTTAATAGGCTCTTATATTTGTAATTCATTTACTCACATGTTTTGGAGTGTTTAATGCATTATGTTGAACCTTGTTGAATATCGACAACAGATTCCAGTATGGTTCTTCGGAAGTAAAGGAAATAGCTTGAAAAATATTCTGCACAATTTGCAGATAATCTCTTCATTTAGGTGAAAACCTCTATCTACTGATTTTTTTTTTTTCATTTTGAAAATAACATATAGTTTCAAGGGGCTACGTTCAGAGAATCAATTCGTATCTCAATTCATATAATTATTCACATATATTGTTATTATTCACATATACCTAGTCTAGAGGTTTTTAGCAGATATCAGAATATTTTGTCAAGCATGTAATGCATATTCTTGGCGCTTCCGTTTCTTGGACATGACTGTATCAAAAATTAAGATAGGTTTGCGATAGACAAATGTGATATCCTTGTGCGTTTTAGTATCAAAAATAAAAACTTCATTGATTAAAATGTGCATAAAAAACTGTTCTTCACTTTTGTAATTTCTCCTGAATGTTTAATAAAGAAAAGACGTTAAGGCTCTCAAGAATATATTTTCAAAGATATTTTAAAAATATCTGTAGCTTGCGTGGTTTGGCAACTGTGGGGGTGTCAATTTTAGCGGACTTAGCTTTTTCCCGCTAAACTAGCAGTTTTTGAAAAAGTCGCAGAAAAATGTTTATAAGAACTGGACAATTAACAAAGCCCAATAAGTTTCATTCCGATATCTTGAAGATGGGTAACAAACAAGGTTTTACTGTTTCTGAATCTTTCAATGCCTCTATCTTTTTAACGGATTGTCCGATTTTAATCGGATCGGATCGGATCGGAAATATGTTTATCTCATATATACCTTTCAAATATACCTTCATATATCATAAATTGCGATCGGCCTGCCTGATCCCCATTTCCAAATTACGTGTTTAAATAGCTAAAGGCCTACAGCCCAGCAGAATTCAATGTATGTATATTTTTGCGGTCTGCACTCGTAGCTAGCGTAAACATCCGTCCACAGTGATATAATATCAGAAATTTTGGAATAAAATAATCATGAGAATAAAAACACACTAAGTCAAAGTGCGTTGCAGAAAAACACCCTAAACTTAAACCAATTAAAGCCCGCATTCAGCAAAAACAAACTGTCTGGCAACACTGGCTCGTTTTACGAACACACATGCCAATCGCAAAATCTATCAGCACTCTCAAACTCTGGCTGCTATGTCACTTTGTTGCTGCCGTGCTATTCCAATTGAAAGTAAAACGTATATATTCAGTTAATTGGTTATATCTTCCAAGCCCATCGGTAAATTATTTTGTGTCATATATCAAAAAAAGGCGAAATTTTACAAACTACAAAAAAATCGTTAGCGGCGTTTTCTCAAAAACCGCCAAAATGTGGGGATAAATACCTTATTTCACCTGTAGCTGTTTACCTATTTACTTAAAAAAAAAACCCTGAAGGTATGCCTAAGAGCCTTTTTCTTGTTGCGTTGCCCTTCGACGCGTTTTTTTGATAAGAACAGTAAAAAATTAAAAAAAATCAAAAAGGCTCCAACGGCCCCATTTGCTCCAATCATTTAAATTTTGCCCCTCCCACTTACACCTGTTAATCTCACGAGCCAGGTGAGTTTTCAAAACTATTAGCATGCATTTTCCATTCTTCCTGTATATATGTATTGCTAGTCGCCTTTCGCAGCCTTCGACCTGCTTTCGTTACTAGCGCAGACTGCTGTCCGCAGTGATTAAAAATGGAAAGTAATTAAATTACCTCCTGATGCAATCGATTTATGTTAAATAAGAAAATGTATAATGAAAGTTTGCTGGGATAACATGAGGGCACGCTCAATTTCACAAAATATTTGGCAAAAGCGATTATATAATTTGGGAAGCATTTAATCATAAGACCGAATCACAACTATTAATAATATGTATAATTCAGATACAGATTAAATTAGGGCATTGTTAATTTTTAATACGAATTAAAAAATATATGACAACATTCGGAATGATGATATGCAGATATGCATCGCGGCTATGGAAGAAGTTAAAAAGAAAATGTCTTTTAAGTTTAATATGTTTTACAAATTGATTTCGTTAAATACGTAAAGATTCTTTCTCCATGACCTTGAACTAGATTAACTTTTATATTAATGTCCGTTTCGCGCTCACTGTCTTTTCTAATCTTTTTTCTCTCCCAATTTTAAAAAGTTACTTTTTAATACCCTCGCCTTAAGAATTATAATTTTATCATGAAGTTTATACTTTTATAAGAGATTAGAGTAGGATTAGATCACGATATTACTATTGACGGAAGACCACACTAGTGACGAAAGTATCACTAGCAATAAGTGTATAAAGGGAAAATTTAAAATTTCTTGCGACTGTCCGATCAGATGTAGTTATACACCGATCAAAAGGTATGTCATTACCTAACAAAAGTGTATACTAAGACTTTTGGCAACTCGCCTGGTTCGAAATAAGGGTGCTTAAGTGGATATGGCAAATTCTAAGCGACTGCAGCGGATGGGCCCTTTTGGGCCTTCTATTGTCCTTACTGCGTTAGTATATCGCCCCTTGATGCTTCTTTCTCGAAAATATGGCTTCACCCAATATCGGGGACGTTTGCGTTCCTGCACTTCTTCCGCATCTTTCAGTACGGCATAAGTGGCCATTAAATTCATAATTAGAGATCAACTTTTCAGAGATTTTTGGTGAAATGCTGTCACACTGAAGCTCGCAAGCCAGGCATCAAGGTTAGGTAGATCAGACAGCTCAATAGACGTCGAGAAAATCCGGAAGCTAGATTGCCCATTGTGGTGTCTGATAGGCTGTATGATTATTTGGGATGAGGATGGTCTCTGTCCTCTAGCCGGTCCTTTTGGGCTAGGCCCGCCCGTGGAACCTAACAGTGGAGTCCAGGAAAAGTGCCAGGTCCAACCTCCAACCGCACCTTCGCGAAAATGCCCAGTTCGTCAAAGAATGGTTTCCCGAGGAACTCCTCTTCGTCCCCACAGCTGCGACAGAAGTCTTGATGGCGTCCTCCATATCGTTGTGCCATACGGCCAATGTGACAGTGTCCCGTGTTAAAGTGTAGGAGTTCGCAGATTTGCTCTGGGTTGTATCTTGGCCAAAGTGCTTTTGAGACCTCGCGGCCCATTACAGCTGTCTAGTGTCTGTCTGCAATAGTTATCTCAGCCAGGCATCAAACTATTTCCAACTACTGGATACTATGCTTTAAAAGAAACTAAACTATAACGGTCTTCCTGTAACGGTTTTTGTAAAGAAACTAAACAATAACGTTCTTCCTGTAACGGTTTTTATAAAAGTTTTTTTTTAACTTTTTATATTAATAACCTTCTAACAGAGTAGCAATGTCAGAAGCATAAGTAAATCAATAAGTTTCTGATATCTCATAAAAAACCTTTTTACCGGTGGAAGTCTAGTGACTTCTAGATGCATTTACAAAACTCGCAGATTGTGCATTGACCAACACATTCTGACCGAGTTTAGCTCAAATCGGACTCCAGTTGAAAAAGACAATCAGTCGAAAATTCAAAACATAGCCGAAAGGCTATCAAAGCTTTTTTGCTTTTTAACCATTTAGTATCACCTATAGATACCCTAATTAATCTGAGATGTCCTTTTACTTTAAACTAAGGTAAGTTTAAAGTAAAGATAAGGCGCTCATACAGCCATGATTTCTGATTTCATATTTTTCTTTAATGCATATGTGCAGAGACACATTAACATGTTGACAAAAAAAATACATATATTTTTTTATATTTTTTATTCCACAGCTCTTGCTCTCTGCGATTGGTCACTATTACAGCAGAAGCGTCGAAATCTAGCGAGGCGGCACTGCTCTCCACGTGAATCATCTTCATATTTTACAAAAATGTCGCGTATTGGCTGCGAAGAAATAGACAATTTGATGCAGAAGATGAGAAAAGTGATTACGCCCGGCGAACCCTTTGATATTAAACCTCTCATTTTAAAGACATGCGCGAATATGTTTAGCCAGTACATGTGCTCCATGCGCTTCGATTATGAGGACACCGAATTTCAACAAGTCGTGCAGTACTTCGATGAAATCTTTTACGAAATTAACCAAGGATATCCACTTGATTTTCTGCCGTGGCTTTTGCCATTTTACAAAAACCACACGAAAAGAATATGTCATTGGTCTACAACTATTCGGAAATTTATTTTGGAACGTGTTATCAATCAAAGAGAGTTGAATATCGACATTGATGAGCCCGATAACGACTTCACGGATGCCCTCTTGAAAAGTCTAATGGAAAACAAAAATGTTTCCCGTAATACAATTATATTTATGCTAGAAGATTTTATTGGTGGTCACTCAGCCGTGGGAAATTTAGTAATGCTATGTCTAGCCTACATAGCAAGGGATCCAGAAATTGGTAAGAGGATTCAGTGCGAAGTGGATTTTATTTCCAAAAATGGACAAAGACATATTACATTGCATGATATGGACGATATGCCTTATACCATGGCTACTATATTTGAAGTTTTGAGGTACTCATCGTCTCCAATTGTGCCGCATGTGGCTACAGAGGATACACAGATATCAGGATATGGCGTTACACGCGGCAGTATTGTCTTTATAAATAATTATGCGCTTAACATGAGCCACAAATATTGGAATAGCCCCGATATGTTCAATCCAGAACGCTTTTTGGAAGAAAAAAGTAAAAGTGTTGTAACTTCGTCAAAATTCTACGACAGTAGGAGATGCTCCGAAGAATCCGATTCAGGTATTGAATTCGAAAAGGATGCTGGAATATACCATGCCTCTGCCAAAAATCCAAATATCAGGGGGAAAGTTGTAGGCATGCATTTTAATGGGGACTCTGGCCCACATAAGTTTCAATTAAGGAAAAATATACCACATTTTTTGCCATTTAGTATTGGAAAACGCACCTGCATTGGACAGAATCTAGTGCGCGGATTTGGATTTATTATGCTTGCAAATATTATGCAGAGCTATAATATAAACAGCGCCGATCTTTCAACTATAAAGATAAGCTCGGCTACAGTCGCATTACCAGCCGTTACATTTCCCTTAGTATTGACACCAAGAACATAATGTGTATATACCAAATATGTATGTGCAAATAAGAAAATTTAATATTTATATTCTAATCTACAATTCTAAATTATTTTTAGCAAGTAGCACATTGTCAATTATTCTATTCTTTTCCTTAAACTGTCAGTTTAGATACTTCATTCACTCGTACTTTTTGTTAATGAAAACAATTAACGTTATCCCAGATTTCATTTAAATTTTTTGTCTGTATTTCCATTGGCGTGGAGTTTGAAGAAATGTGTACTAAAGTAAAAAAAAAACTTTTTTAATGTGTAGGTTTATTTAAAGGCTACAAAAAAAAATTGTTTATACATATTAAAAGACTATATTTTTAATCTATGCACAGTAAATATATAACGAGTTTTTCCAAAAGACTGAAAAGTGTACATTAGTATATTTATAATTATTTAAATGCGATTTCAAATAAAATATTGTTATAATATGGGAATATTTTATTTTTTATTTATGATTTTTTTTATTATGCTTTCAATATTTGATAGACGTTAAATCACTGCGGACGGCAGTCCGCGCTAGTGACGAAAGCAGCACGAAGGGTGCGAAGGCGACTAGCATATATACACAGGAAGAATGGAAAATTTGCTATGACTGTCCGATCAGGTCGAGTTATATACCGATCGAAAGGTATCAATTTAACTTACAAATGTGCATACTTTTGGAAACTCACCTGGTTCGTGAGATAAACAGGTGTAAGTGGGAGGGGAAAAATTTAAGTTATTGGAGCAAATGGGGCCGTTGGAGCCTTTTGGATTCTTTTTTTTATTTTGTAATATTTTAGTCAAAAATACGCGTTGAATATCAAACACCTCATTCATTAAAATCCGACTACTCGTTCAAAAGATAATTAATTTTGAAATTTTTAGTGGCCTTCCAAAAATGAGATGAAAAGTCAGTATGTCTGTTTGTTTGTTTGTTTGTTTGTCTGTTTGTTTGTTTGGATCAAATCGTTGATTTAGCTTAAATGTTTAAATCAGGACTTGTTCCCGCTAAAAAATCTAGAGACGTTTGTTCTACGACTTTTTCGAAAAATCGCTAGTTTAGCGAGAAATCGCTAAAAACCGCTAAAATCGATATATCGTTATAAAGGTAGTTCAAAGGGCTTTTAAGCATACCTGTAAACTATATTGCTGAAGAACACAGGTAAAAAGCTACAGGTGAAAAAATTTATTTTTTCTCACACTTTGGCGAATTAAGAAAAATCTGTGTTTCAAATCACTTTTAAATATGGTATATGTTGAAGACAATTCAATTCCGCGTTTTTTGACATACAACACATATCTGTCAAAATTCGTTTGGGCAAGATATTACCTATTAACTGAATATACCATTTTCCTTTCCACTACTGCATGTACATATGCAGTATGTAAACTGCTTGCTTACTGCGGAAGTATACTGCTTGCAAGTGGTGTATTCTTTTTGCGTCAGAGAAAACATATTATAATTGCGATTACAACAAGATCGGTATATATTTAGGGTTACTATTAATGCTTTGGTCGAATATTAGTCGATATTACCTGTAAACTGAACGTATACACTTTACTTAGAATTGGAATAGGACAGCAGCAACAAAGTGTCATTGCAGCCAGAGTTTGAGAATGCTGATAGCTTTTGCGCTTGGCATGTTGGCATGTGTGTTTGTAAAGGGAACCAGACAGTTTGTTTTTGCTTGTACAAACAATAAACAAAGTTGACAAGTTATACTGTCAAAAAAAATTTAAATTTTCAAAATTTCTGATGTCGTATTCAAAAATTTCTGATATCCCATAAAAAAATCTCTTTACGAGGTAAAAGTCTAGTGACGAAAACATTTTCATGCCCCAAAATTTCGGATATCCAATTTTGTGACGAATAATATTAAGTTTTACAAATAAATAATTAAAAAAAAAATTTTTGCATTCGGCACTGCGCAAAACAGTGAGTTTTGTTTGGTATGAAGAATTGAGACATTTTAGCGCAATGTGCCGAGTGCCAAAATTTTATTTTAAATTATTTATATGTAAAACTTAATATTATTCGTCACAAAATTGGATATCAGAAATTTTGGGGTAATATTTCATTCCCAAAAGAGAATATTAATGAGAATAGTAAAGCAAATAAAGATTTAACGATAAATTGTAACTTCTTCTTTCGTCTTGAAGCTTTGTATTTCCATGTTTAGCTTTGGATGCTTCGGATACTACCAAGAAGCATTAAATTTAAATGATCCGTCAGATGAGCATGTTTTCACCGACCATTTTTTTTTTATAAAATCGATCCCGAGGCTACATTCAAGGAAACTCGAATATCGGGGCCCCGTTCTAACTATGGAAAAGCTAGCACCGGTTAAAATATAAGAATATTATTATTATATTACATACAGCTGCGGTGAAAATAATAGCACCGCTCTTTCTTTTACTATAACAGCTATTGTAAGTCAAGTCTTCAAATTTAAAAAATATATTTGAAAAGGTCATCTAAATTCCGTTTGAATGATTTATAACTTTCCTTAACCCATTAAGTACCCATTAAAATATTCGAATTTTAAAAAAGGTCTACTTTTTCAACTTTTTTCCTCGATTTTTTCCAAAAAATGTTGGGATGCAAAAACATTCTTCAAACAATTTTAGGAGTAACTGCAAAAGAAATTTTTCAAAAATATTTTTGCTAGTATTTTTTTTAATATTTTGAAAACTGCAAAAAAGGCACTTTTTGCATGAAAATGAGGAAAAATGGGTTAAAATTGTCATTTTTAGGATTTTTGCTAGTATTTTTTTTAATATTTTGAAAATCCTAAAAATGACAATTTTAACCCATTTTTCCTCATTTTCATGCAAAAAGTGCCTTTTTTGCAGTTTTCAAAATATTAAAAAAAATACTAGCAAAAATATTTTTGAAAAATTTCTTTTGCAGTTACTCCTAAAATTGTTTGAAGAATGTTTTTGCATCCCAACATTTTTTGGAAAAAATCGAGGAAAAAAGTTGAAAAAGTAGACCTTTTTTAAAACTCGAATATTTTAATGGGTACTTAATGGGTTAAGGAAAGTTATACATCATTCAAACGGAATTTAGATGACCTTTTGAAATATATTTTTTAAATTTGAAGACTTGACTTACAATAGCTGTTATAGTAAAAGAAAGAGCGGTGCTATTATTTTCACCGCAGCTGTATATATTACATATTATATTACATTAATGAAATTATAGAAGAAATAGAACTTTCAGTTAAATAACTAGGGTTTGAATCACACAAATGACAATTTAAAGACTGTTCATTAGGATAGATTTTAAATCTAAATAATGTGATACAAACTATTTTGAATGGTTAAATTGATAAGAGAGGGTGGCAGCATATTTATTCCGTGTCGGAAGAACAGCTCTTCCTTTGAGGCAATCCTTGAATCGACCCATTTTTTGGTATCCTTATAAGAAATAAAGCGCTGCTCAGCCTAAGCGTGGATCATCGATCTGAACAAGTGGTAGTCAGAAGGGGCTATGTCTGGGCTGTACAGCGGGGGTATTATCGAATCCCAATTCAACGCCTACAACGTTTCCTTGTTGGATGTGACCACTGTTGTTGGAAAACCACTGTGTCGTGATGTTTTGGCATATTCCGGCCGGCATATGATCGGCTCAATTGCAATAATTATTGAGGGTAACGCTAACCAGTGATGATTTGGTTAGGTTTGACACGGATCTTCATCGAGTAATTATTCCAATTCTTCATCTTCAAGCTTTTTGGGGCCCAGCCCAACGTTCTTTGTCCTCCGTATCAAAATCACTATTAAACCGACAAGCCAGTGCTCACAAGTTGAAATCGATGGAGAATAGTCCCCGTACTTCGGTATGGAGCCAGAGCTTTATGTGGACCCCTGCTGAAGCTATTTGCTCTATCATTAGATTCTGCGATCTTTTCCTCTATTTGGAAGGAGTCATTTATTATTCCTCTCCACAAAAAGGGAAGTAAGTCTGACGCCAAAAACTATAGGGGAATTTCCAAATTGTCCGCTATTCCTAAAGTCTTCGAGAAGATTTTAACCAGTCATTTACAGCACTTGTGTTGTTCTATTATCTCTCCACACCAGCATGGATTTGTAAAACGCAGATCCACTACTACCAATCTTCTCGAGCTTTCTTCATTTGTTATTCGTGGTTTCCATAATAACAAACAAACTGATGTCATTTATACCGATTTTAGTAAAGCTTTTGACTCAGTCAATCATTCTCTTTTATTACATAAGCTTGACATAATTGGTTTTCCGACCACCCTAATTCGCTGGATTTCAAGCTATTTGGAACACAGAACTCAAAAAGTTCTGTTTAATAACTTTTTTTCTAAGTCATTCCGGGTTACCTCTGGAGTTCCCCAAGGTAGTCATCTCGGTCCTTTGCTTTTCACACTGTTTATAAATGATCTACCAACAGTTTTAACACACTCTCGTGTACTTATGTATGCCGATGATGTTAAAATTTGTCTGCAATATAAAGATTGGCCATGCCATATCAAATTGCAGGAAGATCTTGACTCCTTTCAGTCATGGTGCCGTGTGAATCTTTTAAATTTAAACTGTTCTAAATGTAATGTAATGACTTTTTACCGTACTAACCCTTATTTGGCGTCATACTCACTGTATGGTGGTCCTCTTGATCCCCCAAAAAAACCTCTTTAAGGCCTGTCTCCAGCACCGCGAAATTTTTATGCTAGGAATTTGCTATTTATTTCGTGTGTGTGGAACATAAATGAAACAGTGTGCCCATGTACATAAAACGAGTGACGATGTAGCCAAAACGTAAATGGTCACTCTGTCGAATCAGCTGTGATTTGTAAACAGCGCCAAATTTGAAAGTTCAACTTATTAAAAAAAATGGAAAAAATTAACTCAGACGATGAAGTAATTGTGTTAGTGGCGGCATATATTGTTGCAAAAACAGTTTCATCTCACTTTTTGGTTTTGCGCACAGTTTTTTTCTTCATTTTTTCAATCGACACTCGCGAAATAATTGTCGACGATATATTCCTGAGCTGTGCATCAGCTGTTCTCTCAGTCCACACAAGCTGTCGATAGGCCTATTATCGATATTTATTTGTGGATTTCGTTCAAGTTGCTGGATACTCAAGCAACGAAATCGAAAACGAAAAGTTTCTGCCTCAGTTTTTTTTATATGAAGTTTGGCCGAAATTTTTATTTTCCGCGGTGGTGGATACCCGGCTTTACGCGGTAAAAGTCTAGTGACGAAAACATTTCCATGCCCCAAAATTTCTGATATCCAATTTTGTGACGAAATATATTATATTTTTTATATACATATGTTAATTTATTATATATGCCAAAAAAAAATAAATATATATTCAAAGTAAAAAAAAAATTGGCACTCCGCACTTTGCGCAAAAAGGTTCAGCTTCTTTGCACCTAAAAAATAACTTTTTGCGCAGTGCCGAATGCCAATTTTTTTTTTTACTTTGAATATATATTTATTTTTTTTTGGCATATATAATAAATTAACATATGTATATAAAAAAAATAATATATTTCGACACAAAATTGGATATCAGAAATTTTGGGGCATGGAAATGTTTTTGTCACTAGACTTTTACCGCGTAAAGAGGTTTTTTTTGGGGGATATCAGACATTTTTGCAATTGCCTCTGCTTTTGACAAAATTACTTTGTCAAAACGTATTAAAATAAAACAATTAAATAGCTATATAAGAAACATACAATTAAAATGCGCTGCAGTAAGACTCGAATAGTTTAATGAGATGAGTTTAATGAGATCCCGCATTCTTATTATGCCAAGCGCAAAATCTACCAGCACTCTCAAACTCTGGCTGCTATGACACTTTGTTGCTGCTGTCCTATTCCAATTCAAAGTTAAACGTATATATTCAGTTAATTGGATATATCTTCCAAACCAATCAACAAAAATTTATGCATGATAATCATCTACTAACAAATTAATTGCATTTAAAAATTTAAAAAAACAAAAAAATTTTGTCCGTGCCAGAATTCGAACCCGGAACCCGCACTGAGAATTCATGCAAAAATCGAACGCTCTACACTTTGCGCCACTGGCGATCTTTACCAACGACTGTCAAATTATAGATTTCATTGTTACTGGACTGTTAGTCAAATGTAATTGCTGCTGCCGTCCTATTGCAATTCAAAGTAAAATATATATATTTAGTTAATTGGTTATATCTTCCAAACCAATCGACTACAGTTTATGCATGATATATCAAAAAACGCGAAATTGTACAAACTATAACATATTGAAAATTAAAAAAAATCGTTATCGGCGTTTTCTCAAAAACCGCCAAAATGTGGAGAAAAATACCTTATTTCACCTGTAGCTGTTTACCTATTTACCTAAAAAAAAAACTTTGAAGGTATGCCTAAGAGCTCTTCGAAATACCTTTTCAACGATATATAGATCACGCGGTTTTTAGCGATTTCCCGCTAAACTAGCGATTTTTCGAAAAAGTCGTAGAACAAACGTTTCTAGATTTTTTAGCAGGAACAAGTCTTCATTTAAACATTTAAGCTAAATTAACGATTTGATCCAAACAAACAAACAGACATACTAACTTTTCATCTCATTTTTGGAAGGCCACCAAAAATTTCAAAATTAATTATCTTTTGAACGAGTAGTCGGATTTTAATGAATGAGGTGTTATTCGACGCGTATTGAGTATAATATTATAAAATTAAAAAACAATTCAAAAAGGCTCCAACTTATCTCACTGTTTGGAGGCTGTTTATCTCACGAACCAGGTGAGTTTCCAAAAGTCTTAGTATGCACATTTGAAAGTTAAGTTGATACCTTTTGATCGGTATATAACTTGACCTGATCGGACAGTCATAGCAAATTTTCCATTCTTCCTGTGTATATATGCTAGTCGCCTTCGCACCCTTCGTGCTGCTTTCGTCACTAGCGCGGACTGCCGTCCGTAGTGATAGGATTACTGCTGTTGATGATCTAGGTATACTCTTAGATCACAAGCTTAAATTTTCCGACCATATATCCAAGATGGTCAGTAAAGCTATGTCAGTTCTGGGTTTTATAAAGAGGTGGTCGAAGGAATTCGATGACCCCTATATAACTAAGACTCTTTACATATCTTTAGTCCGTCCAATTTTGGAGTACGGTTCTTGTGTCAACAAATGAGCATAAACTAACAAACTTAAATACATAAAATAAAATTATATAATTGAATCAAACAAAAAAATTATATTATATTAATTACATTAATATAAAATACTAGGAGGCTCCGCCCCCCGCTCGCGTCGCTCGCCAAATCGGAAGTATTTAACTTCCGCTGTTTTCCCCTGCAATTGGACTTCTACTAAAAGTCAGATTAAGTGATTTAGCGGGAAAATAAAGATTTGGCGGGAAAAAGCTAAATTTGGTGGGAAAAAGATAATTTGGATAAAGAGACCAAATTTAGCAAGAACAGTTAATTTGTGAGTTTTGTTAGGATATCTGTGGCGTACCACTACAGCGGCAACAGCCCGATCTGGCAACGACGCATCGCATAAATCAGATGCTGGTTCCGTGAGCGATCTCCGGAACCGCTTCAGTACGAATGGAGTCTACATACAACCACCAGCATAGACACACGCATTATCACCGCGCTTCGGCGCTCGGATACACTTAATCATTTCAAATATCCAGAACATTATATTAGCATTAAGACAACAATGGGAATAAACAATTATGATAATACACACATTATCTCTTAACCCCCATATATCTCTTACAATAAGAGTTTTTAATTCTAAAGGTTAATCAGCATTGTTCCAAGAGACACACAGTGGGCGATTGGGCCTCGCTAGCGGCATTTCATTCAAATTTGAAAAAGCGTTGTTTTACAAATCGATATCAGATACTTTGATTAGATTTTTGCGGCTTTTAATTAACTCTCCGATCAGCTGATTATCAGCTGTGAGCTGTCAAAATTGTTTCTTTGTTGTGCGCATTCACTTCGAATGTCCATTATGACCCAATAGTAAATTTGTCGCAGAAAACCGTACAGAATTCGTACAGCGCGCTCACAGTTCTGCGCGCCGAGTTCGTGTAAAACCCTCATTCGCTTTTATACATGCGTGGCCACAATTCTCTGTAGGAAATTTAGAAAACCACGCGGCAGGTTCCGCTACGAAGTCGAACGTTTTAGTGAGTTCTTCGTTAGGTTCGGCTGCATACTTTTCTGTATGCGTATTTCTGCTGTATAAAATTCTAGTTGGAATTCTGGCTGGTTCTAGTATGAAATCTGGTTGGAATTCTTATTGAACTACCCCACCCCTAGGCAGCGGCAAATCTGCACAGCAGTAGAAATAAAATGTTTATACATATTATTAGTTAATAAGTTTATTTAAACATTGATTTACATTCTTTTAATACATTCTTACAATTACTTAAACTAATTTAGATATACAGGGTGGCGCAAAAGAAGTCATCCGATGTGGTTTGGCTCTCATTTTTTTTCTAAATGAAAAATTTTGATTCTGTTTTTTGATTATGTTTATTCGAACCTTAAGAATTTTATTGGTTTAGGCGAGAAGATGACATCGGCCAAGTGTTCGCTGCCAGAGCTCATGACCATACGCCCGTTTTATGGCATTTTCCATCACTTTTGCCAGAACTTCGGGCGACAGGTTCTCGCATTCCTGGCGAATATTTTCCTTAAGGGCTTCAAGAGTTTGCGGCTTGTTGACGTGATTTTGACAGATTTGACATTGGCGGCCATTTGCAAAAATTAGAGCATCTTCCAATAGGGTGACTTCTTTTGCGCCACCTTGTATAATAACACTGAAAAGAAAGAAAAAACAAACAATAATTACAAATGTGGTATTTATGTGTTTTGTATTTTACTTACCTGGCTTGTGTGTATATACAAAACAGTAGCACTGCCGAATGTGGTAGACTGTAATATATGAGTTGTGTTTTATTTGTAAATTATATTAAATTACGCAATAAATATATTTAACTTACCGCTTCACTTATGTTGTTTACGCAAGACGAGCTGACACTTAACTAAAACGCAAAAGAAAAACTGCAAGAAATACACACAAAAAGAGTTGCAACCCATACAAAATGTAGCTGATCGAGTTTTTTTGTACACAGCAATAACTGCTGCAAAACCCTATGACAACCCTACAAAAGTCAATACAAACAAAGAAAAAATCCAAGCAGCGTTCTCTGCAGCAGAGCGCAATGTCAAACTCAAGCAAACGAGCGAACTCATAGCGGACTTTGCTGCGGGGATTTCGCACAGCTCAGAAACAATTCTGTGCAGCGTTCTCTGCAGCTGAACGCTATGACAAACTCACTAAAACGTTCGAGTTCGTAGCGGACATTGTTGCAGGGAACTTTTACCACGACGCAAACGATTCTAAGCAGCGTCTTGTACAACCAAACACTATGAGAAACTCATGCAAACGAGCGAACTCATAGCGGACTTTGCTGCAGGGATTTCACACTTAGAGACGATCGATTCTGACTACAGAGCGCGCTCATGAAAGTTTGCAGAATCAGGGATGTGCAACTTAAAACTGAAACGTTCTGTACAGCGGCCGTATAGAATTCGATCACCACATGCCTGAATTTCCGGCTGGGGAAGTGCGATTACCCGCTACCCTTCCTATTACGGAACTTCTTACGCACAAAGTCAGTAGACAAACGGACACTTTTCTTAGTATAGCACGAAGAAGCGATGCCAACTTTTATATATTTTTATAACCTTTTTGGACATCTACCATGGACTTATCAACAAAAAAATGCCCCGACACACTCAGTTCGGGTTGTAAAATCCTTTAAATAGAGTCAATATGTGGACCTACTAAGCTATTCGCCCTACTCACCGGACTTAAATATTATCGAAAATGTTTGGGGATGGCTAAAACTTGAGATTTATGGCTCAGGAAACCAATATTCGAGTGTACCCGAACTACTCAAAGCAATCAAATTAGTTTGGAAAACGATATATTTAATTTATCTGGCCAGTTTGTATCAATCCCTTCCTAGCCGGATGACTGAAGATTTGGTACGACAATGTGGGTCGACACATTATTACAACAAATTTGTTTTGCCTTTAAACTAAAGCAATTACCCGGTATTAAAGTTAAGTTTTTGTTCAAAATTATTCTGAGCTTTCTACATTGATTTTTTGTTAAGGTGTCCTATTCAAGTGACGCAATATTTAAGCCCCGGAATTTGACGGACTTTGTTTAACAAATTTTTGTTATTAGTTTAAGCTGTACCATGAAGAATTCCAGCTGCTTAAAGCAATGCAATTAAATGCTCTTTAAATTAAAAAAAGAATAAAGTGTCTATCATCATTGGTTTGGGAGCAGTGGGCGATCGAAATCACACTTAGGGGGTGTCCTATTCAAGTGACGAGGAGTGTATCAGCTTGAAAAAAACAAACACACTGCTTGTATGAACGTGCGCACACTGAAAGCTGAGAAGTCGATAAGCTTTAAGCTACGCTCCTCTCTGTTTGATCGATCAAGCATGTTTGTTTATTCAGCGGCTGAGCTGAGCTTTTTCATTGTTTTTTGAAATAGATTGCGAAACATAATTTAGCGAAATTGTTCAAAACCCACCCGTGTGGGATAAAAACATAAGAGCTGTTTAAATACAATATGTATATAATCGCATAAGTATAAATTTATATATACTTATGTATTTATGTTTGGGTATTTGTGTTTTAAAATAAGTACAGTGTTAACATGCATTAACATACTTGTATAAGTACGTTAAATTTATTAATTTTGTTTTGCTGCCGCTGCGAAGCTATTATATATTGGTTAAAAAACAAAAAATGACAAACAATTAAGTGAGCATCAGCATCAGCTTCAGTTTAAGCTTTTTGTGTGCGCAGCCTAAAAATTTCTGCTCGCTGATAAGATCTGAAATTATCAGCTCGCCTATAAGCTCAGCTGTAAGCTCCGCTTTCAGCTCCTAGTGTGCGCGCAGCCTTACTGAAGAAGTCTCATCAGATGCATTGTTGGTAGCTGCAGCTTGTATAAATAAGGAGGCATTCGGATCTTACGCATTGGAAACTGCCAAAATGCTTGTTGAAGCATACCCCTGGTTTTACATGCCATCGTCAGATCACAGAATTTTAATTCATGGAGCAGACATTATAAACAATTTTTCTCTTCCAATTGGTATGATTTCTGAGGAAGCTCTTGAAGCCAGGAACAAGGACTTTCGAAACATACGCGAGAGCAACACAAGAATGAATTCCGGGAAAAATACTGTAGAAGATATCATAAATTAAAATCTTCATTGAAATCTTCTTTGTCAAATGACTGCAAAAAATATCACTGCGGACGGCAGTCCGCGCTAGTGACGAAAGCAGCACGAAGGGTGCGAAGGCGACTAGCATATATACACAGGAAGAATGGAAGATTTGCTATGACTGTCCGATCAGGTCGAGTTATATACCGATCGAAAGGTATCAACTTAACTTACAAATGTGCATACTAAGACTTTTAAAAACTCACCTGGTTCGTGAGATAAACAGGTGTAAGTGGGAGGGGCAAAATTTAAATGATTGGAGCTAATGGGGCCGTTGGAGCCTTTCTGAATTTTTTTTTAATTTTTAACTATTCTAATCAAAATTACGCGTCGAATGACACCTCGATCATCAAAATCCGACCGCTGGTTCGAAAGATAATTTATTTTGAAATTTTTAGGGGCCTTCCGAAAATGAGATGAAAAGTCAGTTTGTCTGTTTGTCTGTTTGTCTGTTTGTTAGTATCAAAGCGTTGATTTAGCTGAAATGTTTGAATGAGGACTTGTTCCCGCTCAAAAATATAGAAACGTTTGTTCTACGACTTTTTCGAAAAATCGCTAGTTTAGCGGGAAATCGCTAAAAACCGCTAAAATTTAAACCCTCATAGCATCCAAACGATAGAAGCTACAGATGCGATCTATATATCGTTGCAAAGGTATTTTGAAGGGCTCTTAGGCATACCTTTAAAGTTTTTCTTTTAAGTAAAAAGGTAAACGGCTACAGGTGAAACAAGGTATTTTTTTACACATTTTGGCGATTTAAGAAAAATCTACACATGAGATCACTTTAAAATATGTTATATGTTATAGGCAATTTGATTCCGCGTTTTTTGACATATAACACCTATCTGTCAAAATTCGTTTGGACAAGATATTACCTATTAACTGAATATACCTTTTACCTTCACACTACTGCATGTACATATGCAGTATGTACACTGCTTGCAGCGTAATGCGGAAATAAACTGCTTGCAAGTGGTGAATTCTTTTTGCGGCAGATAAATCATTTTATAATCAAAAATATAAAATCGTTTGTTCTACGACTTTTTCGAAAAATCGCCAGTTTAGCGGGAATTCGCTAAAAACCGCTAAAATTTAGCATCCATAGCATCCAAATGATAGAAGCTACAGATGCGATCTATATATCGTTGAAAAGGTATTTCGAAGAACTCTTAGACATACCTTAAAATTTTTTTTAATTATAAGGGTAAACAGTTACAGGTTAAATAAGGTATTTTTTCCCACATTTTGACAATTTAAGAAAAATCTACACAACAAATCACATCAAATATTGCAATTTTAAAATTTCTAATGTCTTATTCAAAAATTTCTGATATCCCATAAAAAAACCTCTTTACGAGGTAAAAGTCTAGTGACGAAAACATTTTCATGCCCCAAAATTTCTGATATCCAATTTTGTGACGAATAATATTAAGTTTTACACATAAATTATTTTAAACAAAATTTTTGCATTCGGCACTGCGCAAAACAGTGAGTTTTATTTAGTATTAGAATTGAAACATTTTAGTGCAATGTGCCGGGTGCCAAAATTTTGTTTAACATAATTTATGTGTAAAACTTAATATTATTCGTCACAAAATTGGATATCAGAAATTTTGGGGCATGAAAATGTTTTCGTCACTAGACTTTTACCTCGTAAAGAGGTTTTTTTATTTATTATGGACGAGGATGAAAAGAGTTTGCTTTTAATGAAGCAACTGGATATGGCCGACTCTGATTCTGAAGCTTCCGAATAATATTTGATCGTTTTCTATATATTACTGAATAATAAATATAAAATATGTTTAATGAACTTATAAAAAAAAAAATAAAAAAAAAAATTTAAAAAAATAAACAAAAAAAATTACAAAAAAAAAAGTTCCTAAAAAATGCCATGATTTTTTTCTGAGCAGTGAAAAAAACCGACTCGTTTCGTTTGGAACTTATTCAGGGGTGCCACAGAAATCGCTTTCGCTTAAATTTCACTTAAATTTCATTCCGCAGTGGCACAGGTCAATTCGCAGAATAATTTTGCGCGGAACAAACTAGCGCTAAGTCCGCTGGCGTCCCATGCCGCCACCTAGTCCGATTTAGATTTTAAATGACAGGGGCAGCGGTGCCACATTTTTTAGTCAGAATTCGAAGTAAGGTGTTTTCTTTAAATTAAGCATTCAAAAAAATATCCCTTTTGAGGTGAAACAAGATTAACCGCAAAATTCTTTTACTTATTGTGCATTTTGTGAAAACATTTGTCACGAAGAGCTGCCAGACTAATGGCAGACAATTGGTAGAGCTGTCGAGTTATCAATTACCAATTACTTTTAAATTTTTTTTAGCTAAACAAAATTATTTATTATATAAATAAATTAAATTATATAAATTAAATTATATAAATTAAATAAGAAAAAATTAAAAACTTATTGTTCTGCAATGATAAACTTAAAAAAGTTGCTTAACAAACCCTTGGGTAATTTAATCTGAGAAGGTGTCAACCCTTAGCAGCCTAGTTCGAAAAGGTTGGTGAAATTGCTAAGAAATAATAAATCTCTCGAAGTTCTGTGGCACCTCGGAAATTTCCGTGCGTAAATGCTTTCAGCGGAATTCTATTTCGCTAGCGAGTTCTGTGGCACCCCTGATTAATTAAATGCCGCTAGCAGGGCCCAATCGCCCACTGTGCGTTGAAACCTTTTGGTAAAATCTTTTAATTTTTAACTATTCTTATCAAAAATACGCGAATGACAATTCGATCATCGAAATCTGACCATTGGTTGAAAAAATAATTAATTTTGAAATTTTTAGTCTCCTTACGAAAATGAGATGAAAAGTCAGTCTGTCTGTTTGTTTGTATTAAAGCGTTGATATAGCTTAAAAGTTTGAATGATAACTTTTCCCGATAAAAAATCGAAAAAATCGCCAGCTTAGCGGGAAATCGCTAAATCTCGCTAAATTTGAAACCCCCATTGTATTCAAACGATAGAAGCTACAGATATGATATATATATTGTTCGAAAGGTATTTTGAAGGGCTCTTAAGCATACATTTAAACTTTTTTCTAAAGTACACACACTCACTCGCATATCTCTGCGTACACCCTTTTTTTACTTTGAAGGTGGGTTCTCACTGCTTCACAAACGCTTCACAAACACTACACAAAGCAGTTCACAACGTCACAAGGCAATGTGAACACTAAATGCATTGTCACAAAATTGCGAAGACACAAAAATGTGACACTTCAATGTAAACAGCACTTTCACATTCTGTTAAAAAGTTTTTGCGAAGGAGATTGAGACAATTTTGATAAAAACTATGTTAACTCCTGTTAAAGTTGAACAGCTCAAATGATCCCAATCCCATTGTGAAAAACACATCGAGCAAGTTGGTTTTCTTTCACATTTGTGAAAACATAAACGTCAAAGCAAATAATGGCTGAAATAATGGCTGATATTACGGCCTTCGACATTCTGAACTCGTATAAGAGGCTCGTCATGCTTGATCCAGAAGCTAAAAACCGCAAGTCTCGCCTGGTGAAATTGGCTCGCGAAAATTTGTTGTCCTCTTTTTGATAAGTGGAGTGACCCAAAAAGTCAGCTGGTCGAATGCTGCTCCGTCCATACGCAAATAGTTTTTGAATTTGAATGGATGAATTCGCAGCTCTCCACTTAACTTCGCATACATCCCCCCTTTTACCAGCTGCTGCGCTTTGCTTTGGGTTCATCATCGTCGTCATCTAAAAGCCATAGCCCAATGACCGCCAAAGCAGCAAACTCAGCTTCTTCTTGCGAATCCATTTCTTCCAAAAAAATCAAAAACAATGCTAAAGTCCCGAAAAACAACAATAAAATATTAGCTTTGACGTTTATGTTTTCACAAATGTGAAAGAAAACCAACTTGCTCGATGTGCTTTTCACAATGGGATTGCGCTCATTTGAGCTGTTCAACTTTAACAGGAGTTAACATAGTTTTTATCAAAATTGTGTCAGCCTCCTTCGCAAAAAATGTTTAACAGAATGTGAAAGTGGTGTTTACATTGGATTGTTACATTTTTGTGACTTCACAATTTTGTGACTATGCATTTAGTGTTCACATTGCCTTGTGACGTTGTGAACAGCCTTGTGCAGCGTTTGTGAAGCGTTTGTGACGCAGTGAGAACCCACCTTAAGTCAAGTCTTCACAGTAAAAAAAAAATATTTGGAAAGGTCGTTTAAATTCCGTTTGAATGATGCAAAAATTTCCTTAACCCAGTACCCATTGAAAATTTTGAATTTTTGTGAACGTCTGCTTTTCAACTTTTTTCCTCCTCGATTTTTACAAAAAATATTTTGATGCAAAAAAATTCTTGAAACAATTCTAAGAGTGACATATGGGTGAGTGTAAGTAAAAATCTTCAGGTGAAATAAGGTATTTTTCCCCACATTTTGGCGGTTTTTAAGAAAACGCCAATAACAATTTTTTTTTTTTAAATTCTATATATTGTAGTTTGTTAAATTTCTCGTGTTTTCATATATGTAAAAAAAAGATATTTTTATTTTTGAGATAATAGGGACAAGTGTTGCCAGACAGTTTGATTTTGCTTGTAAGAATGCGGGCTTTAATTGAGTTGGACAAACATTTTTTTTTAATAATTTGTATGTAAAACTTTATATTATTCGTCACAAAATTGGATATCAGAAATTTTGGAGCATGAAAATGTTTTCGTCAATAGACTTTTGCCTCATGAAGATATTTTTTTTTTATAAGATTTAGAAATAAAATAAAAGTATGCTTAAGAATAATAATAATAATAATAATAATAATAATATGCTTAAGAACACAAGCATATTTTTATTTTTTAACTTATTTTTTTTATATTGATTAAAATTGTTAAAATCTGTCTTGTTTTAACGTTCAGAGTTGGCTTGAACACATAAAAATGTTTTGAAAAACTATGTCATCAGTACTCATCTGTAAAGATACACTAGAACTAATCATGTATCAGAAAACAACAAATTTCTGATGGGCTACTGGTGAACGCTTTGATGAAATTTTAAGGCAAAATCAAAGTTGTCATATTTATTTAAAAAGCTCAAAATATTTTGGCGCCAAAGGCTTAATGAAATGAGTATCAACACACGAAAAGGCCAGATTTAATATAATAAATGAAATCTTGCATTAATAAATAATTAAGCCAATATTGTATGCCCATTTAATATATCATACAAAAAACGTTTAAAGCGCTTTCCCTAACCATATTCCTTAAAAATACGCAGATTGCAACGTCTTCTTTGCATTTTTTTTAAGAAAACCAAATTAATAATAATAAAGTGGTTTCCTTATTAAATTTGTCCTATTTATATTCAAATCTAGTGTTCTGTTGATTACGATTTGTTGTATCGATAACAAAGCATCACAATCACCGAATTTCTGTTGCGAATTGTTCTGGTGAACGCGTCCATTGTTTTTAAACATATTTCGCATAATCGGGGGTGCCACAGATATCGCTTTCACTTGAATTTCACTTCAATTTCATTTCGCTGTGCCACAGGTCAAATCGCACCATTATTTTGTGCGGAATAAACAAGCGCTAAATCCGCTTTCGTCCGATGCTGCCACCTAGTCCAATTTAGATTTTCAAAGTCGGGGGAAGCGATGCCACATTTTTTAGTCAGAATTGAAAGTAAGGTATTTAAAAAAAATATATGGAACCACTTCAGTTTTCTTTAAATTAAGCATTAAAAAAATAGGTAATTTGAGGTTAATCAAGTTTTACCCAAAAAAAACCTTTAACTGATTGTGCAATTTGTAAAAACATTTGTCACGAAGAGTTGCCAGATTAATGGCATACAATTGCTAGAGTTGTCGAGTAACTTTTATTTTCTCGCGCCAAATACTTTTAAATTATTTTTAGCTAAACAAAATCAATTATTGCATACATAAATTAAATTATGTTTATTAAGTAAGAAAAAAAAAAAGCTTATTGCTCTGCAATGATAAACTTGAAAAAGTTGCTAATCAAACCCTTGGGTAATTAACTCTGAGAAGGTGTCAACCCTTAGCAGCCTAGTTCGAAAAGGTTGGTGAAAATGCTAAGAAATAATAAATCTCTCGAAGTTCTGTGGCATCTCGGAAATTTCCGTGCGGAATTGCTATCTGCGGATTTCTATTTCGCTTGCGATTTCCGTGGCATCCCTGAATATTTTAAAATTCTTACCTCCTAATTATTTAGATTGTTGTATAAAAAAAACATTCGATAGTGGCTTACCAAACATCGCTGTTTCCAATGTTTAGCAAACATCGATGACATCGATGTTTCTCCACCCCTAATCATTTGCATACAACGTGCATTTCAAATACCTCGGATTATACTTTCAAATGGCAATTTCAAAGCCTATAGTTATCATCGATTAAAATTGGTATAGATTGTTCCTTTGTTTTGTATAAAAAGACTGGAGCAAACGCACATTGATTTAAACAAAACTACAAGGCGAATGAAATACATATCAAAGAAGATACTTAACCTTATTTAGTCGAAAATATTAAAAAAGATAAGATAATGTATATTCTGCAAAATGCCTTTTCGTTAGTGTTGCTCAAATTAAAATCAATATTAAAAGATGATCAATGGATATTGATAATTTCACAATTTCAAATCAATTGTTTCTTAACAATAATTTTGTTGAGTGTTTTAATAATTTCATTTTATTGGCTTTTTTTTGTACCTTTTAACTGGACCAAGGTATGTACAACCAAAAAAAACATCTTTACGAGGTAAAAGTCTAGTGACGAAAGCATTTCCATGCCCCAAAATTTCTGATATCCAATTTTGTGACGAAATATATTTAATTTATTAAATATGTTAACTTATTATATATGCCAAAAAAAACATATATTAAAAAAAAAATTGGCACTCCGCACTTTGCGTAAAAAGGTTCAGCTTCTTTGCACCTAAAAATAACTTTTTGCGCAGTGCCGAATGCCAATTTTTTTTTTAATATATGTTTTTTTTTGGCATATATAATAAGTTAACATACTATATTTAATAAATTAAATATATTTCGTCACAAAATTGGATATCAGAAATTTTGGGGCATGGAAATGCTTTCGTCACTAGACTTTTACCTCGTAAAGAGGTTTTTTTTTTGGAAGATATCAGAAAATTGTACAATTAAACAATTCAATAATTATATAAATAAGAGACGTTGCAATAAGACTTTAATAGTTTAATTCATATTTTCGCTTCACATAAATATTTTACATATGCTTTTGGCATTGTTACTTTGCTAGAAGGCTTTCAATATGCACACCCCAAATTTTTTAAAACAAATTATATTTATATCAAAATCAGTTTAAGCAAATAGAATACAGTCTGCTAATAAAAAACAATTTTTAGAAAAATTGCTCACGCTAGGAGTTGAACCCGCGTCTCCCGAACATTGCAAATTTGACGGAAACTAAGCACCTTAGACAGATCTGACTACAGCGATTCTATATTTTGCAGCTAAGATTTCTGCCAACACCCTTTTAAAATTGAAAAACATTAAAAAAAACCTTGGCGGATCATCTACTAAAAGGCTGTTCCCACGAGCCATTTTCACCGACACTTTTTCACCGTCGGTGAATTTTGCCATTCACATAACTCGCATCGGTTGTCAAACAAAAAAACCATCGGTTTTTTTTCTCACAGAACCTGGTCACATACAAGTTTCATACAAAAGTGCGTCAATCTAGTAGGCATTTGACCGACACAAAAAACCGATGGAAATAGGACTTGGTCTATTTCTATCGGTGAGCACCAGTGACAGTTTTTTGACAAAAAGTGTCGGTGAAAAACGGATCGTGGGAACAGCCTTTTACAAATTAATTGAATTTAAAAATTTAAAAAAAAAAAAAAAAAGTTTTGTCCGTGCCAGAACTCGAACCCGAACTGAGAATTCGTGCAAAAATCGGTCGCTCTACACTTTGCGCCACTGGCGGTCTTCAAGAACGACTGTCTAATTATAGACTTCAGTGTTACTGGACTGTTAGTCAAATGTAATTGCTGCTGCTGTCCTATTCCAATTCAAAGTAAAACTTTTATATTCAGTTAATAGGTTATATCTTCCAAACCAATCAACAAAAATTTATGCATGATATATTAAAAAACGCGAACTTGTACAAACATAACATATTGAAAATAAAAAAAAACTGTTAGCGGCATTTTCTCAAAAACCGCCAAAATGTGGAGAAAAATACATTATTTCACCTGTAGCTGTTTACCTATTTACTTATAAAAAAAAACTTTGAAGGTATGCCTAAGAGCCCTTCAAAATACCATTCCATCGATATATAGATCATATCTGTAGCTTCTATCGTTTGGATGCTATGGGTTTCAATTTTAGCGTATCTTAGCGATTTCCCGCTAAACCAGCGATTTTTCGAAAAAGTCGTAGAGCAAACGTTTCTAGATTTTTGAGCGGGAACAAATCCTCATTCACCGATTTAAGATATTTCAACGCTTTGATACAAACAAACAAACAGACTGACTTTTCATCTCATTTTCGGAAGGCCCCTAAAAATTTCAAAACTCATTATTTTTTGAACCAGTAATCGGATTTCGATGATCGAGATGTCATTCGACGCGTATTTTTGATTAGAATAGTAAAAAAACAATTCAAAAAGGCTCCAACGGCCCCATTAGCTCCAATCATTCAAATTTTGCCCCTCCTACTTACATCTGTTTATCTCACGAACCAGGTGAGTTTCCAAAAGTCTTAGTATGCACATTTGTAAGTTTAATTGATACCTTTCGATCGGTATATAATTCGACCTGATCGGACAGTCATAGCAAATTTTCCATTCTTCCTGTGTATATATGCTAGTCGCCTTTCGCACCCTTCGTGCTGCTTTCGTCACTAGCGCGGACTGCCGTCCGCAATGATTTGGCTTAATCAATGGAATGAAAAGCACGATATATTATTAAATCTTTTATTATTATAGGTATTATTCATGAATTGCATTATATCGTAAATCAATAATAATATTAATTAAGCCGTTTTAAACTTAAGAAATCAAGTCGGATGTATGTATTTCAATGCATTTGAATAATCGTTATTATGTCTTAAAGTGTTAACACTCAATCTATATATATAAAAGTCTTTGTCCTGACTCACTGACTGACTGACTGACTGAGCATCAACGTGGAGGCCAAACGGTAAAAGATAGAAAGCTGAAATTTCCACACAACATAGATGAGATAATTTCATCGTGCAATAAGACGGCGTTTTGCGAAAATCGACCTATAAGTGGGTCAAAATCGGGGTCAAAGGTCACGGAAATGCTTAGCATGAAAAACTTTTTTTCAAAAAATCATAAGAAATACTAGCCAGGAGATTTTTGAAATTTTTTTTTTGCAGACACTATTAAAATTGTTTGTACAACTTTTTTGCAACCCAACATTTTTTTTAAAAAATCGAGGAAAAAAGTTGAAAAGTTTGATTTTTACATAAGCTCAAAAATTTTCGAATATTTTCAATATTTTCAAATTATGAGTTGATATATCTTTAGTTTTCTGTGAATACTTTTGATTAGGTTTGTTTTTTAGCTAGTTGTAATTGAAGCTTTTGAATAAAGTTGCTTTTTATGCTGGTTGAAATAAGCTGTGAGCCACTGTATGTATGTGGAAAGGTTACGTGGTAAAGGTCTTATCTATGCGGAGCACCTAAAAAAAAAGACCTAGAAAGAAGGCAAGTTATGATGAGTTTAGGTGCAAAAATTATTTGCGAGTAGAGATGGGCACCGGCCTGTTCGGGCTTAGTGTCCCGCGGGCCTCTTCAAAAGACCCACGGGCTTCGTGCATGAAAATCGGAAACGGGCTTTTTTTCGTGCGGGCCCGGGCCTAAGTAAAAAGCCCGAAGCCCGGTAGGCCCGAAACGTCACGAATTAACACAAACTATGCAAATCGCTTGATAACAAAGTTTCTGTAATAAGTCACTTATGGGACGCAGAAAAATGAGAAGAGAAAAAGTTTAAGACTTAGCTTGCAAAAAAGGCTCAAATATACAATTTGTATCTGAAAAAAAAGAGAAAATGATAATTTAAAAAATAACCTTTTTTCATATAGTAATATCTGGCTTGGACCGGGCCTCAAAGATTTATTTCGGGCCCGGGCCGGGCCGGGCATTAAAAAGGTGGCCCGTGCCCATCTCTATTTGCAAGTCTCCACTTATTTTTTTTAATTGAATTTTTAAATTTTAATGCGAAATGAACTTTTTGCATGGTTGTTTTGTGCATTTTGACTGATATGGAACGTTTACCAACACTACTTTTTCTCCAACATGTAAATTTTTCTCGTGTTTTCCAACATTATGTACAACGGAATCATGTCAAAAATGTGAATATACAAAAAAATAAAACTTATTGAAAATAAGCAATTCACTATCAGTCATAAGCAACGTCAAAGTCGAAAAATATGTCAAGGGCAAGGTCATATGGTCATCATCAAATTTAATCTTAATTTAATAATTATCAAAATTTCTGGTGACTACCAACAAATATTTCAGGAAAATGGATTATGCGAAAAAAAATACCGCTGAAAGCATTTCCGCACGGAGATTTCCAAGGTGAAATAGAACTTCGAGAGATTTAATTTTTGTTTTGCATTTTCACCAACCTTTTCGAATTAGGCTGCTAAGGGTTGACACCTTCTCAGATTAAATTTCCCAAGGGTTTGTTTAGCAACTTTTTTAAGTTTTTCATTGCAGAACAATGCGTTTTTAATTTTTTTCTTATATAATTTGTATCTATATAATAATTGATTTTGTTTAGCTAAAAAAAATGTAAAAGTAATTATCGTGACAAAATAAAAGTTACTCGACAACTCTAGCAACTGTCTGCCATTAGTCTGGCAACTCTTCATGACAAATGTTTTCACAAATTGCACAATAAATAAAATAATTTTGCGGTAAAACTTGTTTCACTTCAAAAGAGATATTTTTATATATATATTTTGTAAATACCTCACTTCAAATTCTGACAAAAAACTGTGGCATCGCTGACCCTGACTTCGAAATCTAAATCGGACTGGGTGGACTAGATATAGCATCGGACGCCAGCGGATTTAGCGCTGCTTCGTTCCGCGTAAAATTATTCAACGAGTTGGCATGTGGCACAGCGGAATGAAATTGATGTGAAATTTAAGCGAAAGCGATTTCTGTGGCACCCCTGGAGTGCCCTGGATGTGAGAATAATGCGTCGCAGGCGAAAATTGTTTACTAGGGTCATAAAGTTTTTGGCTTGTAAACTTCTTAACAAACTGTAATTTGGCCAGAACGCCAAAAATTTACATGTGAGAGAAAAGGTAGTGTTGGTAAACGTTCCATATTATCAAAAAAATCAAATTTGCATTAAGATTTCAAAATTCAATTTAAAAAAAACAAGGGACTCCGCTCCCTGCTCGCTTTGCTCGCCTAACCCCTGGCTCGCTTCGCTCGCGGGGAGGTGCGGCTATAGTCGAGTTTGCTCGACTGTAAGGTACCCTGTGCCAGTCTCCACAAAATAGAATATTGGTTAAAATAGAATAATGATGTAGTAGTCCGATGTTAACCAAATTTTATGCATATTCTGTCAGTTTGGTTGAGATATCTCAAACAACAAAATGTTTTTCATATTGAGACTTGATTTTCGACTGATCGTTCCTATGGCAGCTATATGATATAGTGGTCAGACTTCAACCAAATTTTATCAAGATGCCAAGGACCATCCCTTATGCATATTCTGTCAGTTTGGTTGGGATATCTCAAACAACAAAAAGTTTTTCATATTGAGACTTGATTTTCGACTGATCGTTCCTAAGTATGGCAGCTAGTAGTCCGATTTCAACCAAATTTGGTCAGGATGTCAAGGTCCATTTCCTATGCATATTCTGTCAGTTTGGTTGAGATATCTCAAACGACAAAGTAGTTTTTTATACTGAGACTTGATTTTCGACTTATCGTTCCGGTATCCAGAAACCTACATACCAATTTTGAAGTCTCTAGCTATTATAGTTTCTAAGATCGACGCGTTCAAACAGACGGACAGACGGACGGGCAGACAGACGGACATGGCTCAATCGACTTTGCTGTTGATGCTGATCAAGAATATATATACTTTATAGGGTCGGAGATGCTTCCTTCTCCCTGTTACTTACATCCTACATCTAATATACCCTTTTTAACCATTTTCAATGGGCACAGGGTATAACTAGTGGAGACCCGCAAATAATTTTAAGTATCCAATATATAGTACTAATCGAAGCGGTTTCGGACAGACGGACATCGCTAGCGAAAAATTTTAATTAACAGAAGCTATTCCTGTAAAATCGAACAAGAAAATACCGAATCTGCAAGTTTGATTGAGATACCACAAAAAAAGAAAAATATTTCCATGTTAAATCTTAATTTTCGATTAATGGTTCCTATGCCAGATATATGATATAGTTAACCGATTTTAATGAAATTTTGTCAGGGTGCGTATTCTGACACATTTGTTAAGAACAAAAAAGTTGTTCGTACTTAAGTTTGATTTTCGACAAATCGTTTTTATGACAGAAATATGATATCGTGGTCCGATCCAAATTTAAAAACTTTTTTTTATCTGCATCTGGTATTTAGGAACCTATATATCATATTGGTCTCTAGCTCTTATAGTCTCTGGGGTCGACACGTTCAAGTATACGGACAGACGGGCGAACAGGCATACTGACATGTCTCAATCGACTTGGCTGTTGATAATGATCAAGAATATATACTTTGTCGGCTCTGCTGTTAAACACATTTCACAAAATTCTTTCCTTTTTCGGTCGTTTTCGATTGGCACAGGATACATATAAAAAGCTCATAGGTAAGCCAATATTAACGATATTTAGAACATATCAGTAGCTTTTGTGGCTTGCAAATTGTGGCGGTGTCAACTTTAGCTGGTTTGTTTTCCTGCCCCTAGCTTAGGTTTTCTTAAAAAATTCGTTGAATAAGAATTTTTAGTATTTGACAATGAACATGCCAAAGAAGTTTCATTTCCATATCTTGACGATGGGTAACAAACAAAACAAACACACAAGATATTTCTCTTAGTTGGCTGACGTCATCAGAATCTTGAAATCTTTATATCTTTGGAGCGGATAGTCCGATTCGTGTAACTCAAGTGAGTTTGTTAAAGTCTTATATCTAAAAATGGAATTTTATTTGCATACAATGTGCATTTCAAATATCTCGGATTATACTTTCAAATGGCGATTTTAAAACCTACAGTTATCATCGATTTACATTTGTACATATTGTTCCCTTCTTTTGTATAAAAACAGACTGAAGCAAACCTACTATACATTGATCACTGTGGACGGAAGTCCACGCTAGTGACAAAGGCATCACGAAGGGTGCGAAAGGCGACTAGGCAAAAGGCGGATGTGGCCATTGGAGCCATTTGGTTACATTTTTAAATTATTCATAGAAAAATAAGCCTCGAATAATACTACTGGTTCAAAAGATATTTAAACTTGAAATTTTTAGTAGCTACCTCAAAATGAGATGAAAAGTCAATTTGTCTGTTTAGAAATCGTAAAAACTCGCTAAAATTGACACCCTCGCATTTTCCAAGACGCAGACGCTACAGATATGTTTTATATATTGTTAAAAACGTAATATTTAAGGCTTTTGGTCTCTTATCTCACATTTTCGCTAATTGAGAGAAAACAAGCCACTCGGATTGTATCAGTTTTAAATATGTTGTAGATAGTACAATTTTAGTGCTCGGCATTGTGCAAAAAAATTAAATTTGTTAGGTATGAAGAATCGGAAACTTTATGAGCAATGTCTGGAATGCCAAACAATTATATTAAGAATAATTGGGTATTAGAAATTTTGGGGCATGGAAATGTTTTAGTCACTAGATTTTTACTGCGTAAAGTGGCTGTTTTTAGATACAAGTTAAAAAAAAAAACAAATTTAGCAATTCCCTAATTCAAAATCGATATTAAAAAAGCAAAATTGAAAGAGACACAGCATAAGAAAAATGGAGACAATATAAGACTGATTATCTGTACAAATTTCTTTTAAATTTAAAGAAAACTGGTAATCAAACTTATCTATGGCAATAAACGGGAGTTTGATGATTGCTAAAGTTACTAATTCTGGGCAAGTCGGAAGAACAAACTAACAGACAGATAGGCAGGCGAACATGGCTCAATCAACTGGGCACTTGTCAGATTTAGAACAAAACTTGCAAGCTCAGGCGGAAAAATCCATTCGAATCGGATACATTTATACGAGTATACAATTTTTCCTTTAGAACCGAATCTTTTTTTTTTTTTAAAGTGGTTCTGTTCGCGTTTGTGCGATAACAAATTTAAAAGTTTCGAATATGTTCCCTTTCGGGTAGGTAAATATTAAAAAATAATTTCATGCCCATCAGAAATGGCCCATGGCCCGTTTTTACAATGTCTAAGTAAGGTGTTTGATAACTATTGAATAGAGAATTTGGGCTCTGCGAAATAAGGCCCCAATGAAATAAGGCCCCAAAATATAAATGAAATAAGGCCCCAAAAAAATGTATAGGAAACAACAACAATGATTTCCAGTCAAATTTGGGGTGTTATTTCCTTTTTTGGGGCCTTATTTCATTAGGGCCATATTTCATATGAAATAAGACCCCAATAGAAGAAATGAAATATGACCCCAAAACCTATTTTTGGGGCCTTATTTCATTTTTATTCTGAAACAGGGATCTAATACTTTATAAGGCGAGGTTGGCAATATATCGTCAGCAAAACATTTGTAAATTCGCCTGACCATCCTTTTCAAGTAATAGAGGCTTTCAATTTGGAATCTAAGTGGACTTCATTTATGCTTAAGGCCTGTCTCCAGCACCGCGAAATTTTTATGCTAGGAATTTGCTATTTATTTCGTGTGTGTGGAACATAAATGAAATAGTGTGCCCATGTACATAAAACAAGTGACGATGTAGCCAAAACGTACATGGTCACTCTGTCGAATCAGCTGTGATTTGTAAACAGCGCCAAATTTGAAAGTTCAACTTATTAAAAATAATGGAAAAATTAACTCGGACGATGAAGTAATTGTGTTGGTGGCGGCATATATTGTTGCAAAAACTGTTTAATCTCACTTTTTGGTTTTGCGCACAGTTTTTTTCTCCATTTTTTCAATTGACACTCGCGAAATAATTGTCGACGATATATTCCTGAGCTGTGCATCAGCTGTTCTCTCAGTCCACACAAGCTGTCGATAGGCCTATTATCGATATTTATTTGTGGATTTCGTTCAAGTTGCTGGATACTCAAGCAACGAAATCGAAAACGAAAAGTTTCTGCCTCAGTTTTTTTTATATGAAGTTTGGCCGAAATTTTTATTTTCCGCGGTGGTGGATACCTGGCTTATAGGCCTGTCTCCAGCACCGCAAAATTTTTATGCTAGGAATTTGCTATTTATTTCGTGTGTGTGGAACATAAATAAAACAGTGTGCCCATGTACATAAAACGAGTGACGATGTAGCCAAAACGTACATGGTCACTCTGTCGAATCAGCTCTGATTTGTAAACAGCGCCAATTTTGAAATTTCAACTTATTAAAAAAAAAGGAAAAAATTAGCTCAGACGATGAAGTAATTGTGTTGGTGGCGTCATATATTGCTGCAAAAACAGTTTCATCTCACTTTTTGGTTTTGCGCACAGTTTTTTTCTCCATTTTTTCAATTGACACTCGCGAAATAATTGTCGACGATATATTCCTGAGCTGTGCATCAGCTGTTCTCTCAGTCCACACAAGCTGTCGATAGGCCTATTATCGATATTTATTTGTGGATTTCGTTCAAGTTGCTGGATACTCAAGCAACGAAATCGAAAACGAAAAGTTTCTGCCTCAGTTTTTTTTATATGAAGTTTGGCCGAAATTTTTATTTTCCGCGGTGGTGGATACCCGGCTTATCTCTCAAAATTTTATTTTTGCCATGCAAACATCTAAAAATTTGTGCAGATTGTAATTTAAAGCTATGTACAAGCAGATGCAATTGTAAAGAACTTCGAGCATTACAACTGCCCTTATTACAGAAAACCTGTGCATAGTTTCATGCAAGTCTTTTCTTAATAAAACAATAAATTTAATATAAAAGCAATAAAATAAAAAAAATAATAAATACAAATTGGGGTGTTATTTCATTTTTCAAATTGGGGTATAATTTCATATGAAATAATACCCCAAATTTGGGGCATTATTTCATTTTTTTTTGTGGCCTTATTTCATCTTACTGGGGCCTTATTTCATATTTGAAATTGGGGTGTTATTTCATATGAAATAACACCCCAAATTTTGGGGCCTTATTTCATTTTCCATTTTAGGGCCTTATTTCATTGGGGCCTTATTTCCTGCAGCCGAGAATTTGACGTTAAATGTATAAAAATGTAGTAAGACCATTAGAAAAATAGTTTAAAATAAACTTAAGATGAAAGCTTACAAAAAAAAAATTAATTTACGGTCTTACGGAGCGTTAAAAAAAAAAAATACGGCAGGAGGGAAGCAATTTGATCCTTCAGTGACACGCAAGCTGCAATATTGTTTTTTTAACGGATAGTTATTCGTGCTACAGAAAAACCACGACCAACAGAATGACCGTGTTTATGCGAAAAGCATGACAGACGATCCGGCTAATAAGAAAGCCATTCAAAGATATCAAAATTCGACATCTGTTATGGTTTGGTGATCAGCGATTTTTCAGGGGTGATGCAAAAACAACGTAAAATGCTTTATTTCGATGGCCTACATCGTCTTCGGATCTGAATCCATTGAGCTTCTGCATATAAGGTTACATGTTGGCCAAATTGAAGACTTTAAAAAACATGAAGCTGGAGCAGTTCAAGAGTCTATTACAAACATTTTGTGACGAAATAGTCAAAGACGTCGTCCGTGCCACTTGCAACGGACTTCAAAAGCGTTTAAGGCTGGTAACGAAAGCTAAGGAGAAAAAATTCAATCTAAATATTTAAAAAAATAAGAAAATACTTCATCAAATATAAATAGAATGATTTCAATATAAATTTTCCACTAGATTTTTTTTTCGATAAGTTATGTGCGACATTTATTAGGGCCACGCTGTGCATTAAAAAAACGGCCCTATGAGACATTTGATACTTACCTGCATTAAGTGGATTTTTGACAATTTTTTTTGGATACGATGCGTCAATACATTTTTAATTTTTATATATTCTTTTGTGTTATCTAAATATTGAAGCGATTAGACGATGTTGGCGATTCAGAAATTAGAAATTCAGAGGAAAACCTGCGAAGCAAAAATAAACAATTAGCAATTAACCGGCTAAGAAAGAATAAGGCAGCTGGATCCAAGGATTTGCCACCTCCATATCCCAATGGTTGGTATGGAATTCTGGAATCATCGAAGCTTAAGACTGGAGAATCAGTATATATATCTTGTTTGGGACAGCATTTCGTAGTCTATCGATCGCAATCGAATCAAGTATTTATTTTGGATGCTTATTGCCCGCACTTGGGAGCTAATATGGGCATGGGCGGCCGGGTTGTTGGAGATAATATAGAATGTCCATTTCACCAATGGAGCTTCCGAGGCACGGATGGGGTGTGTACAAACATTCCTTACAGCTCATGTGGTGAGTAGCTCTAAAATTAAAACATATTTCAAAATACGTGATCATATAAATAAATATCTTAAAGTTCCGCCAGCCATAAAAGTGAAGAAATGGATATCTAATGAAATAAACGGCCTTATATTTGTTTGGTATAATGTTGAAGAAATGGAACAGCCGTGGACCCTTCCAATATCTAATGAAGTTGCAACCAACAAAATGGTTTACCTTGGCCGAAATGAATTTTATGTAAACTGTCATATTCAAGAGATACCAGAGAATGGTGCCGATCTTGCCCATTTTACGGCCATTCATAATAAGAGTTTTTTAGCTGGGGGCTTTGATCTGAAAGAAACTTTCCTTAGCAATCTCGGACATCACGACTGGCAAGCGAGGTATGTCTACAAAAACAAGAAAAATCGATTACATACATTTTTTCAATTAACACTCATTAATATACTTTCATGAACTAATAAAATTTAAAGAGACCAGAAAAAAGTTTTACAAGTACTAATGTTAACTCTTCTTATCTTCTTGCGTTGCAGTTGGAGTCCGTCGGAAGACAAGCACATTGCCGAAGTTAAATTGAGTCATTCCTTTGTACTATTTAATAAATTTCACTGTTTTCAAATGAAAGTTACCGGAAAGCAGGTAACTATTTCCTAAAATAGATTTCAATATTAGAGAATCACCAAAATGTTTGTTTACAGCTTGGTCCTGCATATGTTCATCTCTTTCTGCAGTCTCCCATTTTGGGTAATTTCCAAATATTTCAAACCATAACCCCAGTCGAACCATTATTACAAAAAGTAGTGCATAGATTCTATGCATCTCGATCGATGGCTCCAATTATGAAGATATTAATATGCGCAGAGAGTATAATGGTATGTTAAGCCCTTACAGTTGTTCAATAACTGATTTTGTCATTTTAGTTTGAACGAGACATGAATATATGGAACCATAAGATGTATCGCAGCAATCCTTTACTGGTACTTGAGGAGTCGCCACTTAAAAGATTTCGAAAATGGTATTCAAATTTCTATTCAGCAAACAGTAAAACATATCATCAATGGAATAATATGGATTGGTAGCTTCAAACATCTTTAAAAATACTTACAAACACATAATTATTTAGATTCCTTCCGGCGTTCATAAAAAGTGTATGTTTGCTAGGTGTTGTAGTATAGGCAACAGATGTACATTTCGTAATCCTGGAACAAAATGTGTAAAATACAGACCAACTAACATATTTGTAGTGAAGTATGAATAAACTCCCATAAAATGTACATTTTTATTTGTAGTGGAAAGGAGGTATTAATATATTCCCAACACATTTACATTTTAAGTTTTAAAGAATAAATAAAAAAATAACATTTCCATAGCTATGACAAAATGTGACAAAAAACAAAAAATTTTAATTGATTTGACTTTATTAAGTATTGGGAACTTGAATTCATAATGAGCGTTTATTTCAAAATGTACATAGAGCGATTGTTCCAGTTCTTCGCCTTGAAAATTTTGTGTTGACCCGGCCGTTCCTTGTCTTTGGGCTCAAAATCACAACTTTTAAGGCGACTAAAGCTAAATCTAAGCCTAACTATATCTCTGACACGATTGTTCACAAAGAGAATGCTGGCCGTAAACTTCCACTAAGTTTAGATGACTGTCGACAGCACTTATTTTCAAACCGAAGTAACGAAGAAAAACTTTTCTCAAAAGTATTTGATAATGTACGAAATTCGACTTGTTTCAACGTTTCAACCAAATGACACAAGCTGCCAAAGACGCTCATTGACAATAGGTTTTAGTGACAGGAAAATAAAAAGCCCTTGGAAACTGGAAAATCAATTCATAACTAATGGCTGCCTCTTGTGCTTAACGCTCATTATTAATTAAAGTACCAACAAAATTAATTATTGAATGGTTAAAACTACTGTTATATTTTTTTTTTTAAATTGTCTTAGTATGTGACATGTGACGATACATGACGGTACGTAACAGATTTCTTGAGTGGTGCTATGACAACTATATATGTAAAGTATTTCATACATATTTTAACGGTCAACGATTCCATATTTAATTAATGCCATTTCTTTTTACAAGAAATATTGTTTAAATAAACAATTTTGTTTAAAATAGCTATAAATTGTTTATAAATAAAAAAACACAAGCTTGTTAAGATAACATGTTTGTACTTATATAAAACAACAATTCCACATGTAGACTTTCTTTAAACCACCTCTCTATATAATATTTATATTTATAACTTAGTGTCTGAAGAAATTGTATTAGAAGTATTTTAGTTACAACTAATAATATATTTATCATAAAGATTAATTTAAGAACAGTCGTTAAAGTCATCGAATAACTTGGCTTTTGCTAGAACCATTCCACAATTTTCAGTGCGAAGACGGGCGATAGAAGCGCGACCTTGATCCTCGATAACGATGTTCGATGCTGAATTTAATTTGAGAGCGTAATTTCTGCACACAGATTTCGCAGAGCGCATTCGTGTTTCAATGCGTTTTGTATTGTGATTGGTTGAATTCGCAATCTTGGATAAGGAATACGAAACATTCTTAAAATGTTCTAGTTCTCGATTATTTGATTCGAAGCGAACTTTTATTTTTTGCACAGGAGTTTGGAAGTTATCCAAATCGCGAAAAAATGTTTCTGCCGGCAGCCATTCAGATTCCGACTCTTTATGCTGAATCAATGTCTTCTGTGGAATATCAGCTTTTGGAATTTTAACTTTCGACATATGCAAACTCACAGGCAACTCAGAAGGTGAGCTATAGCATGAGTTGTGCCGCATAATGCGTGTGGGCTCTTGTGCTTTACGCAAAGCTTTTATTTTTCTTGGCGATCCTATGGTATTTTTATCGATACTTCTACGTTTTTTGAGCCTTTCATTCATTGGCTTGACCTTAGGAACCACTTTTTCAGATTCCATTAAAGACTTTTCGTTAGATTGCTCAACACTGTTCACAATACCATATGTAGTTGGATGAGCTTGTATTTTTACTTTTTGCGAGGGAATCTGCGTTTCAATTGATGCTACACGCTCCATTACAGCTTCATATTCATTCTTGCATGAATTTGTAAGGTTCACAAGTTCATCAGAATCCGTTTCTGTAACACTTGATGTAATTGGCTCACTTTGATTTATAACTCCAATATCAGATGCTGAGTTATTTAGATTATGTGATATGTTTTCTTTTTTATTACTTTTCGACCATCCAGATGTAACCAGACTCCATCTTCTATCCATGTTACTTTTAGTTACATTGCTAGTACCTTGACTTGAATGCTTTTTTTCACTGTAACAAAGTAAACATAGAAACATACAAATACATTATTATTATGTAAAGCAACAATAGTTTTTTAGCAATTACTAAATAGTAAAAAAAATTATTAATTGGACTCATGAAAATTAAACCAGAAAAAAAATGTTCCAAGTTAAATCAAATTTTTAGTTAAATATAATGGCTGCAAAATACATTTACATTTGGTTTGACAAAAAAAAAAAAATTCATTTTGTTTGAATTTTTAAAATATTTTAACACATTGTATCTCATATCTTTCGAATAACTTCTCCAATAAAATAAGGGAAATCATTAAATACAGTCGAACTTCCCTAACTCGAATCACCATTATCCAAGAAAAAAGTTGCAGTTAGGGAGACTTCGAGTTAGGGAATTTTTTTTTTTTAGTTTTTTAAAAGAAATTACAAATGCATTCAATCATAAATACATTTCAAATTGCAAATTTTTCTTGTTATTTTGAGCAAAAAAGGATTCAAGTTTGTTCATGACCTGTTAATATTCTCAAAAATTGTTTTCTTCGTTCTTTTGCTGTATCCAGAAGAAGTTCCCGATTCAAATGTCATCATAATTAATATTTAATTTTTTAATATAATGAAAAATGTTTTTGCTGAGATACCACATGTTCAGCAACTTTAATTTATTTGGTCTACTTTCAAATTCCTTAACTACTAATAAGTTTGAATATTTCCTTAAACATTTTAGTACACTGATGTGCTGACAAAGAAGTACATTTCGATCATCTTTCCTATAGCAATTTCACAAGCCTAAATAATTGTTGATGCAATATTCTATCATATTACATCACCATATGTTAATGTACATCAATATTACATATCCAAACGAGCCGGTAACAAAAGCATATAACAGAAACGAAAAAAAAATTCAAACTTTATTGGAGATTTTCCCGAAAAATTCGACTTACAGAAGCACGGGCCAATATTTTTGTTCGAGTTACGGAGAAATTCGACTTATGGAAGTTCGAGTTAGGGAAGCAGATTTGTATGAAATTTGCTCAGTAAATGCTATTGCCACTCGATTTTGTTCGAGTTAGAGAAAATTCGAGTTAGGGAAGTTCGACTGTACTTCACTATCTGTAGCTGATATATAAGCCGTGTAGAAAAGCTTTTAATCTCTAGCACACCATAGTCATTTTTTATCACTAGTGCAGGGCAATAGCTATAAAACGTAGTTTTAGATAAACATAGATAATATAGAGTTTGAAAGGTAAATCATATATGTACTTTTAATATGGCATGTAAATTTTTCGGATCGGCCCCTATTTTTTCTTCAAAATTTTGACATTTGCAAATACGTAAGCGCCTAGTATGTAGTAATTTGTATACCGCTGGACTTCAAATTCAGGAATACAATAAATATATATTTAAATTAAGTAATAACATATCATTGTCGATATTTTGTCTATAGCGTTTTTACTTGCTTGAAAATATTTTTAGATATCTAAAAAAAAAAAAAAAAAGCGACAAAAACATTTTCAACAACCCAAAATTTCCAGTTTTGTAATTCGAGCAATATTCAATTAAATATTGTATGTCATATTATTATAAATATTAACGATTACTTACTTTTTCCTCGCACGGAAAGCGTTGAAAGGCTCTGTTAATTTCTGTGTCTTCACAATTATTCCAGATCGAGTATTTGTTTCCTTCAAAACTTTTTTTTGTAGCTCTGAATTATTAAAATTATTTGAATTGTCACATAGTTTTGCAGGACAGTCGAGATTTTCTGAGCTACTCATTGTTAATCCAACCTTTGTTTTCAATGCACTGAAAAGATCTGAAAAAACTTAATGGTTAACAAGTAATTTGAATTTTCTAAACAAAATGTATACATACGACTTCGTCGGTTTTTGTTCTTAACGATAGAGTTGCTTTCAGTCCTAGCTTTTCTTGTATGTACTGATCCTGCCAATAAATCCGTCGATGTGTTACCAAGTTTCTCTTTAATACAGACAGGTATCGTCCCAATCATGCTGGCATTTTCGATAAGTAGTTCAACTATTTTAATGTGATTTTTAAACCGAATACTGTTTATATCACGGTATGGCATAACGCTTGGCGCAATCACTATTGCCAAGTTCTCCGCACTCATTTTATTACTGCTGACATGCCTGGTGACAGTGTGCAGGAATTGCATGAAGTATGCTAGAGTTTGAACAGTCAGCGAAGGTAACAACAAGCACGTCAACTGTATAGATCTGTTACGATGCGATTCAGTTGTAAGCAGGCACCTTACAAGAGTTTCGTGCAAATACGAAGGAATAAGCGGTTCTGGCAGCTCTCGAAAAAAATAACTTACAATATTTGCAACATCTACTACACGATACGATTTTCCCAGAGGTTGACCAGACTCGAGACATTTCTGTAATATGTAAGTATTAGTTATTATTATTCATTTTATCATACTGGAAGATTTTCGATAAGCCTTACACGAATTTCCCGCTGTTTTGCCGCAGAGCCTGCTTTGCGAAATATTCCTTCTGTTTCACAATGATCCAATATGTAACTACAAGCCTCGACTACAAACTGTGGTACCTGAACCACAGTGCCATTTTCGAGAAATGCATCTGCCAGTTTTAAGTATTGCAACCCTTGCCGAAACAACGGCTGACCCACTGCAATCTAAAAGTTAATGGATTATTTCATGTTTTAAGGTTTTAGTTCTTCGGCTAACTCACCTTAATTACTTTGGGTTTCTTCTCTTTGTGTTTTATACCCATTTCTTTCAAATCATTTAAAACTAAATCAGATAGCAAATTTGATATAGACATTGTCCTTCTTTTAACAAACTATCAACAAACTAATTTTTAAATGCAGAGCCAATATCGTAAGACTATAAAAATTATCGATAAATATTATATCAATATCATAAACCTTCATGACATTAACAACGATCTTGGACCATGGAAATGGAACAAAATTTTCTTAGGTGTGTCTTTAAATTGATTGAATCTCTACCTTTGCAATTTATCAAACTACAAATTATTATATACCAACCAATATGATAGCACGATACAAAGGATACAGGTTTACTTGTTTTAACGTAAGCAAATGTTATAAAAGCAGCACAAGTATGTTTGATAAATTTATAAAATTACATTTAGTTTAAGACCAAAAACCGGTTAAAAAAGAAGAGAAAGAAAATTTTTTGTTGCTCTCACACTGCGAGCGGCTTATTGTAATTTTCTTTAGGAATATCAAAACGGAAAACGTAATTGAAATGCTTATTTATGCATCTTCAGCATTCCGTTTTAAGCTTTATTCAATATTCAAAAACAAGGTACCCATAATTTATTATTTGCTATATTTTAGGAACATTTAAAAGGCAATTAACAAATTCGCTAACTTTTAAGCGAGCCGCTTGCTGAAAATTGAAAATTTTTTTTTTTTTAAATCAACTGCCTGCGACTATCTTACACACTTTAAAAATTAAGACAAGCCCAGCATGCTCATCGGACATGCTTTTTACGTGTCAGCACCATTATACCCAGTATACAGTGAGCAAAATCACTAAAAAAAATCACTGAAAGAGAGCTTTACGTTGGCGTAAGGTTTTTAAACCAAAGCACAGTACGCTCTAGCTGAAAATATGTCTGTAAGGTCAAAACTTCACACAAAAAAAGGGTTGCAAACTGGCTCGAAATTATTTTGTATGGCCATACGCTGTACCTAAATATGACCAGCTCAGAAAATTTTCGGGCGCTTTACAGCACTGTTTGGTAAGCAAATGGTAGCTTTGTTTTGACCTTTCAAAACATCGATAGAATCAGTGTTTCGACTAGTCGAAATCTTTTTGAACAGAAATGGCGACGAACAAGCAGCAAAATAAAAACCGAATTGAGCTCTTTGATGGGATTTTTAAAATTAATAATTTTTTATTTAATAATTAGGGTGTTAGTCGCTGCTACTGCTCTTATCCTGTCCATTTGATCCTTTTTCTCTTTTTTGTTATTCTCAATGTTATTTATTTATTTGTTGTGCACAGCTGACGCAAAAAAGTGACCACAGCAGCATAACACTTTTTAGTGATTTTTGGTATTATGCTGTCACACTGAAGTTTGTAAGGCCGGACATCAAAACATCGAACATTTCGAGCGGCCAAAATCTTTTCAGGGGAAAGGTAAGGGTAATAAGGTAAGGGGAAGAAGAAGAACTTGACATTTAGCTACGCTCGGGTGTCCGCAGACTCACGAAAATAACAGATCTGTAACAGAAAGGAACGGGGATGGGCAGCACTGTTTGAAACAGCTGACTGGCCCAGCGAAACATCAAACTGTTTAGAGTTTCGCTGGGTATATCTATCTCGCTCACTCACATAAATTCAAAAAAATGGCTGGAAGTTCGACGAAAAACAGCGACGTTGACAATAACGACGACAGTATAAGCAAGAACGAAAACTAAAATTGTTTTTATAGACTTATGTCTATGGTTTATACCAAAGACTTTGCATTTTTTCATTAATATAGAGGGAGAATCCACGTAAAAAGTTCAAAAGCGATGGGTGCACCCAATATCCGCTGTGCTTGCGTGCCATCGCATATTTCTCCTCTATTAACTTTAATTTGCATTTTTCAATGCCTATTCTCTCCTCTTTTATCCAAATCACTTCTGCATGTTCAAATTTAAAAGAAACCGCCGCTGACGCATAGAGTTACCACTCAACTTTTGGGTATTTGTCCGTGTTGCATTGGCAACACTGGGCTTACGCTCGTCGACAGCTAAATATTGAGCACTTTACGCCGCCTAAAATTTATCTAGCTTGCGAATTTTGAACTTTGGGGCTCTGCCCCCTGCTCGCTTCGCTCGCAAAATTGAAAATAAGGTCTTTTGTTGTCCGGTTTAACAATATTATACTGCTCGCTTCGCTCGCCAACCCCCAGATCGCTTCGCTCGAAAATTGAAAAGAAGGTCTTTAGTAGTCCGGTTTAACAAAATTATATAATACTAGGGGGCTCCGCCCCCTGATCGCTTCGCTCGCCAACCCGCAGCTCGCTTCGCTCGCAAAAATTTAAAAGAACTTCCCTAGTTGTCCGGTTTAACAAATTAATACAATATAAGGGGGTCCGTCCCCTGCTCGCTTCGCTCGCAAAATTGAAAAGAAGGTCCTTAGTAGTCCGCTTTAACAAATTTATATAATATAGCATTTTTTGTAAAAAAAACGGAAATATTAAACTTCCGCTGTCCGCGGTTTTAATGTTTCCTCCTTGCAATTGAACTTTGGCTAAAAGTCAGATTTAGTGATATGGCGGGAAAAATCCAGATTTAGCGGGAAAAAGCTAAATTTGGCGGGAAAAAAGCTAAATTTGAGGAAAAATTCAAAATTTAGCAAGAAGAGTTAATGTGTGACTTTTCTAAGAATATCTCTTGCAACAACAGAGTTTTTGATTCTAAAGGTTATTTTGCATCCGATTGTTCCTATGGCAGCTATATGATATAGTAACCCGACTTTGTCCAAATTTGGCCAGAATGTAAGAGACAGTCCCAAACATTTAATCTGTGAGTTTGGCTGAGATATCTGAAGAAACAAAAAAGTTTTTCACACTAAAGGTTATTTTGCATCCGATTGTTCCTTTGGCAGCTATATGATATAGTAACCCGACTTTGACCAAATTTGGCCAGAATGTAAGAGACAGTCCCAAACATTTAATCTGTGAGTTTGGCTGAGATATCTGAAGAAACAAAAAAGTTTTTCATACTAAAGGTTATTTTGCATCCGATTGTTCCTATGGCAGCTATATGATATAGTCATCCGACTTTGACCAAATTTGGTCAGAATGTAAAGGACAGTCTCCATGATACAATCTGTGAGTTTGGTTAAGATATCTTAAGAAACAAAAAAGTTTTTTATACTAAGCAATTCTGTGACCTTTGACCTTGATTTTGACCCACTTACAGGTCGAATTTCGCAAAACGCCGTCTTATTGCACCATGAAGTTATCTCACCTATGTTGTGTCAAAATTTGAGCTTTCTATCTTTTACCGTTTGGGCTGCTCGTTGATTCTCAGTCAGTGAGTCAGTGAGTCAGGACAAACAGTTTTATATACAGGGTGGCGCAAAAGAAGTCATCCGATGTGGTTTGGCTCTCATTTTTTTTCTAAATGAGAAATTTTGATTCTGTTTTTTGATTATGTTTATTCGAACCTTAAGAATTTTATTGGTTTAGGCGAGAAGATGACATCGGCCAAGTGTTCGCTGCCAGAACTCATGACCATACGCCCGTTTTATGGCATTTTCCATCACTTTTGCCAGAACTTCGGGCGACAGGTTCTCGCATTCCTGGCGAATATTTTCCTTAAGGGCTTCAAGAGTTTGCGGCTTGTTGACGTGAACCTGCGACTTTAAAAAAAACCCATAAAAAGAAGTCTGGAATGGTTAATTCGGGTGATCTGGCCGGCCAGTGCAAATATCAAAAACGAGAGATAAAGCGGTTATTATTATTACATTATTACAATTATTCTGCGTTCTTGGGGAGTGTATCGCTCCATGGCTTATTCACTTGTATTCTGTATCTGTCTAGTCCACAAATGTCAAAACAGATTTGACATTGGCGGCCATTTGCAAAAATGAGAGCATCTTCCAATAGGGTGACTTCTTTTGCGCCACCTTGTATATACATAGATAGCATTTTTTGTAAATAAAAACGGATATATTGAACTTCCGCTGTCTGCGGTTTTTATGTTTCTTCTTGCAATAGAGCTTTCCCTAATAGTCATATTTAGCGGGAAAAATCCAAATTTAAGGAAAAAGTCATAATTCAGCAAGAAGAGTTAATCTGAGAGTTTTGTTATGATGTCTCATACAACAACAGAATTTTTGATTCTGAAAATCACTGTGCATCCGATTGTTCCTATGATATAGTAATCCGACTTTGACCAAATTTGGTCAGAATTTGCTTATAATCTACCAATATAGTCGACGTTATTAACCAAATTCAATTAGTCTTAATCGTTTTCACTTCTGTGCCAGACATTTATCTCCTATATACCCAGCGAAACTCTAAACAGTTCGATGTTCCGCGAGGCCTCTCAGCTAAATTCAAACAGTGCTGGAAAACTCCCGGTCCTTATCTGGCAACGCCGTTTTTAGTTTCAGTTTAGTTTACGTCCGGACCGACAAGCTAAGATAAATGTCGTCTTCTTCGTATTCACTTTACGCCAGCGTTTTTTTTATATGGAGTTTGGGCTTACGCTAGGCCTTTCAGTACCAAGCTTAAGGCTTAGTCCAGATACTTAAAAAAATATTAGCGGCGTAAAGTCCGCTATATTTTTTTGTCGGCAAGCAGAGAGACAGTGTTGTTAATGCAGCATGAAAAAATAACAACATTAAACATACATAGTACCCAGTAGCTGAAAGTCCCGTATGAAAGGTATCAGCTCCATATAAAAAGGGGCTGCAAACTGGCTGAAAATTATTTTGTGAGGCTATTTCGAAACCCTTGTATCCAGTACCTAAATTTGGAGTGCTCATAAAATTTACTGTTTGGTAAACAACTGGCAACTTTTTATTTTTACCTTTCAAAACATCGATTGGTTCAGTGTTTCGACTAGTCGAAATATTTTTGAGAAGAAATGGCGACCAACAAGCAGCAAAATAAAAGCCGAATTGAGGTCTTAGAACGCGAAGAGCGAATTAGACTGATTGAAGAGGTGCAACAGAGCCCAATATTGTGGGATTTGACCGACAAAAACCACTTTGATGCAATTTTTATAATTAATAATTTTTAATTTAATAATTAGGGTATTAGTTGCTGCCACTTCTCTCAACATGTTCATTTGGTCCATTTTCTCACTGTTACAATTTTAAAATTTTCTATTATTTGTTTGCTGTGCACAGCTGACGCAACAGTGCGACCACTCAACTTCTCAGAGTTTTTTGGTGAAATGCTGTCACTGAAGTTTGGAAGCCATATATCAAAATATTAAACATTTTGAACGCCCAAAATATTTTCAGCTACGGGATACTATGCTCAAAACATCTGGTTCTTTTGAGGGTCTTAGATAAGTTTGCTTTTTGTTTTTATATTTGCGTTGTATTACTGCATTCCCTGAGGGATCACACGACGAGAACCTTCTGCTCAAAAACGCCTCCCCAGAGAATTAGTCTTCAGATATTGTAAAGCGAGGTAGACAGTAGACAGCGACATGAGTAAGATTGTAATGGTCCGATTGTATACTTAAGCTTAGTGCGCAAGCTAGATAAATTTTTAGCGGCGTAAGATACTCAATATTTAGCTGTTGACGAGCGAATGACAGTGTTGCCAATGCAGCACGGAAAAATAACAAAAGTTGAGTGGTAACTCTATGCGTCAACAGCGGTTTATTTTAAATATAAACATGTAGAACTGATTTGGATAATAAGAGGAGAAAAAAGGCAATGAAAAATTTAAATTAAAGTTAATAGAGGAATATATGCGATGGCACGCAAGCACAGCGGGTATTGGGTGCATCCATCGTTTTAAACTTTTTACGTGGTTTCTATCTCTATATTGATGAAAAAATACAAAATGTTCTAATTTCTGTCTATAAAAACAATTTTAGTTTTCGTTTTTGCTTATAATCTACCAATATTGTCGTCGTTAATGACCAAATTCAAATGCTCTTTATCGTTTTCACTTGTGTGCCAGAAATTTATCTCCTATATACCTAGCGAAACTCTAAACAGTTCGATGTTCTTCGAGGCCTCTCAGCTGTTTGCAAACAGTGCTAGAAAACGTTCGTTCCTCATCTGGCAACAAGCGGAGATAAAAGTCAAGTTCTTCTTCTTAGCATTACGCCAGCGTTTTTTTTATATGGAGTTTGGGTTTACGCCAGGCCTTTTTTGAGTTTGCCTACTTCGCTTTACAGATGTGTCTGCAGATAATTTGTTGCTGCGTATCCACCATGCGCTTTTTCATTATGTGCTTAATTTTCAGCAGGATTGCAGGAAACTATAGCTTTAACTTTGAGTCCGTCAAGGAATTTATGTACCTTGGATTTGTTGTGACTGTTAGCAATTATGTCAGCCTGTAGATTAAGCGGGAAATTACACTTGCCAACAGTTTCTCCTTTTGGCTCAGTATGCAAATTATAAGAAGAGCTATCTCTCTACAGACGAACACTTTACAAGACGCTCATGCTTCTAGTGTTTCTATATTGTGGGGAAGCCTGGACAGAAGCTCAATCTGATGCAGCTGCTCTAGGATATCGTATCAGTTGGAACGATGAGCTGTATGAGCGTTACGATGTGTTGACACAGTCAGCCGAATTACCGGCCTACTTTTGACCAAAATGGTAGCAGCTCTGGCTAAAATTTATAAAAAAAATCGATTTAACACCATAAATAGTCTGATCCCAAAAAAAATGATCCCAACTAAATTTTCACTGATACCAATAAGAAACTTAGTTATTTTGACCCTTTTCTGCCACTTGATTGGCTCAAGAAAATCTTGGATGACGGAATGTACTGCACTAGGGCTGTTTAATAGTTGTACCAGGGATCATTTTGGAATTCACCTCAAAACTAAAGTTTTCAACGCGCGGTAACAGTCTAGTAGCCGTTACACCTCTCAAAAAAAAAAAAGGGGCGAATTATGGTGAACAAATTTTGAGGGGTCTCTACTAGTTTTTTTTATTGAATTATGAAATTTTGAGATTATTAATGCAAAATGAGCTTTTGCATCGTTGTTTTGTGCATGTTGTCACTGATATGAAACGTTTACCAACACTAAATTTTCTCTCACATGTAATTTGTTGACGTGATTTCCAACACTATTACGCTATAACACTATAGTAGAAACATGTTAAAAATGTGCATATACAAAAAAATAGAGCCAAGTGAAAATATTCAAAGCTCTTTTGTCATCATCATCATCATCCTAAAGGTTGGTGGAGATGTTAAGAGTATTAATTAAACAAATTTATAGACTACCAACAAATATTGCAGGCAAATGGATTATAAATTGTTCTATCTTACACTTTTTTTTAAAAAAAATTTTCGCCTGCGACTTTATACATATCACTAACCACGGTTGCATGAGCTTCTTCATTAGTCTGGGCTTCTCTATAAGGGTCATAGAATCTCCCAATGGCCATAAACAGCTCATGAACCCTTTGCATATGGTTCTCGTAAACCTTGAAGAATTGGAACTTTGCCAAGTATCCAATGTAATGCTTTTTTTTTTTGCAAAACGAGGAATGTTGTCCCGCATGTCACGCCACAATCGCTCAATATTCTGCGTGTGAGCATGCGTATCCGGATCTTCAAAGTTTTTGGAATGATTAACCGTCTGGTGGACGAATCCCTCATTCTCCAAGCAGTAATGGTGCTTCCATCGGCTACACGCTCCCTAATGATGGCGAACAATGTATCAGTTTTCCGCGATGAACACTTTCTCGATCGATACCTCCAAATAGCCACTGGCCTTCTCCACTACTTTTCCAACACCACCAAATTTTTGACGGCTGTTTGTGACGCTCCAATCTATATACACTTCTCGCAAAAAGCTCTTCCAATCTATAACCAATTGGCGGCTCCATTTCACCCCATCATCAAAATATCGGTTTCTCCCTTTATACGATAAAGGCGATAAAACGGAAAATTTCCTTGATGGTGAAAATGTATTTGCACGCAGGCTCTCGAAAAAGTTGCACTTCATTCTAATACGTTTTTTTTTCATGCTGGTGCATATAGGATGCAAGGCAGTTGAAAAAAAACGGTGTCTCTTTCCTTGTAGCCAATTTACATTCTCGACCACATGTTAAGCAAATCCTCTCGCTCTGAATTACGTTATGTCGGCGTAGAAGCTCCAGCAATTCAGTCAGACTGAATTCAATTATTTGCGTAACGCTAACCGAACAACTTGCACACGACATTTTTTTACAATTTAGCGCGATATAAATTTTTCACAGATCCCGTTACAATAGTGTTGAAAAACATGCCGAAAATTGGCTTGTGAGAGGAAAAACAGTGTCGGTAAACGTTTCATATTATCAAATAGCAACCATGCAAAACACAATGCAACCGTGCAAAACACTAAGCAACCATGATAAACCAAAAACAACAATGCAAAAATTTCATTTTTTTATGAAAATTTAAAAATTTAATAAAAAAAAAACTAGTAGAGACCCCCTAAAAATTTGTTCGCCTAAATTTATTATAAATCACCCTCTTTGTGTTTTTTTTTTTGAGAGGGGTAACTGCTACTAGACCATTACCGAAAATAGTTAATAGTTTAAGTTTTTCTTAATTTTAAGGACTATTTATAGAAATAGAATAACAGTGACATATCCAAACTAACAAAGAAAGTCTGCTGAAAAGAACTGCATTTACATATTGTTGATATCTTTAGTGGTTTAAGAGTTCTTCGATCTTAAGGTTTGACTCAACCCTTGCACGAAGTAAGCTGTGAGCCACTGTAGATAGTCCGATACCAGAAATTTAAGTTTTTAAATGCTGAAAATTTGCTGCTGAATGCTAAAAGTAGTAACAAGGTATTGGTGATCAAAGTTACCCGCTGAATTCCCCATTAAACGTATATTACTGTTAAAAAAAAATTCAAAATTGGAGATGGCTTAAAAGATGTAAGTGTGTAAATGAATGAAGTAGACAATTTTAAAATTTATGAAAACAAAATGTAATATCAGGGGATATATTAAAACTTACAACTAGATAACCCGGACAATTCGTTAATTTGATTGAATTTAATAAAGGGTTAAATGCATTTTTTAACAACTCTTGTACCGCATTTTCGAATTCATGGGGTTTATCTTGCAATGCAACACTTTTATTTTATCACTAACGCAATCTTTATCACTAACTTGTTATTGTAAGCGTTTCATTAATTTTTTCTTGTTTTTTACACTTTATCATTGTTCAATGCTCTTGAAGCCACTCTAATCGTTCGTTTTATAATCCCTCTTTTAACTTGACTTTAAGATGGTTAATTTGTATGCGTGGTGGAATGTCGACAGCGGCTTACAATGGCAAATTAAAACACGTGGCGGCTTCGTTAACAAAACGGTGCACATTGGGCGGAATGGCCCGTTTTTTTGACAACAACCCTAAATTATATTTTTATGGTTATAATATTTTTTCCAGTAAGTAATTGCCCCTCCTCATCGAAAACATCAAATTTAAATTTTATTATGCAACCCTCGTTTTAAACCAGCCTTTCAAACTAAGCTGTTTGTGCCACGAGGTGTCTGCATGTGGTCCGACTTGAATATTTCATATTTGTTTGACAGTCTCCCATTTTTAAACGGTTTGACGAATTTAAATAGTTTAAAATGGAAAATTATCATCAAGGTATGTAGAAAAGAGTGTGTTTAATTATATGTGCTTTTGTTTCGTTATGTTTTCAATTTTGTCGAATCTAACCTCAATATAGTTGTGTTTCGTGGAGTATATCTTGCAAGATACACGTGGATTATAAAAAGGGCTTATGTGGTAGTATGCGTTATTATGTATTTATTTATGTAGAGTTTAAATCATAAGCGGAAATCCGCGGTTTTTCGAAATACTCCAGTAGAAGTGGGTGTACTTTTATGCTTAAAACTGGATTTTTCCCAGGAGTTAGATGGGGAGGGGGGTAGAAACATGGTCAAATGAAAAAACAAATAAAATTATAAATTCTAGTTTAGTCTGATTAGCAATCATGCAAAGCTTAAAATATTTTCCTTTATACTGAAGCTTTTTAAAAAAAATATATATATTTTTCAATGAGTCGTGGATAAAGGGAAAAGGGGGTCCATTTTTTTTAGGTAACTAAAAAACCGAAAAAATTATAAATTGTACTTTAGCCTAACTAAGATTCATGCCAAGTTTCAAGTCTCTAGCTTAACATTACGATTTTATATAAATATTTTACACTTTTTTCTCATAGTCGGATGGGGAGGGGTAGGTGAAGGCTTGGTCCAAATCTAAAAAAAAAAAATCCATAATTCGATATTTGCCTAACTAAGGTTCATGCCAAATTTCAAGTTCTGTGAGGAACAATATTTGTTTCCCACAGCATTTCGAGTGAACTACGCCTATGGGCTGCACACCGTTAGCCCAACATAAGACTGGTGAGCGCTGCGCCGCTGACCGGCCAGTGAGCGCAGGCACCGTTAACTTGACGAGCAGTGAGCGAGCATCGTTGAGTGAGCAGTGAGCGCATGTGCCGTTAGTCCTACGGCTTGGGCCTATAAAAGCGCATGCAATCGCTGACTCGGGAGGTCAGTCGAGTTTGAGTATCGCGCTAGCACACGTTGTGTAAACACCATCAAGTCCTGCTCTGGCAGGACATTCAACAATCCTTGCTGCCGCAGGATCAAGTCATCAGTCCTTGCTCTGGCAGGACATTCAGCAATCCTTGCCGCCGCAGGATCCAGTTATCAGTCCTTGCTCTGGCAGGACATTCAGCAATCCTTGCTGCCGCAGGATCAGGTCTTCAGTCCTTGCTCTGGCAGGACATTCAGCAATCCTTGCTGCCGCAGGATTAGGACTTCAGTCCTTGCTTTGGCAGGACATTCAGCAATCCTTGCTGCCGCAGGATTAGGTCTTCAGTCCTTGCTCTGGCAGGACATTCAGCAATCCTTGCTGCCGCAGGATCAGGTCTTCAGTCCTTGCTCTGGCAGGACATTAAGCAATTCTTGCTGCCGCAGGATCAGGTCTTCAGTCCTTGCTCTGGCAGGACATTCAACAATCCTTGCTGCCGCAGGATCCAGTCATCAGTCCTTGCTCTGGCAGGACATTCAGCAATCCTTGCTGCCGCAGGATCCGGTCATCAGTCCTTGCTCTGGCAGGACATTCAGCAATCCTTGCTGCCGCAGGATCCAGTCATCAGTCCTTGCTCTGGCAGGACATTCAGCAATCCTTGCTGCCGCAGGATCCAGTCATCAGTCCTTGCTCTGGCAGGACATTCAGCAATCCTTGCTGTTGCAGGATCAGAACCGTTAGTCCTTGCTGTCGCAGGATAATCAACAACCCTTGTTGATCAGGGTCCGTCATCAATCCTTGCTGACGCAGGATCTGTTCATCAGCCGGTCGAGAGACGAGAAAAGCCGTGTAAGCCCAGAGAAGGATCCCGAAGGACGACGACGAGGACGATCAAGGACGAGCGACGCAGAAACCAGAAAACAACCCAGCTAATCCTTATATTAAAACTAAAGTTTAAAGAGTCGGCCAGGAGTCGCATAATAAAACCATTGAAATTGAATTCTTGTTGAGTTATCATTTATTTCGCAAAGGACTGCAACTATAAATTCGTTGCACGAACCTGACATCGCCGACCAAGTTAGCCCGGCCTAAAGGATCGTTACACTTCCTAGCTTTACATTTAGAGGTTTTTGCCAAAAAAAAACGGGAATTCCGCCCAATGTGCGGTGTAACGGTTGCGTTTATTCTTGATCGATCGACAAGGCCAACTAACTACCTGCAAGCGATCATCATCTATTCTCACTATAAACCTTTATATGATGTCGATTGATGTACATACTATATGTTGACGAATGACACATATATTTTTTTCTTTCAAATATATATTTATTGAAACTAATTAAATATAATGACTTAAGTGCAGATAAAATGCTGTACCAAATAGCTTTAACCGTTAGCGAGTCGCTGCCTAAAGAGCGCAATTTGCCGACTCATTCTGTTATTTTTTTTTTCTGAAATTCTTGTACCATGTTATTGTCGCTTATTATATCTATATTGCTAAACTGCCTGTGCCGCTGCCGAAGTGTTGCGATAGACGACGACTGTCCGACAATAGACAATGGCGACAGTCTCTCACAGACTCAACTGCTGGATCGCTTAACCCACGGCTGCCGCTATGATCGCCTAGAGCGTCCGCTTACCTACACCGAGGTCGGTGCACGTCTGCCCGTGGATGTCTACATGCGGGCCTACATATACTTCATGCAGAATCTAGAGGCGCAATTTGCATTTTAAAATATACGCGCTACTCTAGATGCGCTATCTGGATCCCCACCTCAATTTTCGCCATGTATTACCGAAGCGGCTGCAACCAATTTTGGGTGAGCAGCAGCTGCGCGACTCCCTCTGGATGCCGCATATATTTTTCGCCAACGAGCGTGAATCGAGCATCCAGGCACGTCGGAGAAGGATATACTAACATCCATATCGTCGGACGGCACTGTCATTGTGTCCACGTGCATTAAAGCCACTCTCTACTGCAGGCTAAATTTGAAGAAATTTCCATTTGATGAACAGCACTGCTCCACGGTATTGGAGAGCTGGATGTATAACACGTCGGAGCTGGTGTTGCATTGGGAACAAAAGCGTCCCATTACATACGATCCAGGGCTGCACTTGACTGAATTCCTGCTAAAGCAGTCGTGGTCCAACGAGACTGTGATCAACGCTGATCTGAGCGATTTGCTACATGGCGCCTTCGCATGCAATTACAGCTCATTGAGCTTCACAGTTCATCTGACGCGTGTGGTGGGCTTCTATCTCATGGACTACTTTCTGTCGTCGATGCTGATTGTGGCCATATCATGGGTATCATTCTGGATGCAGGCAGATCAGGCGCCTCCTCGCATTACTCTTGGCACTAGCACCATGTTAACATTCATCACACTGGCCTCCGCACAGGGAAAGACGCTGCCTAAGGTCAGCTATATTAAGGTGTCGGAGGTTTGGTTCCTTGGCTGCACCATTTTTATATTTGGCAACATGATTGAGTTTGCATTTGTGAACAGCATTTGGCGTCGTAAGCATAACGTGCCCATTAAAAAGCTAAACAGCAAGCACATTCTTAAGTCAACACTGTCGCCGCATTTGCTACGTCGTCGCTGCCACACTCGTTCTCGATCAGTTTCAGGAAGTGGACGCCAGGCGGATATCAGTTCCCTAGGCGGCAATCTACCGTTCAACAATTATTTGACGGTAAATTTACCTATTAACCCTCTACCGCATACAGAGCCATAAATGGCTTTCAATTTTTAATGAAATTTCTTTTAATTAAAACGGTACTTAAGCGAAGTCGATTGTTATTAATCATTCTCTTTGCACTATTTTCTATTGGAGTAAAATATGAAAAAAATTTATTTTCGTGTTTCTATGAGTTTTGTTCAAACGTCTCGCGTGAATTTGTGCGTGAATTTAAAAGTGAATTTTGCTGAATTTCGAACTAAATTTATATCTTCCAAAAAAAATCATTTTTTTTGTTGAAGAATAATTTTTTCCAAAGAAAATAAAGTTTTCTTTCATAAAAAAATATAATTTGACTGTAAGGTAGGCATTATATATACTAATTCTTGCAAAAATCGGCGAAAAAATTTATGGTTCTTCATTTATTTTTTCCTAAACTATATACCCAAAAAAAAAATTTTTCCAGATATATATTATAATATGCCTAAAAAACACATACACTGCCGATCAACTGAAATTTATTTTAAACGAAGTATATGGTGGCAACTATTACTAGCATGATCTTCGAAAAGAAGAACATTTCCTGAGCCGTCGCAACACGTTTAAAGGACGCGTAATGGTGTGGAGATCAGTACCAGTCTATGGAACTTGCGACCTTGAATTAGTAACTTTCAAAATGAAGTCGTGAAGCTTTACGTGGACGATTTTATGTGGGTTTTTTATATGTTCCAATCAGTTTAGACGATTAGCCAACAAAATCACACGCTTTACAGTTGATTAGAGATGGGCATGGGCCGTGCCGTGCCGTGCCTATTTAAAAAAAATCCGTGTTGGGCCGTGTTGGGCCCCTTATAAAAAATTGCCGTGTTTTACCGTGCCAAAGTCGGTAGGCACGGTAGGCCCGGTAGGCACGGAAAGCACGGAAAGCACGGTACAGATTTTGAATTTAAATATGGTAGTATCGATAAGTTGGCGTTATTTTATAGCTTGTTTGTCAGCTTGAGCTGTAGCATTCATCGATGTATCACACAATTTGCGAACACTTACAACATCGATAGCACGATTGATGCCATTATAATAAAAAAGTGACGCCACGAAGTGACAAAAATGGAGATGGGCATGGGCCGTGCCGTGCCCGTGCCGTGCCTATTTAAAAAAATCCCGTGTTGGGCCTCAGTTTTTACCGGCCGTGCTTGGGCCGTGCCGTGCCTCAAAAAGGAGGCCCATGCCCATCTCTACAGTTGATACACTTGCTTTAACACCACAAATTTCTTTAGTTTCGTCTGAGAGGTGGGAATTGGACGCATTTCGAGCAATATGTCACCTGTGTGCCGCAGTGGACGCGTTTTTGACTTAGTCTTTAATATTTTTGTCATATTAGGCATTCATTCTTCAAAAGTTACTCACAACATTTTGGCTCCGTCAAATTTTGGTAACGATTTGGATGTGGCCAAGTTCACTTTTGGGGCAGGCCTGGGTTTGGCCTCTTTCGTACTCGTACAATTGCTATTCACGACTAATTTTTCATTTAATATAAAGAAAATATACTAAACTACAAGTTTACAAACAAATTTTGTCGATTTATCACAATATTTCATCAAAAAATTAAACTTCATTCAGGTGAACCTATTCAGTTGAACGAAAAAAACAGCATTAATTTTGTTACTTTTTCAGAAGAAAAAATAAAAAGGCAATAAATATTAAGTTAATGAAAATCATACTTTGGCAACTAATTATTAAAGTATCAGAGAATTATAGAAAAAAAATTTCATGTAAAGGCCTGTCTCCAGCACCGCGAAATTTTTATGCTAGGAATTTGCTATTTATTTCGTGTGTGTGGAACATAAATGAAACAGTGTGCCCATGTACATAAAACGAGTGACGATGTAGCAAAAACGTGCATGGTCACTCTGTCGAGTCAGCTGTGATTTGTAAACAGCGCCAAATTTGAAAGTTCAACTTATTAAAAAAAATGGAAAAAATTAACTCAGACGATGAAGTAATTGTGTTGGTGGCGGCATATATTGTTGCAAAAACAGTTTCATCTCACTTTTTGGTTTTGCGCACAGTTTTTTTCTCCATTTTTTCAATCGACACTCGCGAAATAATTGTCGACGATATATTCCTGAGCTGTGCATCAGCTGTTCTCTCAGTCCACACAAGCTGTCGATAGGCCTATTATCGATATTTATTTGTGGATTTCGTTCAAGTTGCTGGATACTCAAGCAACGAAATCGTAAACGAAAAGTTTCTGCCCCAGTTTTTTTTATATGAAGTTTGGCAGGAATTTTTATTTTCCGCAGTGCTGGATACCCGGCTTAAATCGGAACATTGGTTTAGGAATTACAGTCCAATTCCTACCACGGTAATCGTGAACCTATTCAGTTGATCGGCAGTGTATATGCATAAAATTATGTGTTTTCCTTATTGGATCTATGTTCATGCAGTAGAGGGTTAACACCATTCCGGAAGATCGAGTGCTGACCACAACAACAGCGTCCAGTCGAAGGCCAAGTCTTCACATGTTGAGTAGCACCAATCGTAGACTTGATGTCACGTTTGTGGAAAGTGCCTTAGGTACTCCTGCTGCTGCTATTCCCACTCCTGCATCCACTATGCCTATTCCCAACAACACGGAATCGTCTGATTTTAATGTAAACATTAATAACAACATCACAGATAAGTTCAGTCACGAGGAAGAGATAGCGAATACAGGCTGGACGACACTTACACCACAGGATATTTTGGATAGATAGACGAGCGCGCTTTGTCTTTCCGTTATCATTTTTGGTCTTCAATCTTTATTTTTGACATTTGTCTATTGTATTTAAGTTGTCATTTCGTCTTTCATAACCATTTATAACGTTTTAATTTTTTGTAATTTGGTTAGGTAAATTCTGTATGTATCTATTTTTATGTTTTATTAAATGTGTACAATGAAAAAACAATAAAATAAAAAAAATTGTTAAATCCAACTCGATTGGTTTGAATCTCAATTTATTAACTATTTAAGCTCATCAACAAATGCTGCCTCCAGTTCAGCAATGTAACAATCATCATCACCTTTAATCTGTTGTACACAAGTTGTCGATTTGATTTCACTTTTTTGCTGTAAATTGTCGGTATTTAGTTTTGAAGGCATTTCAATATCTGTCTTTAATTTTTTATCTTTATGTTGATGCGTAGCTGTAAGGTCATTTACTGCCTTCTCGTCAATAGTCACTTGATTTTCAATGTTCATAGCAGATGACGTCTTTCCCGTTTTATTTAAAATTCCGATAGGTATGAACTCACTATCTTTTCCACTTTTCGTTTTAACAACTTTTACAGTAGAATGATCAAATGTTTTTGGTTGCAAGGTTTCAAAATCTTCCTTTGTTTGTGAAGGCTCAATTTGTTTTTTATAGACATCATTTCCGATTGGTTCTGCACTTGTAGGTGCGTCTATTTTGTTTTCCACATGTAACTTAAAAATTAAACTTTCTTTTTGAGGGTGAAGTATGTTTTCAAATGAGTCGATCATAATTTTGCATCTACTGCGTACTTCAAATCGTGGATCATTTCTATAAGCTTCGTTTAACATGTGAAGAATAATTTCCGTAGGTGGGGGATAACGAAGATTTCGTAGTCTGATAAACGCGAAAAATGTTTCGTATATTTCCATACGATTGTGCCAGTTACTATAAGGCTTTTGCATTATAATTCGTTTTTCACAAATTTGGACTCCAATTTCCAATATAGAGTTGAATATATCCTGGTAATGAAAAATGAAAGAATTTTACAAATTCGCACTTAAATCCACAAGTTTTAAATTTATTTTAAATGTACTTGCCTTAAGAAGAGACGGTTTTAATAAATGTCCAACTGAAGCAAGAACAGTTTGCAAACAGCGAAGAGCTTTCTCACAAACTGAGGCTGCGATTTCATTAGTAATAGTCTTTTGAAAAGATTTTTCAGGCATTGTAGAATAGCTCTCCTTATATTTGCTTCCAGTTGACTTTTTAGATAAAGGCGCAGACTGCAGTATAATGAGATTATAATAAAAACAAAAAAATATATATAAACATGTTTAGAATACGTACAACCAAACATATATCCGTTTGGCATATCTTTATGTCTTCGAATATATTTTTAATAAGGTGTTCTATAATTAAATCATATAAGCTTCCATCCACAAACGTAGTCAGCCACAACATAGTTATTTCATACACCGTAGACCGCAAATTACTGCAAATTTAAAAAAAAAAAAATTTATAATAAGTAAAATAATTGATTTTAATTGTTAAAATTGCATTGCAGGAAATCTTTTTAAGCCCTGAGTGGGCGAAGTATACATATTCCTAAGTAATAGCGATAAAAATAGTATACTTACATGAATTGTAATTGAGATCCATCAGCTGCTGAGCCTTTTGTGTTTTTAAGGGTACCTAATAACAGGTCTGTTATCAATCGAAAATGCATCCTAAGATGAGTGTGGCAGCTTTAGTTTGACAATAAAAAAAAAAAAATTTATTTTACTCACAAATTGATTAGTCTTATGCACAAATTAAATTAAATATGTTATTGAAAAGTCAATAGAGTAATAATAATAACATTCTTACTTACATATCAATAAGGACTTCCAATAATTCTAATAATTTAGTTTGTATCTGAGGTAAAAAGTGTCCAGAGAACATAGTATCAATATTCGGACTGCCTCCACAATTTTCCAAATTTATTCCTAATCCACGTTGAACAAGACTCAAAACTTTCGTTGGATGTATAAGTTTGGGTGACGAATACGGATAGCTGTGAAAAAATATAGAATCTTTTTAAGTTAAATGAAACTAATTCGAATTAACTAACCTTAACGCAATCTTGAGGAACTCAATAATATTGCAAACGCGTCTGGAAACCTGTGCTGCCCGTTCGATTGGATCTCCTTGTAGTATCAGCTCAAACGGTTCCAATTTGTGGCTTACAACAGTTGTATTAAAAACATTTTCATAATAGGGAAAGGCCTGGTTTAGAAGAGTGTTCAGGTTGCCCAATAAACCAATTTTGTAATGTTGCCATTGGGTCTTATCGTTAAAGCTCCCAGTGTTGTTTGAATTGTTTCGAACTTGTTGTAGCAACAACCAGCAACAACCGCTCTGATAAACTACATCTTGATCGTTACTGTCCAAGATGGTAACTAGGTATCGCATTACTAGATGCTTTCCAGATTTACTAGGTCCAGGATAGTATTTCAAACATTGCTTTATTGCTTTTAATACAGAAATCGTGCAGCATAATCTTGTGCTCTCCTTCATGAGACTTAAACTCTCGTAGAACTTTAATAGATATGTGGCTCCAAACCATTTTGATATATCAGGTACAGTTTGAATTTTGACTACAAGCAGTGCTGTAAAAAAATATTGTAATAAATTACTTAGCTTAATGTTTCCACTGTTATTTATAGAGTAAATCAAATTTCTCTGCACTCATCAGAATAACTTACTGAAGCTTAGACCTCATGACCTCCTTATTCTATAATCGTGGTAAGTTTGTTTGGTTAAGTCGAAATTCAGCTGTCCAAAATATATGAACTAAAGATAGAAAACAACGGACCGTCGATTTCTACATAAGTTTTAACTTTTAATATTAAGGAGTTTCACCCATCGGGACAGTACAGAAACTAGTAGAATGAGGCATCTGAAGATTAAAATATTCTTCGAAGTATTTTCATCTTCTTGTCATTATTGTCCAGAATTTTCTGTCTATAGCATCTCTTCTTTTTTGATTATTCAATAATGATCCTTGGGCCAAAGGCTGGACGATTGAGCCATTCCTTCATATCATCAATATTCTTGATGTCGCATTTAGACTCTAGACCTGTTTTTTCACCTTGGTAAACGATTTCTGAGCACATTAAAACTAAATTCCAAATAATTTCCTTGCATAATTCGATGCCTTATCGGTACCGGGATCCGTCTTTCGTATTTCTTTTTCAGACAGATATTAGTTACTAATTTCAGTGCTTTGCATAACATTTTCCTGGAACATTATTAATTAGGCTATTTCAGAAATTTTTTGCCACAGAACTTCGAGTGATATAATTTTTTTTAGCATTTTCACCAACTTTTCCAAACTCGGCTGCTGCTGTTAGCACGTTCTCAGATTAAATTACCCAAGGGTTTGAATAATAACTTTTTTAAGTTTATCATAGGTTAATTTTTTTTCTGGTTTTTTTTATAAAATTTAATTTATTTATATAATAATTGACTTTGTATAGCTAATATAAAAATATTTAATCAAACAATAAAAGTTACTTGACAACTCTAAACTCTAAAATACTGACAAAATTCGTTCCGGTCAAAATTATTCAGTGGATTCTTCTGTGGCCCAGAGGAATGAAATTAAAGCAAAATTCAAGCGGAAGTGATTTCTGTGGCACCCCTGATAATTCCATAAGTCGAAGTCTCCATAATTCAAACTTTTTCTTTGAATAATTCTGATTCGAGTTAGGGAAACTCTACTGTAATAGGTTCAGATCAATACAATACTTTCTCATTTTACAAAATCACAAAACTTGTGATTTGTGCTATTTAGCTGTCCCCGACTGATTTTGCCCCACGTTGGACTTATCCACGAACAAATGATCCAAGACACTGGACAAGCGAAGTAGTGCATACGATCACATAATATTGAAACAATAAGATTCAAGTCAAATTAAAACAACTAATACACAATTATTGAAAAACTAGGTAAAGTATTTTCGCATGACATCCTAGTCAGCCATTGAAAAAAAATGTGAATTTCGTGTGCTCAAGCATTATATTTTGGGTGAAAAAATTCATCAGTCTAACCAAAACGAAGCTTGATAAATTCTATATGGACTCTGCACTATAAATTGCAATGGTAAAAAAGCGGTTTACTACACCACTTACACCAGAAACCAAGCGGCAGTCATAACAGTGGGTTTCTTCGGGCGAATCAGGGGCCAAGAAGGCCAAGGTGGGTTTGTCAGCCATAAAGTCATGGTGTTTTTTGGGATGCACGCGATATTACCACATTGATTACCTTCAAAAGGGAAGACAATCAATGCGAACTTATTGAACTGATTTAAATATATTATAATGAAACCTTAATATTGGTGTAAGGAATCCAAGTTATAGTTGTACTTACGTACATAAGTACATTCAAAAAAATGTGTTATGATTTTTAGACAATTTTTTACATACCCAATGCTTCATAAATAAGCTCCCCATAAAGGCCGATTTCTTTTGTATTGCATGCTCTAATTACAATGGACATCCAAAGATTTGCTTTATCTTGAATAACACTATGTGGACTGTGATTGAGATATTCGATGAGGAAACGTAATCCAATGGCACGCGTTTTTGCTTCAGAAAGTAGAGAATTTATAGATTGTGCTTGCGACGTCACGTCTTTCTGCAGATATATTCGAGACAAATGAGTATTGTGTTACTAACGCTTTCATTAACTTACAGTTTCTTGAAGATTATAATCGACGACATTGAGGTAAACATTTCGATTCTCTCTACCTTTCTGCGCTAAAGCGTGCAGCATATTTCCGTTTCTAAACATTTTACAAGACAATGTTTTTAAAACATGTGCAACTAACAATTGTTAATACTTATCGATATATAGCCTTTTCGATTTTTTTAATGACCCGAACTAAATGCAATAATCGATCTATTTATAGTTAGTAAGGGAATTCCTTAAACTGTTCTAGAATCTAGTTTCGTGATACTAATTCCAGTGCTGCCAGAATCTTCGAAGCAAGAATTGCTAGATTTGGAAAAAAAAATTGCTAAAAGTTGCTAAAAATTATTTGTTATTTTCGTTTTCCACAAATATATACAGTTTGTCAAGAAACACTTAACACATTGAAAAAACTTAATTTTTTGACTTTACATAAGAAAATAATAGCTTTTTATATATGTTTGGAAAGGTCATTTAAATTCCGTTTGAGTGATGCAAAACTTTCCTTTCCATTAAGTACCCATTGCAAATGTCGAATTTTTGTAAACGTCGACTTTTTCAACTTTGTTCGTCGGTCTCACACCAAACATGTTTTGATGCAAATTCTTCAAACAATTCTAAAAGTGACTGCAAAAAGAAATTTTCAAAAATCTCTTCGCTAGTATTTTTTTATGTTTTTTTTGAAAATTGGCATTTTAACCCAATCACAAAACACAGCAAAATGTGAGCAAAAACTTTCAAGTTGTTTATATAGTCGAATCACTGAGTTAAATACCTAAGTCTCGATATCTTTTTTTTACCATTAATAATCGTTCTTTGTGCAATCATTTGCAATATGTTATAAAAAAAGGCAAAAATTCTAAGGAAAAATAAAAAATTACTAGTTTTGTAATAAAGTTGCTAAAATTGCTGAAGAAAAATTAAAAATTGCTAGATTTGTGGCTAATAGCATTTTAGAAAAAAAGATCTAGCAACTAAATTGCTAAACTGGCAGCACTGACTAATTCTGTGTTCTCGCTGCATCAAATAGCGCTTTAAGACAATATCACAATGTCACAAGGCAGTGTGAATGTTAAAGACCTTGTTACAATAAATTGGGGTCAAAAATTGTGGCACACCAATGTGACCACCAGTTTTTCATACTGTCTCGAATTTTTTACGACCACTGCTATATATTTCATACAAATTAAATAAACCTCTTGTTATTGTGAGTTGGTTCATTTTCGTACACATTGTGAAACCATTGGTTTTTTTTTTAATATATTAAATACCGCGGCAAAAATGATCAACTGTGATTTTCACAATTTAGGAATTTTGCTAAAAGAAATTGATTCCCGGGCATGGATTTATGCGAAGTTGAGTGGAGGGCTGCAAAGTATTCTATACAAAGTAAAAAATTATTGCGTGTGTTCAGCAAAATTCGACCATCTCACAATATGGGTCGCTTTGTGTTATTGTTTGATATTTGCAAATTTTAATGAATAAAACCCATACTATTGCAATTGAATGACAGTTAAAAAGTTGCAAAGTTTCTCTGGTTCATTCTGTCGAGCTTGCTAATAGCTCGCGAGCTTCTATAATGTTCACTTTTTGCCAACATTGTGATGGCCTGTGATGTTTTGCGACGCTTTGTCACAATGACCAATTCTGTTCACATTGAAGGCTCTCATGTGGCTTGCCATAGATTTGTGACGCACAATTATTCACTTGCTCACTTTTCTGAGCAATATTTGTTCAATGGCTATACAGTACAATTTGCTTAGCTGCCTCGAAAACTTTGCGCAGACTATTGAGGCAGGAATCCTATAAGGCAATTAACGTACTTTGTTTTCCATGCATTTTACAAAGTGACATGCCGATTAAGAATAACATTGTTTGACTCCTGGTGCTTCAACAATATATACAAAGCTTCCTCTTCAGTCGTGCGAACCTTTTGGCTTTTTCGTTTTATATTAGCCGCGTATGCAGACAGTTGGATTTTTTCTTGCTTTAAAGTTTAAACTATGCGGTTAATTGTGGATATGTCACACTTGTACATAATGCAAAGAATGACTTTGTCATTTACAGCTGCAATATTTTGCAGCTTTTCTTTAATGGTAAGCCCAACAAGGCGCTTTACGTTACCCATCTTTAAAATTTCCCAAATAAAAATGTATGTACATATGATCTAATCCTGAGTTGCGGACGTTACATTTGCACTCATATTTTCATGTTTAAACTGATACAGCTCCCGTTCAGTTCGGTAAATTTTAACGAAATTTTCTGGAAAATGCATTTTATTGGGAGTACTTTAAAGCCTATTTTAAGATAAAAGCCCTACTATTTTTGAAAACAAATTAGGCTTGTTGAAAGTTCCGTTGCGGCCGTTACAAAGAATGGAAGTTGAGTTCAGGTTAACATGCATTTGCACTTATATTAGGGAATTTTGCAAAATAAACAAATAATATCCTAAAACAAAAAATTAAGTGGAATATATGACCATATTAATTCAGCATAAAAATACATATAAGTAGTCTCGTTAATTAAAAAACCTAGTTTTTGTCTGTTGCGGACGTTACGTTGCGGACGTTACACTTTTTACACCCACACTTTTTTCCAAATTATTAAAATATATTAAATATCTCTTTGATATAGTTTTTATCTTAAATAATAGAAAATTAAACAAAGTTTAAGATAAGCTAAGCGCTAAACACTCAGACGACCGTGTTGCCCATTTTTTTGGCCATTGAAAATTCCCTGTTTTTTACAAGAATTATTGAAATTAAGAGGCAAAAAGAGGAATTAATTGATAAGGCTCGGCCATAAGCCACCAAACCACCGTTAAACTTTTTTAATTTTGTAATTTGAAGCCCTTAAACGTTTTCTATTATAACAAAAAACAACTACAGTCGAACTTCCTTAACTCGAACTTCCCTAACTCGAATTTTCTCTAACTCGAACAAAATCGAGTGGCAATAGCGTTTACTGAGAAAATTTCATACAAATCTGCTTCCCAAACTCGAACTTCCATAAGTCGAATTTCTCCGTAACTCGAACAAAAATATTGGCCCGTACTTCTGTAAGTCGAATTTTTCGGGAAAATCCTCAATAAAGTTTGAATTTTTTTTTCGTTTCTGTTATATGCTTTTGTTACCGACTCGTTTGGATATGTAATATTGATTTACATGAACAAATGGTGATATAATATGATAGAATATTACATCAACAATTATTTAGGCTTGTGAAATTGCTATAAGAAAGATGATCGAAATGTACTTCTTTGTCAGCGCATCAGTGTACTAAAATGTTTAAAAATGTTTAAGGAAATATTCAAACTTATTAGTCGTTAAGGAATTTGAAAGTAAACCAAATAAATTAAAGTTGCTGAAAAATGTGGTATCTCAGCAAAAACTTTTTTCATTATATTAAAAAATGAAATATTAATTATGATGACATTTGAATCGAGAACTTCTTCTAGATAAAGCAAAAAAACGAAGAAACCAATTTTTGAGAATAATAACAGGCCTTGAACAAACTGAAACCCTTTTTTGTTGAAAATAGCAAGAAAAATTTGCAATTTGAAATGTATTTATGATTGAATGCATTTGTAGTTTCTTTTAAAAAAATAAAAAAAAAAATTCCCTAACTCGAAGTCTCCCTAACTCGAACTTTTTTCTTTGATAATGGTGATTCTAGTTAGGGAAGTTCGAGTGTATTTTTGAAGAAACATGCAGTTTTTTGACAACTTTAAGTATTTGCCCTTGGTTTAAAAATTTTCGGATTAGCCCATATGCATTAAAAGCAAAAGACGCGATTAAAACAAAAAAAAACTGTTTTGCGCAGAAAAAATTACACACTCATCGACAAAAACCGGCTACAAAATGTGCCATATTTTATAATACTCATAGATGGCGCAACTAATTTACATAATATTCATGGAAAATGACAAAAAAAAAAAATTTGCCAAAAGCCAAAAGAAAATTTCAGGCAGCTATCGAGGCAGCTAAGCAAATTTTGCTGTTTTACAAACTAAATTTATATTTAAGTTTTTTTTTTTGGCATTTTATGCTTTTGCGCGAATTTTATATTTTACAAATATATCGACCAGCTATTCGGTCAGGCAGACTCAAACAGTTTCAGGAATACCCTTAAAATAGCGAGTTAGGAAACAATTGTTTGATGATTGTTTGTCTCGTGAAATTAAATGAAATTGCATAGCACACTAATCAGATAATATGGCAAAATATCACATATTATTTTACCGGACCCAACACATTCAACATAATCAATAACATGTGCACTTCTTAGGAAAAGAACTAAAGGGGAATAATTTTGAATTAGTTATGAATCTATTTTTAAAAGATTTAAATAATATGAAAATTAAATAAATACAACATTTTTTATTCCAAATTACATACATCTTCGGGATCAGCGTACCGATTGGTAAAAACATGTCATAAGGGTGACCATGTATGTATATTTTTTCGATGTTATTTAGTGCATTTCTGATTCAGGCGCGTGACACTGGTCAGCTGACATTTTCTTTGGCTTAATAATAATTCCATTTCTAATTTGAAGAGTCGAAACAAACATTACAAATTTATAATGGCTTTGCATTCCGCAATTAAGGGAAAATTAATATCTGTCATTGGTGACGAGGTACGTAATAAAATAATATATTCTGCTCTTGTCTAATTGCGAATTTGTAAATGTACATACTTATGTACATTTTAAAAGTTTATATAAATAAGAGCAGAAAATTTGTATTTATGCGTATATGTAGCTTAATTTAACATAAAATAGTGTTCATATGTACATATATGCATAAATACAATAGTACAATTATGTACTTACATTTATGTACATAGATGTACATAGTAATATTTCTTGAGTATACATACATACGTGCATATGTATGTACATACATACATACATATGTACATTGTGTGTATTTACAAGCAAATTGAAAATACGATTTTTACTAAAACTAAGCTAAAATACCAACATTTTCCTTTGGCTACGTAACTTACATACTAAATTAATAAATACAAATTTATGCAATGTACGCAGTTCACAATATCTAGAAATATAAACTTAATGAAAAATGTCAAATGATTGAAAACCTTGTTTGGTTTAACAATATGTATTTATATTTAATGGATTATTTTTTATGCTGACATGTACATATGTTGTGTGTGGTTATTTTTATAGGACACCTGTGTTGGATTTCTTCTTGGCGGAGTAGGAGAAATAAACAAAAATCGTCATCCAAATTTTATGGTTGTAGACAAAAGTAAGTAATATATAATTTTAAAACCGCAGATATCGAGGGTATCAATATGCGAATATGGGGAGGGAGGAATATGGTGCGAAAAGCAACCAACATTGTATACAGGTTAAATGTAAAATTTGTTACAACTGTTCGATCATATTAAGTTATGTATATACTGGTCAAAAGGTATGTCATTACCTAACAAAAGTACATACTGAGACATTTGGTAGCTCACCTGTTTCATGAAAATTAACGGGACAACATTTAAATTTTTGGTTACATTTTTAATTATTTTTGTCCAAAATACTTTTTGGTGGCCTTCCCAAAATGAGTTGAAAACTCAGCTTGTTTGTTTCTTTCAAAGCGTTTAGATAGCTTTAACGGTTCGATGTGGAATAACTTTCTACGACAAACAGGGACTGTAATCATTACAATTTTTATTAAAACAACTTTGAAATAATTAATTTTAATTTAATTGATTTGCTAGTTGAAACTAAATAAAGTTAATAATTAAAATGAAAACTTAACGAATAATCGTTATTTTATGAGTTTTATTTTTTGTTCAAAAACTCAAGTTGTAATTTCGACTTTTTGTTAGGGAATAAAGGCAAAAATTATACAGATTCTTAATCAGTAAGCCAAGACAAACCATAATAATCCATTTATAAAAAAAAAGATCTTGAAATTAAGACTTGATTTTTTTTATGTTGAGCACAAAATAAAGCTCATGAAATAATGATTTCTCGTTAAGTTTAATTTTTTTTTGCTAAAAAATAATGATTATTGGCTGAGTATTAAAGTATAACTCAAATTTAATCATTATTTTGTGAGCAAATCTATAAAGCTGGAAACCTTTTTAGTAATAGATGAAATGCATAAAGGAGTCATAAAGATGAATATTAAAGTGGTTAAAGTGGTTTTTTGATTAAAAAAAAAACAAATAATAATAATAAATTTGCAGTCCCTGATAATAAATCTAGAAATGTTTGTTGTACTTAAAAAAAAATTAAAAATGAAAAGATACAACTGGCTTAAATGGACACACCTACAGTTTTCAAACTACAGAAGCTACAGATTTGTTCTATATATCGTTGGATAGGACTTTTATCTAATATACTTAGGTAAAATGCGAAAAAGTCAATATTTTTTTTTCAATCCCATTTTGGCGATTTTAAAGAAAAGGGCATCTCAGATCACTATCAAGTTTAAATCTATTAATACGTTTTTGACAGGCGGAGTTGATAGCGCTATATCCGTTTTTTGATAGCATAGCATTAAAACTCGGAGAGTATATAACGTTCACTACTTCAAAACTTAGAGTAACATAACTCAGTCTGTCAGTGAGGACAACTATAAATGATAAATTTGGTCCACCTCGCCCAAAAACGTAAAATTGATCAAAAACTCACATCTTGTGAAATTTTCTTCCAAAAATGTATTCAAGTTACTTATTTAAGCAATATACGCTAGAAGAAACTCAATAGGATGAGCATATAGATTCTATATTGGAATAAATTCACTATTTCTATATTTTTGCCTATTTTCTCAAAAATTAAATTCTAAAATGGACCGTTGGCATTCTGACGATTACACTAAGTTAGATAATAGGATTGTAGCATAAACCACTTTAATACATAGAATTATATTTAAAGTTAAATTAAAAACAAGTTTTAAAAGCTGTTTCCGATATATAGAATGAGATTTGATGAACAAACTCTTGGAAAAACTAGGTGGAAATCCTGTCACGTTCGCGAAGTCGCGTTACAAATTACTAATAAAACGTGAAAAATAAATAAAATGATAGTAACATATCAAAACTATTTCTAAAATGGTAAACTGCATTATTTTATTATGGTTTAAGAGTATTTTTTTCCAAATTACTCGCCACATTCCGCAGACATTCGCATTTGACAACATGAAGTCAAACATGACTTCCATTTTTGTCGCGTTCGCGATGCATTGTTTTCTATAAATAATTCGAAAACGACAAGTCTTCAAAGCTTGTCTTTCATAATAAAAATAGTGTTGATAAATGCATTAGGCACGTGAGAAAACATTTTTGAAAATGCCAACTTTTGCCAATTTTTTTTTCATTTAAAGACGTACAAATGTCGCGTCGCGATCCTGGAAATACCCATATGTATATTTTTAAATTAATTTCAGATACTGCTGTCAGCGAAATTGAAGACTGCTTTAAGCGATTCTTAAAACGAGACGACATTGACATTATCTTGATCAACCAGACATATGCTGAACTAATTCGTCATGTTATCGATTCACACACCTCACCGTTACCAGCTGTCCTTGAAATTCCCTCAAAGGATCATCCCTACGATGCCAGCAAGGATTCTATTTTGAGACGTGCACGTGTAAGTTTTAACTATATATATACAATATATTTGGATTTCGATTATTAAATGCTTAATTTGTTTTTTTCACATTTAGGGCATGTTTAATCCAGAAGATCTGGTACGCTGAAGCTGTAACTAGTAGCGCTTGGTAACTTTAGCGATGTGCACCGTTTTACACAACCCGAAACTAAAGTATATTTCATAAACCAATGTCCTGTTAATCTTTGTTGTTGTATTCATTCCAAACTAAATACATAAAATAAGTGTGAGCAACTATTTAACTAATACTAGAGACTATTTGGGTTATCCCATTGTGGTATTACAATCGTAAATATGTATTTATTTGAGGTCATTTTACATAATTATGTCTTGCAATTAGAATGACTTATAGTAAGTAAAACCAAAAACAAAATCCTTAAACTTTTCATCAGATCGGTGGAAAACTGTTGTAAATGCCATTTTTATTCCTTACCATCCAATTTCACTCATTATTGAAGATCTACTTTTCTGAAAACTTGAAACCTTTTGAAAAACTTCTGCTGCAGAGCATCTCAGCATTGAGTCCACTAAAGTTTCACATATTGCTCCATGACTCCTTCACTGTGGTCCAGAGTAGAGATGGGCACGGGCCGGGCCGGGCCTCGGGACCCATGGGCCTTTTAGAAAATTTTCGGGTTCGGGCCGAAAAATGTCATTTCGGGTCGGGTCGGGCCGGGCTCGGGCCTAACTTCAAAGCCCGAACACGCCAAATCTATGGCATATTTTTGATACCCGTAATTTTATTTAATTTCTGAACAAGCTCAGACGTTCTATCGTTTATGAGCATCCAACCAACTGAACGAAATGAACGATGATTGGATACGATTTTATTTTTAAATAAAAATTTGAAAAAAATTAAAATTTGTTTTAAAAAAATTAAAATTTGTTTTTTTTTTTTTACTTTTTCGGGCCGGGCCGGGCGGGTTCGGGCCTCGCAGCAAAAATATCGGGCGGGCTTGGGCCTTTTTTCTATTAGGAATTTCGGGCTCGGGTCGGGTCGGGCCTGAAAAATGAGGCCCGTGCCCATCTCTAGTCCAGAGGTCCTTGGTTTTTGGTTTAGCTACGGAAGCGTATTAATTAGTCCACAGATTTTCGATTTGATTGAGAAGAGCATCCCACTCCCTATCGAAGGTCGAGTTCTCCTGAAACCACTTTTTCAAGTTTTTTCCTCGATTTTTAACAAAAAAATATTTTGACGCAGAAAAATTCTTCAAAAAAATATTTTTGCTAGTATTTTTTTATAATTTTTTGAAAATCCGAAAAATGACCATTTTAACCAATTTTTCCTACTTTTCATACAAAAACTGGTTTTTTAGCAATTTCCAAAAAATAATAAAAAAATACTACTCTTAGAATTGTTTGAAGAAGTTTTCTGCATCAAAATATTTTTTGTGAAAAATCGAGGAAAAAAGTTGAAAAAGTAGACTTTTCCATAAATTTGATATTTTCGAAGGGTACCTAATGGGTTAAGGAAAGTTTTGTGTAATTCAAACGGAATTTAAATGACCTTTCCAATGATGCCAATATGTTAACGATAACGGCGCAAATAAGCCTTAAATGTCAAAATATGAGCTGCATACTTTAAGCTGTGAGCCACTGTATGTACAGTGGCTCACAGCTTAAAGTATGCACCCTTTTTTTTTGCTATAACTGCTATGTAAGTCAAGTTATCACAGTAAAAAAAATATATTTGGAAAGGTCGTCCAAATTCCGTTTGAACGACACAAAACTTTCCTTAACCCATAAAGTGCCCTTCGAAAATTTCGAACTTATGTAAAAGTCACTTTTCAAAACTTTTTTCCTCGATTTTTTACAAAAAATATTTGAATGCAAAAAAAATCTTAAAACAATTCCATAAGGAACTGCAAAAATATTTTTGCTAGTATTTTGTAAAATTATTTGAAAACTGCGAAAAAGGCACTTTTTGCATGAAAATGAGGAAAAATGGGTTAAAATGGTAATTTTTAGGATTTTCAAAAAATTATAAAAAATACTACCAAAAATATTTTTGAAAAATTTTTTTTGCAGTTCCTTATGGAATTGATTCAAGAATTTTTTTGCATTCAAATATTTTTTGTAAAAAATCGAGGAAAAAAGTTTTGAAAAGTGACTTTTACATAGCAGTTATAGCAAAAAAAAAGGGTGCATACTTTAAGCTGTGAGCCACTGCATATAAAAACTTTTTTTCTCAAAACTAAATTTTATTCATCGACATACTACTGTGGGCAAAAAGTACCGGGGAATTAAAATTTAAAAAATTTTGAGATTCCGTTGGAACAAATGTTTGTACTTTTAGGTTGGCACTACTATCATTAACATCTGTGCAAAATTATACGTTAAAATATTCATTAGTGTTTAAGTTACGATTAGTTTTGTACGGCGCCAAATGTGCATTTTTCGATGTTGGTGCCTAAAACGCTCAATTTCATGGAAAAAAGCCCCGCGTGGAAGTGTGTGAAACAATGTTTTCTGACATTCAGGATAAGATAAAACGCATTATTCCGGGCGATAAGACTTGGATCTAAGCTAACGATATGGAAACTACCGATCAATCGAGCGAATATCGACTAAAGGTGAGCCGAGACCGAAAAAATCGCGTCAAATTCGCTCAAAAATCAAGGTCATGTTGACAGTTTTTTTTCGATTATCGTGGTGAAGTTCATTATGAATTCCTTCTGACCGGCCAAACTGTCAGCAAGGAATATTATTTGAGCGTTATTTGTCGTTTGCGCGAAGCTATGCGTAAAAAGAGGCCAGAACTATGGGCTGACAACTCATGGTTCTTGCAACACGATAATGCGCCCTGTTCTTCGTGACCATTTTGCCAAAAAATCGACCAAAATTGTCCTGCAGCTACTTTTTTCGCCAGATTTATCTCCGTGTGACTTCTGGCTATTTTCTAAGCTCAAAAGTCCACTCCGAGGACACCGTTTCGATTGAAGAGTTTCAACCAAAATCGAAAAATGCACATTTGGCGCCGTACAAAACTAATCGTAACTTAAGCACTAATGAACATTTTAACGTATAATTTTGCACAGATGTTAATGATAGTAGTGCCAACCTAAAAGTACAAACATTTGTTCCAATCGGAATCTCAAAATTTTTTAAATGAAATTAATAACAATATTACATTTTTGTTGCATTTGTATTCAAAAACTTATATTTTTTGTTAAAATAAGCAGATTATCGAAAACTATCGACGATTATATATGGTTTTGAAAATAATATCGCTCACTAACGATTAGTGATGTAAATTTGAGTTAAAACATCGATGTCGATGTTCATCGATGTTCTCAAAATGAAACATCGATGTTGGTTGATACATCGGGTCGAAACTTCGATGCATCGATGTATGTCTAATGTTTTAAAACCATACCATTTGTAGAAGAAAAATAGAATTTCTTAGTTTAAAAAAGATCATTTTCTCTTAAAACATTTGCTTTCTTATCAGTTTAAAAGTTTTAAGCAGTTTTTATCTTAAAATTATAAGCACAAACTACAGGAAGGCTTTTTGATGAAAACTTTGAAACGACATATGTAAGCCTTTTTGTAGCTATAGTATCTCTGACCGATTTTAATAAATTAACTCACTTGGGCATTGCAAACACTGCTCAAATTACTATAAATCCACTGTCAGAGCGGCGAAAAGAGCGTATTTAAAGTGCTGCAACCGGTCAATCGATCAATCGACATCTACAAAAGCATCGGAAAACATCGAGAAATATCGCTGATGCATCGAGCATCGATGTTTTTTTCATCACTACTAACGATGGTGTCGACTATCGATGGTTCTCCACCTCTAATTCTGTGATGGGCACGTTTATCGAATCGTTATCGGTTGCTTACACAGACACAAGCCGACGCATGCCGAATGCGAGGTTGGCAGCTGCTGCGATTTGTTTCGTGTGTCCAACACTGCTCTAATTACCACTATTTTAATGTTTTAATATTTATGTGTACCCGCCCCTTCAGTCGACTCTGAACGTATGTTCAGTAGGCTGGACAAAAGGTTTTAGATCGCCGAACTTTGGCTATTACAATAGCTAATAGCGAAACATTATTGTTGATAACGAATTTTAATTATTTTTAGTTTTATAACACCTAAATTAATACCAATTTTAAATTTTAAGTTGGGATTTTATATAAAAATTTATAATTTTTGGAATTAAACAAATGTAAATATGCTCAAATTAACACACTATCGAAAACTATCGATAGTTATCGATGGTTTGAAAAATAGTATCGCTGACTATCGATTGTGCCGACTATCGATAGTTCTTCACCTCTAGATTTAAATCGTACGTTTGCACACGGCTGCCACAATTGGCGTTTTTGCGCCAAAACTGGCTCTTTTTTTCCTGTTGGCTCCTTTTTTCATCAATTCAGAATCAATTAATTTGTATAGTTTAAGGTTGAAGTACATATATACTATTAATTAATAACATAATCACTAGATTAAGATGAAAATGTGAAATACTTCGGAAATATGTGTTATTGCTTTGAGTGTTTGTGAACGAAATATTTTTTATTTAATTAAATGCCTAATATCAAGGACTAAACGAAAAAATCAATCAGATTTTTTTTTTTAGTGGCAACCGAACGTCTGCCAGCATCGCATTTTCAAGAATTGATAACAATTCTATAAAAGTGCCTACCATTGATCTAATCTTAAACTGGTTTAGGAATACCCTAATGCTAGTTAAATGAAATTTCATTAGCACTACTTTTTTCAATGCCTACTGAAATGACATTTCACTAGCACTACTTTTTTTCAATGCCAATGATATGGCAAATTCATTAAAAAAGTAGTTAATTAGGAACAACTCTGATGTTTTGAAGTCCGCCCTTACAAACTTCAGTGTGACAGCATAATACCAAAAATCACTCACAAGTTGAAAGATTGTTGGTGGTATAGCATAGTACTCAAGCTCAAAAAAAGGGCTGGCGTAAACCCAAACTCCATATAAAAAAAACGCTGGCGTAAGAAGAAGAAGAAGAACTTGACATTACGCTACGCTCGGGTGTCCGCAAGCTAACTAAAATAACAGAGCTGTTAAGTAAAGGAGCTGTTAAGTGAAACAGCTGACAGGCCCAGCGAAACATCAAACTGTTTAGAGTTTCGCTGATATACCTTTCTCGCTCACTCACATAAATTCAAAAAAATGGCCGCAACTTTGACAAAAAACAGTGATATTGACAATAACGACGACAATATTAATGAATTATAAGCAAGAACGAAAACTAAAATTGTTTTTATAGACATAAACCAAAGACGTTGCATTTTTTCGTTAATATAGAGGGAGAATCCACGTAAAAAGTTCAAAAGCGATGGGTTTACCCAATACCCGCTGTGCTTGCCTACCATCGCATATTTCTCCTCTATTAACTTTAATTTACATTTTTCATTGCCCATTCTCTCCTCTTTTATCCAAATCAGTTCTGCATGTTCATATTTAAAATCAACCGCTGTTGACGCATAGAGTTACCACTCAACTTTTTGTTATTTTCCGTGTTGCATTGGCAACACTGGGCTTACGCTCGTCGACAGCTAAATATTGAGCACTTTACGCCGCGTAAAATTTAGTTAGCTTGAGTACTAAGCTTATGTTGTCACACTGTTGCGTCATCTGTGCACAACAAACAAATAAATAACATTGATAACAGCAAAAAAGACAAAATGTATCAAATGGACAGAATAAGAGCAGTAGCAGCGACTAATAACCAATTTATTTAATTAAAACTTATTTATTATAAAAATCCTATCAAAATGTTTTTTGTCGGTCAAATTCCACAATATTGGCCTCTGTTGCACCTCAGTATAATTCGCTCTTTGTGTTCAACGATCTCAATTCGGCTTTTATTTTGCTGCTTGTTGGTCGCCATTTCTGTTCAAAAGATTTTGACTAGTCGAAACACTGATTCAATCGATGTTTTGAAACGTCAAAAAAAAGATGCCATCTGTTTACCAAACAGTGTTGGAAAACGCCAGAAAATATTTTAAGCTGCCCATATTTGGGTACAGCGTACAGAGGTTTAGAAATGGCCTTCCAAAATAATTTCGAGCCTGTTTGCAACTCTTTTTTTTATATGAAGTTTTGGCCTTGCATTCAGCAATCGTCGGCTGTTGTCTGGGTGACAAATCGATAACGATTCGATAAACGAGCCCATCACTGCCCTTATATGGAACCTGTCTTCTTTAAATTAAAGCAGGGTTCTCATTGCTTCGCAATGTTATATCACATTTTGTTATGCTTTGTGATGATTTGCAGAATACGTCAAAGTGTTTACATTGGCAACACAAAATTTGTGTTTCACAAAATTGTGAAAGGCCTTGTGAAAAGACTTGTGAAAGCCTTCAATGTAAACACTACCAGTCAATGTAAAGAGCATCGCAAAAAATCACATGAAATCAAAATGTTCACAAAATGTTCGCAATTGAACAATAAAAAGTTCCACAAAATGAATAAAAACAAAGAAATGTCACTTTGCAATTGTCCTCCAATAATAAAGATTTCATTTCTTTGAAAAATTTTATGAATCATCGCATGTTTCTGGAATAATGGCTGATATTAAGGCCTTCGACATTCTGAATTCGTATGAGAGGCTCGTCATACTTGATCCGGAGGCTAAATATCGCAGTCACCGCAAGTCGCTCGCCTGGTGAAATTGGTTCGCGAAAATTTGTTGTCTTCTTCTTGATTAGTATCCGTCCATACGCAAATAATTTTTGAATTTGAACGGAAGACTTCGCAGCTCTCCCGTTAGCTTTGCATACATTCCCTCTTTTGCACGAATCAAATTCATTTCGTCGATCCAGCAGCTGCGCTTTGCCTTGGGCTCATCATCGTCGTCCTCTAAAAGCCACAGCCCAATGACCGCCAAAGCAGCAAGCTCTGTTTCATCTTGTGAATCCATGTCTTTTAGAAAAATCAAAAACAATGCTAAAGGCCCGAAACACAACAATAAAATATTAGCTTTGACGTTTATGTTTTCACAAATGTGAAAGAAAACCAACTTGCTCGATGTGCTTTCACAATGGGATTGGGCTCAATTGAGCTGCTTGAACTTTAACAGGAGTTAACATAGTTTTTATCAAAATTGTGTCAGTCTCCTTCACAAAAAATTTTTAACAGAATGTGAAAGTGGTGTTTACATTGGATTGTCACATTTTTGTGACTTCACAATTTTGTGACTATGCATTTAGTGTTCACATTGCCTTGTGACGTTGTGAAATGCTTTGTGCAGCGTTTGTGAAGCGTTTGTGACGCAGTGAGAACCCACCTTAAGCATTAAAGAACATAGCTCTTTTGAGGTAAATCAAGTTTTAAGCTTGACGTGTGATAAAAGGCCTAGCGTAAGCCCAAACTCCATATAAAAAAAACGCTGGCGTAAAGTGAAAAATAAGAAGACGACATTTATCTTCACTTGTCGGTCCGGACGTAAGCTAAACCACTAAGCAAATAACCTATAGAGAACCCATCCTATACAACTGAAATGTCACAGAAAAAATGCTTGCGAAGCGTCCACAGCGAAGTGTTACCGATCTGGCAATATTGTTCTAGTGGAATTCATAAGAGAAGCGATTTTATTTTTGAGGCAGATGTTTGCGAAACTAAGACATGTGAAATATGAAATACCCTCTACCCTTAAAACTTTTAATCCACATAATTTTATTCAAAACAACACCCTACATTTTTATAAATTCTACTCGAACAATATTGCCAGATCGGTAACACTTCGCTGTGGACGCTTCGCAAGCATTTTTTCTGTGACATTTCAGTTGTATAGGATGGGTTCTCTATAGGTTATTTGCTTAGTGGCTAAACTAAAGCTAAAAACGGAGTTGCCAGATAAGGAACGGGCGTTTTTCAGCACTGCTTGCATTTATCTGAGAGGCCTCGCGGAACATCGAACTGTTTAGAGTTTCGCTAGGTATACAGGAGATAAATGTCTGGCACAGAAGTGAAGACTAATTGACAATAACGTCGACAATATTCGTAGATTATAAGCAAGAACGAAAGCTAAAATTGTTTTTATATGTCTATAAATATGTCTTATAATTAGATAATTTTGTATTTTTTCATTAATATAAATGGAGAATCCATGTAAAAAGTTCTAAAGCGATGGGTTCACTTATACGCGCTGTGCCGTCGCATATATCTCCTATATTAGCTTTAATTTGGATTTTTAATTGCCTATTATCTCCTCTTTTTATCAAAATCAGTTCTGCATGTTCATATTCAAAATAAACCGCTGTGGACGCATAGAGTTACCACTCAACTCATTGTTATTTTTCCGTGTTGCATTGGCAAACACTGTCTTTATCTATCTCACGTCAGTACCAAGCTCTACCGCAAAAAACCTTCAACTCATTGTGGAATTTGCGAAAACATTTGTCACGAAGCGTTGCCAGATTAATGATAAACAGTTGCCAGAGCTGTCGAGTTACTTTTATTTTCTCGCGCCAATTACTTTTAAATTTTTTTCAGCTAAATAAAATCAATTATTATATAAATAAATTAAATTATATAAATTAAAAAAGAAAAAAATTAAAATCTTATTGTTCTGCAATGATAAACTTAAACAAGTTGCTTAACAAACCCTTGGATAATTTAATCTGACAAGGTGTCAGCCCTTAGCAGCCTAGTTTTAAAAGGTTGGTGAAAATGCTAAATTCTATATCGCTCGCGATTTCTCTGGCACCGCTGATATATCAACAAAATATATAAGACCATTCATCCAAGTGCAAAATAGTTAACATTAGTGGATACACACCAATTTAAAGTGAAAACACGAGTATTTTAGTCGCACCCATATTTATCGATATTTTTGTTGAAAAATATCAAGTAAAAATAAAAATTATATTCCATTATACATAGAGTAAAATTTTGGTTTATATATGACTTTACAATTCATAGTTAAGAAATTATTTTGAATTTTTTTTCAATATATTAAAAATAATGTCTTTAATATCGATGATATTGTTAATGTGTAAATATGCGAATAACATTTTATATTTACTAATTTATAATTTACATTTTCGTTTTAAGGAACATAAATATAAACTTTAGCACTTTTAATGAATTATTAGAAATTTCTAGCTACAGCTTTTGATCAAACACTGCTTATATAATCCTTTAAAAATAATTATTTTATGATCAAAAATGATTCATTCAGATGTTACAGATACGTGTCGTGTAAACGAAAATTTGCTCATGTTCAGATTAACTAGTTCAGTGAACTGTCATATCAGTGATATCGGTTTAGCAACGAAAATAAAGAAATTTTCACGTCATCCACGCTGTCTGACATAAAGATGTAAGTATTTTTATTTAAGTGACAAATCTTCATCTTTTGTATTTAATTGTTGTGCCAAAATGTATATGCCCTCCAATCGAAAACGTGGCATACATTTTAAATGTGTTTTGCATGTTACTTCATTCGCTAATAGACATTGAATTCAACGATAATAGTTTTTTCTTTTTAATTTGGGTGCATCAATACCGTGAACGTGCATTCCGATAAGTGTCCGTACATTAATACATATGTATTTTAATTTAGTAAATTTGTTTGGTAATTCCAAGGATGCTTATTGCGAATTCGTATATATGTATGTAAATATGTATGTATGTGAGAACTAACATATCCATACATTAGCATTCGTACATTTTTGGGAATGTGTGTATGCATGTACATAAGTATATACATAAGTATGTACATATGTAAAGGAAAATGTGCGCCTGTAACTTCGTGAATGAATCTATAATAAAACAGAGCTGAAACATGTATTTATTTGCCTATCCACATTCATTTGTATCATTACTTTTTCTTTTACAAATATGGCAAACACATGAACTAATTTTTTTTTTTTTTCTTTTGTACATTACATAAATTAGCCCAACATTGGAAGTAACGTGCTCACCGTCCACCGTCAATTTGCTGTGTGCTGCAAATTACGTCGACTGCATATAGCAATCTCTCCTACAAGCTGTAAGGACAGGCGTTCAGGATTACAGCTTTCATTTGCAACAATACCTAGGTCCCATAAGGGGCCGACGTACACTACTCCAAAGTTAATTCGTAGGCAACCTGTTCAGCTCGGGTATGTTATTGTCATTTTCATTATTTTTGTTTTTGTTTAAATTTCAAAATATTTGTATACAATGTGTGAGATTACAGATGATTTTAATAAGCTAGTACTAATTTTGATTGTATTTATTTTTCAGTCAGTTTTATAACACGAATCTTGCTGCGTGGACCCATCAATTAACAACCGAGTCATCTGAGGAATCGACGACAAAAGCTATTTCAGAAGAGGAACATAAAGTGGACAATAATTCGGCGGAGATGACACTACCAAGTGCCGCTCGCGTTTACACAGACGTGAACGCTCACAAGCCAGATGAATATTGGGACTATGAGAATTATGTAGTTGACTGGGGCAATCAGGATGATTACCAATTGGTACGCAAGTTGGGGCGTGGCAAGTACTCGGAGGTGTTTGAGGCTATCAACATAACGACAACTGAAAAGTGTGTTGTCAAAATACTAAAGCCCGTTAAAAAAAAGAAGATTAAGCGCGAAATCAAGATCTTGGAGAACTTGCGGGGTGGCACCAACATCATAACGCTTTTAGCTGTCGTCAAAGATCCAGTGTCCCGTACCCCAGCACTGATTTTTGAACACGTTAACAATACAGATTTTAAACAACTGTACCAAACACTAACAGACTATGAGATTCGTTACTATTTGTTTGAGTTACTCAAGGCCCTCGACTACTGCCACAGTATGGGCATAATGCATCGTGATGTGAAACCACATAATGTGATGATCGATCATGAAAACAGGAAGTTGCGTCTAATTGATTGGGGACTCGCTGAATTTTATCACCCAGGTCAGGAGTATAACGTACGTGTGGCTTCCCGATATTTTAAAGGACCCGAACTTCTTGTCGATTATCAAATGTACGACTATTCACTCGACATGTGGTCGTTGGGCTGCATGCTTGCGTCTATGATTTTCCGCAAGGAGCCATTTTTCCATGGACACGACAATTATGATCAACTAGTTCGAATTGCCAAGGTGCTGGGCACCGAAGAACTGTACGCCTATTTGGATAAGTACAACATTGATCTTGATCCGCGATTTCACGATATTTTACAACGCCATTCTCGCAAACGTTGGGAGCGATTTGTTCATTCTGACAACCAACACTTGGTGTCACCGGAAGCATTAGATTTCTTGGATAAACTATTACGTTATGATCACGTTGACCGTCTTACCGCTCGCGAAGCTATGGCGCATCCATACTTTCTGCCAATTGTCAATGGACAAGTTAATCCAAACAGCCAGCAATAGACAAGGATCGCACTGTAAAGTAAACAAATTTATGTCAACAATAAACAAAAACCACAACAACACAACAGCACGGTTAAGTTGAAAGAAGAACTGTTGTGCTAAAGATAAAAAATAAGATCACATTCGGTAAAATGCATGGACTTGTAGTTCGAGCCCATAATTTAATGGACATACACTGATTTCTCACAACCACCACACATATTAGAACAATAGTAATGATATAATGAAGATGATTATTTCGAAAGCATACACTGACAGTGATTATAAAAAAAAAAACTTGTTTCAATTCACATGCGTAATTTTATTTTCAAATTATTATAAATACAAACTCATGTATGCACATGCTTAAAACAGAATTTCAAGCTACATTATTATTAACGTATATTTATATCAATAATTATAAATATAATCCAATAAATCTCCATTTCTTACAAATCCATCTATTCTAAATAACCATAGCGAAGTCTAAGACATCGTTCCATTAAATTACATTCAGTCACCTACAAAATTACCGTATTATATTCGCAAAGTCTGTTACCAAATGCAATAATCATATGCTTGAGAGATATTTTTATTACTACAAGAAAAAATCACTTAAGGTGAAATATTTCCTTTTCCATTAATGACATACAAATGTCAAAAATACGAGTATAACTAAATTCTAAAATGAAATTATATTTTGTCGACAACCCAAATCTTACGTTTCATTACTTTTACGAATGCATTTTAAATTGAAAATAGTAATCTTTTATAAATAATGCAGTAAATAAACAAATATCAAGAAACACATTGTTAAAAAAAAGAACAAATTTCCAAGCTAACGTCACTAAAATTCGTGCGCGGCAAACCACCAAAATTTTGGTAAAGGTTCGTTCCATGGGTTTGAACCAAAGAGCAGGACTTGGGCTTGGTTCTCGAACCGGTTTATATACCCCTGAACCACAGGTTTCGGTTCAACCCATGAATCAATTTAATACATGCAAAATATTTTAATTTTTCTTAGTTTTTTAATCAAATACATTTAAAATAAAAAAAAATGAAAATGTAAGTAATCGAACGAATTTTATTGTTTACATTACGATATTTATTTAAAATCTAAATTATTTTTGCGATATTTGAAAGGCTTGAAATCCCTAAAACTTTTTTTCGAACCGGGTTCGCGGGTTAAATGATCCCGTTCGCGTAGCCCAAAAACTCGAGCCAATCCGGCTCTGTGGTTCGGATCAAACTGTTATCTGAGTTATTTCAAAATAATGTCAAGGAGTGTAGAAATAGCATTTATGCATACTCTTAGCAAGCTCTACATTAGTCAATACTATCCTTCATGATTATAACTCATTTGAATATCGTTAGCTCTCAGAATCTCAACTACTTATTTCTTCTCTTTTTTTTAGGAAATTGGTTTTCTGAAAAACAAAATGGGAACATGAAATTTTTTTGTTCAGTTTCAAGTATTCAAGTGTCATTAAAATATTCAAAATTTTATGTTATTTTAAGGAAGGTATTTTTCGACCGCTTAATTAAATAGACAACGATTTAAAATGAGTATAAATGACCAATGCATAAAAAAAACTAATCGTTTATTAAAAAATTTATATACACATTATATTTTATGGTTAATAAACATTAGTGTAGCCTTCTATTTTACAAAACTTTTGAAATTCGGTCAGGTATTGGCAGTTTTATAAATTTGGTATGGTTAATTTTCTACCGCATTGACAGATCTTACGCAAAAACCAGAGCTCATCGGACCCATCATTAGGGTATACTTTTAAACATTTATCCACTTGCATTATTTTCTGAAATTGTTAAAGAAGAATGCATTAAACTTGTTGGGTCTTCTTTTAACGTTTTTTGAGAAATGAGAAATATTACTTCAAACATTTAAAACCTTTCAACAAAGCCAAACTGTCATAATTCTTGGCAGTTTCAAAAAATTCTGATATTTAAAAAAAAAAACTCTAAAAAACCTAAAACTCTAGTGATGAAAACATTTCTATGCCCCTCAATTTCTGATGTTCAATATTTGGCGAACGCTATTAAAGATAATATCTACATTTTTATACCCTGTGACCATTGATAATGGTCAAAAAGGGTATATTGGATTTTTGTGATGTAAGTAACAGGCAGAAGGAAGCATCTCCGACCCCATAAAGTATATATATTCTTGATCAGCATCAACAGCCGAGTGAACGCGTCGATCTCAGAGACTATAAAAGCTAGAGGCGTCAAAGTTGGTATGTGGGCTGCTGGATACCGGACGCAGATAAAGTTAGTTTTTAAATTTTTATCGGACCACTTTATCATATATATGCCATAAACTTACATAATATGCATATGGAATGGTCCCATACATCTTGACTAAATTTTAAAATCTTTATATTATTCGTCACAAAATTGGATATCAGAAATTTTGGGGCATGAAAATGTTTTCGTCACCAGACTTTTACTTCGTAAAGAGGTTTTTTTTTATGGGTATGTAATACAAACAATTAGTCGAAAGCTTATTGCGGCATCGTCAAGCCTTCGGCGTGCAATTACGTATTAGGCTATCGGAGTGCCATGGCACAGGGTATCTTACAGTCGAGCACACTCGACTGTAGACGGCGGAGCCCCCTTAAAGAGTTTGGCATTATTTACCTTCTGCTCAAAATTGAAGTAGACAGCCTCGCTCGTATGAACCAGGCCTTACGTCCCATGCTCGCTTCGCTCGCCAAGCTTGCTTAGCTCGCAAAACTGAATAGATGGTCTTTTCCCGCCGCGGACAGCGGAAGTTATATATATTGTTCATATGACAGCGATTGTTCCTATCACAGCTATAAGATATAGTGATCTGATTTTAACCAAATTTTGGTCAGATGGTAAAAGACAGTCTCAAACATACAATCTGTGAGTTTGGTTGAGATATCTTAAGAAACAAAAAGTTTTTCATACGAAAGGTTAGTTTGCATCCGATTGTTCCTATGGCAGCTTTATGACAGTCCCAAACATATAGTTTGTGTGAGTTTGTTTGAGATATTCTAAAAAACAAAAAAGTTTATCATACTAAGCAATTTCCTGAGCTTTGACCCGGATTTTGACCCACTTACAGATCGAATTTCGCAAAACGTCGTCATATTGCACGGTGAAATTATCTCATCTATGTTGTGTGAAAATTTCATCTTTCTACGCTTTGCCGTTTGGCCTACACGTTGATTCTCAGTCAGTCAGTCAGTGAGTCAGGACAAAGAGTTTAATATATACAGATATAGATTTGTAACATCGTGAACGTGACATCGCGAACGTGACAAGATTTCCACCTAGTTTGTGACAAGAATTTTTCATCGATATATCGAAAACAGCTTTAAAAACTTGTTTTAAATTAACTTGTTTTAAATTCAATCAACAGTCGAACTTCCCTAACTCGAGTCACCATTATCCAAAGAAAAAGTTTGAATTGTGGAGACTTCGACTTATGGAATTCTTTTTGATAAGTTTAGTATACGCTTTTGACGCTCGATTTAGTTTGAGTTACAGAAGTTCGACTGTATTTCTGTGCATTAATATGGTTCATGTTACAATCTTGCTATCTTACTTAGTGCAATTGTAAGAATACAATCGGTTAATTTTGAAAGCACATTTTTAAGAAAACTGGCAAAATAATATTATAGAAAAAGGGAATTTATTCCAATGTAAAATCGATATGCTCATCCTAGTGAATTTCTTCAAGTGTATTTTGCTTAAATAAATAACTTGAATACATTTTTGGAAGAAAATTTTACAAGACGTGAGTTTTTGATACATTTTTATGTTTTTTGGGCGAGGTGGACCTTTTTCTGGAACTACCCATATATAAAAAAGATTAAAAAATTATAAATAAACGACAAAATACTTCTAACGCCACAGAGTTTAGGCCCCTCTCACTAAAATTCGTATTTCTGGCATAAGACTAATTCACTTACCTATTGCCCTGATGCTGGCAAAAGCGGTGTACAAACCTTCAGGCAGACAATTTATATAAACAAAATAATTTTTAAAATAATTAAAAAAGTTTTACATGCATCGAGGGGCAAACTCAGACCTCGCCTGTTGCGCTTGTCTACGTTAAGAGCGAATTGATCAATTAGACCAATCCGCCGCTTAGTCTGATGCTGGCGAATTCTGTATATGTAAATACATATACATATGTACATATGCAAATTCAGGCAGAGCTAAAATAAAATGAGTTAACTAGCCATTGCACATTGGGTGGAATTATTCTTTTTTTTTTTTTTTTGGCAAAAAACCTCTAGATATAAAGCTAGAAACTTGAAATTTGGCATGAACCTTAGACAAATTTCGAATTTAAAATTTTTTTTTCTTATAGATTTGGACCACGTTTTTACCTCCCCCTTGAAATTTGGCATAAATCTTAGATAGACTAAAGAAGAATTTATATTTTTTTTACTTGACTCTGTAAGTAAAATATTTTTAATAATCTTAAATGTAAAGAAAGATATTTCAAACTTTGCATGTTGGCTATTCAGGCTAAAGTATAGTTTACAATATTTTTTGTTTTTTAATTTGACCATGTCTTTACCGCCCTCCCTATCTGACTCCTGGGAAAATCAGATTTTCTAGCATAAAAGCACACTCACTTCTACTGAAATATTTCGAAAAACCGCAAAATTCCGCATATGTTTTAGACTTTACATATATATACTACTGTGGGCAAAAAGGTAAGGTGAATTTGTTTGTAAAATGAAAAATCTTTATTTATTCTTGTAAATCAATTTCATCCCCTTCAAAGTAATCCCCTCTCAATGAAATACACTTATGCCAACGTTTTTTCCAATCCTCGAAACATGCCAAATAGTCCCTTTCCGGTATAGCCATCAGCACCTTCTTCGATTCAGCTTTTATCTCCTGAATCGACTCGAAACGCGTTCCCCGGAGTGGTCTCTTGAGTTTCGGGAATAGCCAGAAGTCACACGGAGCCAAATCAGGCGAATACGGTGGTTGCGGAACGATATGCGTGGAATTTTTGGCGAAATGGTCACGAAGAACGAGTGCAGTGTGAGACGGTGCATTATCGTGATGCAAAAACCAAGAGTTGTTGGCCCATAATTCTGGTCTTTTTAGACGAATTGCTTCACGTAATCGACGCATAACGCTCAAATAATATTCCTTATTAACAGTTTGGCGAGGTGGAAGGAATTCATAGTGCACCACACCACGAAAATCGAAAAAAAAAAACTGTCATCATGACCTTGATTTTTGAGCGAGTTTGACGCGATTTCTCGGTCTCGGCTCACCTTTAGTCGATATTCGCTCGATTGATCGGTAGTTTCCATATCGTTAGCTTAGATCCAAGTCTCATCGCCCGGAATAATGCGTTTTATCTTATCCTGATAGTCAGAAAACATTGTTTCACACACTCCCACGCGGGGCTTTTTTCCATGAAATTGAGCGTTTTTGGCACCAAAATCGAAAATCATAAGACACTTTGAAATAGCAAATTTCAACTTCAACCAAAATTAAAGAAAGCATTAAAATAAATAGTTTCTTAGAAATATATGATCTAATATTAATTGGCTATCTGTGAAGAACCGTTATTGGCGCCAGTTCTCATGCATTCAGAAGAACCTTTTGCATGACATGCTCTGTTTTCTCTAATTTTCGCTGTTTCATAATGATAAGACAGTTGTTAAAAAATTGATTTTAGTGAACTAAAATGTAATGAGTGCGATTTTGTTTGATGTTTTTTTAATAATCTTATCTTTTTTAACAAATATGCAGCGAGGTATAATATTGTCGAGTGAAGTTTAGGGAAAAATGTTGACCTCCAATAAACTTTGCTTATCATTATCACTAATTTCGAGAAAACTTAAGAGAAGTCATCGACTACTCATCAGTAGTGCGATTTTTTTTTTATAGAATTAACCTAAATTTGTTAATTTAAAGCTAACTGGTAAGAAACTTGCACTTTCTGCGTTAAATCTGTAAAGGATTATTGGTAAAAGTTTAAACTCATCCGTTTCTAGCTCCAGTTTGAGCGCGTCTGTGGGCAAGAAACCGTGAAAAACCACGATTTTTTGCACCCTACAGCTGAGAAAGGATACTAAGTTCTCGAAAATTTTGAAAGAACCACATCTTATGCCACGTCACAAGCAGGCGCGGCTTAAATTTGCGGAAGATCAACTCTCTACTGACAGGAGCACATCAAGACATAAATCTGGTCCTTAAATTCCTCTGATTTACAAATTATCTTTTCCAAATTATTTTTTCTGATGAAAAGATGTGGAATCTTGATGGTCCTGATGATTCCCAATTCTATTGGAGCGATTTTCAAAAGGATCCAATTTACTTTTCTAAATGAAATATGGGTGGCGGTTCTGTTATGGTGTAGGGTGCTTTTCCATCGAAAGCCATGTTGGATGTACAGTTCATATCATCTCGAATGAAGAGCAAGTAGTACTCGTGTATTAGTAGTAGTAGTAGTAGTATTCGTGTATTAGAAAGCAGTCTCCCTCCTTATATGCAAGCAAACAGTGGAGATCATCTGGTTTTTCAACAAAACAACGCTCGCATTCATGTTTGCATAGGAACAAAACGCATATTAACTGATTGCTCAATCCAAACAATGGATTGCCTGGCATGTTCCCCGGATGTAAATCCCATTCAAAATGTTTGGAGTACATAAGTTATACGGGATAACGATGAAAAAACGAAAATTTAACGCTATTGACGAACCTTAGACGGCAACCATGACCGAATGGGGTAAGCTGGATCCCAATCCTTTTAAAAATTTAAACGAATCGATGAAAAACATATTTTTTTGTATTGCTGAAGGTTGGTATGATCCCATTGACTATCAAAAAGTTTAATTTCTGCACATAATTCCAAAGAATTGCCAATCAATCAATTTGTTAAATCATTAATGAAGAGTGTCTTATCTTTATGAAACGCCCAAATATTAGTTTTTCCTTAATGTCGAAAAATGGGGTGTCTTATGATTATGAAACTCACCTTATATTACTGGTAATGACATTGACCTGAAATTTGACCCAGATGTTATTAACAGTGATGCCAACTCATGAAAAAAATAACTAGCACGAAATTTTAATCTTGCGAAGTTTGAATTGAAAATTCACCTTACTTTTTGCCCACAGTAGTATACATAATAACGCGTACTACCACATAAGCACTCTTTGGAATCCAACTGTATCTTGCTAGATATACTCCACGAAACCCAACTATGTATATTGACGTTAGATTCGACAAAATTATGGTTTAATAATAACAATAAAAACATAACGAAACAAAAGCACATATAATTAAACACATATATAACTCTTTTCTACATACCTTGATGTTTAATTTCCATTTTAAAATATTTAAATTCGTCAAACCGTTTAAAAATGAGAGACTCAAATATTTAAATGTTTTCGATGAGGAGGGACAACTACTTACTACTTCCGCCCAATGTGCATTGAATCTTTCTGCTTGCTGCAAGCTATTATTATTAATGACTTAATTGTGTTGAAAATTGGTGAGTATTTTCTAGGCATACCTTTCGACGTATTAAAAACTTGTACACCCGTTTTTTTTCGAATTACGCCGTCCACAGTGTTCATGTTAAATTTATTAAAATAAACTTAATCTACCTTACATAATAACGAGTCTAAAAATTAATAGTATAATATTTGAAGCTTCCCTATGTTAATTGAAATTTTTTTATATTAACAATTTATAATAACATAAATTTTAAATTTAATGCAAATATCATAAAAGTAAACGCCACTTATTTAAAACAGTAAAGAATTGCGAGCATTTAATTTCCAATTGAGTGTATTTAAGTGTGATCCCAAAATAATTATTCTCTTGATGTAAAATTGTCGTGAGTCTTGAGATTCCAGCAATCCAATTGGATATTATGCATCGAACCTTGCATTTTGCAACGAACCTGTTCCGATACGAATATACTCAGTGGGAGTCGGAGTTTGATTCTAATTGGGCATAACACTAAATATGTAAGTATGTATATGTGTTATTGTCAATTAGATAAGATGTACATATGTACATCTCAGCAATGCATACAAAAATCGTATCTAAGTATGTAACTACATAAAAGCTAAAATTTTAATAGTAATTTGATATTATTGTTATCAAATAAATACAACATACATAGATACATACTTATGTATATATGTATGTACATGTGTCATATGTCTGTTTGGGATGCTTCAATAAGTGAAACAATCTTGTTGGAATACATCTTTGCCATCTCTAGATGCCAAACAGCTGATTTTTGGGGGTTGCATTTCACATTCCATTACTCCCTATTCCATTTTACTCTGGCATATGGGTTGGAAGAAAGACAGAACGATTTCTGTTTCTGATTACCTATGGACCACAGTTCTCTGAGATTATTCATTCAGCGTAGTTTATTTATTTATTGCGGTGTTAATGGTGTTGACATTAATATTTTTGAGTGCTTGCTGCTCACATACATCTGTATGTTACATTCAATTTCCAAGAAAAGTGTAAATCGGTTCTAAAGGCGAAAATAAAATTAAATGATAAACTTTACAATGTCCTTCTAAATACAAAGTGCGCTGCTTCTTTAGATAAACGTATGTAATAATTTTAACGTAGATGTGTAAAAATGATGAAAATCCAAATAATTTTAAGGGAAGAAAGAAAAATCTAGAAAAACTTCAATTAAATAGTTGCAATAGTGTTAATGTTGTTGCTTTTGAGCATAATATTTAAAGTTACAAACATAACCGTCCACGCCCAGTTAACGTTTATGTATAGCCAAGCAAATTCTGATTAATGTAGCTACTCATACATATGTACATACATGTGTATGTGTGTGTGTAAATCCTTATGTTACGTACGAATGTTTTATTTTCATAGTGTTTTGAGGTATCCCTGCAAGTTATCAAACGAAAAGAGCATTTGTACATACATATGTATGTACGTATGTACATATGAAAGTTGTTTGCCATCTACGTATGTATGTTGTATATTTGTACATACTTAAGAATTTCGCAGTTATTCAATCATAACATTCTTCCTATTGTGTAGCAAATTAAAGTGCGAAAATACAGGATATGAAACTGAAAATCTAATAAAGTATAAATGTGTGTACTATACATGCATACATACATAAATATGTAGATGAATATATGTATATGCATAATCATAATTAACTTCAATCGACTCAGACAATGGATTTAACATTTAGGACACCTTACCTTCGCTTGACAAGTCTGAACTTACAATTTCTAACAAGAATGGTGCAAGCTACACAATTATTTTGAAGATTTATTTCGGTTCAGAGCCCCTGAACCCAAGGATTTAAGTCGCGCTTTAGTTTAGATTAAAAAACAAAATTAAAACTGTGTAATATGGCAACCTTGTTCTAAGCAACGCTGTAATGAAGTAATTGGTCACACTGGAATTTATCGATAACTTCCTTCTGATCTTGTACTAGAAATGGAAAAAAAAATTAATTAGTCGATTATTTTAATCGTGTGATTAATCGCAATTAATCGCGGCTAAATGAAAATAATCGATTAATCAAATGATTATTTTAATATGAGCCAAGTTTCGCGATTTTTGATATTTTTCACAAGTTAACAACGTTCCGTTTTAATTTAAGGAAAGGAGCATTTAAAAAAAAACTAAGTTCGCCTTGAATTAAAAGAGATTCGTTATCCTTTTTACGGAGCTTTGTGCCAGCGCTTTGTGGTGGGCCCACAAATCAAATTCCACCTCTGTGACTTCGTCACTGCTGCTTCCAATCCTATCATACCTTTGAGATAGCTGCGCCATTTCTTTCCTTACGTGCTTGACAATTGAAGCCAAGGCAACAGGGTCCTGAAAATGTATTGTTTTAAAGCGCGGGTCCAGCAAAGTAGACGCGGCCAATAAAAAGGATTGTTCCAAAGCGCCGATCGAATTGCCCCAATATGGCCTCTTTTAGTTTGTATTCTATAGGTGATTTGCAGACGACCTTCATAACTTGCTGCTGTCCACAATGCGCAAACGGAAAGAAGCGCAATTATGCCAACAATGTCATCCTAGTCTCTGGAGGGGCTTCCAAAAGTTTAGAAGCTATTTCCCGATGTATGCGATCAATTTAACAAAGCGCTCCAGCATGTAAAATGTTAAGTTCCACCGAGTTTTCACATCTAGCTGAACTTTCAGGATTTTTCCCTCTGGGACGTCAGCAGAAAGCTGCAGCTGATGCAAATTTTCTTTGGCCCTTCCATTGCGTTTCAACCAAAGTACTGTATCACGGCATTTGGTTATTAACAATGATAGTCCTGCTTCATCTAAGGCATTCGTGCACACTAAATTTATTGTATGCGCGAAGCATGAGATGTGGTGCGATTTACCAAAGCTTTCGTATATAGCCTCACCATATTGGCACTGTTGTCGGTCATCACTGCCATAACTTGCTCTTTGGTGATCTTCCAACGAAGACATTAGGACTTCCGAGATGTGCTCAGCTGTATGGACTTGCGTCAACTTAAATACACCAAGGGTAGCAGTGATTTACTTGTTATTACGCTGTTCAAAATAATATCCGTCCATATGTCCGTTGTTAGCGATATGCCTCCACCTCTTAAATTTTGTCATTTTCAGCATTTATGGTGCTCCTTGCTGGAACTTTGTAGAGGGGATGATGCTCCCTCATCATTTTCAAAAATCCCTTCCCTAAATTTATATATCATATTAGTAACTCAATAAAAAACGTAATTTTTTTTAATACATTACCTTGGACATGCGAAAATGGCAAATTATCCACCACAATCATTTCTACAATTGACTGTGTCAGCTTACTAAGCTTGTAACCACACGAAGAATAGCTATGCGCGTTTTCAAATGCCGTTTGTATATCGGGCTGCTTTTGCACAGGTATTGCATTTCGGCTTGTGCTGTCCACTCATTCCCGATGGTTGGGACCTATAAATAGTAATATTTAAAAAATATTTATTGTCAATGACAACAGATAAACTTACATTAAGGGAACATGCTGAAGCATGTTGGCTGTGTTTTTACAACACAGTCGAACTTCCCTGAACTTCCATTATCCAAGAAAAAAGTTCGAGTTATGGAAATTTTTTTTGCAGTTACTGTTAGAATTGTTTCAAGAATTTGTTTGCATCAAAGTTTTTTTGGCGAGTGTATGTTCGCAACTGATAAGAGTGCGAGTTTGCCTGTGCTTAAATGGTTATCCACTTTGACGTGTTTGTGCCTACTCATCATCTATCTCAGTTAAAACCATTTCCATTATCTTCTTTGTTTTGATCTTCGGGTTTTGATCTTGGGCTTCTCTTCGAAATTCAATAAAAAATAAACTAGTTGAGACCCCCAAAAAATTTATTCGCCAAAATTCATCATAAATCGGTATCATTGCAGCTTTGTAAAATATGTTGAACATAATAGTTCAATTTGATCTTGTTGTCAGCCAGCTGCGCAACTTAATTTTTTTTATTTCGGATCAATTTCTAATTCTATTTTTTGGTTTACAATCAGGCCTGTTCCGGTTTTCACTTTCGGCAAGATTTTGCGAAAGTGAATTTCCCTCACTTGTTCCGGTTTTCACTTTCGGCAAGATTTTGCGAATTGAATTCACGTGACATTGAGCAAGTGAGTTTGAATTCGGAAGGGTTAAATCGATGATTTTGGCATGCTAAGCATAAAATTAAAGTGAAAATAAAAATTTTTTAAAATACTTCAATGTTTTGGGAATATTACTACATCATCAGATAAAAAAAAATATTTTATTTGATTTTTAAATAATTTTTATTTCATCATACCCCAAAATCGACAAGACTCTAACCTAACATTTTTGTCGGATTTGCTCGACCTGTTCTGGTTTCCGCAAATATTTGTGAAAATGAATGGCAATTTTATTAGGGCTGCCCTTGTATGTGAAGAAAGTAGTAAATACTTTGGTACATATTTTAAACCACAATTTAAGTGTTTTTATGTATTGCGTAAAATAAAGAATTAAATTTCTTGTTTTTTAAATGCAAGTTTGGACAAAACTGTTTGTAATTTAATGCAAAAAAGAACTGCTTTTTTATGTAAACAAACACTGTGCAACAATTGACAACTCTGCAAAAAGACATTTCCAGCACTGAAATCAACCCGCGCTTTTAAAAATACAAAAGTTATAACGAAAGTAGGTTTTACATTTGAAAAATGTTTCGACTTATGATTAAATAAATATTTGATGAATAAATTACATAATTAATAATTATTTTAACAGGCGAAAATTCTTTTGACGCAAATGTCTGATTCGTTTAAAACATTTTCCAGCACTGTTCTGCAAAAAATTACTCAACACAATGTGGAAGGGAAATTCGGAGGGTAATTCGTAGGAAATGTAAAGGAATTTTAAGGGAAATTCGGTCAAATCTTGCGGATTGAAATTCGCAAAAAACAAGTGAAAACCGGAACAGGCCTGATTATTGTTAACGTTGTATTCTACTTAGGGATGTGCGCGGGCCTCATTTTTCAGGCCCGGCCCGACCCGAGCACGAAATTCCCGATGGATAAACGGCCCAAGCCTGCCCGATACTTTTGTTGTCCGGCCCGGCCCGAAAAATTAAAAAAAAAAAATGTACTTTTTTAATAATTTTGTGATATATTCATTTATAAGGAAAAATTTCATTGCGCGATGTTTGGCGTGTTCCGGACTTTGAAGTTAGGCCCGGCCCGACCCGAAATGAGATTTTTCGGCCCGAACCCGACAATTTTGTAAAAGGCCCATGGGTCCCATGGGCCCGAGGCCAATCCCGGCCCGTGCCCATCTCTAATTCTACTCCCACAGGATAATTGTTATCATCAACTTGATCAAAAGTATAGATACCCGCGTGCTTAAAATTTTGCGCACTTGCAACACCGACTCATGGATATTCTCCGACGTCTACGTTTGACGTTTAATTAGCTGCTTATGTACATCAGTGCTTGTCACTTTTACGTCTAATTCTTCAACCAATTCAGCACACAACGCATCGTTCAACGTGTAATTGTGTTCAATATTTAATTTTGTTGGGTGCAATAAAATACTTCTGTTTTGCATTCAAAAGTCTTAATGTGCACTCTTGTTAGGTAATAACATACCTTTTGGTCGGTATATGACTCGATCTGATCGGAGCAAATTTTCCATTCTTCCTGGAAAAATTTCTACTCGAATTCGCACCCTTCACTAGCGTGGGCTGTCGTTTCCACTGATATCGTTTGTCACGAAATTGGATATCAACAATTTTGGGGCATGAAATGATATTTTTGTTGTATATATGTAGTTTAGGTTTTTTATATTACCTAATAATATAATATGTATTTTTGTACCTTACAGCTAACTTAAAATCTAAATATTTATATATTTAGTCACTTATGCAATTCGTAATCCTATATCTACGAACATTTGTTATGAAGCTAACATCTCAAGAAAGCATAAGAGCTTGGATACTATCAGCTCTTATGGTACATGGAGCTGTAGCAGGCAATCCAGATGCTAAGCGACTTTACGACGATCTCCTTAGTAATTATAACAAATTGGTGCGCCCGGTTGTAAATACCACTGATGTTCTCAAAGTCTGCATAAAGCTGAAGCTCTCCCAGCTTATTGATGTAGTGAGTATCTTAAATAAATTCTTTACATTTCAGTTCTTGGGGCGTTCAGTAGGTAATTTTGATCTCAAAATATCAGAAATTTATTTTCAATGACCTAAACATAATTTTGGTATTGGTCTATTCCGAATTTCGTTTTCGGCAGATATTGTGGATGGAATTCGAAAATTTATATCCGAAGAAGTGATAGTCCAAAATTTTATCCAAGTGAAAAAATAAATTCTATACTTTAATGCAGCGGTGGGTATGACATTTTTTCGGGGTATGGGGTATTTCCATTCGAGTATGGAAAATATTATAATTAGAAATTAGGAAGAACAGATGCCGGCCGGAGCAATGCCACTAAAGCAGCGGGCAAGATCGCAATACAGAACACGAAATCAGGAACGCTGGCGTGTGTGCAAATCGGTTAACATAGCGATCAATGGCAAAAAGCGGCCTTTTTCTACTGTCTAGCTGCAAGAACGTCTCTTGGTGGGTCTATTGGACACAGGAGCATCCTTGAGTCTGCTGAGAGCAGGCGGCTCGGAGTTGATTCATCAGGTCGGGCCGAAGATGACGCCATCTATGACCACGGTGCAAGCGGCTGGCGAAACAAAGCACCGGTACAAATCAATCCCTTTGCTTAGGAATCGACTTCTGGCAGAATTTTGGTCTTTAACCTAGCATCGTGGGAGTCGGTGCGGTGGACCAGGTGGTGTCGGCGGGAGAGACTGGAATCGATAAAGAGCCAGTTCAGTACCCGTGACAGAACGGTAGTCCAGCAGTTGTTTTCGCAGAGGTGGATGAGATGCTGCGACTCGGAGTGATAGAGCTCAGTGATACCCTTGGAGTAACCGGATGACATTGGTGCGGAAACTGGAAAGGAATTGACTATGCTTGGATACCCGAAAACTGAATGCCGTCACGGTGAAGGATGTTTACCCGCTAGAGAACATTGAGTTAATCCTGAGCCGAGTGAACGACACCGTATTCATTAGTATCGTCAATTTGAAGCATGCGTATTGGCAAATTGAGCTCGACCCGAAAAGGGAGTACACAGCATTTACCATTTCAGGTCGCTCGCTATATCAGTTCCGGATGATGCCGTTTGGACTATACAGAAGTTCAAGTTCTGGTTCAAGTACCTTCGGTACCTGGGGTATGTGATCGGTGAGAAGCTGTTGCGAACGGATCCAAAAAAGGTGTGCGGCAGCTGAGGAGTTTCTTTGGCACCGCTGGCTAGTACCGTAGATTTATACAAGATTTATCAGTCTTGGTGCTTCAGGATCTTAAGCGTACATATTACGCTAGCCATGCTGGTATCGGGGCGGCTATTTTTCAGAAGGATGATGAGGTTCCGACAGACCAATACCGTTTTTTTCTGTAACGCGTGACGGAGAAGGAATGTTTGGCAGCGGTAAAGGCTGTCGAGAGGCTCAGGCCATATGTGGAATTAATGCCGCTCACCGTATCACTGAAGGATCTATGTGGTCGTTTGGTGGTCCCTGGCACTTTAAGCGTTCCACTTGAGGATAGAGCTCCACAAGGGTGAGGAAAACTTGGTGGCCGATATGATCCCGACCATTCGAAATGGATGAACTTAATCTTTTTGACTTCGAGACTACGGCCCTTGAGAGCGATGCGTATCTGGAGCGGCTGGCAAACGAGGGAGAGGCTGTCGCAGCTCCGGCAGCTTTACCACTGGCCGAGGATGACGGTGCAGGTGCGGGAGTATGTGTTGGGGTGTGAAACGTGCAAGGGGACTAAACACAATACTCAAGCAACCAGACCTACTATGGGAAAGGAAGTGCTCACAGACCGGCCCATTTAGAAACTATCAGGTGTGCTACAGAAATCTCTTTCACTTGAATTTGACTTAAATTTGTATGAAATTTACGTCATTTTTCAGGTGAAAGAGATTTTTGTAGCACACCTGTATATGTGGATTTCCTGAGCAATTATCTGAGGCCTAGGAAAGGGAACGATTACATCCTCATCGCACTGGACCATTTCACCAAGTTCGTTTGGTACAAGCAATGGCGAAAGCGACAGCATTGACGACTGTGAAGGATAAGATATTTTCGCAGTTTGGAGTTCACGTCACAGGAGTTCGGATTGTGATACACCACCAATCAATAAAACATTTAAGGGCCGCAAATTACTGTCCGCAGGCGAACGCATAGGAACGGATGAATCAGTCCGTGCTGGCGTGAAGGAGGACCAGACGACGTGGGTTGAAAAATTCCCGGAGATTCAGGCGGCACTATGCAGTGCAGACCACGTGAGCACCGGGGTGCCACCATAATTTGCCATGTTTGGGCAAAATATGTTTAGCTAGCCGGCAAGTCGATATCTACGATAGTCAAGTCGGATTATAACACGACATTCGACAATTTAATAATTCAGCTTTATCATTTAGATATGTCATGGTAATTGGCATCAAGATCCAAAATATAAGCAAATGGTTAAACAGACTACAGTAATGTAATAGTCGCCAAGAGCTGCCAAAATCGACCCTACCTAATTGAAAAAACCCTGTAGTTGCTGCTGAATAAAAACATGAGTATGATCTCATTTAATTAGCAACTTTGTTTTTTTTCTTGTTGTCCTACTAACTCCCATATTTATCTTATTTTTAGAATCTTAAAAATCAGATCATGACGACAAATCTTTGGGTAGAGCAGGTAAGAAAATGTTTACTACAAATTATTTGCAATTTTATTTTTAAAAAACACAAAATGATGTATGTCAACGATAATTTGTACAAATCTACTTCGAATAATCAACCCCTGCTGAAATGGAGGAACACTTCCTACAATAAAATATTTGTTCTAAAAAATCGATAATAAAAGTTCAAAGAATTAAACTTTTACAAAAATTCAAAATTTTCAATGGGTTAAGTAAATTTGTGCATCATTCAAACGGAATTTAAACGACCTTTCCAAATATATTTTTTTTACTGTGTATGTCTTAGGCTCGGTAATGTCACTACTGAGTTTAGAATTTGTCAAATTTTTCCACATTTAAATTTTTTTAAATTTTTTTTTTCATTTTTAAACTTGTTAACGTTTTTTTTTAAAGATTTTTTAAGACTTTTAACATTGCTTCATATTTAAGATTTTTAACATTTTGTTAAATTTTTTCACTAGTAAATGACACTAGTAAAATGACAAATGCATATTATCTTATATCTTATTCCAGTCTTGGTATGACTACAAATTGAGATGGGAGCCAAAGGAATACGGAGGAGTCCATATGCTGCACGTTCCGTCTGATCATATTTGGAGGCCGGATATTGTGCTTTATAATAAGTAAGTAGCTAACTCTGCTAAAACAGTGATTTAAGGCTGGGACACTTTTTAAAATATAATCACCAGAAATATATTATAATTATACGAAACTAAATCTTTGAACTGCATAAAAGCCGCATACTTAACAATTATATACTATGCATCAAAACATATGGTTCCAAATTATTAAAAGCCCTACAAAGCTAAGCTCAAGTCAACTTAATATGTACAGGTTAATTTTTTGTATATACATTATGCATTACATATTGTAAATTAGTAAATTCTGACTGAATATATGTAGCTCTCTCAAATTCTAATAAAGTGTGTCTTAACATTAAACTAAAATTAATTAAAACTAAACATTACTAAAAGAATAAATTGGTAAATTAAGGCAAATACAAATAAATACTTTGTAAATTTGCCGTCATAAAAATAAGTAAAAGCGATAATTATGCAAATTTATGTACGAGAGGAAGAATACTTCCACAAGTGAATGAGGTTTCAATTTGAACGAATATCTTTTGTTTCAATTTTGAAGTCAGTTGGAACAATTTGATACGGACCGACATTAACACAGTGTTTAATTAAAATGCTCGGTTTCATAAAATAAATAGAGATCTACATTAATGAAATATTTTCTAAAACTGATGAGGTGAAGTTTAAGTATGGATATTTTAAACTCATTTTCAAATTGTCATTAAATACAATTGTAAAAGTAATTTTATAAATCCACTATAAATAATTATAATAAAATAATTATATAAAAAGTAGATTTTAGCACTCCTTTCAGATTTATTAGTTGATTGGTGCTTACACTTAAATTTCATTATTATAAATGTACATATGTGTCTTTTTAGTATTTTTAGAACTTAATTGTTTAATCTTATCTAAAAATATTTAACAAGACAGGAATATCTATGTGCCATATACATATTTGCACTGTTTTCTCATACTCGCTTATACAGATTTTCCTGTGACAGAGAGAAAAACCTAAGTTGTTGCATTAAATTGAAGTCTAAAAATATAAACTTAGCTTAAATCAAAGAGATCGCCATAATATTTCTGTACCACATTTTAATTTTTGTGTTTTTTTTTATTTTTTTTCAACCCGTTTGAATAATTATTGAAGTATTCAATTATTATTAAGAAAATTACAAATATAGTGTTAAATAAGTTATAGGGATGACAGGTACTAAGTATTAAGTAAATATAATCAACGACATTAGGACTTCACATTTTCGAAACGAAATTGCAACAGTAATTAATATGTACGTATGTTGGACTAACATCTTTTAGGAAAGTTAACAGTCAAAAGTTAACAGTTAAAATGTCAAAAAAAATCATACACCACAACATTTAATATACAAAGAAATGTATTTTATTTATACGAATAACCATTGGAAAAAAACTATGATATTGTGTAGTGCCGATGGTAACTTCGAAGTGACTCTTGCAACAAAAGCTACAATTTACTCTGAAGGATTAGTTGAATGGAAACCACCAGCTATATACAAGTCATCCTGTGAGATAGATGTAGAATATTTCCCATTTGATGAACAGACATGTGTTCTAAAATTTGGCAGTTGGACTTATGACGGGTTTAAGGTAGGTTTGTCAAAACTCTCGCACGTTTTATTTACGACAACCTTTTTGTTTTACTATCACCAAAACTCATATATTAAATAATTTTTTTATTTGTGTTTTATATACACTGATAAAGTCGTTATTAAACCAATTAGCATTTGTGGCATCTAAATATACAAGCACAATAAACCCTTAAATAACACGGTATCCGTTGTGCACTGTTACAAATTTACACAATTTTAGAATTGCGCAAAGTTTTTGATTAAGACATTGATCAATTGTTACAAACAAGCAGTCTCAAGTAAAACTTGTAAACAAAAATACATAACAAATATTTTAATAAAGAAATTACGTTTTTGTATGTTTTTGAAAATTTTCGATTTCGTAATTTGAAAGCCTGGATTGTGACTGTGTTTTGCTTTCAAATAGTTTAATTTTGTTTTCATAGTTTTATTTATCTGTTTGAAGAACAAAACAACTGTGTTATTCAAGGGTACTCTGTATAACAATCACATTGTTATACCTACAATGCTTAGTAAACATACATAAATTATTTTACTTTATGTGTACAAAGATCAAAATTGTACATATATTTGTTTTATTGAATGTAAAAAAAAAACTAAGTATATTTGTATATTTTCTGTCGATATTCTTAACAAATTTCTTCATAACATTTGCTTTCTTTAATATACAATATATACGTATATTTAAATACTTATGAAAACAAGAAGAAGAGTTAACAAACCAACATATTTAAATTTATTTCGGTAATTCTAATAATTTCACTGTCCCCATGCATATTCCCTTAAGTTAGACATAACAAGCAAATTACTTTTGTATATAATTTTAATGTATGTATATAACTATCTTATTACGCATTGATACATACATATATACAAAAATATATAAATTTATATATTTTGTATATATAAATATATACTTTAAATTTACAATTGTTTTAATGTAGACTTGTATTTTTTTATTTTGTATGCATATGGCAGCTTTTAACGACTTTTTTGTTTAAAGATGTGTAAGAAACAATGTACAAGGCGAGCCTTGATTTCCACAAATGTTTCAAATCATATGGGAGACATACTAAAGTTTAGTTTTTGGGTGTTTTGCTTTAATTTTACTTGAAATTTAATGGGATCATAAATCAATACCGATTTTCATTTTATTAATAATAATTGCTGTGTCCTTAAAAATGTATTAAAATTATCGTGAACTTTTATGAAAACTGTGCTTTTTAATATCTGCAATAATAAAATTTATGGATGTGGACGTTCATAAACTTACTTAAGAGTCATAGGATCTTTACTATAATTTATCGAATTTAAAGTGGAAGTTTCCTCATCCTCAATGCTTAATGCTAAGACCTAAATATTTACATAATTTTATATTGTATACATACAGGTCAATATTTCGATCATATAGGAGGTTTTGCGGTACGATAATATTATAACAAAATCTGTTAATAACATACGTCAACATACGAACTGTAAACGATATAAAAACAACGGTAAAATAAATAATATAAATAAACAAATCTCTCTATAAGCTTCCTAAGTATAATTATGCTACACACAAACATATATGTACATATTATCTGTCGGTATAACTTGAAAAACAAATTATTGGTAACAGGAGTTGTGTTCAAAATATATATTTTTCAGTGCTGATGGTCATTATGAAGTGACACTTATGACAAAAGCAATAGTCTATAGTAATGGATTGGTGATTTGGCAACCACCTGCCGTCTATAAATCCTCTTGTTCAATCGATGTGGAATATTTTCCATATGACGTGCAGACGTGCATCTTAAAATTAGGAAGTTGGACCTATGATGGTTTTAAGGTGCTAATAAAATCTTTTTTAAATCAGAATCATTTGAAAATCAACTATTTGGTTTTGTTACATCACTTGTACGTCAATATGTAATCACTTATCAGTAAAAAGGCGTATACTTATATATGTTATTGTTAATAAATTGGAATGACACGAAATAAGTTTGATTTTCTGTTTTTTATAAATTGAACAATGCATTTAAATTTATGTGTAACTATAAAGTCATTATATAACCGACGTAGCATTGATGTTTAGTGTCCGCTCTGTAGAATGAACATGAAATACTTAAGCGGGAAATGTTTTTAATAAGTAGCTGAAATTGAATATTCAATGATACCTAGCATGATATCTATGACGCCCATAATTATTTACTAAATAATGCATGTATTAAAAAAAAAATGTAATTTATTAAAATATTTTTACGGAGGCTTTTTGTCCCTTTACGTTTAAGCATATAACTATTGTTATCCAATCTAAAGCATATTTGCATGAAAATTATTTTTATAAAAAAAAAAACAACATAAAATCACAAATATATACATACACGTGTGTAACAAATTACGTAGAGAATGTGCATGTATAAGTTGGGTTTTAAAATATTTCTATAAAGAATTTCCTTAGTAACACAGGAGTGCTATTTAGTGCTAAGCTTTCAAAAGAACACTACACACAATTTCTAAGATATTGAAATTGATTTATACATAGGAAGATTCATCTTAATACATATACGGCCCTACTGAAGTTTCTACAGTTCCTGGCCTATTTTTTTGAGCTGTGGACGGAGCTGAACGGGGAATTCCCAATTATTAAGCGCAGGACTTTTCACAGGATACAAAATCATTTCTTAAGTATTGAACAAAAAAATACTGTCAATCAAATATCAGTTAATAGTTATCAAAAAATACATAAAGAGCAATAATCGACTTAATATAATAAATTGTAACTATAACAATAATAACAATAAATTTTATGGACAGACTCGAACTTGCTGGAATCCGCTCTTGAGAATCTCACAATGTTGTGATAGAAGTGTTTGGATATTATTATTCAGTCTTGCAAACACACAAATAAACTTATTGAAGTGTGTTATAGGCCTTTGATGAAATAACATCCATGCAAACTTAACAACTTCCAAACTAATTACATCTGAGGAGCTTTGCGCTTATGAGAAATGGCTAATGTCGAGTCACACATTGATACTTTACCTATTACAAATCTTCTTGATATCTGCATGACACTATTTTAAAAACGTAAAATAAAAAATTAAAAGGTTAAGAAATAAATATATTCTACACTTGTGCCTTGTTCAACCAGCGGATTTAAATATATTTTCTATATAATAATGCATTTGAATTCAACCTGGAATGTTATAATGCCTGCTGACTGCTGACTTCATTTGATTTATATTCCTAGCGAAGCTTGTGGGCATGACCTTTTCTTTTGCACGAAACTGATTGTATTGCAAACATTTTTTCTTATTTTTTACTCAAAATACTTTAAAATAGTGAGCATAGAGTAGCTAAAATAAAGCTTTTGAATGGTGTTTTCAAATCATTAAGCATAAATATGTTTGTTAGCTTCTCAACTATACAAAAACTGCTAACGCTTTTACATTTCATTTCAATAAGTCTCCGAAATTATTATTCTTACTTTGTTGTTGAATTAGCATGAAAACAATTATATCATGAATAATGGAATGTCGGTTAAAAATAGCAGCAATTCATTGAATATTCAAACCAATTCTTTAATATTTTCAGCATTTCCACTCATCCATATTTCTTTGATATGATTTAAATATGTAAATCATTGTATACTTTGTAGTATATTGTTAAAGTTCTCCTCTTTTTGAGGAATTGTTGAAACACATAAAATCTTTAAAATTAGGGTGTTCGCTTTACCCTAGCAGCCTTGCAGGTTGAAAACGTTGCAAGCTTGCTGCAAGAACAGCGCTTTACGTGCAACGCGTTGAACATATTTAACAAAATTTAAACAAAAAACAGCCCACTGTGATTATGTCCAACGCTTTCCACATAAAGCGCTGTTCTTGCAGCAAGCTTGCAACGTTTTCAACCTGCAAGGCTGCTAGGGTAAAGTGAACACCCTAAATATATTTTTTCGTTGTGCAAAGCAGGGATAAAGAGAATCGGCTAACTAAATGGTTATAAATAACTCTTTAGAAAAATTTGGAAGTATTTGATTCGGATTCTCATATGTAAGACGCTCACAGACTCTCAACTGCGAATAAATATTTCACAGGTTTGCTAAGTGTACAACTTTGAGATGTAAGGACCATGACATACCATTTTACGAAACGAAGGAAAATTTGATATTATGCAAGTTATAATTTTTTTTTTTTTGGTATCAGCAGCACTTGCTTGAACTGTCTTTTATTAAACGAGCTGCTTTCGTCACCAACGTGGGCTGTCTTCCACAGTGAATTATAAAACTTAACCACCGGTTGGTATAAAACACAAATCTAAAGAGGATCGCATAAAAAAAAAACACATGCCCAAAGTCATCAAAGTCATGGTCAATGCGCAGGTCCTTCAAAGAGATTCTTATTGCACTTCCCTAAATGTTTTTCATTTTTTTCGGTTGAGTGCAATACCATCCGAGCTAAAATATCTGTTTATTTCAAAACGTCCATTTCAATGTAATGGTCTCGAAGTATCCAAGTGTCTTAATTCTTCATTATGACACACGTCTTCTCTTATCAGACATAAGTCGTCTTCGCATTCGGTGCAGCACGTTGTACTATTGAATATTGAACATTATTCGTCACAAAGTTGGATAGTTAGTCTTGTATACTCCTTAAATTTTTATTATAGGTAAAATATAAACATATATTTGTCGGCGAAATATGAACACAATGAATTTGGAATATCTAATTAATAAAAAAAAACACATCACTAATGTTCAATTTGAATATGTCACTTTCTATAAACCAAAAATTTAAGGAAACCTAAAATGAAAAAGTTAATTAAACTGAAAAACGAAATGATTTCCGCTAGTAAAAAAGTGCAAGCACGAAAATATGCAATACATTTTTATAAATTGGTGAAAAACATTTTACCAGGAATCCTGCACTCTTTAAGCTACAAGATGTTATAAAAATATTCTAATATTGTTGATACGAATGAAATATATTAAAATATTACGAATATAAAAGCTTAAAGTACATAAGCCATCTGCAGCTGGTGCGTTTTATAAATAAAATATTGCTTTCAGTTTTTCCATCCCAAAAATAGATTTGATTTTGTTTCTCAAACAGGATATACACATACGCATAAATGTAAATTTTTCTAAAGCATGATAATTATTAAAAAGTTTGCACTTGGCTACTCAATGACTTATAATGTACGCATGAAGTTTATTTATATTTTTTCTTTTGCATCTTGATATAAATCGACAAAACTCTAGACGCAATGTTCTATTCATGTTCTTAAATCATTCTCTATTACTTATAACTTTCAATATAGTCAAAATGTTAACATTTGGGACCCGGACTAAAAAAGGCAATTTCTACAAATAGTATAATTTTGTATTTAAGAGAATTGCTTAAGGTTATAAGAATACACTTAAGGGTTTTTAAGTTCTTGAGCGAACTTTTTCATCGATCTTCCCAATTAGTGATACCAAACACTTAAGCAATTCTGTAGATACGCTATTTTATATAATATTTGTTAAATTATAGTTCATATTAAGTATAAATTCAGCTCAAAAGTGTTGGACTCTAAAGTACACTCTAAGTAAATGCCAAATACTTTTTCTTCTAATGATAATACGTAGGTATTATGACACCTGTATGAATTCTTTATCTCATTGCATTGTATTTGTTCGAAATATTTTAGGCATAAAATCGAAATCTTTTGAGATAATTTAAAAATTTTAAATTAAAACTACATTTATAAAGGTTAGGATTTTTATTTATTTTGGTTTTTTTTTCCAGTTATCTCAACCAACCTCATCAGGTCTAAATTGAGACCATCAGGTCTAAATTGAGACCATCAGGTCTAAATTGAGACCATTCAGTATATGGAAAAATTTTTCATGGCGCACGTGACTATTCAAAGTGAAACAAAAAAATTATGCCAAACATTTCTTCTTTTGACTAAAGGCTAAACCTGGTAAGGTAGATTTTCGCTTTCAATATAGCTAAAAAGAAGATAGGCATTCGCACGGGCAAGAACAGAAATCGCTTCCGCGGCGATCAATTCAAACGTAGCACTGGGGCTCGCTTCCCGAAAACTCGTGGCAGAAATCAGTTCTCGAGTTGTTCCGTTTGAGAAAAATGAATTAAGAAATGGTTGAAGTATTTTATGCAGAAGGTTTTATGTTTTTAAGAAATTTTGTTGTAGGCTGCCGAACTTGTCAAAGTTCAAGAGTTTTCCAAAAAATGCCCAGTGATAAATTTTACGCTTTAAAAGGGCAAGTTTGGAGTAGTCCATCTTTGAATTTAGCTTAGTCTTTGTATTAAGCTTATTTATTTTTATTAACTGGCTTATCCTTAAAACTAAATGCATATAAAAAAAAAAAATGTAAAGGATACATTTTTTTTTTCTTTTTTTGCATCTATTTTTTTGGGTTCTTTTTGAACTTTCGGTTGACTTTAGAAAAAAATGGACGGGAGTGCCCGGTAATTTTGCTTTTGAATATGATTCTGTACATATTTTAGAAGATGTTAAACAAAAAACCATTGCCCCAATTGGGCCCTCCCGAAATTTATTTTGGTTTTAGTCAAGCAACATACGGTATATTGAATAGCAGCCCCTTTACCGTATGCAGTAGAATTTGCCCTTGCTTAGTACAATTTGTCGGCCAGTCATAGATATGACTGTGAGGAAAAATCGGTAACTTTTGAACTAGATGAGATATCAGGTTGAAATTTGAAATATATATTCCCAATACTTCAAAGAAATTTTCGGAAGATAAATGAAAGTGGGCATGGCATTGAAAAGAGCATAAGTTAACTGTCAAATACGAAAAGATACGTAAGCGAGTGCAAACAAAATATTTCTTTTCAGTTAAAATTTTTTTAAGAAAATTAAAAATTTCTAAAAACTTAAAAAAAAATACAAAAATAAAGTTGTTTTAAATTTTTTTTTTTGAATTTTTTGATAAAATTTTGAAAAGTACAAATTACAAAAAATTGTGATTGACTGTTAGCTTACACACCTTTTCAGGGCCACGCCCATTTTCATTTTTCTTCCAAAAATTTCTTTGAATTATTGGGAATATATAAGGTTGTCAAAAAAGTCTTGCGGTATTTTTATTGAATTTTCAATTGTTCATAAAATTGGTTATAATAATGCGATTTAAGTCAAATATGCGCCGTTTTGTTCGATGACGAGTTCCCAACGAGATGCCAACTTCATAATGCCCCTCTTATAGAAGCTCGCTTCCCTATTGTCAAAAAACTCGGAGAGCCAATTTTCACAGGACTCTCTTGTGGCCAACTTCCGACTACTAAGCTCGTTCGCCATGAACAGAAATAGGTGGTAATCACGTGGTGCGAGATCCGGACTATACGGTGGATGCAAAAGAACCTCCGATCCGAGCTCCCGGAGCTTCTGGCGCGTCACCAAAGATGTGTGTGGCCTGGCGTTGTCCTGATGGAAGACATTTCGGCCTCTGTTGATCAAAGATGGCCTCTTCTGCATGAGTGCTGCATTCAAGCGGTCCAGTTGTTGGCAGTACAGGTCCGAATTGAGCGTTTGGCCATAGGGGAGCAGCTCATAGTGGATGATTCCCTGCCAATCCCACCAAACACACAGAAGAACCTTCCTGGCCGTCAATCCAGGCTTGGCCACCGTCTGGGCAGCTTCACCGCTTTTCGACCACGACCGTTTGCGCTTCACGTTGTCGTAAGTGACCCACTTTTCATCGCCAGTCACCATCCGCTTCAAAAACGGGTCGATTTTGTTGCGATTCAGAAGCGATTCGCATGCATCCATACCGCCAAAAATGTTTTTTTGCGTCAAGTCGTGTGGCACCCATACATCGAGCTTCTTTTTGAATCCAAGCTTCTTCAAATGGTTTATAACGGTTTGATGACTCATGCCCAGCTCTTGGCCGATGCTACGGCTGCTACTATGCCGGTCTCTTTCGATCAATTCAGCGACCGTGGCGCATCTTCGATCACCTCTGCACCAGAACGAAAACGTTGAAACCATCGTTGTGCGGTGGAAATGGAAACTGTATCGGGTCCATAAACTGCACAAATTTTATTGGCAGCATGAGATGCATTTTTGCCTTTATCGTAGTAGTACTGTAAAATATGCCGTATTTTCTCTTTATTTTGCTCCATGTTTGCGACGCTATAACTCACGAACGACTAAAAACAAACAACAATAAATCAAACATGTGTTAGCGCGTGAAATGAGCTTTCCAAAAAGCTCTAGCGTGAACCGATGCGACGAATACAACTAGAACTACGCGCTTGCAAAGACAAGCTTGCGGAAATACCGCAAGACATTTTTGACAACCTTATATTTCAAATTTCAACCCGATTTCTCATCTAGTTCAAAAGTTACAGATTTGCCACGAGCTTTCGGGAAACGAGCCACAGTGCGTCGCGACGCGTCGTATGAATCGGAAATATCTTCTGAATGCAGCAAAGGAATTTTTGAAAAATATCGACAAAGCAGTCTTACAACTTATGATCACTATAAGGCCTTGAACAAACTGGAATCTCTTTTTATTGAAAATAAAAAGTTTGCAATTTTAAATGTATATAAAGATTCTTTTCATAAACTTAAAAAAAGGATTCCATTAATCGAAGTCTTCATAAGTCGAACATTTTCTTTGGATAATGGTGTTTCGAGTTAGGGAAGTTCGACTGTACATGAATTAATATATTTTAATTTTTTTTAGTCATTAACAAACTTTTTATATTAAAATTGTAACGTTTGCGAAAAGTCCTAATTTTGCAATATTTTGGAAATGTTACAAGAATGTTCTTTGACTCTACTTCAAGTGTCTACAACAAATTTAAAAACTAGGCTCAAAATAGTTTAGTAAATAATATGTTTAACTAACTTTATAATTAAAAAATTATAATTATTTCTTTTCGTTCGCTCTGGAATCGTAAGTTAATTACACTGTGATAGTTTTTTTAAAAAAAAAAAAAGACATGACCTTTTTCAACGGTTTCCCCCTAATTCGGGTCCTACGAATCGAACTGCATCATTAGTTTTTTGAGTTACAATGATGGTTTCATACAAAATTTTTTCGCGAAGTTTTTGACCTAGTTTGCTATTTTTAAGGAAATTGGACATTCTTCTTCGGTCTCTAACTTGTAAGGTTTTGGTTTTTTTTGCAAAATTTCTTCGACAAAGTTGCTTGAAATAGTTTACGCTACAAGTTTTGGGAACATATCAAGCCTCTAAATGGTTGTTTTGGTGGTGTACGGGTCAATATGTCAACAAAATCAAATCTTTACCACTTGTTTTTTAGATTATTCGTTCATGTTGTCCTGCAATCGAATTTTTCTATCTGATACATATACCACAATGAAGATCCTGTTATTCCAAGTAGCTTTAGCAAAAAAACTCATGGTGAAAAAATGCACCATTAAAAAATATACAGGTATCCAAAAAAAATTTTTTTTATATATTTTCACAATATTATTTAATCAACACTATTTGATATTACACACATAATGAGTTTTCTAGCATGTGTTATGAATATGATTAACATATTTAAGCATAAAATTATTCTTATTACTCATAGCTTTCGTTTATTACATTCCAACAAAAGTCCGCAAGCAATGAGTCGAGCTTTTTACTACTATACCAATGCTCTAATGGAGCCGCAACCTGGTGAAATCTTTCTCCGTGCTCATCTGACTCTGATGGAACTTGATTCCAAATTTGGTAATGTAGAATATGGATTTATAAAGACATGATTACACTATTGTCTTCAAAAGCTGTTATTATATATTGTCAATAGTAAAATTCTGTCAATCTTCAGATCAATGCACTCCGAAACATGATGACATAATGACTGCCAATACAGAATTTAATTTAATCTAATCTTTAATTTATTTTTATTAAAGTTCCAAATTCATAACTTTTCATTCATTTTCTTATGTCCGTTGATAACATTTGATATTTAAATTATACTTAGAACACAAAATCGAAATATAATACATTCTTTCACTTTCGCCACGCATAATCTTGGTTATATTTTTATTAAACATTTAAAAGCTTCTTCATTTCGATTAATAGTTTTAATGAAGCATCTTACAATTCCCAACGTGATATGAAGGGGTGGCAATAAAATGTTTTCGATCGCTTTAAGTGTATCTCCCACTTACATAAACAATATTTTGATTAAATTTTGACCGAAACAACCATTCTTATAATTTATACTGATTTCATTGGAGTCGGTTAATCTAATGGTAATTCAAGCATATTTCTTGGAATATCCCGAAAGTAAACCAGTTAACAATGCAATAAAAGAAGATAAATATCTTTTATAGGTACTGCATGTACTGGACACTATCCAAAATACATTTCATCACGCTTTCTTTGTGTTAGAGATTTTAGCGATTCTTTGAAAAGTCAATGAATGAACGAGCTCTGGACTATTTTTGCAATACATATGCTTCATTCAGGCAGGAATATTATTGCATTACGCAAAAGTATTGTCGCCAAACTGTTCGAAATAGTTTAATATCTGGCCCTGTCGCTTTCAGAATCCATAATATTTTATATTTATTATTAAAAATAGATAAAGTGGTAAAATAATACTTAATAACATAAAACACATTTATTACACATATTAGATAAGCTCATTATATGTGTAATATCAAATAGTGTTGATTAAATAATATTGTGAAAATATATAAAAACAATTTTTTTTGGATACCTGTATATTTTTTAATGGTGCATTTTTTACCATGATTTTTTTGCTAAAGCTACTTGGAATAACAGGATCTTTATTGTGGTATATGTATCAGATAGAAAAATTCGATTGCAGGACAACATGAACGAATAATCTAAAAAACAAGTGGTAACGATTTGATTTTGTTGACATATTGACCCATACACCACCAAAACAACCATTTAGAGGCTTGATATGTTCCCAAAACTTGTAGCGTATACTATTTCAAGCAACTTTGTCGAAGAAATTTTGCAAAAAAAACCAAAACCTGACAAGTTAGAGACCGAAGAAGAATGTCCAATTTCCTTAAAAATAGCAAACTAGGTCAAAAACTTCGCGAAAAAATTTTGTATGAAACCATCATTGTAACTCAAAAAACTAATGATGCAGTTCGATTCGTAGGACCCGAATTAGGGGGAAACCGTTGAAAAAGGTCATGTCTTTTTTTTCGACTTGCACAGTGTTATTAATGTTATTGAGTTTCTATTCCCTGTGCCGTAGCAGGCACCATAAAGTCATATATTCTTGATCAGTAACAACAGCCGAGTCGATTTAGCAATGTCCGTCTGTCCGTGTGTCTGATCTCAGAGACTATAAGAGCTAGAGACTTTAAATTCAGAAAATTCAAATACGCAGATCAAGTTTCTTTCTAAGTTTGGACCGGATCATATAGTTGCCATTGGAACGTTCAGTCGAAAATCAAGCTTCAGTGCACATATCTCATCCATTTTGACAGAATATGCATCTGGTACTATACGTTCCGAGTAGTTTGCATTTTGATTAGTTTTTTAATGCTGGGAGGATACATTTTGTGAACTAATAGTTATAAGTTAACGTTAATGAAAAGAGTCAAAACATAGAGGCACTGCATTTATTTTAATTTGCATTGTTGACTGTTAAAAAACTTAAAAATGTTTCGGGAAATTATTTAAAAGTTTTTTATCTTGGCGAGTTTCTCAGTGGAAATGCTCATACACCCTTGACAATAACTTTTTAATAAATCCGATGAAGTCAATCAATTAAATAATATATGTATGACTTTCTTTCTTTGAGAAAATTGGAAGGACTATACAGTAACAGGATACATTATTTCCAATTTTTATGTTTTAAATTGTGCTTACATTTGATTGTATTTATTTTTATAAAAATAATTAAAAATAAAACTAATTTTTTGATATTTATTTAAAAGCTATACCATAACTTTTATTTGAAATTTTCAAAATAAAAACTAAAAGTAAAACTTATTTTTAAATTTTTTTTGAAATAAAATCAATTTTTTTTTTATAAAAATCAGCAAATAACTTTTATTTCATAAAATCGTTACGATCCCCATTATTATTGCTGCCAAATTCGCCTTTCGTCTAGTTAGTCGAGCTGTTTGTTGAACACCGAATAGGTAATTTTTTCACAATGGGCGCGTTTACTAGAATACATCAATCGCCTATCATGTATCACCAAGCATCAAATATTTGTAGCTTTTTGGTGAACGCTTTGATGGAATTTTGAGGAAAAATTAAAGTTCTCATATATTAAATTTTGCCCACAATGTTTAATGAAATGAAAACCAACACAGTAAACGATTTAAAATAATAGATTATAAGTTGTAATAAATAATAGTTAAGCCAATATTATAAGTGCATCTCTTTTTATAATACCTTCCCCACCGGATCTGAGATCTGGCGTGATCTGATTGGGTTTTTCTGGGCTTTCCCTAATCCTTGCAAAATGGTTGGATCAATTATAATTTCTGTCAGTCAATAACATTAACTTTATACTCATTTAATTTAATACTTTATAATTGAAGTTTAATTGTCAAAATTAATTAACTTTTTGCCGACTGCTCTTAGTTGTGCTATAATACTATAAATAAATAAATAAAATAAAGTGAAAAATAAAATTTTATTTGAGACAGCTTAAAGCAATTTCCCAACCATTTTCCTTCAAAATAAGCAAAGTCCAAAGTCTTCTTCGTATTTGTTCCAAGCACTCAACAATTCTTTATTGTGTTTATTATTTTTTTTTATTTCTGTTGCTTTTAATTTTATTTTTAAATCTTGTGTTCTTTTGTTTATGATTTCTCTGTCTTATCGAAAACAATCAGAAAATTTTGGCGTAATATTTCGGTGATGGATTTTGATCTATCAAAATAACAAAACTTTAGCATCATGATTGTACATCAATGCCGTTCACCAGAATAATCTTACAAATTTAATTGATTTTCTGCTTTCGATGTGTTCTGGTGAACGCACCCAATGATACGTTGGCGTTCATCAATTGAACAAAATTTGTGATGCTTTTTTTTTTTTGAATGAATATAGGTTCCCTTGCAAATCGCGGATTCAATATCTGGATAAAACTGAACGATTAATATATCAAAAGACGCGTAATTGCTATAGTTATGCAAACAAAAAAGAATTTAAAATGTAAAGCCTTTTCTTTTTAATTTTCCCTTAATTTTAAAGTAAAAAAAAAGCATTAATTTAACAAATTTGTGACTGTTAAACTTCTGGTTTAAGTTTAAAACTTCGTGTTAATAAATTGCATATATATTTATTACTTTTCAGAAAAAGAAAAGCTTTTTAAAATCGGTTTTGGTATTCTTGAGAAATTATGAATGTAAGCTCATTTCTGAAAAGAGTGTTTTTGTGTCAAATGGGTTCGCATAGTTATGTATCAATAAAGTGGGTTTGGTTTATGTAAGAATCTGGCTATTACCTAGTGTTATCTGTCGTTTTGGCCTTTACAACAAATAGCCTCAACACAAAATCCAAATCGATAATAATAGAAACGCACCAGATATTATTTTTCGGTGGAGTGAGAAACCAAGCCAATTTTCATATTCTTGTATTTAAGGTCAGCAGCATACCAAATTTAAAATATGGATTTTCTGTTATTTGCTGAACAACAATTTTCGTGACAAAAATCGTAATTTAATGAACGTCTGCTCATAAATATGTTATTATACAGGCCTGTTCCGGTTTTCACTTTCGACAAAATTTTGGGGATTGAATTCACTTTACATTAACTTGGTGAATTTTTATTCGAAAAAGTGAAAAACGATAGTTTTGAAGTGCTTTAAACTTAAATGCTAGGTGCAATCCAAAAAGTTTTATTCTTTAATATTTTGAGACCGATGTTGCACAATCAGAAATTATTAATAATTTATTTAATTTCTAATTCATACTTAAACCATCATACCTGGATTCGGTTAGACTCTATTCTTAACATTTTTACGAAATAACTCTGACCTGTTTTAGTTTTCTCAAGTGGGGAAAATCTAGTTAGATAACACCTTTTTACTTTTTCAACAGAATTTACAAATTGTATTTGTAAGTTGTAAACTTTTCTAACAGGGTTCTGGTGGAAAGTTTTAAGCACTACAAGAGAGAAGGAAAAATCGGTAACTAATCCGCAGATAATAAATAAACTTGCGGATTAGAATTCTCAGAACAAAAGTGAAAATTGGAATATGCCTAATAAACTTTCGACAATGGTTATTAATCAAATTTTAAAGCAACACGCGAATTGAATTTCAATTGAGATTGCCGACTGGCTGCTAAAAAACCATGGGGCTTAGAATATAAATGGAAGAGATCGGTTATTTTTCGTTATAGATCAGCAATTGAGCTTTTGCATGAAAACCTTTTGTTTTTCTTAGGGAAAGATAATTATCATATTTAAATGATATGATAAATAATATACACAGTGTGCGCTCACCATTCTTACATCAATCGTATGCATGTAGTCATATAATATATAATTTGCATGAAATGACTGATCGGATTGTTAGAAGTTATTAAAATGTCGCATGCTTAAGATATTTTAACCAAAAAACCATTATTTCTTTACAAACACATTCACAACTCTATATTTGTTTCTATAGCATAAGCTTCTCCATAATATAAGGCGTTAACATTTTTGATCCGAGCATTATAGAATTAGTCTTTTAGTATCGATACCTCAGGGCAGAAACCGAATATCCAAGGAAGAGGCTTACATATAATACGTAAAATATTAATGGAATTGGGGAATAATATCAAAATGAGAAAATGAATGGGATATAAGTTCCGAAGATTAAGATCCTGCAGCTAAGTACTATTAGGAAATACTGTGGAATACTGTTACGTTTGTTGTTGTTATTCAGAACCATTTAAATCAGCGATGGGCAGCCAGTAGCTCACATAATTAAAGCCGTTAAGTTTTTAAAATTGGCGTCACAATGTCGCCTTCCTAATCTTCGATGAAAAGCAACTACAACTTTTCGATCTTTCGCCACAGTTAACAAACCGTTTATGGCCCCGCCAAATAACAACAATAACATCATTCTACAATAGGGCTAATCCGAAAATTTTTAAACCAAGGGCAAAAATTTAAAGTTGTCAAAAAACTAAATGTTTTTTAAAAACACTGTGCAAGTCGAAAAAAAAAGACAAGAATCTCATCGGTTTCCCCTATTTCGGTTCCTACGAATCATTGGTTTTTTGAGTTGCAATGAGTTGCAGTTTTTAACGTGTCACAACTAAAATTCTGGACTAATTTCAAAAGTCCAGCAAAAATATATTTTCGGTTAATACTAATTGAGTTTACTTATTTATAAAGGTAGTAATAATATAAGTTTATTTTATGTAATGTACTTCATCAAAAGGTGCTTTGGCGGCCACACTGCGCATTCTTGTGCAGACGCTCGAGAATGCACTTTGTACGCCCTTTGGGTCAATTTCTTTGAGGCGCTTTCGGATGCGACGTGTCAACTGCTTAAATTTTGGACTCCTAGCCATTCTTATACACTAATCTTTTAAGTTCACCAAAAAAATCTTCAATTGGTGTGGAATTTCTGTTTGGGAACAAATTTAATATTTTTGCCCACCAAGAATGACTGATTTTTTTTGTAATTTTTGCACATCCACCTGCATTGCGATCTTACTAGCTGGATTTGCGTCTCAGTGCAACCTGTTGACCAGCAGCTTCTTTCTGGCTTTGATATTTAATGATTGTAATATTTTGTAGATACATATGTTGCTGTGAGCATTCGAATTTTCGGGCCGCTTTAGCTTGGCTTATCCCATATTTTTTGTTAAAAGCAGTCCTTAGCTTTTAAATGTTATTTGTAGTCATAATTGTTGATTTTCTTCCCGAATCAGACTACCTTTCTATTTTCAAGCTGCTGAGAATTAAATATACAGGGATGCCATAAAAATCGATTTCGCTTGAATTTCACTTAAATTTCATACAAATGAAGGTGAAATTCAAGCGAAAGCGATTTCTGTGTCACCCCTGATAAAGTGCTTTTTGCCACGCCCTCCGCCATAAAATGGGCACAGGTGTAAGTTTTTCCCTGCTCTTTGTGATCTTGGTAAAAGCGTACAATACGTTTTCGCAGCTGTTTAAAAGGCAATTTGAAGTCTAATATGGTGCATATAATTTTTTGAAATTATTTGGTATAAAGATTATGCAATAGCTGATTTTATCACCAAATACCATCGTCATACGACAAAGCATCCCATGACTGCAGGCTCTCAAAATCTGTCCAGAATTTTAGTTGTGACCCGTTAATACATTTCTGTCTGAAACTTGTAAGGTATGGTTTTTTTTGGTAAAATTTCTTCAGCAAAGTTGCTTGAAATAGTCCAGGCTTCAAATTTGGGAGACATACCAAACCTCCAAGTGGTTGCTTTGGTGGTTTTTTGGGTCAATATGTCATAATTCTACTTAAGCCTAAAAGCAAGCAATCAGGGATGCCACGGAAATCGCAAGCGAAATAGAAATCCGCAGATAGCAATTCCGCACGGAAATTTCCGAGATGCCACAAAACTTCGAGAGATTTAATATTTCTTAGCATTTTCACCAACCTTTTCGAACTAGGCTCGTAAAAATTGACACCTTCTCAGATTAAATTACTCAAGAGTTTGATTAGCAACTTTTTCAAGTTTATCATTGCAGAGCAATAAGCTTCTTTTTATTTTCTTACTTAATAAACATAATTTAACTTATTTATGCAATAATTGATTTTGTTTAGCTAAAAAAAATTTAAAAGTATTTGGCGCGAGAAAATAAAAGTTACTCGACAACTCTAGCAATTGTATGCCATTAATCTTCGTGACAAATGTTTTTACAAATTGCACAATAAGTTAAAGGTTTTTTTTGGGTAAAACTTGATTTACCTTAAATTACCTATTTTTTTAATGCTTAATTTAAAGAAAACTGAAGTGGTTCCATATATTTTTTTTAAATACCTTACTTCGAATTCTGACTAAAAAATGTGGCATCGCTTCCCCCGACTTTGAAAATCTAAATTGGACTAGGTGGCAGCATCGGACGAAAGCGGATTTAGCGCTAGTTTATTCCGCACAAAATTATTGTGCGATTTGACCTGTGGCACAGCGAAATGAAATTGAAGTGAAATTCAAGTGAAAGCGATATCTGTGGCACCCCCGAATAGTTCTGAATAGACACTATTTTTTTAAATTTTATAACAAATCTATAACACTCCCAATGTAACTAAGAACAGAATAAGAACAAAATATCCAATACGTTGGTATGTTCCCCAAACTTGTAGCCTGAACTTTTTCAAGCAACTTTGCTGAACAAATTTCACCAAAAAAAACCCATACCTTACATTAGTTGCTTTTTGGAATGATAGGATACATATTCAAGCCTTAAAATGTAAAAATAAAATGGTGTTACGGTGGTTTGTTTGTCATGGCCGAGCGTAACCAATTAATTTCTCTTTTTGCCTCTAGCTTTTATTAATTTTTGTAAAAAAAGGGTATTTTCAATGGCAAAAAGAGTTGGTAAAACTGTCGTCTGAGTGTTAAGCGCTAAGCAAATTGAAAACTTTGTTTAATTTTCTTTTCTTTAAATAAAAATTATATTGAAAGAATATTTAATATATATTAACAATTTAAAGTAAAAATGTGTGTAAAAAGTGTAACGTCTGCAACATCCGCAAATTGTTATTTAACGAGACTTCTTATGATGGTCATATATTCCATTTAATTTTTTGTATTTGGATATTTTTTATAATGGCCGCAGCGGAACATTCAGCAAGCATAATTTTTTTCTCAAAACTGTCAGGCTTTTATCTTAAAATAGGTTTAAAAGTACTCCCAAGGATCTAAATTTTCCAGAAGATTTCATTTCAATTTACTGAACTGATCGGGAGCTGTGCACATTTAAGTGTACTAGTAGGAGTTGTGCTCAAAAGAATTAAACCCGTTTGAATTACCGGGATGAAGAACGATTGAAAATAAAATTAATAGATAAGGAAAAAAAAATAAAAATTACAAGAAAAATTTACAGGGTTGCCACAGAAATCGCTTTCGCTTGAATTTCACTTAATTCACTAAATTCAAGCGAAAGCGATTTCTGTGGCACCCCTGTAAATTTTTATTTTAAAATTTTCTTATAATATTTTTTTTTTCTTTTCTATTAATTTATTCACAGTGTATAACAACGACAATTAGGCATTTTTGACCCTATAAAGTAAATATATATTTAATCAGCAACAACAAATTGTATATTTTTTAGGATAGAACGCTTTTCTCGATTATTTTTGGCATACATCTTTCATTGGCTTTCCAAAACAGAATTGTTTCAAACGAACAACATGTGATAGTGTTTCACCAATTTTGCAGGTTAAAGTGAAGTTGCAGGCTAAAAAGGTCGTTTCCATGCCCATTTTTTGAAGGTCCGATTCCAATTGACATTATAAGGGTATTTATTTCATAGTCGAGCGGCAGACTAGAGTTCTAAAATATTATGAATTTTATTTTAGTTTATTTTACAATCGTAAAATTGTTCTTATAAAAAACACATATAAAAAACACAGAAATCACAATTGTTTTTGTTTTGCAGGCAACGAAAGTGAACGGAAAGCAACAATGCAAACGTTGTTCTTGTTTTGCAAGGAACGAAAGTTGACGGCAAAGCGGAATGTCAAAATTGTTTGTGTAATTTGCTAATGTGCGCCAGAAGCTTACCAATGTGTATTCTCTTGCACTTCCCATATCCTATGTGTAAAACAAAAACAAATGTGCGTCGTGTGCATAGGCGATGGGCACTAGAGGTTTACGCCGATTGTGTTAGCTTCGGCGGCGGCGCGCCGCGGCGTAGAGGCCAGAAATAACCGGCGGCGGCGGCTTAGCCGGCATAGAGGACCGGCGGCGGCGGCGGCGTATGCAGTAATTAAATAAAATTTTCCTTTTTAAATTAAAAAAAAAAAATATCAAAATTTTTTTGTTTTCTGTTTTTTAAAATTGTATTAAAAGCTATAACGCCGGACGCCGCCGACGCCGATATTTTCGTGATTCGGCGGCGGCGCGTGAAAAAGACCGAAAATCGGCGGCGGCGGCGGCGTGGCGCGGCGGCGTAAACGTCTAATGGGCACCCCTGATATATACATTCAGGCGTATACAAATCATCTACTGGGGTTCGAAACTCAGACCCTAATGTTTTGCTTGCCCGTGTTGAGCGCGAACTGATCATTTGCACCAATCCGCCGCTTCGGGCAGAGCTAAAATAAAATTAATGCTTGACATAGACGTGGCAAATTTTTAAAATATACTAGATCTGCCGGACATTATAGGGAGTCTACATTCAAAATGTGGTGTCCTAGCCCTTCCATCTTTGAGATCCTTTCGTTCATACGAACAGACGGACATTCGGTTGTTGAATCTGATTAAGAATATATATACTTTATGGGGTCTGCCATATACTTAATATACCCGTACAAGGTATGCCATTTTTGGAAACGCCAAAACATATTTTCAGAACTCTTGTGTATTAGCTAAGGATAAATATCTATCCCATCAGCAGTTAAAGCAGTTAAACTTAAAAATGTAAAGTTTAAATGTGAGTGATATGTGTAAGTGATACAATGAAATCTTAAATCCGATTATGCATTTTGAGGCAGAAGAACACAACGAACTATATAAAGAGTGCAAGAATATTATAAAAGAGAAATGCAGAACATTTCTGAATCTTAGTTGTTTATACACAATATAACAAATTGTATTTATATACATAAATATATATATCTAAATACATTTTCAAAGCCATATAATATGCATAGACTTTATTGAATGCCTTTTTGTTTGCAAATTCACATACATATATACATACAAACGTAGGTCGTACGTCTAATGTAATTCGCTCAATAGATAAAAATATGGCAATGTTATGAGGCAAATTGTTAATATTTATAATTTCGAAAATAAATGTAAAATTGGAAATATAATTTGATTTAAATGGGATTAAATGCATGATAATTGTTCACTACTATATTCAAGTTATAGATAATTATTTTGATTAATATATGTGTGTACTTGCCATTCATGAAAACATATTCTTAGATTGGCCAGTTTATTTTTTAAAGCTTTATATACATAAACATACAAACATGCTGATAACAGTGGTACACTACCCTAGCTATCTGATACTTGATACTGATACAGTACTGTGTTAATTAACGAATGAGCATGCATTTTTAACCAGTTCATTATGAGGCACCTCGTGTTCAATGCGCACACGAAAGATTGGCCTTCCCTCATAAACCATAGGGCTGTGCACCACTGATCTTCATCTATAATATTATTTATTCTACATCAATGTTTTTCTAAATAATTAATATACATATTAACTCAAATTAAATTTCTCACTTTTATTGTGGCTTATTAGGTGGACTTGAGGCATATGGATGAACAACAAGGTAGCAATGTTGTTGACGTCGGTGTAGATCTATCCGAATTTTACATGTCTGTTGAATGGGATATTCTCGAAGTACCAGCTGTTAGGTAAGTTTCGCATCGTCGCTTGGCATTATTTTTACAACATTTGGCTGTTTCCTGAAATAAGCCCTTCAGCTCGCAACTTCAGAGAATATTTGAAGAATCGTCAAGAAAGGTTTTCTTATGCTAAATGAAACCTCAAGGAATTTGTACGAGAACCCTTAAAAATTTCAGCATTGTGAGCTTCCATGGTCGAAGAATAAGGAAGCTTCGATAGGCGTGTTAATAGCGTGTTTCTCAAATAATGCTTTTGGCAAAAATCTGCCAAAAATTTCCTTTTTTTATAGATTCATAGATTTTTGCAGAAAATTCTTCAAGAGCTCCCTAGCGTTTCCTTCATAAAATTCTCTTCAATTTCTGTAAAAAAAAAATCCCCAGTAATATTACAATTTTTTAACTATGCAATGTATTTTATTAATATTATTTTTAAAATTTTTAAGTTCATTTTAAACTGTATTTATGTTAGTAGTTTGGGTGGCCATTGTCTTGACAAGGACCTTCAGACCTTCCATCTTCTGACGAAAAATGTTTAATCTTCATATCATATTTATTTGCAACTCAATTTAACTTTATTATATTTGTAGAAATGAAAAGTTTTACACTTGCTGCGATGAGCCTTATTTGGACATAACCTTTAACATTACTATGCGAAGAAAGACTCTTTTCTACACTGTAAACATCATCATACCTTGTATGGGAATCTCATTTTTAACCGTACTCACTTTTTACTTGCCATCGGACAGTGGAGAAAAGGTAAGTACAAATACTTACATCATTAAAATAACTTATTGGCCTTTTAGGGAAACGCAAGTTTTTGACTTAACTTAATTTCTTTTAGATACACAAGAGTTATTATTCAAAATAATAATAATTGGGCTGCAAATTAGTTCTGCTCACACTATACTCTCTTATGACTTTTATCTATTTTCCAATTTAAAAAAAATGGATTGACGTTAAAAGATTTCTCTCAAATAAATGATTATCTGTATAAATAATGTATATTTTGAAGTCAATGGGCAGTTTTATTATTGGGAAAGTAGTAAAAAGCTGGAAGTCTACCAGATAAAATGAATTATACCAAATAAAGTCCCCATTTTAGGTAAAATTATTTCCATTCAATAACTTTTTTTCCATTTTACTTCAATCAATGTTTTTAATTTAAATCTGATCTTTTTAAATGTTATAGACAGAATTAATTAAATTTACTCTTGTCAATTTCAGGTTACTTTATCAATTTCAATTCTTATTAGTCTTCATGTGTTCTTTCTCCTGGTCGTTGAAATTATTCCACCAACCTCCTTGGTTGTACCTCTGTTGGGGAAATACCTAATATTTGCGATGATATTAGTTTCTATAAGGTAATAAAATATATTTTATTATTTTTAGTGGATATGTTAAATTTTGTTTATTTTATTAGCATTTGCGTAACAGTTGTTGTGCTCAACGTTCATTTTCGATCTCCACAAACACACCGGATGGCACCATGGGTTAAGCGTGTCTTTATCAACTTCTTACCTAAATTTCTATTTATTAAGAGACCAACGTATAACTTTGACACAAGGTAAGAATTAAGAAATTGCGAATTTTGTTATGTTTAATTTTTTTCCGTTCGGTTAACAATCTATATATGAATTGCCTCCAAGATAACTTTTACAAAAACATAATTTCAAGGTTTAAACTTAAAAAATCAAATTACTGGAAAAATGCAATTTGTGCATTTGTAATTGTAATAACAGTAACTCTGTTAAAGCCAATTAGTATAGCAAATTTAATTAATTTAGATAAAAGAAATACAAATAATTGTTAATAATGACTTTTGTGACATTCATAAATATTAATGAGTAAACTTTAAGTTTCAAAAATCAGTTATTGAATAATGATTACATTTTATTTTTAGTTTTTTATTGAAGTTATTGAAGTTTTTTTTAATAGAAAAACATTGTTCTCAAAAATAAAAAATCATCAAAGACAACTAAATACATACAAGAGTCTGTAAAGACTTTTATACAAAAAACTCGACTAACTCTCATAATAAAACAAAAAAATATTAATAATGATATAATATAGTAAAAGTCAATTTTACTCATTATTTCTAATGGAAGTAGGTAATAAACTTAAAAATAAAAGTCATTAAATAGTTATTAAAAGCGATTTTAATTTTTAATTTAATTTAATTAATTTAATTTAAGCTTGTTCAGCACAGTTATTAGATATGTATGTAGAACAAATAAGGAGGATGAAGAAAAGGTCAGAACAATAATTTAAGCTTATGAATCTGTGTGAAAACAGAGAAACTGACAAATTTAGTTTTCAAAGATTTAACAAAGAAAGTCTCGTAAATAAATGTGTAAGCACTTACATTGCTTAAAAACTTTAATCAGCCATTACCACCTTCGATCTTGTTGCGTTTAAGTAGGATGATAGGTGATAATAGTAGTTAAAATTAATTAGTAAAAAAATCCTAAATCCTTAAAACTGTGCATGGAGTGGGCGTGAAAAAAATTTGAAACAAACTTGATCTGCTTGGGGCTTATATAAGTCTGAGTGCCAAATTTGGTTGCTCTAGATCTTATAGTCTCTGAGATATAGGCACTCAAAAAGACGGACAGACGGACGTGGCTATATCGATTCGGCTGTTGATGCTGATCTAGAATATATACATTTAATAGGGTCGGAGATGCTTTCTTTTCCCTGATACATATTTTGCAACGAATACAATATCCCCTTTAACTTATTTTTTAAGTATCGGGTATACAACATATTATTTTATCTAGACATTAAATAATGGCCGCATTAGGCATTTGCCATTCACAATATGCAAAAGATTTACAAATTGGACGAGAAATTATCAAATCAGACATCGTCTAATGAAAAGATTAAAATATTCAATAACAATATGCGATGGGAATATAATACATATGGCTTGCAGCAATATACCACCCACTTAAATTTAAAAAAAAAATCGTATCGTAAAAATTTGTAATGTGTTATGTTATTAATTGCAGCAAATTACTTTTGAAGGACGCCCACGCATGCTTCTATCCTTATTACTCTTCAACCAACATTGACCGTCTCGTGACATCAGGCTATAGTCACACGCCGTCGAAAGAAGAGTTGACAACTCAAAGGTACATGTTGATTACATATTTAACATTTTGACACGTTTAATGCATTAAAAACATGGAGGCTCCGCCCCCTGCTCACTTCGCTCGCGGTGAGGAGTGGCTACAGTCCAGTGTACTCGCATAGGATATCTTTTGGCCAAATATACAGTCACAACAGTATCCGTTTTGAGCCAAATTCTTTCAATATGTTCAATAAAATATGAAATTCCAAATCTGTGAGTTTGGTTGAGATTTCCCCAAAACTAATAAATATTTTCATGCTTAATATTAATTTTTGAACAATTGTTCCCATGACAAATTTGGTCGAAAAGTATAAAGGTATCTTAAATACAAATAAATTGTTCATAATAAAGTTTCACTTTAACCGATCGTTCCTAAGGCAGGTATATGTATGAATGTGGCTAAGCATCCAAAATTTAAATGAATCTTGATCTGCGTCTGGTATTTATGAAGCCACATACCAAATTTGAAGAGTCTTGCTGAGTTTGAAGATGAAGCCGAAGACGAAGCTGAAGACGAAAAACTGTGCAGTAGGATTTACATGAATTCGGATGGAGGAAGATGAAGACGAAACGCAAGCAACCAGCTTTAAGCGGCACAGTACCGAATAAAATCTAGTTGTAATTTGTGTTTTGGTAAATGCGCACATATTTTGAAAATGTCGAAAAACAACAAGGAACTGATTGCAGAGATTTTAGCAAAAAACATTTGTTCTTTCCAAATTAATGGGATGAATTTTATTTTTATTGCATTTCAGCTTACATCAGAGCCCTGCATGAGTGCACACTAAATACAAAATTATCACATTTCTCTCAAACGAATCATGTGAATCATACAACACTATCAATACTCACAATCACTTTGACTTACAACTCATTCAAAATCATGATTCAAATATCCTGTCGAGTCATATAAAAAGGTAGTGTGATTCCGATTCATAGATTCATAGAATCATAGCCGACGTGTTCATGCTGACACTGTGACTGTGCTTGATTCACACATTCAACACTGTTCCAAATGTCAAAACGATTTGAATGACAGAAAATTTTCATAACAGTGTGTAACAGTATCATACCAAATGATTTGAATCACTCGACAGCTTAGCTTCAATTCAATGAGTCCGAAAAATGAATGTATCATAGGGAATTGAAATTATGACTTGAAAAGCACACGTGTGTCGTTTTGAATGTGTGCACAGTGTGATTTCCGACTGTTAAAACGATTTAGTGTGAGCTCATGCAGGGCTCTAACTTACATTTTAATTTAAAATACAAATTTTCTTGTAAATCAGCTCATCATCTGATGACGAATTCATTGCGACTAACAAAACAAAAACGAAACTAATTCGACTTGCCTATGTACACCTATTAGCTTACTCGCAAGGCAAGCAATTTGTCTTCAGTTTCGTCGTCGTCTTCGTCTCCGTCTTCATCTTCGTCTCAGCGCGCATTCGGCAGCCTTGTCTTTAAGTTCGACGCGATCATACAGACGGACATAGAAAGCTTAATCGTCTCGACTGCTGATACTGATAAAAAATATCCATATATACTTTCCTGGGTTTGCCACGCCTTCTTCCGCCTGTTACATACATTTGACAAAACAATTCTTCTCTTTTTTGCTTATTTTTAATATAAATATATTAATTGATTAATTTTTACCTCTAGCTTAACAAGCACTGGGCCTTTTGGAGGAAGTTGTCAAGTTCATGGTCCATTGCCACAACTTACGCATTCCAGCTCAGAAGATTTGACAGCTGTCCCCGATTTAGATGTTGGAAATTCTGGATTAAAGAGCCCTATATTGAATAATCCGGCGTTCTCTCATTCCAAGTGCCCACCTAGAGTTCATCGTAGCTGTTTTTGTGTACGATTTATAGCAGAACATACCAAAATGCAGGAGGATTCTACAAAAGTAAGTGTCTTGTTTAACCTACATATAAACATGAAATTAAACAATATTTTGTTTTCTTTTTATAAAAGGTTAAAGAAGATTGGAAGTATGTAGCGATGGTATTGGATAGACTCTTTCTATGGATATTTACGTTAGCTGTTTTAGCTGGTACAGCTGGAATCATTTTACAAGCCCCAACTCTGTACGATGATCGAATTCCTATCATTGAGCAGAAAGACCTAGAGTTTTCTGGAACTTCAGCAGGACGCTGTAGACCTCCCCAATAGCGTTATTATTCAAATACCGCCCACTTTATTTTGAATTGAGGTCCATAATTTTCTTTTTTTGTCTTAAATATTTTGTTAATTTTAAAGCAGATAAATTTTTATATTACTCTTACATCTCATTACCATTATAAAAGGACCTTTTATCAAAAAGTCCATTTACTGTATACAAATGCTTTATTTTAATATTTGAAGAGAATTTTTATGTGCAAAACATGGTGGCCAACGGAACAAACAAAATCGCCATAAAAACTAATATCGTCAATGATTATAGAATATATATATATAGTTCATTAAAGCTACAGAAATTCTAAAATATTCTGTTGCAATATAGATCAATTTGAGGTGATCGCTTCTCCAACTGATCTAAATATATAGTGTTTGTAAAATTGAATAATGGATTGGTATTTCAAACCGAATAGTTTACAGATTCGAAAAGGATAAACTGAATTAATGCTCAAGAAATAATTACAGAAAGAGAATAGCATTAAACGATATACCTACATATGTATATGTAATAACATGTATAACAGGCAAAAGCATTTATCACCATGTTACAAGTTTCGAATTGTATTAGTTACTTATACCTCTTTTTTCCACTACAAGTAAATTACTCTCCGTTTTAACATAGTTTTTTTTTTATCATTATTCATATGTCCCTCGGCTTGTACGAAAATGTTAATTTTATAAAAACCAAATTTAGTATGCATTTGCATAGGTTATCATTTCCGCGAAAGTATTGTATGGCAAATTGAAATTGATATATTAAAATCCTGAAAATGATTACAACTGAACACGTCACTTTTTCATAAAATTTGTACAAATGAGGTCATGACACGAAAATTATATAAAAAACTGCTTTATAATTTGGTTTCTGATACGTAATCTTGTTTTACGAAAATGGATCATTCGGCAAATATTAAATAATGCTTACAAGTTATGTTCTACCTTGTTGATTGGTACACTCACATATCCAGAGAAATTCATTAAATACATTTAATACCTTCTCTAAAAAGCTAGGTTTGAATTGTTTTTTGACCGTGCCTATAGAATATGTTGTCGGCAGTTGATACCAATCAATGATACATCTTCGATTTAGTCAAATATTTTTAAAAAATTTGAATTTATTTTATGCATTGCATTTTAACACCCACGAAACCTAAGGTCTCTGCAATATTTTTCTATTAAGTACATATATATTTATAAGCCTACAATAATTACAAAGCAATTTTATATATTACATGCCATTGAAGGTGGGTTACCGTTAGCAACTTTGTGAAAATATAGCAATAAAACAGACGAAGAATTTACTATCAGCCACTGCCTTAAGCGCACTGCCTGTATTAAATCGTTTTCAATCGTATCAAATTATTTTCCGTGTCATCTCAATATTCAAATTACAGGTTACCAAAATTAAAATATTCTTTAACATATTTATAAAAACATGCACTTAGTTAATGTTAATTGAATGTTTAGAAAAAAAATATCGATATAGAATCTCACAAATCAAAGAGAGAACTAACGGGGATTATTAAACAAGTAAACACAACGAAACCAATTAGGGTACTAATTTGTTTAGATATAATTTTATTTTTGGAGGTTGTTTTTACTTATTAGAAACTGTCAATTAACTAACATTTAAAATTTTATATACTATAATTTTCCTATTTCTTAAATGCTCTTTTTTATCACAATAAAATAAAACTATTAAATTTTACATAGTTGGGTATGAGCAATTTTAATTTAACCTTAATTTATATAAACCGCCAAGAACACAATATATTAGCACAATATTATTTAAATCGTTAAATTAGAACTGTAGTGCTCGACTACTATATTTGAATGTGGTACATGAAAATCTTAATACTAATACTTAATACGCAATTTAAAATGCAATTTTCAATAGACGGTAGTACATAGGTATTAGTCTGATTTCGTTGACCAAGATATCAGTAATAACAAAGCAGTATTTCATACAGAAATTAATTTGCGAGTTGTACTTAATATGAAAAGTAAATTCATCCGGCCGGATTCGACAAATGTTTGTACGAAGTTTTATTAGCATAAAAACTTCGAAATTACATAGTTTGAGTAGAAACAGGTAGTCAGACAGACAGACATGTCTCCTTCGCCTTAGCCTGTAAACAAATTTATAATAATTACACCTCGCAAGTCATACCAGTACGTGCAAGCTTAGAATGGTTAAAATGGATTGGCCAACATTTTATTTTTAAAATAAATTAAAAATTGATGATGCAGTTAATGAAAATTGAATTCAATTGATTACTAAACAACTTTCGACAAATTTACTGACGAACAACAATATATGAATGGGAAACAGTTTATTTAAAATACTTTATTTTTACTCGTACAAATACTCATTACTCTAAATATGGTAAATTGCAAAGCTTTGTTATTGAATCACACTTTATTAATGAGATTGCGGAACGAAAAGGATAAATCACTAAAAATTGTGGGAAGCTAAGGACATTGGAGTACATGTATATAAATATATGTATACATTAGTTAACACAATTTTAATGAAAATTATATAATCACATATAGAGTAAATAAATACATATATAGAATGTACCATATATACCCAAGTTATGATACCATTGAGCAAATCTGTGTAACTTGTAGAGAGAGGCGTATCCAGTCTAGAAATTCGAGTATTTGTTACATTTTGACCGTCCGTCTGTCTATATCTACATTTGAATGAGTAGATCTAAGTGAACAGAATAGCTAGGGAAACCATACTATATATTCAATGAAGGTTCTTGTTTACCATGCTCAGATAGAGTTTGTTTCGATATGTACCCCATTACTAGGGTCACAAGTAAAGAAAATTAATAACACGCACAATATTGCTATAAATTTGGGTTTCCTGAAAGTAATATTACTATTAAATAAGTTATTAAATAAACTATTTAATTTAGTGTACAACAGAGGAAAGAAAATGTTGGTTGGATATCCGTTAGTCGAGCACTGAACTTTTTTTGTTGAGAAAATGCTGGAGGTGCCCAATAACTGTTTGATTTTTTTTTTTTATTTACATCTATAATACATCTAAGAAACTAAAGCCCTGAATTATGCTAAAATTAATCTGAATAATCTTGTATACACATACATATACCTGCTTATGTGTGTTGTATACTTGAAATTATCATACAAAATGTGAAATAGAAAGTTAACATTATAATTAATAAGTCAAAATGTTAGTTTAAAGTTCATATGGATTTGTTACTTAATAAAGTTGGACATAAAAAATCAACGGATCTATTATATTTATTTTTCGTATTCTCTAAATTCAACGAAGTAAACAAATTGGTAAGTAGAAAAGACTTATAAAATCTCCACATGAGGTAAAACACTAGTGATGTAAGGAGCATTTCTATTTTTAATATATGAACTATTATCACTGCGGACGACATTCCGCGCTAGTGATGAAAGCAGCACGAATAATGAAATATTGGCTATGACTGTCCGATCAGATCGAGATATACACCGATTGAAAGGTATTAATTTAACTAACAGCTGTGCAGAAACAAGTTTCTTCAAAAAGTCACACGCATCACACTTTTCACAACGAAGTGAAGTTTTTCATTTTCAGTGTACACAAAACGATAAGACAACAACCAAATATATTCGGATTAGCAAACGGAAAGCAACAATGCAAACGTTGTTCTTGTTTTGCAAGGAACGAAAGTTGACGGTTGTATTCTCTTGCACTTCCCATATCCTATGTGCAAAAACAAATGTACGTCGTATGCATAGGCGATGGGCACCCCTGATATAAATTATTAAAAAAAATTTGTTTTCTTTGTACCTAAAATACCTTTATGCGATGTGCCGAAATTTTGCTAAAAACAAAAGCTTTGGTGTTGTCTAAGCAACCGCAATTTTTATACCCTATGCCCATTGAAAATGAACGAAAATGAGTACAATAGTTTTGTGAAAGACAGAGTGACAGACCCAATTAAGTATATATTAGAGTGCATCGATTTTTTTTCACAAAAAATGGTAACCCATTTTTGTAATCTATGGTCAATTCTAAGATGTTTTCACCAAGAAACCATAGTTCTAAAATGAATTCCAGGTCCGCGCTTTTTGAGTTGAAAAATGTACATTTTTTTGAAAATCTTTGGTGTTTATGGACCGATCCTGACAAACTTGGTGTCAATACTCTTGTTAGGACCAGGACAGAACCAAAGGACCAAATGTGCTTTAAACATAATTTTCCTCCTTGGAACGACGATTTTGCGATTCGTCTCTATCCTATTAGTCAGAATTAAAGCTATACGTATTTTTTGGCCCAACAATTTTTTTTCATTGAACCTGTAACACATATTTTATTAAAATTGTATTGAAATTGTTTCAATTTTTTCATTCTCTTCGGTATCAACAGCCGAGTCGATTGAGCCATGTCCGTCTGTCTGTCCGTTCGTCCGTCCGCTTGAATGCGGCGATCTCAAAAACTATAAGACTGCTGGGTACCGGACGCAGATCAAGTATGTTCGTAAATCTGGATCGGATCATTTTATGATATAGCTGCCATAGGAACGATCAGTCAAAAATCAAGTTTTAGTACAAAAGACCAATTACAAATATTACAAGCTTTTTTACTATATTATTATCATCCTACATAATCGCACCACGATCGGATAAGTTCAACGGTATATAAGGCAGATTTAGTCAAATTTAGCAATAGTTATTGCTGATTAACATTTTTTTAGCCACGCAATTTCTAAACTGTATTCTGTGATTTTTACAAAGTGGAAATCTAACATTCTTAGAGACAAGTAATATATATTTAAATTGAATAATCGGTATCTTATAGACGGGGACTCGACTACAACGTTTTTACTTGCTTTACAATAAGCAAATTTTTATTTTTAAAAAATGAACAAAAAAGTATTAATCGATAAAATAAACGTTAAAGAAGGTAAGTAAAAGGCGTTTTAAAAATTGTCAGTTTAAGTTCCTATTATTCTCGACACAGCTGTTTCTACACATGCATTTGCTTGCGTTACTTTGAGTATCTGGAGCAGAACCAGAGATTCAGTGATTGAAACGCATTGTAGAAAGTGACAATATTGAAGTGACAAAAGTAGTTTCTTAAGTCGTCAGTTTGTAAGTGAAGTTTCTCCAGAACGACTGTCTTAATATGGCTCTTACGGTTAACAAAAAGTCTAAAGCCATTTTAAATATTGTGGCATGTTTGTCTGTGCAATACCATCTGATTTCTCTGATCCAGCATTGTATTACAACTGTAGACTGCATCTCATTTAATTTAGAAGATATATTAAATAGTCAAATGATGCCCGTGCACGTTTTCTTAATGGGCTCTAACGATAAACTGGTTCCAAACTATATTCAAGACTTTTTGCCCGCTTTGCAAGTGATGGAGTATCACAGGTATTGAAATGATTGAAAAAGTTTTGGAATAACTATTGAGAAGCGCATTGATTTCGCCTGTAGAAAAATGATGCAACAATTCATGGCATCGGATTACCTGACTAAACAGATATTGAATTGGAAGTTGGAAACCAATGATTCCATTATAAGCAAACGTGTTGGGAAATTGCAAAACGAATTAAACTTAAGCACCGATGAGGCTCCAGATGACACACTGAAGAAGCTTCTTTTCGATAATGGATCTTCGAATTACAATGCTTGGCTAAAGAGGTAAAAGAAACATTATAAGTTACCCAAGCTCAAAATCGAAAATGAAACTAATTTCCCTGCATTCCCACCGACTGATGTTTGTCTTAATGTCTGGTACAAAGATCGACATGTTCGAGGCAATATTAAATACGGTTCTTTACGTTTGAATCAAATGGTAAAAGCTGCTAAAAAAAGCTCAAAAGACAATAGGTTTTAGTGTCAAGACATTGCATACTGAAATATTGGTTCATATACTAATGGCCGCCCTTCGTGAGAAACGCTCATTATTAATTCAAGTATTCAATATAAATATCGCGAAAAGGATCGAAAAAACTATTTCTTTATTTTTCTACATTTTATTTCAATTTTTTCTAAATATTTCCATTTATTTTTAATTTAAAAAAAAAGTAATTATTAATGGTAATTAAAATAGTTTTTTACTAGCATTAAGTAACGCCACTGAACAATTTTCATTACTTTTCATTTTCAATGCCTACTAAAATGAACTTTTAATTTGATTTTGCAGAACAACAACTCTAGACGATATACGACATCAGTTGACTGAAGCCGGAAAGGTATCAAAAGGTAATGAAAATCGAATTCAAAGAAGAAATATGAACCCTGTTACAAGAACAACATTGGTAACTTATTTGGAAGAAGAGGAATGCGATGACGGTGACATTACAGGTTACGCATATGATACTTCACGCCATGAGCCCAATTATTTCAATGTAGGTATTCACAGTAAGGTTTCAAGTTTTTTTAATCCCTTGCAGACGGTATTACATCTCTTCTCTTCCCTTTTGATATATCCAACGTTAATTCACACGAACAAGTTATATAAACATATTTAGGGTGTTCACTTTACCCTAGCAGCCTTGCAGGTTGAAATCGTTGCAAGCTCGCTGCGAGAACATCGCTTTACGTGCAACAAAACAAAAAACAGCCCACTGTGATTATGTCCAACTCTTTCAACATAAAGCGCTGTTCTTGCAGCAAGCTTGCAACGATTTCAACCTGCAAGGCTGCTAGGGTAAAGTGAACACCCTAATTATATCAGTAAATTCACAGAAAACATTTCTTTAAACACACTTTTCAAACTTAATACAATTCCACTTCATCAACTGCCAGAGAAGCGATCGATTGAAAATCAAACTTTAGGAATAGATATGTATACCCGAATCACTGAGGACGGAAGTCCACGCTGGTGACGAAAGCAGACCCAAAAACACACACACAGTGAAGTTAGATAGACTGCAGGCCACTAGCTATATAAACATGTAGTTTTGGCGTCTGGCGATTGAACGCGTTTCAGAGACTATTAGACCTAGAGACTTCAAATTTGGGATCTAGGCTCCTGGACACCGGGCGCAGATCTAACTTGTTTTTAATATAATAAACAATAAAATAAAATTAGTTCGAAAATTAGTTTGCAACATTTTCATTTTTGTATTTAAAATTTAATTGGTTAAAAAACTTACGAAAAATTTAAAAAATAAAACCTTTATTTCAGTGGGCATATAATTCGGCTCGCGAAACGAAACTAAATACTGCTCTATAGTTTTAACCCATAAGCCGAACCTATACCAAATTGTTGGTGGCTTGCAGCCTTGGTTTTTTGTATGTGTGGCACCATATTTATCAAAAAGTGGGCTTGGTTTATAATGTAAAACAAAAAATTTATATAAATTTATTTGGTTCACGGCAGTATATTTTCTACTTTTCTTCTATTCTATTTTCTATTTTCTACTGACTTCTTTAATACGTAAGACATTTCTGGTCAAAACTATATTATCTTCTGCAAGGGTATAAAATATACCACTCTGTTAAAGTTTTAATATTATTTAAGAATTATTTGATTATATTTTAAGTGTCCCAATTCAAAATCTGTTGAATTTTAAAGTGTTGACCAAATTTTTAAGTTTTTTTTGAAGGACTAAAGGTTTTCCTGAACCTTTTTTTCTTGTTATTATTATATATTATAACCATAAGTAAATTAATTAATATAGCTCGGGTTACTAAATTGTTGTATTTTATAAAGCCGCATCCGCAAGCAGTTACTCTGATGCCTCGATTGTCATTAAAGAAATCATATTTTGGTGAAAGACCTGAACAAATTAGCAAAGCCGGTAAACTATTGAAATTAAAGAATCTATGTTTATAGGCGTCACTAATTATTATATTATTTTAGGCTATGACGACCACACACAACCAGAGCACTCCATTGCTGTAACACAGCCCTCCAAACAAATTAAAGAAATAAGCCTAAAGGATATCACAGACATCGCCTTGACAACTCTAGCGTTTTTATCCTTTGGAATGTTCATATTACAGGTTCTTATGTGCATCACAATGGTAATTAAACACACACACACTCACACACACACACACACACACACACACACACACACACATATGAATGTTGGAATTGTCATATCAGATTAATATATCAGACAGAAGCTAAATATGAGAAGCCCAAACGCTAGTAACGAAAGCTGGCAGGGGCACTGCGCAAAAAAGTATATTTCTATTTGGCATGAAGAATCGAAAGTTTTTAGGGCAATGTGCCGGATGCGATACTTTTTACTAAAAATTATTTATGCATTAAATTTAAATACGTTCGTCACAAAATTGAATATTAGAAATTTTGGGACATGGAAATGTTCTCGCCACTAGAATTTTATCTCGTAAAAAAAAGTAAAATGGAATATTGTAGTTGTTAAAATTTATGCCACACGGAGAAGGAACAATTTTGATCATTTGTTGATCAGTATCAGCAGCCTAGTCGATAAACCCATGTCCGTATGTCCTTGTATCCCAAATCACCGGGATAGACTGTCCCAAATAAACTTTTTTTTTTTTTTTTTTTTATTGCAGCTTATTGTCTTAACACTCTATAGCGCATTTATAACTTAGTAACCTTTACAATGAGTTGGCGAACTGCCTTTAAATCTGTGACTATTTACAATATAATTTGAGTCTTCGCCTGTTTGTATTTGTGGCTAAGCTTGCTGCAAGTTGGTTTGGGTGTGCAGAAAGTCTATCCGCATATCTTGAGCTCTGTCGTCCAATTAGTTCAGCTATGGTAGGGATGTTGAGGTCCTTATGCAGGACTTCGTTTCTAACAAACCATTCAGCTCCAGTCCATCTTCTCAGGGCCTTGTTTTGCATAGTTTGTACACAGAAAAAAAAATGCCATTCTAAAATCTAGTATAAAATACTTAATTTAAGCTCGCATTTTTTAAGTATGTATTCAGGATTAAGCTGAATAATCAAGCCTGTATCGGGATTAAAAGGGGAAAATACACATTTGCTGAGCGCGAGAGGAAAATTCTCTCTCGGCCTCTCTCATTTCAACCGGTCCGGTGACTCAATGGTTAGAGTCGCCGACTCCAGTTTGAAAAAATCTGGGTTCGATTCCCCCCGTCAATAAAAAAAAAATATCTATTAACAAAAAAAATTATTAAAAAAAAAAAATGTTTAAAAAAAAAAAGCTTAAAAAAAAAAATTAATAAAAAAAAAGTTTAAAAAAAAATTTAAAAAAAAAAAACGAAAAACATTAAAATTAATACAAATTTTTTAGCCTGAATTTAACAATTTCAGGATTGAATTCGGGATTGAAAAAATCAAGTATTTCATACTTGGTTTAGGAAAATCCGAGATTACCCCACTTCTGACATCGTTTCGGATAGAATTCGGGCTAAATATCCCGGATTTTTTTTATATGGGTCCTCGCAGCAGTTCCCCAGCGTTCCGTCCAGCTCTTGAACTCGTCTAAATATACTTGTAGTGTTTCCGATGCTACTTGCTCAGACGGACTGCGGCTCAGTATTGCCGTATCATCTGCGTATGTTGCTATTAGCATTCCAGTGTCAGATAAGGGCAGCGGCATATCTGCTGTGTACAAGGTGTATAATGTGAGACTGAGAACACTTCCTTGAGGAACACCTGCTCTTACTGGCCGAATCGACGATGTAACTTGTCCTTTTGCGACTTCAAAGCTTCTTTCCGACAAGAAGGAGGGTAACAATTTGTAGTAGGCTGGGAGGGCAGTTCTTATCTTGCTTAGGAGTCCCAGATGCCAGACGCGATCAAAGGCCTGCTTGACGTCTCGGAAAACTGCAGAACAGTATCACTGCGGACGGCAGTCCGCGCTAGTGACGAAAGCATTCCCTATTCTCGAAAGCACCCAAAATGTGATGGGCAACTCGATGTATTTGTTCCGGGGTTCCATACTAACTCCTAAATCCAAATTGGTGGTCTGGTATTGACCTTCTCCCAAATAAACTTTAGTTTGAAAAATTTGAGCTCATCCCTTAACTAAACTTTTGTGATAAATAATTATGATAAAAAAGCAGGGATCATAACGATTATAAGTTTTATGAAAAAATTGAAAAATATTTTTTACTGTTAATTCTTATAATAAAAATTTAAACTAAAGCTTATTTTTAAATTTTTATTTAAAATAAATTCTATAACTCTAATTTGCAATATGTATGATACAAGTTTAAAAATAACTTTTAAACTTTTTTAAAAATAACTTTTATTATTAATTTTTATTATAAAAATTGAAAATTGATATAAAAATTGAAAATAAAAATTATTTTTCAATTTTTATTATAACAGTTGAAAAATAAAAATTGAATGTAAATATCTTTTGAGCCGAAAGGTTTTATAGAAAAGACTAGGGGGCGTCCCCTTATCGCTTCGCTCGCAGAATTGAAAGGATATTCCTTAGTTGTCCGGTTTAAGACATTTATATAATATAATATTTTTGATAAAAAAAGAAATATGTATTTAGCTACCGCTATCCGCTGTTTTAATATTTTTTTCCCTGTTTTGGCCAAAAGATAGATTTTGTGATTTGTCGGAAAAGGTTAAATTTGGCAAGAAAAAGCTAAATTTGACGGAAACAACCAAATTTGGCGAAGAGTCCATATTTTGTTAAATTTCAGCCGATTGCTCCAATGGCAGCTACATATATGATAAAGTAACCCGACTTTGACCAAATTTGGCCAGAATGTAAGAGACAGTCCAAAACAGGTGTGCTCAGCTATTGCTCTTTCCATTGGTTTGTGGCGTCCTTTGTTTTTGTAATTCCTCCGAAGATAGGAAATGAATGATCGTATACATGCACGGCGCGAAGTATACAAAAAGCCAACACAATGCGTAGAACAAAAACCGGTTTAGTTCTCTTCTGACCAACAACAGTTTCAATGTAACTTTGTTGTTGTCTTTTCTTGTTCTTTTCTTGCATTGGTGCTTTTGTTTATAAGTATGGCTTTGAGCCCCTTTGGATCAAAACATAAACTCTGTGAGTTTGGTTGAGATATCTTAAGAAACAAAAAAGTTTTTCGTAATAAAGGTTAATTTGCATCCGACAGTTCCTATGACAGCTATATGATATAGTAATCCAAATTGGACCAAACATATAATCTGCAAATTTAGGTGGGATATCTTAAAAACAAAAAAGTTGTTCTTAATATGCCATTTCATGAATTTTCACGAATTTCGCAAAACGCCGTCTTATTGCACGATAAAATTGTCTCAGCTATGTTGTGTGAAAAACTTTTTATCTTTTACCGTTTGGAATACACGTCGATGTGTCAGTCAGTCAGTGAGTCAGTCAGAGCAAAGAATTTTATATACTTATATAGATAGTCTTAATATTTAAAAAAGCTATTTTCAAGGTCTAGTAAAGGAAATATTTCATGCCAAAAAATTGTTGATATCCAATTCTGTGACTAACGATATTAATAAAACATTATTTAGTTGATACAATAATTTTGAAACCATTAATATACAGATAAAAAAATAAATAAAAAAAGTTCGAGTTAGGGAGACTTCGAGTTGGGTAATTTTTTTTTTAGTATATTAAAAGAAACTACAAATGCATTCAATCATAAATACATTCCAAATTGCAAATTTTTCTTGTTATTTTCAACAAAAAAGGATTCCAGTTTGTTCAAGACCTGTTAATATTCTCAAAAATTGGTTTCTTCGTTCTTTTGCTGTATCCAGAAGAAGTTCCCGATTCAAATGTCATCATAATTGATATTTAATTTTTTAATATAATGAAAAATGTTTTTGCTGAGGTACCATATTTTTCAGCAACTTTAATTTATTTGGTCTACTTTCAAATTCCTTAACTACTAATAAGTTTGAATATTTCTTTAAACATTTTTAAACATTTTAGTACACTGATGCGCTGACAAAGAAGTACATTTCGAACATCTTTCCTATAGCAATTTCACAAGCCTAAATAATTGTTGATGCAATATTCTATCATATTACATCACCATATGTTAATGTACATCAATATTACATATCCAAACGAGTCGGTAACAAAAGCATAAAACAGAAACGAAAAAAAAATTTAAACTTTTTTGGAGATTTTCCCGAAAAATTCGACTTACAGAAGCACGGGCCAATATTTTTGTTCGAGTTACGGAGAAATTCGACTTATGGAAGTTCGAGTTAGGGAAGGCGATTTGTATGAAATTTGCTCAGTAAACGCTATTGCCACTCGATTTTGTTCGAGTTAGAGAAAATTCGAGTTAGGGAAGTTCGAGTTAGGGAAGTTCGACTGTATAATCAAAAAACAAAAAGGGACCAAACCCGAAACCGCCACTGTAAACGATAACCGTTTTAGATTGATACCCTATAAGCTGAATTTGTTTATCAATTTATATTGTATTAACAGAGTAAAGATGAGAGTAATAATTTGATGATGCTACCAATGGAAGCAACAGAAGCGATTGACACAAATGATGGCACTGAAGAAATACGGAGAAGAAAGCGTTCTATCTTACAGAAACAAGAAACATTACTTGGGGTAAGTTTTATTAATCCTTGAGTACATGACCCAATTAACCACTAAATCTATGCAATCCAGCTTGTATAGTAAGAAGTCGTATTTCACAGAGTCACTGTAAATGAAACTTCGCACCCTTCGTGCTGCTTTCGTCACTAGCGCGGACTGCCGTCAAGTCATGTTGTGTAAGTCGAGTACACTCCAATGTAGCCTTTCCTTTACCGAGGGATGCGGTGCCCCCTTGTTTCTTTCTAACAATAATTGAATTATTAATCCCTACGGAAGGCAGTCCTCGCTAGTGACAAAAGCATCACGAAGAGTGCGAAAGGCGACTAGCAATATATACATGAAGAATGAAAATTTAGCTATGACTGTCCGATCAGGTCGAGTTATATACCGATCGAATGGCAGAAATGTTTGCAATGTGACAATCTATGTATGTTGTGTAAAAATTTCATCATCCTATCTTTAAAACCGAGAGTGTGAGAAGAGTAAATGTCGTTTTTTCATTTCCAACGATTCGACTTTGCTAACTCAAAAGAACGATATATCTCAGTTGCAATGCAATCGTTGACTAGAAAAGATTCTTTATGTTTCATAAAGCTCAGTTGTTTTTTCTCAAATTTACAGGTTTGGCCGTAGTAAATGAGCGATATGTTCTATATATCGTTGAAAAGGGCTTTTAGGCATTCCTTTCAAATACAATTCCACATTTAGGCGATTTTTGAAGAAAAAAACAGTCTAACGATTTGATAAATCTTCAGTATGGATGTCAAAGGCGTCGGCAGGGCCCCCCCTCCCATTAATAAATTTACATTATTTAGCTTTCAAAATCCAAACAGAGTGAATGTGAAAACGTGAAGAAAATATTTTGGCCTGCCTCCTGCTTGAAAAGTTGCCTACGCCCTTGATGTATGTAATACGTATAATTACAGTTTTTTTGGTATATGAAACATATCTTTCAGCTAACGGGCTTTAAAGGTATTACCAATAAACTGATTACATGCATTTCACTTAGAATTGAAAGAAGACAGCAACAAAGTAGATTTTGCGCTATAGAAATAACTAGTGTTGCCGGACAGTTTGTTTTTGTAATGCACAAGGAAATAAATTGTTACATTTGATTTGTTTTTAAAATTTGGAGTTTGCATATTGATAACCTTCTAAAAAGTATCATTGCCAAAAGTACTATATGTGCAATTTTGTTGCTTTGAAGAAATTACTAGAATGAATTCAACTTTTTTGGTTTTCCTGCAACGCATTTTGATTTAATGTGTTCTTAATCTCTTAATTATTTGGTCATCATACTGAGGCGTGGTACAGGCAATTTAAAAAATCTCTGATATATTTTAAAAACTCCTCTTTATGAGGTAAAAGTCTAGTGACGAAAACATTTCCATGCCCTAAAATATTTGATTTCCAATTCTGTGACGATGACGAAAAATTGTCAGTATTAGTCGAGCCTTCAAAAAAAGCAGTTCAGTGTCGCTCTGTTTTATGAGTACACTTCGACAAAAATCTGTAATTATTGAATCTTAGGCATAGTTTATCATAAAAAAGTGTTTTTCAATCCTATTTTCATATGTTACATTTCATGTTCTCCATTGGAGGATCTCCATTAATTGTAGATCAAAATGCCTTGAAGCTGGTTTTAAATGTTTATACATTTGAAGTCAAAAATGTTACCCCTAGTCAATTGAAAGTAATTAACAAAACAAAAGGTGCATACATCAAAATATCAAAGAAGGTCACAGATATTTTTAGATATGCATCTGGTACTGATTTTCTAAGCCCTTTATTAAAACCTCTCTTTTCTACAGGTTAATCAGCTGAGCCAAATATTATTAATGAAAATAGATCATTTGTACTTGAATGAATACAAAAACTCCAATTCAGCATTTGACTATCAAAAGTTATGCAAATATTCTGCTTTTCTCCGAACGTCAACGAACAATAGGAAAAATATATGGACTACACTTTACAGGTTTGTAAATCGTTAAACATTCAATTAAGATAAACTCTTATATACATGTGTAGATTAATTGTATAAATATTTCTTAATAATTTTGATTTATTATAAATGCTTTAAAGGGGTCTTCCAGTTTCGTAATTTATATCTAAAAATTTCTTTAGCTTAGATATTCATATTTTCCCAAAAGGCTTTTCAAAATTCAAAAGAAGATACAGCCATTTTTGTAAAGAAATGTTTTTGTTTAAGTGACTCATTTATTGTGTGCATGAAAATTGAAGTTAAAACTTCACACGAGAACTCAAGTCTGGACAGATTTTAAGAAAATATGTTTTAAACGACGCAGAATTAATGGCGCTATATCATGTACCTCGATCATCACCGAAAAAAATTTTTACTTTTTTTTTGTACATTGGACTACAAAATCAAAACAATGAAAAGTCGATTTTTCATTTTCAAATGGCTAACATTTCTACAAAAAAAATTTGCTATTTTCTGGAAGTATACATAATACATTCATGCTTACTAGTTCCCCGTTTTTTTTTTACGGTTGCAGTATACTCCCGCAATCGTGTGAACATTAAACATACTTTTTTTTGGAGACCCTTTTTGGAGGCCGGAAACTTATTACGCGAGCAAAAAATAAATTTTTTTTTTTAATTTTGAATTTTATTTCGAAAAATTGTACTACCAAATACAAAAAACAGAATTAAAAATCTTTACGCGTTTTCTTTCCTCGATTTAAAAAAAAAATAAAAATTTTGGGCCGTCCAAGCCTTTTTTTTTTTTTTTTTTTGCGGAAATAATATACAAAAGTTTTATTTTTTTATGATATAATACAAGGTACAACATAATACTTCTATAAATCTGAAAAAAATCTGTCTATTTAATGGAAGTTTAAAATTGAAACTGCAACGGGTAGAAGGAATAATTTAATATAATTTCAACTTGCGATTTTTATAAAAATACAATAGTTTAGTTATTTGTTTAAAATTGTGCACAAATAAAGATTTTATTTCTTTACAACTAATAAAATGTAGAGAAGAATACGGGAGAAGATTAATTTAATACAATTTTAACTTGTAGAAAAGTTCCAAAAATTGTGTAACTGGCTTATTAAATTGACCTTGCGCCGCACAGTGTAAGATTTTGCCAATCTAGGGGGACTTAATTCAATAGCAGTCGTTGTTTTGAAGCTATCGACTTGAAATTTTGAGTGAATGTTCGAATATCCCCAAATAAATTTTTGGACTAAAATTGAAAGTAGGCGTGGCAGTTCAAAGGGCGTAAAATTTGGAAAGACCAGGAAATTTTCATTTTTTTAGAACACAAACCGCATTAAAAAAAAAAACTAATTTTTTTTATCAAAAAAGTATCAGGTTAGTATTTTTTGTTTTAATTTAAGACAACTAAAAAAAATTTTTTTTAAATTAATATTAAGAAAAAAAAAAATTTTTTTTTTCAAATTGAATATTTTTGTATATACTCATGCTTTTGCTTGTAACTTCAAAATTATTGGCCGAAAAAATTAAAAAATGGCTTTGTTGCAAAGATAAATAGTTTATTGAACGAAAAAATAAATTTATATATTTTCATAATTTTTTAAATTAAAAAAAAAAACAACATGAAGTTGATAAAGGGCTGGGTAGAAGCTATTTTTTGCAAATTTATTCAAAATCTGAACTGTAATCTTAACTTTCGTCACTAGGATAGACCATAAGATTAAAATTTGACGGTTTGAGACTTAAGGCAAGACTTCAATCTTATAATCAACGTCTTTTATTGTGACCTGAAGCCAACTGGCATTATTGGTCATAAATCTGGATATATCTCTCCTAGATTTAATCTACCTCGACTCAAATTCATGGCTCATGTTTGATAAGTGCATCTTTAACTTTATATAATCCATACCATTGCCAAAAATCATCGCTGCGTGCTCTAGGAGTGAGTTAAGCTTAACGGCTCTTAAGGTGCTTGACAAAACCTGGAAAAACTGTGCGCGTGTTATTGCACTCATTGCTAAATTGAAGTCCTCTGGGCAAAATATGGGCAAAATTTTATTTCTGATCCTGATTCAGAATGATATTCCCCAAACGATGTATGTTTTGGTTGATTTGAATACGATAGAGTACAGTTAGTTTTTTTCCATAAAAAATAGAATATTGTTAAAAATTTACTTACTTTTTGGCACTTATTTCCAACAAATAATAAAAAATTTCAGGGCCACTTATAAAATATTGCTAAAAACCAATAATGATTCAAAAATGATAGGAAAAATAAATTTGACTACTCACAGTGGCCATTCGATCTAATTGAAAAGACTAAACTTTCTCCACTGTTGCTTGTTGTGCGATGCAATTTTGCATGCATTTCACATGCACCGGTTTAAGAACCGTTATTTTCTGAACAAAAATGTTTGGTTTTGTTTTTTGCTTGTTTTCGTAACATTTGAACATTTCTAAATTGACTTCTAAAAGCTCATTGACCTTAAAAATAATTTTTTTTTTTCAATTAGCAATTCTAGGAATTATTTAAGCCTGTCAGGGCATAGTTGTTGCAATAGACAATCCCTTCAATTGCTTGCATCAAAAGTTTTGTACATTTAACAATGCTAAAGGCAGTTTTCAATTACTAACATATAGTATGTAATACATTGCGATCATTAAAATACTCGAGCAATACAATTGTTATTAAGCTAACCTGGGCGCTTGAAGTCTATAATACGAGTATACATACATATGTATACATTATATACTAATAGAATCATTTCGACTTTGTTTATATTTATTGTACGTGTCTAGAATAATTTCAATTTGTAGATAAATTTGGATGCAGCTGGGATGCAAAGTAATTGAAAATAAATGGGCTCGTGAGTATTTTTAGCTGGTTATCAATTAGACGCCACCTCCGTGCCAGGAGGTCGTCAGGTTGCTGCTCATGAGTTGTTTGGGCAGCGCCGGATAGAAGCCATTCACGTTGGTCGACACGATGCGTTCTGTGGGCGGCATTTGGGCCATTTGTTCCATTGAGCTAACGCAGATCTGGGCATAGTAGGCAATGAAGCCAGACCAGAGTGTTGGCGTGTTCCCAATAAAGAAATACGAGTCCCAAAACTTGGAAGATAGCACATCATTGAAGGCATAATCCTTCTGATCCACGAGCGACAGCTCCTCGGCAATGGCCACCGCATCAAAGTCTCGATGTTTGACGGGTGTATAGATATCCTGGATAATGTTGTCACCAAAGTAAAGAGCACGTGCCTCGCTTGTGTCCTTGTTCAATAGCCTGGCCATTGCCTGGTGCAGCTGGTGCCAGTTGCCCTGCGAGTAGATCTCCCCCGACTTGAGATTCGCCTCCAGACTCAGCTCGCTGTCGGCCAACTCTCGCTTGGCCTCATTGTCCACGATCATAAAGGGTCGTTTCATGGTAAAGAATCCCGGTTTCTTGGCAAACGTAAAAACAAAGTCGAACAGTTGCTGCCAATCTCGTCCAAGTGCCTGCGTGGCTGTCAAATTGGCAAAGTCGATGTTGGCGCCGGTCAACAGAAACAGTTTCTTGCCATTGCCAAGAGATTAGCTTTTCACTGCTGCGGAGGACATAGCGTTGAGGTTCAGCTCGCATGGCCTTAAAGTAGAGACTCTTGTCGTTGCTAAAGTTATCCCGGCTGTAGTTCTGCATTAAACCGTCCAGTAAGTCCTGCCAGACTTTGTACTCCTTGGGTGCTCCACTGGAATTGCCGTCCCTGTCCACAATATCCACCTCCTGGGCAAACACCAGGGCACATGGCATATCAAAGTAAGCGAGTAGCGCGCACATCTGCAAAGCACTCGGTCCATTCCACGTGGACAGTGGATCATTGTAGAACGCAGTGCTGACGTCCCAGCATCCAGTATGAGACCCTTTTGCAGGAAATCCATGTCCAATCTTTGATGCAGCAGCGCCTCTGGATACCCCTTCTGCTCGACCAGAAAGTGCTTAAGGGTATTGTAAATCAACGTTGTCATCTCCAGCAAATCATAGCGCAACAGAGTTCCATCCAAGTCATCAACGTAAGTTCCTTGCAAAACGAATTCATGATGGTGCTTGCCGAATACCTTGAGTAACTAACGGAACTGCGCTTTATTATCAACTGTGGCACGATTGCAGTTGTTGTTGTATATATTTATCACTTCCAAAATGCTGGATTATAAATAACTAAATGTCCAGAAAAAGTGATATATAATATTTAACATTATAATATTTAAGATTAATATAGCTAATGTTTTTTTTCACTATTTTAAGTAATTATTGTTTATTTTATTCACACAGCTTGGGAACGAGCTGGCTGGCAGCACGTTTATCGGACGACTATCTGTCAATGATAAAGCGCCTTGCACATGTTTTTGACGTCTGTGCTTAATACATTCTCTTCTATATTATTACTTGCTTATATATTGTATAGTTAAAAATTGTAATAAAATCTACATTTTAATAAAATCTATGTGATGTTATTAATAGTCCCTATCGACAGTGTTCCATGTAAATAAGTGCAAATGGATAGGGCATAAGAACTGGAGATGGGCACGGGCCGGGCCGGGCTTCGTGTCCCGCGGGCCTCTTCAAAAAATCACCGGGCTTCGTGCTTGAAAATCGGAAACGGGCTTTTTTTCGTGCGGGCCCGGGCCTAAGAATAAAGCCCGAAGCCCGGTAGGCCCGAAAAGTCACGATTTAACACATACTTTTAAAATCGCTTGATAACAACATTTCTGTAAAAGTGCTTTCAGACGAGCCGTTTTCACCGACACATTTTCACCGTCAGTGAATTTTGCCATTCACATAACTCGCATCGGTTGTCAAACAAAAATACCATCAATGCAGAACCTGGTCACACTCTGAAAAGTTTCATATAAAAGTGCCTCAATCTAGTAGGCATTTGACCGACACAACAAACCGATGGAAATAGGACGTGTTCTATTTCTATCGGTGAGCACCGGTGACAGTTTTTTGACAAAAAACAGTCGGTGAAAAACGGCTCGTCTGAAAGCACTTTAACAAAATTTCTTATGGTACGCAGAAAAAAGAGCAAATAAAAAGTTTAAGACTCTGCTTGCAAAAAGAAAAATGAAGAAATAATAATTTTTAAAAAAAATTTTTATATAGTAATATCGGGCTCGGGCCGGGCCGGGCCTCTTGAAAATTTGACCGGGCCGGGCCTTGAGAAAAAGGCCCGTGCCCATCTTTAAAAGTGCTTTCAGACGAGAATTTTTTCACCGACACTTTTTGTAAAAAAACTGTCGTTGTCGTGTGAACAGTCAGAATTTAAAAAGCGTCGGCTTTTTACCGGTGCTCACCGATAGAAATAGAACACGTCCTATTTCCATCGGTTTTTGTGTCAGTCAAATGCCTACTAGATTGAGGCACTTTTGTATGAAACTTTTCAGAGTGTGACCAGGTTCTGTGAGAAAAAAAAACGATGGTATTTTTGTTTGACAACCGATGCGAATTATGTGAATGGCAAAATTCACCGACGGTGAAAAAGTGTCGGTGAAAACACGCTCGTCTGAAAGCACTTTAATAAGAACTACTAACTCCGAAAGCTATGTCCGTGGATGGAGTGAAACTGGCACAAAAACATTCTTTTTTGGTATCTCCTGTAACGCTAATGACGGACCCTTTATTATACCCTAAACCCTTTGAAATTGGACGAAATGGTTTTAAAAGGCAGAATGAATTAATTGTTTATTTTTCTTATAGTGTGATCATTAAAATCCAACAACTGCTCTCTGGGTAAAATGTCGATTTATTTGGCATTAATTAGAATTTTAAAGCTAGAGTTTTTAAATTTGACATGAACATTAGCCAGGCTAATTTCGAATTTTGTTTGGATTTGGACCACTCTTTCAGCTCCCTCTCGCTATCCGACGATGAGAAAAAAGTGTAAAATATTTATATAATATCCAGATATAAAGCTGTGAATATTTAATTTAGCTTAATATTTTTCGTCACAAAATTGGATATCAGTAATTTTAAGACATGAAAATGTTTTCGTCATTAGACTTTTACTGATAAGTAAATAAGTCTTCTATAATTTATTTAACTGAGTTGTAATTGTAGTTGTCGATTATCATTTACTTATTTAAGCGAATAGTTCATTTTGTAAATAATTACACTGTGTGACAGTCCAAAAACTTCTGGAATGCGACATAGCGTAGGTTGTAGATATAGTTAAATAGAATTTTGTGGCATACTAGAATTTTTTGTTGCACATCGAAATTTTGAATAACGGTACAAAAACCGTTTTTTCGAGGTTGATGGAGTCTAAAAATTCTATGTCCTAAACTATGCGTCTTACAATAAATTTAAAAACGTCGTTGGAAAGTGAAAAGTAACACCTTTCTAACGGTGTATTACACTGCAATATCGGATAAATATTGAGGGAGCTACATGTAAAAATATATGCATTTTTTCAGTTTTTTGCGACATTACCCAACTTTGAACGTAAATTAATAAGTTAAATTTGTAGAAAGCAACTACTTTTTGGTATGTAGTTTCAAAACACATTTAATTTTACGTCTTCTGCTTTTTAGTTTATTAAAATTGAGTGATATTTAGCTGAGTTATTAATTTTTTTAGAAAAAAAGTCATGGGAAAAAACTCGTTTGTTAACTACTTTGCTAACTACGCAACTACAAATGGAATATGAGGGGATGGGGAAATGGCGCAATAATGGCGCAAATATCACCATTTTGAGCAATTCTGTTTCAGAAAATCTATTATAGCTTGGCGAATTATTGTCCGATTTTAGAAAATGGACTCACGTTTTACTCGTAAAAATGTATTCTTTTCAAATAATAAAACAAGTATAACGGGTTTATACCAAAATAGTGTTCAAAAACATCACCAAAGTCAAAAAAGTTGTAAAAAAAACCAACAAAAAATTAGTTTACCTATCAAATACTCCAATATAGGAAATGAAACCTGTTAAGTCATGTATGGCACGTTTAAAGACCTAAGTTTCTTCTATCTAAAACTGGTAAGAAAATGAAAATCGGTGGATATTTGACGAAGCTATGGACGCATGAGTGAGTGCAAGTACGAAAAAACGGTTTTTGTACCGTTATTCAAAATTTCGATGTGCACCAAAAAATTCTAGTATGCAAAAAAAATGTATTTATCTATACCTACAACCTACGCTATGTCCCATCCCAGAAGTTTCGTTTTGATTTTTTTTTGTAACACAGTGTTATATGCTGTATTTGTAGCGACTGCTCGACTGTGGCACCGCGCGCCATGGATGTGCTGTAGGCTGGCGTAGCTCTTAGTTTTCGTGTGGAATATTAGCCTTGAGAATTAGTTTAATATGGGCATTTCCACAGAAATGTCAACCGAGGCTAAAAACGAAAAATTGATCAAAAACTCACATCTCTTGAAATTTTCTTTCAAAAATGTATTCAAGTTATTTATTTAAGCAATATACGCTCGAAGAAATTCAATAGGATGAACATATAGCTTCTACATTGGAATAAATTCATGTCATACATTTTTGGAAGAAAATTTCACAAGATGTGAGTTTTTGATAAATTTTACGTTTTTCGTCGTGGTGGACCTTTTTCTGGAAATGCCCATATGTTTTATTTCACTTTGAATGCGTACGAATGTCGCATTCGACATGGGAGAATAACCCATATGCAATTTGAAATTTTATATTTCAAGACTTTCTCACAAAGATGTAAGATATGTTTTCTACTTCAACATGTTCATTAGAGTGGGTCAATTTGTATGGACCAAAAAAAATGCACCCAGCGGTTGTCAAAATCGTAATCTACGACGAATTCTAAGAAGATTTGCCCAAGAAACCATGGGTCTAAAATCAAATTCGAGCTTCCGATTTTTAGCGAGAAACCTTTCGTATCTTTTTGTCACTTTAAATACGCATAGATACCTAAGCGAGTGCATAAAAAATATTTTGTTTCACTTAACATTTTTTCAAGAAAATTAAAAATTTTTTTTTAAATTTAAAAAAAATAATTTTTAAATATAAAATTACAAAAATTGGCATTAATTTGCATTTGACCGTCAATTTACCCCCGTTTTAGTGCCACGCCCACTCCAATTTTTTTTCCAAAAGTTCTTTGAAGTATTGAAAATATATAGTTCAAGTTTCAACCCGATATCTCACCTAGCTCAAAAGTTACAGATTTTTGCCACAAATTTGTATGTATTTTGTACCCATTTTCGGTTTGTTTTGCCAATGTTGGTGGCAAAAATCTGTAACTTTTGAGCTAGGTGAGATATCGGGTTGAAACTTGAACTATATATTTTCAATACTTCAAATAATTTTTGGAAAGAAAATTGGAGTGGGCGTGGCACCAAAAAGGACGTAAATTGACGGTCAAATGCAAATTAATGCCAATTTTTGTAATTAAAAAATTAAATTTTATTTTTAAAATTTTTTTTTAAATTTAAAAAAAGAAATTTTAAATATAAAATTTAATTTTTTTATTTTATTGTTACATTTTTAAAAATTTTTAGTTTTCTTGAAAAAATGTTAAGTGAAACAAAATATTTGTTATGCACTCGCTTAGGTATCTATGCGTATTTAAAGTGACAAAAAGATACGAAAGGTTTCTCGCTAAAAATCGGAAGCTCGAATTTGATTTTAGACCCATGGTTTCTTGAGCAAATCTTCTTAGAATTCGTCGTAGATAACGATTTTGACAACCGCTTGGTAGCGAAAAAAATTGACCCACCCTAATGTTCATACATCTCTTTCATCTCTACATCTACATCTCTTTCTGTAACACCTAGTTGGCTACAGAGCACCCATGTATGTATGTGGCTCATGAATAAAATATTCCACAATAAGTTAATTGAGCCATAACTTTAAACCAATTTGCACCTATGAATTCTCACACATCTGTGCCTACTTACACACTAAATCAATAATAAATACGATTGTACCTAAACGTAAATTGAGTCGTTAAATTTTATAAGTTCAGGGTGCGGCTCATAAGATATTCAAAAATAAATACAAGCTCGAGTATGTCTTAATGTATATTGACATTTACCCATCTGTACATGTATACATACATATGTGTATGTACATACGCTTAAAAGGAACGTGATCATTTTTATATGCAAGTATTTTTTACACCTAATTGACAGATTACACAAAAGAAGACTTCAGTGTTATTGTGCTAACTGTTGATTCTATGTACAGTCGTTGCCAGCATAATTGATCCACTGCGTTAATGACAACGCTAATCCGCATAATTAGGATGTTATTTAATAATAAAATTAAATTAAACATAAACTAGCAAAAAAGCGTTTAATTAAATGTTATTAGCTAAATGTTCAACTCTTTTTAAAATTTTCATATGGTGTGTCAAATTAACTGGGAGCGACTGTATGAACATATGCATGTATATTGTACAACCCCTTCAGTTCTGTTTTCACCGACACTTTTTCACCGTCGGTGAATTTTGCCCTTAATTCACTTAATTCGCATCGGTTGTCAAACAAAAATACCATCGTTTTTTTTTCTCACAGAACCTGGTCACACTCTGAAAAGTTTCATACAAAAGTGCCTCAATCTAGTAGGCATTTGACTGACACAAAAACCGATGGAAATAGGACGTGTTCGGTGAGCACCGGTGAAAAGCCGACGCTTTTTAAATTCTGACTGTTCACACGACACCGACAGTTTTTTGACAAAAAATTCTCGTCTGAAAGCACTTTTAGGAACTAGCGATCAGTTATAGGCCAATAGCGTTTAAAAGGTAAATTGTATATGCACGGGGGTCTTGAACACATTTTAAATGAAATTGAATAGCACTTCCGATTTTTTTGTTGGGTTCGATTCTGTAACACTTCCAAATGATACTTCTTCAAAATTTAAAATAATCCCCATTGCCGTTTTTGATAAAGTAAATTTTAGTAAAATAACACCTCATTTTGTAGGAACTAGAATACATTTTTCTTACCACAAAAATCTGTAACTTTTGAGCTAGGTTAGATATCGGGTTGAAATTTTAAATAAATCTTAATATCACAAAGAAATTTTCGAAAGAAAAATTAAAGTGGGCGTGTCACTAAAAATGGCGTAAATTTACGGTCAAAAAAACATTTTTGTAATTTTTACTTTACAAAATTTGATGACTTCGAGATGTGGGCTTCTAGATTGAAAATTGCTGTCAACCCTGCCAAATCACAACACGCAACTCTTACCCTCAACCGCCTTAACACTTCACGGTTAACGCTCAATGGCAAACGGATCCAGCATTCTGATAATGTTAAATATCTTGGCATAGTCATTGACCGGCGTCTAACGTGGTTGCCCCACATTAAGAGAGCACGTCCTGCAGCAGTTGCTAAATGCCGGAAGATGGATTGGTTGCTTCATCCAGGTAGCGGGCTGTCCCTGGTTGCCAAACTTCGTTTATTTAAAAGTATTGTAGTTCCCACCTTGCTGTGGGGAATTGGAATCTGGGGGACCGCTTGCTCGTCATCTCTACAAATAATGGAGTCCTCTCAGAGCAAGCTACCACCATCTACCGCAACTTTAAAGTTCAACCCATCTGCTCGGCTATCACCAAATATGCCACAAACTACCGGGAAAGACTGCTCAGCCACTCGAACGTCCTTGCGGTAAGGTTGACCAGACCACTCAGAAGGAGAAGACTGAAAAGGCGCCACCTGGCATGATGCTGATCAACTCTTTGGTCTAACTTTGTGAGTTATGCCAGACCAAAAACCCATGAAGCTCGCTCTTAGTCAGCCAGGACTTCCCCACACATCGTTCGTGGGTCTGTTTTGTACTAACACTTTATTTTTTCCAATGTAAAGGTGCTATAAAAACCTATACCAAAAAAAAACAAAAAAAAAGGAATCAGTTAATACATTTGTGAATTTTACCTATGAAAGCAATCCTGAACATAGGTCTGAAATCAGATCTGAATGCATAGCTTAGAGCTACTCAGAACTCAGCTCTCAATCAGACATGAGCTAGGAAATACCTGTGCTAAATTCATGTATTGCAAGACCGTGATAAAAAATACGATATCATGCCTATTCACCTCTGAGTTCAGGTCTGCAGCTGGCTCGAATGGGTATACAGGGACAAGACTCGTAAAAAGTATTGTGTGTGTTTTCCTCAGATACTCAATCTCACACTCGCAGCTACACTTGTACGCACATATGTATGTACTTATGTGGAGCGGCACGTTAAAATTGTTTGTTAAATAGTAGTAAATCATTAACACATCTCGAATTTGAATAGCAATCAATAAGCATTCGGAATGTTAATGCTAACGATATCAATTGTGCCTAAGAATGGACATGAACATATGACTGTAAAGGCAGCTGCTGCCGTTCACACATTAATACAAGTGTACGAACGTAAGCGAGTATGGACCAGTATCATCGACATTGGTACACACATTGCTATGATTTGTGTAAGTCGCACCCAATTCAAAAATGACTCGAACAGGTTGCCGCCTTGCATTATGATTGGTGGTTGGTTTTACCTGTCGTCTAGGAATGGAGTAACACATTGCATTGTTAATTACTTTCGCGTGGACTTTGCGGCTAATGTGCTTATCTCGGGGCGGAGTCAAACATGTTGTGAGGAGGGATCACCAGTACGCTCAAATCAATTTATGGAAATGTAAAATATCCATTTTTGATATCTTTAGTTACCTGTTTAGCATTTCAGACTTAAATCGTTTCAAATGAATCGGTAAACGGGTGCATGTAATAACGACCAGTGTCATAACGCCCGCGATCTTTTTGAAAAAAATGTTTTGCCTGCGACGCTCTAGCAGCTCAAAATTTCAATACGATGCACGCATATTCTGCTTATAATTAGTTACCAATGCTGAAACATCAGATATGCCCTTATTGCTTCAAGTTATCTTAATAACCATTCTTCCTGTGTATATATGCTAGTCGCCTTTCGCACCCTTCGTGCTGCTTTCGTCACTAGCGCGGACTGCGGCTTATTCTCTAAAGCTTATCATAAATGTTTTTTTTATAATAAACATTTAATATTTATTAGCTTCGGGCGTTCATAAACTTCTGATAGTGTCATAAAGCCCACAAAAAAGTGACTTAAAGCCCTGCAGGCGATACTGATCAAGAATATACATATATACTTTGTGGGGTCTGCCTTTTTTACCCATTTTCAATGGGCTCAGGGTATAACAAGGGGACTTCGCAGCGAGCCGCCATATTAATCTTCGGATTATTTTAGAAGTAAATTTATGAATCATGAAAATTTTACTTTAATTTTTTCATCTGTTTTCCGTTAATTTATTTTATGGCTTATACTTTGCACCTGTACTTGAAGAAATTTTAAATTCGGAGCAAAAAAAGTCAGAATAAATTAATCTAGAGGACTTGACTACAGGCAACCAGGAACTAGCCGCAAAACTTGTGGCATCAGACAATTTTAATAAATAACTGACAAAGCAGATGGGAGGTTCATAACATTCATCTTTCGGCCGATTTCTCATCTTGATGTCAACATCACTGCCAATTTTTTTTAAGTGTGACCCATTTTAGGGCACGGATTCTAAATGTTATGCTAAAACCAAGTTTTGGGAACCAAAAGTTTTGGAGCCGGTTTTTTGAGTAAAGTACTCATTAGCTACAATAGTCCTTAGAGCCGTTTTCTCAATTTGTTTTCAAAGCCTACTGTAAATTCTGAGTTACGGTACGTCGGGTCGAAGGGTTGCGATGTTGTCCGTACTGTTGGTTTTATATTTGTACATATGTATGTATGTACAGACGTGTGCGAAATAATAAGAACAGCTTATGTGAAAAATTAAATGGTAAAAAAAAGTGTTAAAAAAATATTTGAATGGTACACATTTTAAGCTAAGTATATCCTAAAAGATTTCAAATCCTGCTGTGTCCTTATCATTTGTAATGGCGACTTTATTAGGTTAAAGGCCTGTCTCCAGCACCGCAAAATTTTTATTTTAGGAATTTGCTAATTATTTCGTGTGTGTAGAACATAAATAAAACAGTGTGCCGATGCACATAAAACGAGTGACGATGTACTCAAAACGTGATGGTCACACTGTCGAATCAGCTGTGTTTTGTAAATACGCGGTAAAAGTCTAGTGACGAAAACATTTCCATGCCACAAAATTTCTGATATCCAATTTTGTGACGAAATATATTAAATTTTTTATATATGCTAATTTATTATATACTAGGGGGCTCCGCCCCCTGCTCGCTTCGCTCGCCAACCCCCGCTCGTTTATTAAATATGCCAAAAAAAAAAAATTAATATACATAAAAAGTAAAAAAAAAATTGGCATTCGGCACTGCGCAAAAAGTTATTTTTTTAATGTGCAAAGAAGCTGCGCAAAGTGCCGAATGTCAATTTTTTTTTTACTTTTTATGTATATTAATTTTTCAATTTTAGCGGTTTTTAGCGATTTCCCGCTAAACTAGCGATTTTTCGAAAAAGTCGTAGAACAAACGTCTCTAGATTTTTGAGCGGGAACAAGTCCTCATTCAAGCTTTTAAGCTAAATCAACGATTTGATCCAAACAAACAGACAAACAAACATACTGACTTTTCATCTCATTTTTGGAAGGCCCCTAAAAATTTCAAAATTAATTATCTTTTGAACCAGTAATCGGATTTTGATGATCGAGGTGTCATTCGACGCGTATTTTTGATTATAATGGTAAAAAATTCAAAAACAATTCAAAAAGGCTCCAACGGCCCCATTAGCTCCAATAATTTAAATTTTTCCGCTTCCACTTACACCTGTTTATCTCAAGAACCAGGTGAGTTTTTAAAACTCTTAGTATGCACATTTGTAAGTTGAGTTGATACCTTTCGATCGGTATATAACTCGACCTGATCGGACAGTCATAGCAAATTTTCCATTCTTCCTGTGTATATATGCTAGTCGCCTTCGCACCCTTCGTGCTGCTTTCGTCACTAGCGCGGACTGCCGTCCGCAGTGACAGCGCCAATATTGAAAGTTCAGCTAATTTAAAAAAAAGGAAAAAGTTAACTCTGACGATGATGTGATTGTGTTGGTGGCGCGATATATTGTCGCAAATACAGTTTAATCTCACTTTTTGGTTTTGCGCACAGTTTTTTCCTCCATTTTTTCAATCGACACTAGCGAAATAATTGTCGACAATATATTCCTGAGCTATATAGTTTTGTACCCGCCCGGACCCGCCTAAGAAGGTTAAATCAAAAAAAACTAAATCAACCTCACAAAAAAAACACGCGGCATAATTGCATAGTTCGATCGATTGTTCCTATGACAGCTATATGATATTGTGGTCCGATTTGAACCAAACTTGGTCAGAATGTAGAAGACTACCCCAGGTTCATAATATATCAGATTGGTTCAAATCGGACAACTATATCATATAGATGTCATAGGAATTAGGTCGAAATATGCAATTTTGATAATTCACACCAAAAAACAAAAAATAATTTTTTGAAAAAAAAAAAAATTGTTTTTAAATTTTTTGAAAATAATTTTAAAATATAAAAACCTTAAAAATAAAACAAAAAAAATCAAAAATTTAAAAAAAAAAAATTATTTTTAGGTGCCATAAAATTTATTTTTTTCACAAATTTCACAAATTTCTACTTTGGTAGCCCGTAAGTAAGTAATTAGGGGGCGTGGCACCTTTTTTAAATGCTAATTTTATAGGTTGAAGAGTTATCTATCATATGCCATTAAAATTATTCGATTATCTCATTAGGTTTAAAAGTTACGATTTTTGCAACGTAAAATGAGCAATGGCCCCACTGTGCACCGTTTGTTATGATCAGTTGAGCCGAATGTGGTAAAGTTCGCTTAAGATAATAAACAACAGTAGGTTAAAAGCTCTTAACAGCCGAAATTATGATCAAAACACCATTAAGCACGGAGCACAGTCTAAGATTTTGAAAATCTAGGGGGACTGAATTGAAAAAAAAGATCGATTTTTGAGATCAATGAGTTTTTAGAATTAAAAAATTAAGAAATGTTCAAATGTAGCTAAAACAAGCACAAAACAAAACAAAAAATTGTTTTTCAGTAAATAACGGTTCTTAAGCCGGTGCATTTGAAATGCATGCAAAATTGCCTCGGACAACGATCAACAGTTGACAAAGTTTAATCTTTTCAATTGGATCGTATGGTCACTGTGAGCAGTCAAATTGATTCTGAATCAGCAACTTAAGAACGGTTAAGCTTAACTCAATTCTGATTATATTCAAAAAATTTAAGGAGTGACTGCAAAAAAAAATTTTCAAAAATATTTTTGCTAGTATTTTTTATTATTTTTTGCAAATTGCTAAAAAGGCACCTTTTTGTGTAAAAAGTAGGAAAAAGGGGTTAAAATGGTACTTTTTAGGATTTTCAAAGAATTATAAAAAATACTAGCAAAAATATTTTTGAAAATTCTAAAAATGACCATTTTAACTCCTTTTTCCTACTTTTTACACAAAATGGTGACTTTTTAGCAATTTGCAAAAAATAATAAAAAATACTAGCAAAAATATTTTTGAAAAATTTTTTTTGCAGTCACTCCTTAAATTTTTTGAAGAATTTTTTTGCATCAAAATATTTTTTGTAAAAAATCGAGGAAAAAAGTTTCGAAAATTGACTTTTACATAAATTAGAAATTTTCGAATAGTACTTAATGGGTTAAGATAAGTTTTATATCATTCAAACGGAATTTAAATGACCTTTCCATTGATGCCAATACGTTAAGGATAAGGGAACAATTAAGCCCCCAAATCTCAAAATGTTTGCTGTGCCAATAATTATGTTCGCCAGTGTATATAAAATTCTTTGTGCTGACTCACTGACTGACTGACTGACTGACTGAGAATCAACGTGTAGCCCAAACGGTAGAAGATAGAAAGCTGAAATTTGCACACAACATAGATGAGATAATTTCATCGTGCAATAAGGCGGCATTTTGTGAAATTCGACCTCTAAGTGGGTTAAATCGGGGTCAAAGGTCACGGAATTGCTTAGTATGAAAAACTTTTTTGTTTCTTAAGATATCTCAACCAAACTCACAGATTATATGTTTGGTACTGTCTCTTACATTCTGACTAAATTTGGTCAAAGTCGGGTGACTATATGATAAAGCTGCCATAGGAACAATCGGATGAAAATAACCTTTAGTACGAAAAACTTTTTTGTTTCTTAGGATATCTCAACCAAACTCACAGATTATATGTTTGGTACTGTCTCTTACATTCTGACCAAATTTGGCCAAAGTCGGATGACTATATCATATAGCTGCCATAGGAACAATCGGATGCAAAATAACCTTTAGTATGAAAAACTTTTTTGTATCTTAAGATATCTCAACCAAACTCACAGATTCTATGTTTGGGGCTGCCTCTAACATTCTGGCCAAATTTGGTTAAAGTCGGGTTACTATATCATATAGCTGCCATAGGAACAATCGGATGCAAAACAACCGTTAGTATGAACAACTTTTTTGTTTCTTAAGATATCTCAACCAAACTCACAGATTGTATGTTTGGGACTGTTTCTTACATTCTGACCAAATTTGGTCAAAGTCGGATTACTATATCATATAGCTGCCTTACGAACAAACGGATGCAAAATAACCTTTAGTATGAAAAACTTTTTTGTTTCTTAAGATATCTCTACAAAACTCACAGATTGTATGTTTGGGGCTGTCTCTAATATTCTGGCAAAATTTGGTCAAAGCCGGGTTACAATATCATATAGCTGCCATAGGAACAATCTGATGAAAATTAACCTTTAGAATCAAGAACTTTGTTGTTGTATGAGATATTCTGTGGTTTTGCGCACAGTTTTTCAATCGACACTAGCGAAATAATTGTCGACAATATATTCCTGAGCTGTGTATCAGCTGTTCTCTCAGTCCACACAAGCTGTCGATAGGCCTATTATCGATATTTATTTGTGGATTTCGTTCAAGTTGCTGAATACTCAAGCAACGAAATCCTAAACGAAAAGTTTCTGCCCCAGTTTTTTTTATATGAAGTTGTTATGATCCGACTTGACTATCGCAACCAGATATCGATTTGCCGGCTAGCTATCGGCACTACTCAGGGATGAGTACGACCTCGATACCTGGCGAGTCGGGTAACAAAGAAATTTATATTTTTATAACTGGAATAAATACTCGGACTTTGGTTTCACAACACCTACACGGACAATCTGCTGGCAAGGATTTGGTGGACAGATGACATTATCCACCACTACGATGCCCTCCCATCCTATAGTCGGCTTTCGATATTTGTGCCGACTTCCTAATCCAGACTTCACCCAACCTACCACATACCCATCTCACCCTAATAAAGAAACTAACAACTCATTTTCATCTAAACATTATAATATTTAATCATTAATAATAAATGACCCTAACATATTTGCATATTGCTTGCGATAGTTTTGTATTTCTATTAGGTGTGAATTGTCAGCGCGAAACTATCGAATAATTTAAATAATTATACAAAATGTAAATATGTTAGGGTCATTTATTATTAATGATTAAATATTATTTGAAATTTTGTATGGTTACGCGACACGGACGGTGAAAAAGTGCTCGTCTGAATGGGGCTTTACAGAAATTTTGTTATCAAGCGATTTGAAAAGTATGTGTGACGAAAGCAGCACGAAGGGTGCGAAGGCGACTAGCATATATACACAGGAAGAATGGAAAATTTGCTATGACTGTCCGATCAGGTCAAGCTATATACCGATCGAAAGGTATCAACTTAACTTACAAATGTGCATACTAAGACTTTTGAAAACTCACCTGGTTCGTGAGATAAACAGGTGTAAGTGGGAGGGGCAAAATTTAAATGATTGGAGCTAATGGGGCCGTTGGAACCTTTCTGATTTTAACTATTCTAATCAAAATTATGCATCGAATGACACCTTGATCATCAAAATCCGATCCCTGGTTCAGAAGATAATTAATTTTGAAATTTTTGGTGCCCTTCTCAAAACGAGATGAAAAGTCTCTGTTTGTTTGTCTGTTTGTTTGTTTGTATGGATCAAATCGTTGTTTTAGCTTAAAAGTTTGAATGAGGACTTGTTCCCGCTCAAAAATCTAGAAACGTTTGTTCTACGACTTTTTCGAAAAATCGCTAGTTTAGCGGGAAATCGCTAAAAACCGCTAAAAACGCATCCAAACTATAGAAGCTACAGATGCGATCTATATATCGTTGAAAAGGTATTTTGAAGGGCTTTAAGGCATACCTTCAAAGTTTTTTTTTTAAGTAAAAAGGTAAACGGCTACAGGTGAAACAAGGTATTTTTTTTACACATTTTGGCGATTTAAGAAAAATCTACACATGAGATCACTTTAAAATATGTTATATGGTATAGGCAATTTGATTCCGCGTTTTTTGGCATATAACATGTGTCTGTAAAAATTCGTTTGGACAAGATATTACCTATTAACTGAATATACCTTTTACCTTTACACTACTGCATGTACATATGCAGTATGTACACTGCTTGCAGCGTAATGCGGAAATAAACTGCTTGCAAGTGGTGAATTCCTTTTTTGCGGCAGATAAATCATTTTATAACCAAAAATATAGAATCGTTTGCTCTACAGCTTTTTCGAAAAATCGCTAGTTTAGCGGGAAATCGCTAAAAACCGCTAAAATTGAAACCCTCATAGCGTCCAAACGATAGAAGCTACAGATATGATCTATATTTCGTTGAAAAGGTATTTCAAAGGGCTCTTAGGCATACCTTCAACGTTTATTTTTTATTTAAAAAGGTATAATGAGAATAGGACAGCAGCTGCAAAGTGTCATAGCAGCCAGAGTTGAAGAGTGCTGATAGCTTTTGCGCTGGGCATGTGTGTTTGTAAAGGGGACCAGTGTTGCCAGACAGTTTGTTTTAGCTGTACAAACAATAAACAAAATTGACAAAACTATAATGTCAAAAAATATTGCAATTTCAAAATTTCTGGTGTCTTATTCAAAAATTTCTGTTTAAAATAATTTATGTGTAAAACTTAATATTATTCGTCACAAAATTGGATATCAGAAATTTTGGGGCATGAAAATGTTTTCGTCACTAGACTTTTACCTCGTAAAGAGGTTTTTTTTATGGGTAGTGACTTTTCGGGCCTACCTGGCTTTATACTTAGGCCCGGGCTCGAACGAAAAAAAGCCCGTTTCCGATTTTCAAGCACGAAGCCCGTGGATTTTTTGAGGCCCGCGGGACACGAAGCCCGGCCCGGCCCGTGCCCATCTCTACCCTACAGTCTCTGAGATATATATTTTTTACAGGGAATCAAAAAAATGTTATCAAAAGACTCCAACGCACACTGGTTGCGCTTGTATGGGACAGCGGCCAAAAATATAAGGTTGTCAAAAAAGTCTTGCGGTATTTCCGCAAGCTTGTCTTTGCAAGCGCGTAGTTCTAGTTGTATTCGTCGCATCGGTTCACGCTAGAGCTTTTTGGAAAGCTCTTTTCACGCGCTAACACGTGTTTGATTTATTGTTGTTTGTTTTTAGTCGTTCGTGAGTTATAGCGTCGCAAACATGGAGCAAAATAAAGAGAAAATACGGCATATTTTACAGTACTACTACGATAAAGGCAAAAATGCATCTCATGCTGCCAATAAAATTTGTGCAGTTTATGGACCCGATACAGTTTCCATTTCCACCGCACAACGATGGTTTCAACGTTTTCGTTCTGGTGCAGAGGTGATCGAAGATGCGCCACGGTCCGGAAGGCCCGTCGTCGAAAATTGCGATAAAATCGCTGAATTGATCGAAAGAGACCGGCATAGTAGCAGCCGTAGCATCGGCCAAGAGCTGGGCATGAGTCATCAAACCGTTATAAACCATTTGAAGAAGCTTGGATTCAAAAAGAAGCTTGATGTATGGGTGCCACACGACTTGACGCAAAAAAACATTTTTGCCCGTATGGAAGCATGCGAATCGCTTCTGAATCGCAACAAAATCGACCCGTTTTTGAAGCGGATGGTGACTGGCGATGAAAAGTGGGTCACTTACGACAACGTGAAGCGCAAACGGTCGTGGTCGAAAAGCGGTGAAGCTGCCCAGACGGTGGCCAAGCCTGGATTGACGGCCAGGAAAGTTCTTCTGTGTGTTTGGTGGGATTGGCAGGGAATCATCCACTATGAGCTGCTCCCCTATGGCCAAACACTCAATTCGGACCTGTACTGCCAACAACTGGACCGCTTTAATGCAGCACTCATGCAGAAGAGGCCATCTTTAATCAACAGAGGCCGAATTGTCTTCCATCAGGACAACGCCAGGCCACACACATCTTTGGGAGGGATGGGAGGTTCTTTTGCATCCACCGTATAGTCCGGATCTCGCACCAAGTGATTACCACCTATTTCTGTCCATGGCGAACGAGCTTGGTAGTCGGAAGTTGGCCACAAGAGAGTCCTGTGAAAATTGGCTCTCCGAGTTTTTTTACAATAGGGAAGCGAGCTTCTATAAGAGGGGCATTATGAAGTTGGCATCTCGTTGGGAACTCGTCATCGAACAAAACGGCGCATATTTGACTTAAATCGCATTATTATAACCAATTTTATGAACAATTGAAAATTCAATAAAAATACTGCAAGACTTTTTTGACAACCTTGTACATCCCGTTGTGATATCGCAGTGAAATGATCATCAGAATCTGGGATTAAAACCCTAACCGAAACCGTAATCTTTAACCGGTAAAAACCGATTGAAATTTAGAACCGTAACTGAAACCGTAACCGAAAAAGAAAATTTTCATTTGACCAAAACCTTTAAACCGAAACTCTGTAAACCGAAATAACCGTGTAGTAACCGTTTTAAATATAAGGGTTAATTTCGGTTTTGCATACATAAAAAAAAAAAATATTTTTCATTTTTAATTTTGATTTTAATTTTCTAATTTTTTATTTGTGATATTCATGATCGAATTTTCATAGCACTGAATAAACGCAAATAAAATAAATTTGTTAAATGAAATATGAAAATTTTTTAAATGTGATTAAACTACATCAAACTGAAGAATATGTGAAATAAATGTGTGAATGAAACATTAAGAAATTAATGCCTTTTTAAATATTATTATTAAATTGTTATAATTATTATATTTAAAAAAAAAAAAAGTTTGTGAACCGAAACCATACCGGTATCTTAAAACCGAAACATACAAAAACCGGCTCACCGTTACGAAACCTTTATTCAAAGATTTTGCGAAACCTATAACCTAAATGCGAACATAACCGAAACCGTAACTGAAACCGATATTCGTTTCGGTTTTAATCCCTGATCAGAATTCTAAAAAAATGTTGTGAACATAGGCTAAAAAATAAAACGATCGGCAACCTGGAAGGTAAAAAAAATGAAGGCGGGGCGAACTTACTTGGAGAGATCATTTTAATTACAAGCATAACCTTTGGAAAAACTACATTAGAAAAAGGGGGAAATAAAATTTGTTTATGCAGTTTTGTAATTATATGCATTTAATAATAAAAAAGCATTAAGATGATAATAAATAAAAAACTTAATGTTTTTTAAACCATATTAAAAATTACAAATTCAAAATACCAATAAATCAGAATATTTGTGAAATTAAAGTTAACAAAAAAAAAAAAAAGATAGAGATCATTTTATGTCATCAATTAAGTCGTTAACAGATTCCAGTTACTTAGATTCTTCGCTGTTTCGAAGTTCCCTTTGCCCTATGATCAAAACGGAAAAAATTCCATGTTTTTACATGTTTTTATCAATTCCTTGGCAGTATCTAGGGCATATTTATTAAACTTTTTTACTTTAATATTATGCAATAACGTTGCACGACGCGTCGTTGTGCACTGTTCACTTATTCCTGTGAACACAACGAAAAAAAACGATTTTGAGCAAGAGGTAGGCTTGGTTTAAAGCCGAAGCACGAAGGGTGCGAAAGGCGACTAGCATATATAAACAGGAAGAATGGAAAATTTGCTATGACTGTCCGATCAGGACGAATTATATACCGATCGGAAGGTATCAATTAAACTTACAAATCTGCATACTAAGACTTTTGGAAACTCACCTGGTTCGTTAGATAAACAGGTGTAAGTGGGAGGGCCAAAATTGTAATGATTGGAGCTAATGGGGCCGTTAGAGCGTTTTTGAATTTTTTACTATTCTAATCAAAAATACGCGTCGAATGATACCTCGATCATCAAAATCCGATTACTGGTTCAAAAAATAATTAATTTTGAAATTTTTAGGGGCCTTCCGAAAATGAGATGAAAAGTCAGTCTGTTTGTTTGTTTTTTTGTTTGTTTGTATCAAAGCGTTGAAATATCTTAAATCGGTGAATGAGGATTTGTTCCCGCTCAAAAATCTAGAAACGTTTGCTCTACGACTTTTTCGAAAAATCGCTAGTTTAGCTGAAAATCGCTAAAAGCCGCTCAAATTTAAACCCTTATAGCATAAAAGCCAAACGATAAAAGCTACAGATGTGATCTATATATTGTTGAAAAGGTATTTTTAAGGGCTCTTAGGCATACCTTTTTTCTAAAGTACATAGGTAAATTGCTACAGGTTAAATAAGGTATTTTTCTCCACATTTTGGCGGTATTTGAGAAAACGCCGCTAACGATTTTTTTTAATGTTCAATATGACATACAAAATTTTACCGATAAATTTGGAAGATATAACCTATTAACTGAATATATGCGTTTTACTTTGAATTGGAATATGGCAGCAGCAACAAAGTGTCATAGCAGCCAGAGTTTGAGAATGCTAAAAGCATTTGCGCTTGGCATGTGTGTTTGTAAAGGGAACCAGTATTGCCAGACAGTTGGATTTTGCTTGTAAGAACAATAAACAAAGTTGTCAAGTTATACTGTCAAAGAATATTGAAATTTTCAAAATTTCTGATGTCTTATTTAAAAATTTCTGATATCCCATAAAAAAACCTCTTGACGAGGTAAAAGTCTAGTGACGAAAAGATTTTCATGCCCCTAAATTATTTTAAAAAATATTTTTGTCACTCGGCACTGCGCAAAAAAGTAATATTTATTGGGTATGAAGAATTTAGCGCAATGTGCCGAGGATCAAAAATTTTTTATAAAATAATTTATATGTAAAACTTATCATTATTCGTCACAAAATTGGATATCAGAAATTTTGGGGCATGAAAATCTTTTCGTCACTAGACTTTTACCTCGTCTAGAACGACGCTTAGCACAAGTCAACAGCTAAACATTACTTTTTTAGAATCTAAATTGATTAACTTACGTGACACAAAAAGTCCCATTGGAGGATTTTGGAGGGAAAACAACTATAAGCTTACTTGAAAAGCATTTTTATCAGGGACCGCAAATAAGAGTTATGAGAAACTGGATAAACTTTTATTTTTAATTATTATTTAAAAATTATAGAATAAAAGTTATTTTTCAATTTGTACTATAAAAATTAAAAATAAAAGTTATTTTTCAATTTTTATAATAAAAATTGAAAATAAAAATTATTTTTCAATTTTTATTTTAGCAATTGAAAATAAAAGTTATTTTTCAATTTTTATAATAAAAATTGAAAATAAAAATTATTTTTCAATTTTTATTATATAAATTGAAAATAAGAGTTATTCTTCAATTTTTATTATAAAAGTTGAAAAATAAAAATTGACTGTAAAGGTTTTTTGAATTGGAAGGTGTATTTCGTTCACAAGGGGGTGGTGAGGGGTGGGAGGGTAACGTCGCTCCGACTCTCCTTGGCTATGCCCTTGTATATACATGTCACTATTGGAAATACGCCTTCCAATTCAAAAAACATTTATAGGCAATTTTTATTTTTCAACTTTTATAATAAAAATTGAAGAATAACTTTTATTTTCAGTTTTTATAATAAAAATTGAAAAATAACTTTTATTTTCAATTGCTAAAATAAAAATTGAAAATAAGAGTTAAATTATAATTTTTAAATAAAAATTGAAATTTAATTATTATTTTATAATTTTTTTATTTAGATCGAAAAATAAGCGTTTTCATTTAATTTTTTTGATAAAAATCAACAAATAACTTTTATTTAATAATTTATATTTTAAAAATTATAATCGTTACGGTCCCTGATTTTTATGAATGGCAAAAAACAAAAAAAAAGAGTAGATAAACTTAAGGTTCTACAAAATAAAACGCACTAAACAAAATTATTTTAAATTACAAATAAACTAAGTTATTACCTTTCTTTTCAATTTTCATATTGATTTATACAGTTAAAAATCCTTTTTCCTTAATATTTTTCTATTTCTTCGCACCACATGCTTTGTAGCTTTTTGCACAGAAAAATCAATATGATTCATTTTGCGCACTTTTGATTCTTCTTAGAGATTAACCGCTTAAAATGGAATGAAATAGACTACTCTACCAGATAACTAGTTTTGAAAAACACAATTGAAACACATTTATTTATTTTTGGCCTCCCATTTACACCTGTTTATCTCACGAACCAGGTGAGTTTCCAAACGTCTTAGTATGTAATTTTGTTAGTTAAAACAATATCTTTCTATCGGTATCCATTCTTCCTGTATATAATATATTGCTAGTCGCCTTTCGCACCCTTCGTGCTGCTTTCGTCACTAGCGCGGACTGCCGTCCGAAGTGAATCTTCAACATATTATAACAGGTATTAAAAAAATACTTTTTCCATTTCAGTCACTTAATAATCTGGATACCCAGAGAAGCAACTTCGGAAGGCCTTAAAAAATTCTGAATTTGAATGTAATAAACAACTAGTAATAATTAATAGTTTAAGTAAATAAGTAACAAAATAAGTGTATGCACGATAAAAAATTAGCATAATTAGCTAAATCCGCTTTGAAATCAGTTAAATTCGTGATAGCTGAGAGCTGCTCAGAACTCAGCTTTCAATCAGACATAAGCGGGAAGCGAAGGCAATAAATAAAGATTTTATGTCTATTCACCTCTGAGTTCTGGTCTGCAGCTGGCTCGAATGGGTTTGCAGGGTCAAGATTCGTATTACATTTGTTGGAAAGTGTGTGTTTTCCTAAGATACTCAATCTTACACTCGCAGCTACACATGTACAGATGTTAGAGATGGGTCCGGGCCCGAAACAAATCATCAAGGCCCGGTACAGGTCCGGCCCCGTCAAGTTTTCAAAAAGCCCAGCCCGAGCCCGGCTCGATATTACGTTACTATTGAAACATTTTTTTTTTTTTTTTTCTTTTTGATAATTTTTAACTTAAGTCTTACAAAATTTTGAGCTTACAAATGTTCATGTAATAAAAAGTTAGCTTGTCTAAGATAGAGCTTGTGAGCATGGTGCGTCTACTTTTTTTAATATATCTCTATGTAGAAAAATACGCTCACTCGTTGCCGAGATTACTGGAACGGCTTAAAGTTTTCTCGCCAATGCACAGTGGGCGATTGGGCCTCGCTAGCGGCATTTTATTCCAAATTTTAAATTTGAAAAAGCGCTGAGTTTTTTTTTTACAAATTGAGAACAGATACTTTGATTAGATTTTTGGCACTGTTTTATAAGCTCTCCGATCAGCTGATCATCAGCTGTGAGCTGTCAAATACAGCGTATGCTGCAGCAAGCGCTTTAGAAAATTGTTTCTTTGTTGTGCGCATTCACTTCGAGTCTCTGGGAAATTTAGAATCTTAACTTATTGTATTACAAGTTTGGTTTTTTATAAGCTTCAAGGTATGTATTACATAGAAAATCAGTGTTTGTGACCGGTCTATAAGTGTATTGCTTATAAAACGTAGTGTATTAACAACGAGTCAACAGTAGCGTACACCTGTCTTTCGTGGAGTAGAACCATACCAAATTCACCTGGATTCAGTCTAATTCTTATTTTATCTGGAAGTTTGAATCATTGTGCGTCCAAAATGTCTAATATGGATTGCGAGTACCTGCTACTCTTTCTACTATGGCACTTTTTAGGTACAATGTCAGTAGAAAAACGGACCCTTTCTTAGTATGGCCCAAAGAAGCGATCCTAACCAAGAAGTTCCTCACCATGAAAAACTTAATATACTCAGGAGAAAAAGTGCGAGATTGGCAAAAAGCTGCGAAATTTTACTAGTAGGCTTGTCGCAAAGTGGAAAAACTGTGGAAGAAATAAGTCTTTTTTTGAAAATAGTTACAAGGAATGGCTAGATATGCCGATAAAATTGATAGATAGATCATCTTCCGAAAATGTTTGTTGAAGCAAACCCCTGGTTTTACATGCCAATACACAGTAAATTCACAGAATTTTTATTTATGGAGCAGACATTATAAACCATTTTCCTCTTCCAATTGGTATGAAGCCAGGAACAAGGACTTTCGAAACATACGCGAGAGCAACACCAAAAGAATTCTAGGAAAAATACTATGGAAGATGTAATAAATGCCTTATTAGTTTTATCTGACCCTTTGATATCTTCATTGTCAAATGGATCTTCGATATCGTCTGCAAAAATATTATTATGGACGAGGATGTGAAGAGCTTGGTTTTAATGAAGCATCTGGATATGCCTGAATCTGATTCTGAAGATTCCGCTTCCGAATAATATTTATTTTTCGTTTTCTATATAATATTGATTTATAAATTTTGTTAAATGAAGTTTACAAAAACAATTGAAGTTAAAAAAATTAATTTTTAAAAATAAAAAAAATTTAAAAAAAAATTTAAAAAAAATTTTTAGCAAACAATTCTTTGATTTATTTTTGAGGAGTGAAAAAAACCGACTGAAGATATCGGGTTTCGTTTGGAAGTTATTAATTAAGTGCCGCTAGCGAGGCCCAATCGCCCACTGTGCAATGTTTGAAATAACTTTAGCTCGCATTTTGCCAAAATGTTAAAAATTGTGTTTCTAAAGCAACAAATGTGGCCAAGTATTGTTCTATTTCTATATCAATTACATCTTTTTTAAGTTTAGTTTGCTTTAGTACAGATACTGAGAAAATACATGGTTTTTTTGAACAGTACAACAATTTTTGGAGATTCTAGTACTATAAGTACCCTTTTTTTTTCTCTTTTTTGCCATCTGATACAAAATCTTGTATCTATTATAGGCCTGCATGAATGCATTCAAAAGGGCAAATGAATCATTCACTCTAAAATGGGTACACTTTTTACTGAACAGCTTTGAAATGAATGTCAGATAATGTTGTTCTAGTTCCTGTATTGACAGTGAGTATGAGTACACTATATACGTTGTACAATAAAAATGAGTACAGTATATTTGAGTACAGTACATTCACTGTACACTGAGTTATTTTTGAGAACAACATTTGACAGCTAGAGTGTAACAAAATGAAAAAAATAATAAAACATTATAGATTCAACATGCAAGAAAAATACATTTCTTGTTCATATTTTATGAAACACAAGACTCGTTAAGTTCTTCTATATTTGAATTTAGGAACATTATATTATATATAACCATGTCCTTACTGGAGGCTATTTTACTGCGTTTTTCAGAAATTAAAGTTTTTGCTATTGAAAAACACCTTTCGGATGCAGCTAAATTTAAACAGAAAAGGAAATTGGTCCTTATTATTGGTCCACCAATTCAGGACATTAAAATCTTCACTGTATTGGATGTTAACATTCTTATACAAGGGCAGGTGGGGGGCATCGCCCCCCCTACATTCATAGCTTTCATTATGTAGCTTCCGAAATCCAACCAAAGTGAATGTGAAAACGTGCAAAAACATATTTTGGCCCCCCTCCCTGCTTGTAAAGCTGCCGACGCTCTTGTTCTTATATGCCTCAATTTCGCATGATATAATGGAAGAAATACTATTGTCTTGAGTTGGTTGACAATAATCTGCAAAAATAGAATCCATTTGTGGCTTTGATCTATTTAAAGGTTTTTAAATGAATTGCCATCATAATTTTCTCACAATCTTTGATGGTTTGTTTCTTTTCAAGTTCTGTAAACTGTGACAAATTATTTGTGGGTGGAAAAAGGAATAGGGCTATCTTATGGAAATTTTTAAAGTCCTCTTCGACAATTCTCGGCAAAGTCTTCACCTCATGGTATATTTACATTTTTATAAGCATGTATTTTATAATAAAATCAAATAAAATTTTTATTTGATATCATTGATAATGTTAATGTTTTGAAAACTACTGAACCCATATTCTCTCCTTATACTCATTTGTACAGTAGTGTGACAGGCCACTCAAGGTGTACTTATTATTTTTTTTGTTGTACAATGTTTTAATGAGAACAACTTTAGCTGTCACTCACTCCCAGTGAGTTATTGAATTTACTGTACAAAAAAAATGAGTTCAGCAAATAATGAGTACAGTATACTACTGTACAGTAAAAATGAATGCATTCATGCAGACCTTTAGTATCTATCGACTTTCGGTCTACCGGACTTCGGGTTCTTTGCATAGGCCCGGGTCCGCACGAAAAAAATCCCGTTTTCGATATTCATGCACGAAGCCCGGGGATTTTTTGGAGGGGCACATGGAACACTGAATCCCAAACAGGCCTGTGCCCATCTCTAGTACACATATCTACTTTTGTGGAGCGGCACGTTAAAATTGTATGTTAAATAGTAGTAAATCATTAACACATCTCGAATTTGAATAGCAATCAATAAGCATTCGGAATGTTAATGCTAACGATATCATTTGTGCCTAAGAATGGACATGAACATATGACTGTACAGGCAGCTGCTGCTACTCACACATAAATACAAATGTATGAATGTATGCGGATATGGACCAGTATCATCGACATTGGTACACACATTGCTATGATTTGTGTAAGTCGCACCCAATTCGAAAATGACTCGAACAGGTTGCCGCCTTGCATTATGATTGGTGGTTGGTTTTACCTGTCGTCTCGATGTTGACAGTCATTCTTAGCACTTAGCACCATATTGCATTGTATTTTAGTTTCGCGTACACTTTGGGGCTAATGTGCTTATCTCGGGCGGAGTCACATATGTCGAAGTGAACAGATCACACGTGCACTCAAATCATTTTAAGGAAATGAAAAGAATACAAATTCGATATCTTTAGTTACCTGTTAAGCATCTCAGACTAAAATCGTTTAAAATAAATCGGCAGTACTCAGATTTCGGATCGTGTAAGGAAATCATGCGTGAAAATACAACGACAAGTAAACATGGTGTGGAAACAAGTGATTCGTTATGCCAATCTGTGGAAGATTCAGCTGATGACAAATCTATAGATACTACCAATAACCGAAATATTGGTCGACTCTGTTCGTTTAGTATCGAGAGTATACTGTGTCACAAAAACGAATCTCATCTGAATTTTACAAAACAAAATAATAATAACTTTATTAATGTAACGCCAACAACAAATACGCCAAATTCAATTTACGTGAAACGTAAGCACAATTTATTTTGTTTATTTATTGGACTAAGGAGTACGTGTATTAAATACACTCTGAAAAAAAAACAAGAAAGACATCCACAAGTGAAAACCAGTTATCTTTCATGACAAGATTTGGAACTTTGTTATACCCTGGGGTGGTATATTAAGTTTTTTTATTTTCCCGATTGTTTGAGAACAAAATAAGATTATCGAATCATTCATGAATCCGTTCATTTTCTTATAGTGTATTTTACGCCTGCACTTATAGAAATTTTTAAAATCTGAACAAAACAAGCCAGAGTAGTCTAGACTCTAAAGTGCTTATAGTGACTACAAGAAACAGGGAACACAGAATGTGTCATCAGACAATTTTAAGAAATAATTGACAAAGCAAATTAGAAATGAATAATATTTAACTTGTGGTCGTTTTCTCAACTTACTGACAGTAATACAAGCTTGCCCTCAAGAGGAATTTCACAGCTTTTTGTCAAAAATTCACCTTCACCGATTTGGCATGCCGTAACGTAAAAACGATGAAAACTGACTGTATTATTTTAGTCAATCGAGCTTCTTAAAAATGTTTAACAGCTTTAAATACCGTTATATTTATCTGATCTTGATTCGATAAAGTAGGCTAAAAATTAAAAAAAAAATTATAGAAACGTTATTTACAAAGAAGAGAATTGTGGATGTGATTGAAAAATGCGAGATGTAAAAAATTTGAATAGAAGTCTATGTGTCTTATTTGGTTGCCCTACAGTCTCTGAGATATATATTTTTAATATCCAATATTGTGACGAGCATTACACTAGTTTACAAAATCAAAAAAAATTTGATTTTCATGTCTTTTTGTCATATAGTTTTGAGATGGGCCAAAGTCGAGAAGAAAAGTGCACTGAGACATGAGAAGCCAAATGGCTGTAAGCTAGTGTTATTAAACTAAATAAATGCATTTTGTAAAAAAAAAAAACAAAGTTAATTGACTCCTGAAATACAGACCTGTAACTTGGTACACTTTATGGTCATTATATAAAATCTGAGAAAAATTTTAGACCGTTTGAGACACACCTTCTTCCCCGTCCTACTTGAGAAAAAGAGTATATATAAAATGTATTTAAAATCTAAATAGGAAGCTAGAGACTTGAAAATTGACATGAATCTTAGTTAGGCTAAAAAAGGATTTAGATTTTGTTTGATATTTTATTTGAACTTTGCCTTCAAAGTTTGCGGTAAATGATCAGTTGACTTTAAGGCCTGCGTGAATTCGCCGAGCTCCAAAATCAACTGTATTTCAACGATTTTGAACCCGTATAATACTCGATTCAAATCAAATATTGTATTTTCATAACTCTAAAAAAAAACATTGAATTGAATTGAAGGGGCCGCTTTTTTGTACCTTAAATACCTTTATGCGCTGTGCCGAAAGGCACCACCGAAATGCACCACCCTTCGTAATGTTTTCTTCACTAGCGTGAATTGCCGAACACACTCAATTGATGTTATTTGATTAGCCATCTTCAGGATGTCGAATTGAAACTCATTGGATGTTGTTAATTGTGAAATAAAAAAAGACTTTTGTTCTTCGACCTTTTTAAAAAAAAAGATATTACTTAGACCCGCTAAAATAAAATACACCCTCAGCGACGAAAGCTACAGATATGTTCTATGTATCTTTCGTAAAGTATTTTTAGGGGTCATAGGCATGCCAAAACATTTTATTTCAAGAATAATTTATACATCAAATTTAATATCGTATTTCACGAGCTTGGATGACAGAAATTTCGAGGCATAGAAATGTTTTCGCCACTAGATTTTTATCTAGCAAAGATTTTTTTAAAAGATATAAGACCTTTTTGAAATTGCACATGCTTTTTACGTTAGAGATTTGTCAAAAGGTGTTTAGCTCGTGTAGAAATATACCCCAGAACCATGACCAAGATAATAAAGAGAATAAGAGTTTTCCGATACTATAAAAACTCTTCGACTTAAAGATCTTAAGCCCGGCTCACTGCGTCACACACAGTAGTCTGTGACAGTCTTATATGCATTGTGAACCATTGTGTATTAAAATAATCTATTTTATATTCGCAGATGAAAATGGTGAATATTGGAGTAACGTTAATACAATCATTGCCAAATCGTTGCCATTTCTACAAAGTGTGTCTTTCAATAGAGCGGATATTATGGAGACTTCATATCCGTCAGAATTTAAGAGTTCAACACCAAATTTTCACTGTCCTCTCAAAGTGACAATGCCTCCTTATTTGCATCACCTAATCAGTGTTCAAGGTAAGGAAATAAATATAGCTATAATATTATGATAAAAACTTAAAATTTTTGTCTTTTGTTAAGGTAAACGATTCAGAAAGCAAGGAATTGATAGAAAACCTCGGCAGACTTATAGCGCAAAACAGCTAGATCGTCTCGAAAACGAGTTCAAGTTGGATAAATATTTGAGCGTTAGCAAGCGAATGGAGCTTTCAAAAACATTATCCCTAACCGAAGTACAAATTAAGACGTGGTTCCAGAATCGTCGAACAAAATGGAAAAAGCAATTAACATCAAGGATTAAAATGGCTCAAAGACAAGGATTATATAAATGTGACATGTATCTATCAGCAATTTCAACAAAAGCAACAACCAAATCAGCATATTCAAATTTTCATTCTCCGTTTTATTCTGATCCTCAATGGTTCTTTCCAAGACCCTCTTAGCTTAGATTTACTAAATAAATATACTATACAGCAATGCACAATGGCTCGCTTATGTCAAGAGAGTGGCCAAAAATAATTTTAATGTACATAAAGGGCTACATGAGCTTAATGATGAGTAAAATCTGTAATATGTGAAAATGGACCGATTAGACACAGCTACACCTTGTCCAGAAAATGAAAGAGAAAAAAAATATGTAGAGTCTGTGGATAAAATATGTATAACGATATCTCAAGAGTGAAAAGAAAAGTCCAAAAGCGCGCTGCTAAGCATCTATCCACTATCATCCACAAGAAATTGTCTTAGATTGTTTCCTAGTTTTCATGTTATTATAATTAAGAAAATTATAATTAAGAAAAACAGAAAATATTCAAAACAGATGGAAATAAATTCCACGCTACAAACGCGAACGACTCGCTAAAACATAAACAAAACAAAGATAGAATAAAGAAGAACTGTTTTGAAATGCATTACTTGTTTGCATTAGTTGTATTATTATTATTATTATTATAATGGGGGAAAACTGCACTGCGACCCTTTCGATATATTGTGCCCCCTTCTGAGCCTACAGCTCATCCATCAGCCCGATCTCTCGCACGAAGTCGGGAATTTTTACCGGGTTGAGGTCTGCTATGTACTCTATCGATAGGTCATGTTTCCCTAGAAAACTACATCTAAGTCTAGATAGAGTAGTGCATTCTGCTAGTATGTTAGTATTAGTTGTATATTCAGACGGACACGACTACATCAACTCGGCTATTGAATACTTTAGGGTCTTTCATTAAGAGCTTTAATTTAATTTAAATAAAACAAAGTATGTGTGAGATACATATCATCGAAATCTTCTATTCGTTTAAAAGGCCTATAGATGATAGAGGGAGGTTTTAAGAAAATGCAATAGTTGCTTATAAGGTGCTGATGAGATGACAACAAGTTGAGATTTAATGAAAGTTATTTTAGAGAATTAAAGCTTTAAAAGCTTAAAAGAGCTAAAAGCTCTTGTGAGCTTTATGTGAATGTTCAGTATTTGTATTATATTCATAGTTTAATCACATTTCCAGGTCATTAGGAAAACAAAATGTAGATATCAAAACATTATAATAGTTTTTAATTCAACGAATAAATTTCAAGCGAATATAAATTTCCTTTGGCCTTATTGCCTTAACAATTCACTCGATACAAAAGTGATTTCCAGATACAATTTCAGAGGATACAATATTTCAAGGGGGTAACGAATGAGTGATATTGACTTTTTTGTAGAGTGTCGCAATAAACAAAATGTATGTTTATAAACATTTTTAATACCTAACAATTTCGTTTTAGTTTAACTTAATTTTTTTTCTTTTCGTTCAGTTTCGTTTTAGTTCAATTGAATTTATTTTCTTTTGTATGTATAAACATTGATTTTCGTTAGGTTAAATTGACTTACTTCTCTCTGTGTGCATGTTTATTTTCCCACTGTAAATTAATTTGATTAGTTAAAGGGCATGTGAATGTGTAAAGTATATAATATAATAACAAAATTAGAAATTCATATAATACTTATTATTAATTTATCGAAAGAATTGCAAAATTTAAATTTTAAATTTTTCAAAGCAAAGGTTTTAATTTTTAGGTTTTTAATGTGTTGCGCATGAATTTTATAATTGTTTTGTTTCACTAATGTTTGTAATCCATACTTAAAAAAAATAAGAATATTTATTATTTTATTATTTGTGAATTTTTGTTATACTTTTTTTTTCAAAATTTTAATATCTGCATGTTTTGTTTTTATATTTTAAGTTCGGGTTTTTGCATTGGGCTTATGTAGCCATTAGGTATTAGACTTAGAAAGAAGGTGGGCGTGGCACAGCCCCTTTTGGTAAAAACATCAACTTATTTTCATTCAACTTGTAGAGCAATATTTGAATATAAAATAGGAAATGTTGAGATGGTTTATTGCTGTATTGATTTGACAAAAGTAGGCGTGGCACGCCTTCAAGTAAAAAAAAAACTTTTCAACAAATTATAACCCAAGAGAACTCCTCCTGCAGTCCCGAAATGAAAAAGAATTAAAAATATATTGAAAGTAATGTTGTTTCTTTAAACACCTTTTATAAAAATTCATGCTCTTCGTTTTCCAGTTCAATATCGCATGCAAATTCTAAAAGATTATCAATTTAAAAAAAACTGCATTGATCTTTTGATGTGTCGCTCGAATTTAAAGAGCATTCTAATAAGTTCAAAACCTCAACAGGAAGACACATTCTCTTTTGCCACTGAATTTGTGTATCCAAATTTACTGAAAATTAGATTGGATTGGAAGACTCCATTGCTCTCTGAAACACGTCAGTGAAATTTTGCATCCTTTTCTTGCGTGATGAAGGCGATCAGACTTATAATATTTGTTCCGCGATTCGGCTCCTTCCTCTAGAAAATATCCAATTGGAAGAGGAGGATCTTATGTACTGTTGCGGTCATTGGCAACCAATGATATTTGTCGATAATTAATTCTGCAGTACCATAGCAAAAGGTTTGAAATTTCTCAACAGCTATTGGCAACTGACATGAAAGGCATATTAAAATTATTCTAAAATTTTCAACTAGCTGCTTATCGATGCCAGTGATATTTGAAAATATTTGTGGTTCGCTAAATGCATGACGGGCAGTGTTTCCATCGTTTGCACTGCCAAATCCCCCAACTTTTGGTTGGAATTCTTGAATTTCTTCGGCCCACTGGTTTTAAGTTCTTGGTTAAATTTAGAACTGTTTGGGAACCAAGCCAATCTCCATGAACTTTCCGCAACTGCCTTAAATTTGATTTGCAATTCGTCCACATTCTGCTCAAGCGGTAGCAAAATTTTCTGCTCGTATGCTGAAAAAATTAAAAACAGCGTCCTCCTTTGCTTTCTTTCCAGTTGCTTCTATCCACTTCATAAGCAATTCTGCATTGGTCAATTTAAGGTTGGTTGCTAAAAAAATAAATATCACCGATCGTGGGTAAATGTGGATTTTTCAACTACAATCATTTGAACAAGAATTAAATACTCTACAACACACAATATATTTTTGTAATGGACTCCGCTGGACTCACTTTAAATACCTTTTTAAAAATAAGACTTAATGAAAAATTTGCGTTTGTTAGACTAAACTCTGGTGCAAAACTATAGCCGCACCTACTTTTTTCAGTGTTCGCATAGAAAGAGTGGAGCTAGAAAAAAGATTCTACTACCATTTGAAAGAGCGTTAAAAATGTGACAAAATAGATGACAAACATCAACACTTTCCATGAAAAAATTTACCGTTATGTTGCATTTTCGTTTTGGGCAAGGTGCAAAACTATAGCCGCACAAGCTGATTTCTTATTCTATGATTGAATAGCGGCGATTTTTTTTGCGCACACTTGGTTGAGTAACTATTTAAGACGAGTTAATAAAGATTCCGAGTGGATCAGTGCTTTCTCATGTCGGCATAGGTCAAATCCTGGCGCCCAAAAGTGTGAAATGCCCATTTTGAGAAATTGACAGAAATATTGATCTCTCTGACAAAGTAGTTGGAAATTTTTGATAAAATCTGAACGAATATGGCACAGGGAAAACCGGAGGATGTAATTCGAAGTTAAGTTTTAATGACCAGCGCCGTTAAGTGAGTGCTGCAAGCAATTTATTAAAGACCGCTAATGAGTTAGTGCCTGAATGTGGCCTACAAGTGTCTCGCTGGGCTGTTGTACGGGCCCTAAAAAAATCGGAAACCATAGTGCGACAAAAATCAAAGATGGCTTTAAGGTTACTGGACCGCCAAAAACAGTCCCAGATGAAATTCGCCACAACTAACATTGCGACCAAATATAAATTTGTTACAAAGCAATGCAAAAATGCATATGTATGTACATGCAGTAGTGTAAAGGTAAAAGGTATATTCAGTTAATAGGTAATATCTTGTCCAAACGAATTTTGACAGATATGTGTTATATATCAAAAAACGCGGAATCAAATTGCCTATATTATATAACATATTTTAAAGCAGGGACTGTAACACTTATAAGTTTTTTGTCAAAAAATTGAAACATAAGAGTTATTGACTGATTTTTATAAAAAAATTATTTTTAATTAAATTGAAAATAATTTAAATGATAAAAATCAAAAACAATTATTATCTTTCAATTTTTATATAAAAATTAAACCTTAACTCTTATTTCCAATTTTTATTATAAAAATTGACACATAACTCTTATTTGTTGATTTTTATTATAAAAATTGAAAATAAAAATCAAATCGAAATATCTTTTGAACCAAAGAAGCCACATCATATATAGACCTGTATATATGATCTACGCCTTAATACCTTTCAGTTGATATATAATATGTATGTACAAATGCATAAACACATGAGTATATGTATATTTTATTATTTCCTTAGATACTTGCCCAGACCCAAAGATTTTAAAGTTTATATGGTATTATGTTTTTTATTCGTTCAATTTAAGGAACATAATTTTTTTCAATGATTTGGGGGATAGGTTGCACCTTAAGTCCGTCATTACCAGCTTTAGAGCAGAAAATGCCCTTTCCACTGGTACCTGGGTAGTAGGCACGGAATGAAGTACCTTAGCCAGACGGTACAGGCGTGGATATGTGAACTTTTTTTTCCTCCCAATAGCTCATTATGTTCACATTAACATCAATTGGTTTTGGCTGTAGTAGAAATTGCAAGTCTAAAAGAAAAAAATAATTCTCTGTTTTATTAAAATTCGTTATTTTGTATTCTTACCTGAACCGTGGTGTTCGCAATGTTTTTACAAGCTTTCGCGCAATTGTAACAATTTCATTCCTTGCAAGAAAAGCCGATTTAGAAGAAAAGACTAGATACCAACGACTTAACGGGCAACTGGAAAAATTGATGCAGGATCTGTATATTGAGCATTGGTTCGTGGCTGGCATATTTGCAGCTTATGTCCAAGGAGCAACAAAGGACATAAGAGACCACGACTTCAAAATCCTAGTCTTTTATTATGGGACAATGCCACTTCATAAAATACATGAAGGCCTATATGGTGTCCATGTGCCCGTTGAGCTGTATTCCCTGGAACGCAACTCATATTTATCAAGCGGAGAGCTTAAATCATTGTCAATGGAGTTACTTAATGGCCATGTGCTTGCTGGGTTAGACCCTCCATTGCGCAAACGAGCCTTATTCTTCAGGGATGGCGATTTACATTGCATAGACTTTAGCTCTATGCAATATTGTGTAAGCACGTGTTTGGATATACTTGATGCGGATAAATACTTGGAACGAGTTGAGAAATGTGCTGAGATTGAGATCCAACAGGAGGGAAAAGAGATCGACATCCTACTGGCTGAGCACGTGGGGATTGAACCTTTTGATTTTTATGATAGAGCGTGGTAACTTTTTACCTAAGTCATAAAAGTCTTATGTACAAGGTGGCGCAAAAGAAGTCACCCTATTGGAAGATGCTCTCATTTTTGCAAATGGCCGCCAATGTCAAATCTGTTTTGACATTTGTGGACTAGACAGATACAGAATACAAGTGAATAAGCCATGGAGCGATACACTCCCCAAGAACGCAGAATAATTGTAATAATGTAATAATAATAACCGCTTTATCTCTCGTTTTTGATATTTGCACTGGCCGGCCAGATCACCCGAATTAACCATTCCAGACTTCTTTTTATGGGGTTTTTTTAAAGTCGCAGGTTCACGTCAACAAGCCGCAAACTCTTGAAGCCCTTAAGGAAAATATTCGCCAGGAATGCGAGAACCTGTCGCCCGAAGTTCTGGCAAAAGTGATGGAAAATGCCATAAAACGGGCGTATGGTCAGGAGCTCTGGCAGCGAACACTTGGCCGATGTCATCTTCTCGCCTAAACCAATAAAATTCTTAAGGTTCGAATAAACATAATCAAAAAACAGAATCAAAATTTTTCATTTAGAAAAAAAATGAGAGCCAAACCACATCGGATGACTTCTTTTGCGCCACCCTGTATATATATACTTGCTTTGAAAATAAAATAAATAACTAAATAAGCAATTTATAAAAAACTTTTTTATTATTTATAACATTTTTATTATTTATAACATTTTAAAATTTGAATCATTCTTTATTAAAACAATTTTGTTGAAAATTTGTTTCTCTTTGAAACAATTGCTCATAACGATGAATAATTTGTAAGCATCGCAATGATATTTTACTTATATAATTATTCATATGTAAAATACCACTTAAATTAATTTGGTTTTGGTTTGACATTTGCTCGAAATCCTTATATGACTGCATTAATGATAGTGAGCTACACAGATATGGGATTACTTGTCCATTATTGTAAGGGTATGGTGTGATTAAGAAAGTTGGTTTTCAATTGTGTTAGTGGGAATATGAGACATCAGGAATATCTTGTTAGTGGCAGTGTTATACCAGGCAGAGGGTTTTGTGTCCAAGTTTGTCTTGTTTAAATAATTTAGGATTAAAAATTCCTAATCGTGTGAGTTGTGAACCCATTTCGATGTCTTTAATGTAATCAGTGAAATGTTCGATATTAAATATTAAAAGTTTAATTTTTTGTTCTGTCCGTGTATTGTTTGGTTTGATAATTTTAATACCATCAATACAATTATCAATGATATGATTTAGATTGCATGGATACATAGACTTGCATGGCAATATTCGCTAGCGTTTTAATTTGCTGTTCAATTTGTTGTCTGTCGTCTTTGTCTAATGTACCAAAAAGGTATTTGTATATTGAACCTAAAAAGTTGAGCAGACCTCGTTTGTTTCATTTCTCTATTTAGATTTTGGATTAAGTAATTAATTTGTGGGACATTATGTACTAATGCACATAAACAGTTGGCCGGCACACAAATAAACGATAATTTAAAATGTATAACAACTACTTTTTAAAATCGTATTGAAACATTTTTGATAATGAATTCTATTAAAACCAATTTGGATGCTAAAAATGTTTTCTAGAAAATCAATGAACAAGTTTGTTAATTACTACAATATGCAATAAAAAAACAAAACATATTAGACAAGCGAGAGTAGCTTCATTCGAATCAGCCATGAATTGAAGAAAATGGGTATTGATAATCCTGGACTTAACCGTTGCACTGGCGAGCGATATCAATAGGAGCAGCAAAAGCAAATTTAGGAAGAGTGGACAAACAACGAATTTTTTAGAGAATACCTGACTAATTTTTTAGAAACTTTACATGTTAAAGAGCTGATATATAAGCATGGTGATAATGTTGATTTAAGAGAATTGTATTTCCCAGAGGATCAGAAATTGTTCGATAGATTTGGAATAAAGGCAATGTATTTATTAACTACTATTACATACCACAATGATTTAGATATAAATTTGTGTCGAACTATATCAAATAAGAACTATGCCTACACTGAAATAGAGGAAAATGATGTAAAAATTTATAAAAATAATGTAATAACATTATTTAAATGAACACGTGACATTAGCCTATTATGTGGTTGGTTCAGTAGGCAAGCGAGTGTAGTTTCATTTCAAAACGACGATGGCAACCGTTGACTTAACGTATGATTTAAGATTGCGGAAAATCGTTATTACTGATCCTGCGCTTAACCAAGAGGAGCAGTTGCAGAAAATTGTTGAAGCGTGGACAAAAAACAAATATTTCCTGGATAGCTAACTACAGTAATAAGGACTGATATAAGTGATTCCTCAAAGAAGCATTATAAAGAGCTTCGAAATGCAGACGATTTTGATTTTGACTCTGAATCAACATATATTAATAAATTTAAAATGGAAGCATAGTATTTATCAAGGAGATCAAAAAGGCTAAACGTTAGAATTATGGCGAATCTGCGAATGTATAGAGAGTACAGCTGAAGATTCAATGAAAAAACATTTTTATATCAAAATTTATTTACCTATTTAGAAAATATCACACATCATACTAAAATTATGTTTTTAAAATCAACCATGAACGAAAATGATATAAATGAAACGATCAATATTTATGTGAAGTCATTTTAAATAAAATGAGTGCATTTCAAGAACGTGATAGTGGTTGGTCATAAGCAGAAATAACTCATATGGAAATTAATATAAATAAGTACCAACCACTTCAGGGTTCAAATTATATACCTTTACCAAAAACAAAAATATGTAAAAAAGTGTGTGTTAATACAAAAAGAAAAAATATATATATACTGCTTTAAATGGGCTATAATATCAGCTTTTTGTAATATTAAGCGTAATAAACATCGTGTTTCTTCATATAGAAAAAAAGGAATTAGTGATATTACTTCAGACAATATTTTCCTTAATAATATCACTTTAAATTTTATGGAAATAAATTTTCCATTTACGGTCGTCAATATAAAAACTTTTGAAAACAATAACCCTGAAATAAGTATAAACGTTATTGGATTGGAGAACAACCTAATAATTGGACCATATTATTTTACACAACAAGAAAAATTACATCATATAAACCTGTTACTTCTGGAAAAGGATGATAAATTTCACTATGTTTGGACTAAAAACATTACAAGGTAATTATATTAATGGAGCATTTTGAAAACTATATTTGCATATAAAAATTTTCTGAATATCCTTTTTTCTACAGTTTACTTCGCAATCAATTGACGAGTCACACAAAGGAAATTAAAATATGCAACACATGCCTTCTACATTTTACTGATAACAACAAGCTGCAGCGTCTTCGTGAGCACATATTCAAATATAATAATTATAAGAAACAATAAGATGTTCCTCTTGTTGTATATTCTGATTTTGAATGTGTATTAGAAGAGATTAATGTTAAATGTAGTATGTGAGCCGTGGGTACACTTCTTCAAATCAAAAACACATGCACGTACATAGATTAGATGCTTAAAGTTTATTTATTATATAAGTTCAAATTAAAGTATAGGTTCTTTCACATAATTCACATAATCAATTGTTTAATTTCACATATTTTCTCTCAATACTCTCTAGCAGTTGAGCGCACACCACTTGACTCTTTCACGACTCACATTCTACTCTCGGTTTTTCGATCAAGCTATTTTGTTCTGTATATCTGTTATCGATTAATTGTATTCTGCTTTGGCAGGGTTACAAACTAATTTTATCTTCTTAGGGCTACAAACTATCAATACATTCTTACTGCTACAAACTATCAATCCTACATTCGGCCATCCGACAGGTCATTCGTCTCGAATGAAGAACTCCAGTGTTTCATAAACTCAGCTACAGTGTTTGTTTTATTCGGTCCTTCATCGTCGCCTACTTTTTCTACCATATATCGTCCGTGTCTAAGCTTACGAGTTATCTTATATGGACCCAAGAAATTCTTTTTTAATTTAAGTCCTGCTCCAAATTGTGTACGTTTGATCGCTACAAGATCATCGACTTCATATTCATTTTCTGGTTTTCTTGTCTTATTGTATGTCTGGCGATTTTCTTCCTGAATCTTTGCAATATTTTCTTTGACTTGCATACGTATTTCGTCCTTGTCGTTCTGTAGTTCAATAAGTGTTTCGTCTTCTAGTAACGTCTTTAGTTCACTGTCATGTTTAAGTCTTATGTCCATTCCTGTTAGTATCTTGAAGGGTGAAAACTTCGTGCTTCTAGAAGGTGACGCATTTATAAATTGTTGAACTCTGTTAACACTTTTGTACCATACTTGCGGATTTTCGACACATAACTTGCTTAGCATTGTGATAACAATTCTATTTATGCGTTCGACTTGCCCATTTCCACGAGGAACACCTGTGGCTATTAGTAAATGTTGGATACTTTCAGATTCACAGTATTCTTTGAATAAGTTTGATGTGAAAGCTGTCCCGCGGTCAGTAATCATTCGAATCGGATTTCCAAACAATGCTGACTGTTTCTTGAGCCTATCAACGACCTCTTCTGCTCCAGTACCTTTTGTGGGGTATAACCAAACAAATTTTGAGAATGCATCCACGATCACCAAAATGTGATTGTACTGCTTCTTTGTAATGTCCATTGGGCCAATGTGGTCAAGATGAAATGTCTTTAAAGGTTCATCTGATTTGTCAATTGGATTGAGGAATCCTTCTTTCTTGCCACACTTTTGGTCACTAACAATGCATTCAACACATGATTTTATGATTGTACCTACTTTTCTTGTCAACTCCGGTATATAAAATTGTCTCTCTACTAATTCAGTCGTCTTTTTAGTACCAAAATGTCCTTGACGGTGGGCCATTCTAATAACTTATCCCTCCATTTCTTGAGGAATAACTATTAGCTCTCGAATAGGGTCTTTATACAGGATGTCTTGCCTCATATAAAAATCCTTGTATGCTGCTGATTCCAATGCTTTGCAAATAGCATTTACCCACTCGTCTTCTCGCTGTGCCTGTTTAATTCGATATTTCAATGAATCTTGTAATAAGAAACAGTGGACTCTACTTAACGCATCAACGTGTCTCATCTTTGTTCCTGATCTGTGTTCGATTTCGTATTCAAAATCTTGAAGAAATATAGCCCATCTTGCAACTCTTGTCGGCACGTCTTTCTTTTTAATCGTCATAGCGAACGCGTTGCAATCAGTCACTATCTTGAATTTATTTCCTAGCAAGTAAACTCTCCATTTCTTTAATGCCTGAACAATCGCTAGAACTTCCAATTCATAGGACGAGTACTTCTCTTCAGCTGCCGTTGTTTTGCGACTCATGTATTCAACTGGATGATAGGATTGGTCTACAGAATCCTTCTGCATCAGCACTGAACCATATCCGTACATGCTCGCATCGCAATGAATTTCAGTTCTGCTCTTTTCATCAAAGAGTCGAAGGATTGGTGAACTAGACAATCGTGACTTTAGTTCATAAAATGATGCTAATTCTTCTTCACCCATTTTGAAAATTGCATTCGCCTTCAAAAGATTTGTCAACGGTCTAGCTATTAAGCCAAAATCTTTAACAAATTTTCGGAAATAGGAAGTCAATCCCAAATAACGCTGCACGGCTTTTCTGTTACGTGGAACAGGAAAGTTCTCGACTGCTGAGTTCTTTTCTTTTGATGGTGTAATCGTTCCATTCTTTATTACATAGCCTAGAAAATTTACCTCTCTCTTCAAAAATTGGCATTTCTCCCACTTTATATTTAGGCCTGAGATTCCAGCTAAATTTAGGACTTCTTTTAGCTTGTCTATGCCCTCTGATTCGTCTTTTGACGGTATAATGATATCATCCATATATAATATCAATGTACCCTTTTCTATAAGTTGTCTTAATACTGCGAATATATACCTCATGAAGACTGCTGGGGAATTCGAGATTCCGAACGGGACAAAGCAAAATTCGTACTGGCCCTTTTGTGTGACAAAAGATGTGTACTTTCTAGATTCTTCACTTACTGGGACGTGAAAGAATCCATTACGTAAATCCAACGTTGTAAATACATTCGCTCCTTGAAGTCTATGCAATACATCATCTATCGTGGCCATGGGGAAATTGTCTCGGATAATTTTCTCATTTAACTTGCGATAGTCGCAACAAAGTCTCTTGGTACCGTCTTTCTTTGACACAAGCACGATTGGAGAAGCAAACTCTGAAACACTCGGGCGAATTATACCCTCTTTAAGCCAATCCTGTACCTGCTTGTCAACTATATCTTGTTCTCCTAACGGTAGTCGCCTTGGTCTCTGATAGATCGGAACTTCGTCAGTCAGAATAATCTTCATCTCCACTGGACTAGTCTCTGGCTTCACCTTCTTATAGGATTTCAGCGCTTTCTGAACGGTCAGTTTTAAATCCTCATCGAGATGCTGTATGTCAAGTTCTGTTTCCTCTTCGATATTCATAGTCAATAGTTGACTGAAATTATCCTGCAGCTCTTGAATTTTGGTTTCAGAATGTGTAATATTACATTCTACCACTTCGCCATTTCTTTCACTGCCATTTTGATGTTTCTCGCATTTTGAAAAATCCCTCATAGCGTGAAAGGTAACACCTCTAGAACTGAGAGTCACATTAACAAAATCAAGAACATCATTTCCTATAATTCCGTCAAACAGGGTATCTTCTTCACGAACTACGTGAAAACATATTTCGATTGGAATGAAGTCCAACTCAGTTTTTATTTTAAAAGAACCCAATGTTTTAATCGTTTTTCCACCTATTCCAATTAGCACTTTAATATCTTGCGACAATGGTGTAATATTTAGGTTTTTGTAAACTCTATCGCTAATTGTGCATATGTCACTACCTGTATCAAATAAAGCTGTTATGACACATTCGCCTATCTTCACATTCTTGAATGCTCTATTCAAAGTGTTTTGCGACAACTGTTGTAAATTTGAGGCCTCCTTTTTAACCTCTATTTGTCCACCTTTTGCCTCGCATTGATTCGCTTTATGACCGAATCCATTGCACTTAAAACATTTAATATTTTGGTTGCAATTCTTAGCCATATGATTTTTCCCTCCGCATTTAAAACAGTGTATGTCGCCCTTGCCCTTCTTGTTATCATCTTTTTTGGTATCGGTTTCTTCTGACTTTATTTTTGCTTTTGACTCTTTTGGCAGCGCTATCTTTTCATATACCTTCAGCTTTTCGCGCAAGTCTCGCAAGTTAGTCGCTTGATACAAAATATTTTTATTCAATCTTGAGTCTGGGATGCCTTCGATAATATAATCGATAACGCTTTCATCATCAATTTTGCTTTTATTAGCATGACCTACCATTGTGTAGTAGTATTCGATTAAACTTTCGTTTGATTTCTTCTTTCTATTCTCAAGCAGTTCATGAACCTGTTTCGATGAAAGCTTAATGCTAAATTCATCTTTAAGTCCCTGTTTTAATGATTCCCAATCATTTAAGCCGTCTTGACTATTTATAAACAGTTTCGCAGCTCCCTTTAGTAACTGCCTGCTGTAAATAAATTTCTGTAAGTCATTCCAATTGACTGTGACTGCATTGTTTTCAAACTCTCTTAACCAATCGTCAATATCTGAACTGCTGCTGCCGTCAAATGTAGTCAGGGAGTCTTTTATGTCTTTTAAAGTAAACGTCGGTGTAAAGCTAGGATTCGCCATATTTTGTTGTGAATCTGTATTAGCTTTCTCAGAGTTATCTTCGTCTACTTCCTCTGTTGTCGTGTCTTCTTCAGAGTTATTTTCGTCTACTTCTTCTGTTCTCGTGTCTTCGTATATAGAATTTTCGTTATTATTATTTCCTGTCGTTGAACTGAAATATTCCAATAACCTTTCTTGCAATTGAGTTTTAATACCACTCGTGGGTAAACCTAATTCTGCCAACTTTGCTTTGAGCTCTGCTACTTTTAGTGGTGCGATCTCATCATACTGCATTGTAAAGTAGAAATCTTATTTTAGTGTTAATAAATTTGATTACAATGATTCTCTTAAATATAAGTATTCAAACAATATTATTTTCTTCTGCTGCTTGACTCACTCGATACCTTCTGTTAGCGCTTTTTTGTAAACGCCGTCACCTCTGATATCGCTTCTCTGTAATCGTCTTTGCCTCTGTTAACGCTTCTCCGCAAGCGCCTTTGCCTCTGTTAACGCTTTTTTGTTACCTTCGTTGTCGCTGTTAGCACTGACAGCCTCTGGTAACGCTTCTCTGAAAACACTTCTGTGTAAGCATTTCTCTGTAAACGCCTTGCCTCTGTTAGCACTTCTCTGTAAGCGCTGTTGCCTCTGTTAACGCTTCTCTGTAAGCGTCGTGTTTCTGCAACTCTGACAGCCTCTGGTAACGCTTCTCTGTAAGCGTCGTCGCTGCTGTTAGCACTGACAGCCTCTGGTAATGCTTCTCTGTAAACACTTCTGTGTAAGCGTTTCTCTGTAAACGCCTTTGCCTCTGATAGCACTTCTCTGTAAGCGCTGTTGCCTCTGTTAACGCTTCTCTGTGTCAGCGCCGTGTCTCTGCTTACTCTGCCTCGTCTTCCTTTGTCAAGGTCTTCTTCTTCTTTTCTCGTCTTTGATGCGCGCGTCGTTTTTCTCGTCTATGCCGCGCCACTCACTTTTGTCGTCTTTGCTTCCTTCTGCCACTACACGGTGCTCTTCTTTCGTCTGTTGCTGCTTCACATTGGTTGTACTGCTCTTACGCACTGATCGCCTGACGATGCTTGCTAAACGGATGGTGCCGTTTTGTCGCTTGCTTAACGGATGATGCCGTTTTTCGTCTGCTGCGTTGTAGCTTTGTGCACGTTTCTCAGAATGCTTGCATGCTTATGTACAAAAGACAATTTGATGATTGAATTTGCAATACGCATGTACATGAACTGTTTTCGCTGCACAAATGTAAAAAGTCACTGCACGCCATATGAGCTTTTGCGCTGCTGATGTTTAGCGTCTTTTCACAAATAAAACTTTTCGGTTGAGCCCCCAAGTTGTAGTATGTGAGCCGTGGGTACACTTCTTCAAATCAAAAACACATGCACGTACATAGATTAGATGCTTAAGGTTTATATATTATATAAGTTCAAATTAAAGTATAGGTTCTTTCACATAATTCACATAATCAATTGTTTAATTTCACATATTTTCTCTCAATACTCTCTAGCAGTTGAGCGCACACCACTTGACTCTTTCACGACTCACATTCTACTCTCGGTTTTTCGATCAAGCTATTTTGTTCTGTATATCTGTTATCGATTAATTGTATTCTGCTTTGGCAGGGTTACAAACTAATTTTATCTTCTTAGGGCTACAAACAATCAATACATTCTTACTGCTACAAACTATCAATCCTACATAAATATTCAAAAAAAATAATTCAGTACAAAAACATGTTGCATGTGCATACAGTTATTACATAAAATTATCATTTGATAAAAAGTTAGATATATTTCGAATATATATTGGTGAAGATTGTACATCAAGTTTTTTCCAAACATTATAAGATGACTATAAAAAATCAGATGGGAAATAACATAATGGTATATTCCTTCAATATAAATTTTAAAATGGGACGGTTAAATTGCTTTGAGGCGCGAAAAGCTGATTTTGATGAAACAGCAACATAAAACAGACTACAAGGCCATCTGGAGGAAATGATGGAGGAATTGGACATTGAACATTGGTTCGTCGTTGGCGGATTCGCAGCTTATGTGCAAGAAGCAACTAAGCACATTAGAGACGTCGACTTAGCCATCACTGTTATTTACTACGGAACAGACACAGATGCTGTCGCAGTACAAAAATATACCTAGGAAATGGAGTCCAAGTGCCCATAGACATGTATTCAATTGAGGACAATTCATCGTTAACAAAAGAAAAGATGGCTTGCTGGCTTAGACTTGCTAGTGCGCAAACGAGCGTTATTCTTAAGAGATGGAGAATCACGTTGTGTAGACTAGAGTTCTATGCAGTATTGTTTAAGCACATGCCCAGAACATTCAGATTTGGAAAAATACTTGTAAAGAAGGCGGAAGTATGATGAGCTTACTACCTCACATGAGAGCAGAGTGACTGACATATTATTGACTGAATCCGTGGAGAGAGTATTACAGAAAAGAATGATCGTAAAAGTTTTATGAAATCGAACTTGCAAGTCTCCTTGCAACAAAGTCATGATATGTGACTGACGTAGAAAAATCAGCTTTGTTAACCATGTAAAAAGTATATAAATCAGATTGGGAATAACATAATGGTGTATTTATTCAATATAAATTTTAAAACGGGACGCTTAAATTGCTTTGAGGCGAGAAAAGCTGATTTTGATGAAACAACAAGATAAAACAGACTAAAAGGCCATCTGGAGGAAATGATGGAGGAATTGGACATTGAGCATTGGTTCGTCGTTGGCGGATTCGCAGCTTATGTGCAAGAAGCAACTAAGCACATTAGAGACGTCGACTTAGCCATCACTGTTATTTACTACGGAACAGACACAGATGCTGTCGCAGTACATAAATATACCTAGGAAATGGAGTCCAAGTGCCCATAGACATGTATTCAATTGAGGACAATTCATCGTTAACAAAAGAAGAGATTAAAGCATTACCACTGGAGATACTAATTGGTCATATACTTGCTGGCTTAGACTTGCTAGTGCGGAAAAGAGCCTTATTCTTCAGAGATGAAGAGTTACACTGTGTAGACTATAGCTCTATTGGATTTGGAAAAATACTTGCAAAGAACTCGGAAGTACTATCTTACTATTATTGATTGAATATGTGGAGAGAGTATTACAGAAAAGAATGATTGTACCATTTACCTAAGTCTTGCAATTCTCCCTGCAAAAAAGTCATGATATGTGACTGACGTGGAAAAACACATTTCTAAAATGTAATGTAATTAAGCTGTTTTTATAAACACATAAAATTATTCTTTAAAAGCATGTAGAAAGTGTATAAGTCAGAGTGGAAAAATATAAAATTGCTGTATGTTCTTTCAAAAAAAGTTTGAAATGATTTGTATTGACACGAGATCATCATTGCGAATAGAAATAAACATTGGGCATGTACTAGCTGCCTACTATTGGCAGTGTGCAAACTGGCCTTTTTCATAAGAGATGGAGAAATGCGTTGTGTAGACTATAGTTGTATGCAGTATTGCTCAAGCAAAGTACTCAGTGAGTACGAATGTTTATACATGTTTCGATGCAAGTTGGAACGGGCTATCATACTCCGATTGAAGTAAAAATTTATTCCGAATGCTTTAGGACCAATTGAACAGAACTAGCACCTATGCGTTTAAAAAAACACAGGTGTACTACAGAAATCACAAGTGAAAGTGAATTCAGTGATAAGAAATTCCGCTTCGAAAATTTCTCCGTGCCACAGAACTTCGAGTAATTTATTGTTTTTATCATGTTCACCAACCTTTTCGAACTAGGCTGCTAGGGCTGGCCACTTCTCAGATTAAATTTGCAAAGGGTTTGCTTAGCAACTTTTTTAAGTTTATCATTGCAGAATAGTAGGTTTTTATTTTATTTATTCTTTAATTAATGTTGTTTAATTAATTTATATAATAAATGATATTGTATAGCTCAAAAATTTTTTGAGTTATTGGCGCGGCAAACAATAAAAGTTACTCGACATCTATAAATTCTAAAATTCGGACAAAATATGTGACATTATTCTCATGGCATCGGACGCCAGTGGATTGAGTGATGATTTCGTTTCACCCAAAAATGTTTAGATGAATTGACTGTGGCGCGAAGAAACAAAATTGACGTGAAACTCAAGTGGAAGAGATTTCTGTAGCAGACCTGTATAATGCTGACAACGATTGCGAAGACAACCACAACGCATAACATGTCATATACACTGAGAGATAACAAAACGTTGTTATTTTTAAATTTAATCCAGCATTTTTTAAAAAGCTACATAATTTTAGTTTATTTTAACAAACACATAGTTTGTAATTAACGTAGTTGGACATAAATTTTCATTTAAATAATTTGAATATGTATTAAGATCAAATAAATACTTTGCTTTCATTTTAGATTTTTAAAAATATTTTAAATCACTGCGGAC